>LR990650.1:15664523-16864523 GCA_905147715.2 Xestia xanthographa | reverse complement strand
AATCTCTACAAATGGAGGAGAAATCGGTGAACATACATGAAATTATACCACACGACTGAAGTAAAAATCTTCATAAAATGAAAACTACTGGGCCAAACTATGTTAATTTTTTATGGGACCAAATTGCAACTATTCCACGTCAAACAAAAAAGAATCACGTAAATCGGATCATAAATGTCAGCGTAATCGGTGTACATACATAAAAAAAAAGCCAATCGAATTGAGAACCTCCTCCTTTTGGAAGTCGGTTAAAAATAAGAGAAAATTGACCAGTCAAAAATTCATTAGGACGACACTGCTGGGCAAAGGCCTCTCCCCATGAGACTTCCAGTTTTTTTTTTATCCTGGGCTAATGTGGACCACTGGGCGTTGGTTTTATCCAGCTCGTCCCGCCATCTGGTCTGCCGCGACGCCTTCTGGTTGAGTCAGGTTCCATACATGTTGACCGTGTGCTTATTGCATTTTTGTAAAAAGCTGCTGATTTCTTTTAATAAGGAATTAAACAATTATATCCTTCCCTTCCACCCAGTATAGTGTATGTGGGGGGCTCAGAATGATGTACCTACCTACTGAATACGTGGTAACAGTTTTCGCGTCGGGGTCTCTTTCACTCCGTATCAGTGGCGAAGGTTCCATACAACTCGATTCCTACCGGATTCCCATTGAAAACTAGCACAGTCAGTATTCTATAGACAAATAATATATGTGCGGGACAGTGAAAATATGTAGTGAAAGTTATAGTGATACATAGACATTGCACAAACAGTACATAAAGTGATATTATAGTGGAAAATAAACCGATAGTTTAGTGTTTGTGTGCAAGACAATAATGATCGTGTATAGTGGTATATATAAGTGTATAGGGGTCCCTATGTACCCTATAGGGTAGTAAATAGGCACATAAAGAATAGTATATAAACGTCTGCACATAGCTTAAGTCTATATTTTAATAGGATTCTTGCATTTTTGATCGTGTACATAGTAGACTTAGTGTTAGGAGTATAAGTTTATGTACTCCGGCTTACCTCTGTCATAAATTGACCCTTCGCTACTGCTCCGTGTATTATCTACATTTATCTAGAGTTCTACGAGACCAACTATTTAGAAAATCTTATAATCGTTTAAAAATGATAACTATTCCAAAACTAACTATTCTTTTCGATACACGACGGTGTAAAATCATCCATAAAGAAGAGTAAGTTATTGGGTGTAATGTAAAAATAATAATTATAATTACAAAGTAGAGCGGGGCATCTGATCTGTTATGATTTAATTCGGAGTTAACCCCAAAATCACAGGTGCGTGGTAATCGTAAGCTTAACCCTGCAATTACGGTGATTATCCAGTGATTTTCGGTGATCGTTGTGGAGGTAGCATGAGGCGCTACTTGATCAATGAGATTAATTCTCGATTACTGTTATTATTTTGGTGTAAGTGAAGATCTTTCGTTTTAGTTTAATTTCGTCTTGACCGTGAAAAGTAACAAATACAAAAATTGCTTTGATAAATTGACCTTTCCTTTATTCGAATTTGAATTTGTATTCTAAGGGTAACCAGCGGGACTATCAGTCCATCTGTCCGTCGGCGGGCTGTATCTCATGATCCGTAATAGGTAGACAGTTGAAATTTTCACAAAATGCGTATTTCTGTTGCTGCTATTAGAACGAAAATTAAATTAAAAATGGCTCCCCAACTACGATGGTAAATAAATGTGTTTATAAGACAGTATTCTCAAAACAAGTGGCAAATTAGAAAATGCGTTTTCTTAAGGCTGATGCTCCAGGGTATTATAGCCCGCGAAATTCAAATTTTCTTATAGAAAACAACGGATATTATCCCGTAAGTACTTTGAGTGTTTCTTATATGATTCGCAAAAAGTCATTCAATCGAGTTACATGAACTTGCAGGGTTGTATTGACGATTTTGATTATTATAATTCTGTAACTACATACGTCTTACAGCCGCGAACAATATTTTAATCAACATACAACCTAGCACTGGTCTGCAAATCGAAAAAAAACGTAAGAAAATTTGAATTTCACGGGCTACCCTGGAGCATCCACCTTAAAAACTGTACTTTTATTTTATTTGAGGCTTAACCGTTGAAGTTCGCGGGTTCGATCCCCTCATGGGCCACGATTTCTCTTTTTGGCATTATTTTTGTTTTTGAATAAAATATTTAAAAAAACCTGGACTATGTAGGTAATAAACATTCTAAATTCTGAGTTTAGTGCACAAGTCTGTAACTTAATATGGTTAGTGATTCCATGATTTATAAAGTTACTAGCTGTTGCCCGCGGCTTCGCCCGCGTAAATTTCGGTAACTGTCCCACTGAATCATACTAAAGGGATAAATAGTGTCCTACATGTGAATCCAGGTTATAAACTATCGATGTGCCAAATTTCATAATAATCACAACCACCATCACTGTCACAACCACCATTATTATCACAATCACCATCACTATCAAAACCAACATCAATATCACAATCATTATCACAATCACCATCACTATTTCAGTCACCATCACCATCACAAACACCAACACAATCACCATCACAATCACAGTCACCATCAATATCACCATCATTATCACAATCACCATCACAATCACCATCACAATCACCATCACAATCACCATCACAATCACCATCACAATCACCATCATAATCACCATCACAATCACCATCACCATCACAATCACTATCAAAATCACCATCACAATCACAATCACCATAACAATCACCATCATCGTTATCTCAATCATTATCACAATCGCCATCACAATCGCCATCACAATCACCATCACAATCACCATCACAATCACCATCACAATCACCATCATCACAATCATTCACTATCACAATCACACTATCACAATCACCATCACCATCACAATCACCATCACAATCACCATCACAATCACCATAACAATCACCATCATCGTTATCTCAATCATTATCACAATCGCCATCACAATCGCCATCACAATCACCATCACAATCACCATCATCACAATCATTCACTATCACAATCACACTATCACAATCACCATCACCATCACAATCACCATCACAATCACCATCACCATCACAATCACAATCACCATAACAATCACCATCATCGTTATCTCAATCATTATCACAATCGCCATCACAATCGCCATCACAATCACCATCACAATCACCATCATCACAATCATTCACTATCACAATCACACTATCACAATCACAATCACCATCACAATCACCATCACGATCACCATCACGATCACCATCACGATCACCATCACAATCACCATCAATGTTGAATGATCACAACCGTTTCAAGGTTCCATCTATCTCTATACCAAAATTCATTTAGTAGGGATATACGATACACAACTGCACTCTGCGTTTCCACCCGTATAATTCCGGGATCGGGATCGGGATCTGGATAAAAAGTACCCTATGTCCTTTCCCAAGGTTCCATCTATCTCTATACCAAAATTCATCAAAATCGGTTCAGCGGTTTAGGCGTGAAAAGGTAACAGACAGACAGACAGACAGAGTTACTTTCGCATTTATAATATTATTATATTATTATATTATATATATATTATATTATATATATATTATATTATATAGTAGGGATAGGGATAGTAGGGAAGTAGGGATAGTAGGGATAGTAGGGATGTTTTCACTTTGGTATTTACATGAAACTTCTGAACAACACGGTATTGTACCCAGACGTACCCGATCGGGTACGGTGCATTGTTATTTTAATGGGTATCGAAGAGCTACATGTTTTACGATCACGGTCGAAAACGCACTAGTTCACAATGACGGCCATTTGTCTAAATCTTGATTATTTCTTTCAAGAACGCGTTGTGAGTGTTGTGACAGCTTATCACAGACACGCCTCCTTACCACATCTGTTTTTTTTTAACTTGTCTATGGTTCGTATAGTCCCGGATGACCTGATCCGCGTTCGCAATTTGTACTTACTTATAACCTTAAGTAAGTACAAATTGCGATTCTTTAGTCGGTCATTCAGAATAACGATAGTTCTACACATGTTGTAATTGACATTTACTAAATGCAGCGAATGACAATTGTTTGTACATTTCAGTTTATTGTACCTACAATAAAAATTATTATCATAATAATCAGATAAAAATGCTTACCTTTAATTTCTTATTTTATCGTTTACTTACAGTATTGTGCAAACTCCTTGATCCACTTTTCATTTTCACACGATATTCACATCGGCCCATTAGCTCAGTTGGTTAGAGCGTCGTGCTAATAACGCGAAGGTCGCGGGTTCGATCCCCTCATGGGCCACTACTTTCTTTTTTGAAGCTTCCATTGAGGCTCCCATTCTGCTTTTGGTGAATAAATGGGAGAATCTTTTCCATAGTTTACTGTTAAACTATTCCTAATTTCGGAACAGCTTTTTTCAAAATAGCGCCCTAAGGCCTTGTTTTTACATCTTCTACATCCATTTGTCCTCCAGCAGTTTCTTCAAGGTACTACTCACACTATGTTTGCCGTTTCATAGTTTCCTTGCAAAGAGTACATAGTCTGTTGTCAAATGATTAATCCTGCATAACAAAAACAAAATTGTTTTAACGTGTAGACCTGGTAAGTAGTTTTGTAGATTGTTCTGTAGGTGTAGTTGTTCTGTAGTTTTTATCCCAATTCAATCCCGTGGCAATAAACGGGGAATTTTCCATTGCTCTTTATGAACGAACTAGATGGCGCTAATCAATCTTGGAAATAATAAAATGGCTCGTTTTTAAATCCAAAAAGCCTTAACTGAAGTACGGAGGAACCAAGCCGTCTTTACCAAATGTGTAGGGTGTGCGTTGCACACGGGCGCCGGCAGTGGTCCTAGGGGGTGCCGAGCGCCGCTCGCTACGGAGCCCCACTCGGCGCGCGCGTTGGCTGGCCGCGGCACTTCAATGACCAACGTAAAAGGAGCTCCGCATTGCATACATTATGTATAGCATCTGGAGCTCTTCTTATATTTGACGAAACACGCCGACAATCATATTGCGAATAGGTAATGCGAATTCAACTATTTGAAATAGAAAATAACTTTCAAGTTCATTATCCATTGGGGAAATTTGTCAGTTTGTGGTAACTTGATGTGCTGTTACTTGTACTTTGTAGCCATTCCATTTTGACCGCGCGCTTACAAGGGGGCGCTTGGGTAATGTTTGCACACGGGCGCTACAAGGGCTAGAGACGCCTCTGGGAGGAACCTAAGCTCTACTTGACGCACCAGGAGTTTAGACATAACGCAAAAACACTCAGAAAAACAATAGCAAAAACCATGCAAAAACTTGTATGTTGTTCAGTTCAGTGAAGCAAAAGAACAGTAGAATTTTTAGGTTAAAAATGTTTGACAGAAAAAGGTTCTTTACAGTTCTCACTCTAAATAAAAATAATAATAATGAAAAATAAAGAAATAGATAAATTTTAATAAACAAAGAGTTTGACATGTTGTGTCTAGGAGTTTTTTTTTTGCCCTGCTAAAAGACTTTACCATTGACATGCGTAGTAAATTCTTTCTTCATTGGATTTTACTAGAACGCCGCTAAATTTTTTTTCCCTAAAACTGATCAGCGCCATCTATTGATAAATACTGAAGCGTTGTGACAAACGTTAGTGGAAAATTCCCCAAGACAACTAGCGCCGTCTAGTGGCAAAGTGAGAAACATAATTTCATTATTCCATAGACATTGAAGTTTACTCTAACGTGATCAAGGAGGTTTTGTCTGTGATACAAAACTCGTACTAGGCTCATTGTAAGTTCCTTATGAAATTAATCAAGTGTGATCCTAGGTTTATAATACAGTCTACTATTTGAGAATACAGTCCACATCGGCCAATTAGCTCAGTTGGTTAGAGCGTCGTGCTAATAACGCGAAGGTCGCGGGTTCGATCCCCTCATGGGCCACAACTCTCTTTTTGTATGATCCTGAAGCAAAATTATCTTTGGAAGATAACGTACCGAGTATACACTGCAAAAAGTTTACGATTATCCATAAACAAGAATTCTATATTTGCATATACTAAAATACGGTTGGCTGAAACTTTGCCCTCATATAAAAGCACACATTCAAATATAGAACATTCAATATTTGAAAATCGCTCACAAAATCGTCCAAACAGGTTTTAATTCTCTCAGTTGTGAGCATTGTCCAGGCGACAGCAGTTTTCTAAACTTCTAAAATAGTGTATTTACTAGTATTATTTAAATACATGTGAGGTAGAGTTTATTCTCTGTATGTACCGACTTCACGGTCTGGCACTGATTCGCGAAATAGTCGCTTAAATACATAACTTAACCGATGTGTCGCTTCGCGCACCAATAATTTTTGCAGTTTTGCTATTTCACACTGGATTTTCGATTTGTTTAAATACAATGATGAGTATGTATATCAGTGCGATACCTATTTCTGGGTATGAATGTAATCATGACTTCAGTATTGTGGTAACTGTCCTAATGTCGGACAAAGTGATCCGCTTTCAAAACGAAGACTATGACATACATGACTTTTTTTAACTGGAAAAACATGTCTCCCAAGTCACAGGTGAAACCCTAGATGGGAGCCAGAGGTCATTAATGTCTTTTCAATACACTTCCTCGAAAACTGGTCCTTAACGCACTACGATTAGGTACAACATGCAATGTATTTCACACGCGTGCGATTTTTTCCACTTTCCCGCACGTGTGCAGGAATGAAAATTGCCACAGATAACTATACCTATACTTAGTCCAAATTGGTTCAATGCCTATAGTCTGAGGTGAATGTTTTTTTTTTAATTTTTGCAAAGCACTACGCGTCTTTACGGCATAAATATTTTTTGAATATTCAAATTGTGTTTATAAATAGAATATCATAGATAAACATGATTATTTAAAAGTAATAGTTACTTTTATACACAAATTAACATTTATTTGTGTTCTGAATTCAAAAATATAAAATAAATCTATTTTTTATATTAGGCTGTCTAGCGACTTCATACCATTGCCTCTCTTTCAACCTGGCGAGACCAAAGCGCGAAAAAAAAAGAAAATTTAAATCATAGTTTCATAGTTCGTGACAAAAAAAATATTCGTTATTTTATTTTATTTCTTCAAAAGTGTATTGAAAAACGTCGTTTGATACACGTGGACATTTGTTATTGCAATTCTCGGCTCAAAAACACCCTCGCCTACGGCTCGGGAGTTATAATTCCGCCTCGATTGCAATAACAAACTTTCTCCACTTGTATCAAAATGTACTATTTTGTTGTACTTTAAGATGTTTGTAAATGTTGTCACTGTATTGAAATAAAGAAATTATTTACTACTAGGTAGCTGTTGCCCGCAACTTCGTTCGCATGGTGAATAAAAAAAAATAGCCTACGACCTATTCTCAGACCTACCAAATATACAAAAAAAAATCATAAAAATCCGTGAAGCCGTTTCGGAGGAGTTCGATAACAAACACTGGTGCCGATTCCCTTGTTCACAAACTACACTAAATTTAAGTTGAATGCATCTTTTTCTTTCTATTTCATTATGAATAGAACAGAAGATGAATATTAGTTTAATCCTGTCAAATTAGTCAGCACCTGACGTAATTTGATGTAATTTTAGTAGTCAACTTTTTAATCGCGTCTAAAACTTGTATGATGCTGATTAATTTGACAGAACATAACTAAAATTTATCTTCTGTCCTTTTCTTAATGAAATAGAAAGAAAAAGATGCACTGAACTTAAATTTGGTTTAGTTTGTAAACAAGGGAATCGGCACCACTGTGACACGAGATTTTTTTTATACAGGGTTATTTATAAAACACCAACAACCTCTCAGGACTATGTCACTAACATCATAATCAACAACTTTTGTTCTATGACTTTTAAAAATTCATCATTATTTTAGTTCATCAGATTTTTATACAAAAATAAAAATATTTAAATTGAACGCTTTAGATGTTACTAAGTCTATGCGAAGCAAAAGAAAGCGATACTACAATAGCGAAGAGAGCGGTTTTAGGGTGGCGGGAGCGCTTGAACTTGACCTATTTACGGGCGGACCTCAGTCAGTCGTTCGCCTTGATACGTTTGTCTAAGCTGACGTCCCACGGTTTCACCCGCGTAGTTCCCGTTCCCGTGGGAGTACGGGAATAAAATATAGCCTATAGCACTCACGAATAATGTAGCTTTCTACCAGTGAAACAATTTTTAAAATTGGTTCATTACTTGCGTAGATTACCCCCTACATACAAACTTACAAACATACAAACTTACGAACAAATGTTACCTCTTTATAATATTAGTAATGAATTATGTTTTGTAAAAATTCATAGAACAAAAGTTGTTGTTTATGATGATAGTAATACAGTTCTGCAAGGTTGTCGATATTTTAGAAATAACCCTGTATATTAGATTTAGAAGAATCGTTTTGGTGCCACGCAGAAACGTATGCATGATGTATGTACTCCTATGTCCATGTTGGCTAGGAAACGAGTATAAAACAGTTTCAGTGTACCTAACCGGAACAGTGACAATATTTGTACGGTCAGCAGGCTTTCTACCGTTCTGCAGAACTTGAGGTAATAAACACTTCGTGATATTATCTCACAATTTAGAGGTACCTGTTACATAGGGCATGTGTTACGAGCATGTTTCCGTGACGTCACCGCGGGTGGTTTTTGACATTGGATTATGTCTGTGATGAGGGCTGGTGATACCTGTGATGGCTGGATTGAGAAAAAATAATCAGGAAGCAAAAGCAAGCAAGCTTCGTTTGAAGAAAATTAGCTAACATGAGCTAGAGAAAAAAATGCTGACATATCTTTACATAGTATAAAACAAAGTCACTCCCGCTGTCTGTTAGTCCCTACTACGTAACGGATTTTAATGCAGTTTTCAGCAATAGATAGAGTGATTCAATAGCTTCCTATTGAACCACTCTATCTATTGCTGGTAGGTTTTTAAAGGGTGTAAAACACCTCTTAACGAAGCCGAGAGGCACTTGTTCCCCTCGTCATTGCGATCATTTTTTTGTTCTACACCATACCTGGGAACCTTCTAGTTACGGAGATATTGGGGGTCAAAGTTCCAACTTTTTGACAACTTTTTTTTTTAATACAAGTTTTTAATGTAAGATTTTTACTTTTAACACCTCCATGACCCCCGTATTATTCAATCCATCCATCAGCACAATGTTTTGAGTGCGTTACATTGAGGTCTACCACAAAACATGATTTTTCACCAAAATAAAAGTCGTTTCCCAGCAATAACTTTTGCACCCTGTATGTATATTATTAAAGTCCAGGGAAATTGAAACAATGTCTCAGAATATCACTCACAATATTTATTAATTAAGCTTTTTTTATAAAATCACTTCACACTTGTTTACACCTCAACTGTTCGACATCGACTGCCCAACGATCGTGCGCACTACTTCCCACCCAGTGTTATCTTTTACCGGAAACAGCCTAGGTTGACATTTCTAATAAAACGTAATGGTATGACCGGAAGTAGTGCGTGCGATAACACTTAATTTTATTATTACTTAATAATAACAGTATTTAAATATTGCTATTCAATTTAAATACAGATAATAATTTAACTTACAATAAATGTCTATGATTAATCGAATTAAATGTCTAAAAATGAGTAATTGATTCCGGAAATCCGACTATTAAAGAAAGAGTTTCTAACAGTCGGCCTTTCCTGATACATTTCCCGTCCCGGGAAAATTAATTTTCACAAAAAAGAAAAAAAAAAAAGTAATTAAAATAGTAAAATATACTCGGCTTGTGTATTTTCTTAAATCTACCCAAACTTAGACTATAATTTTATTGAGCTATTAAGGGCTCATCATATTCTTAACACTTATCTTAGTTGAGACTGATACTTATTCTCAAATAACTCACTTAACTTAAGGTGTTAAGGCCTCAGACATATCCTTAACACCTGTCTTAGCTGGGACCTCAGACATATTCCCAGATAAGCCACTTAATTTAAGATGTCAAGGCCTCAGACATATCCTTAACACCTGTCTTAGCTGGGACCTCAGACATATTCCCAGATAAGCCACTTAATTTAAGATGTTAAGGCCTCAGACATATCCTTAACACCTGTCTTAGCTGGGACCTCAGACATATTCCTAGATAAGCCACTTAATTTAAGATGTCAAGGCCTCAGACATATCCTTAACACCTGTCTTAGCTGGGACCTCAGACATATTCCCAGATAAGCCACTTAACTTAAGAGCCACTTAACTTAAGATGTTAAGACCTCAAACATATTCTTAACAGTCATCTGTCGTAGCTGAGACCTCAGACATATTCTCAGATAAGGTATTAGACTTAACTTGATTATAATATCATCATTACCAATCAATCTTAAATTAGTCTGTGTTGTCATTTTCGGGCACCTCAGACTCTGAGTCCGATCTATTAAAAACTACCCAAGGGTGAATTTTATCTACTGAAAAGATACCGCTAAATCTTCTATTTCCTTTTTTAGATAGTGGTGTATCTTCAATTACATATCGGTCATTATCAAGAACTTCTGCAATACGATACGGACCTCTAAGTTTAGGAACTAATTTCCTACTTTTTCCTACTGACGGTACATCTCTTTCTACCCTTACAAGTTCTCCTATTTTATAATTGACTTCTTTCCTAGCTTTATCGAAACGTTCTTTTTGTTTGTCTTGATTTTCTTTAATATGCTCTGAAATTTCTTTTCTAATGTCCTGTACCGAAGTGGTTGAACTTTCTGGGTCATTTGTAAGGTTAAGCTGTAATAACGCATTTGAGGTACTCACTAAATTAAGACCAAACAGTGCCTGAGCAGGGCTTTTCCCGGTACCTTTGTTTAGTGTGTTATTAAGTCCCCACTGAATTTCTGAAATATGTTCATCCCATTCATTTTCGGATTTGCCATAATTTGTAGCTGTCAATGCTGTTAAAACAGTTCGATTGTATCGCTCGACTTGGCCGTTAGCCCGCGGAGTCGCTACAGCGTTCATTACATGTTTAACACCTAATGAACTTAAGTAATTTTGAAAACTTTTAGAAGTGAATGACGTGCCTCTATCGGAAATGACACGTTTTGGAACGCTAAATGTGTGAAAATAGTTTTTCATAGCTTTGATGGAATGGACAGACTTAGTACTTTTAACTGGAACAATTATCACAAACTTCGTAAAAGCGTCAACAATTAATAATAGGTATGCATTTTTGTGCTTACTTCTAACAAAAGGACCTAAATGATCAATATGTACAGTATGGAATGGTTGTTCAACCTTCTCAATGGGATTCAATTTGCCCGACTTTTTCCCGGTTGGTATTTTAGAGTGGGCACATTCTAAACACGACTGAACATACTTTTTGGTGAATCGTCTCATCTTAGCAAACCAGTAATTATTTTTAATTATTTCTAATGTTTTATCAAGGCCGAAATGTCCAATTTCATCATGGTTTGACTTCAAAATTTGCCATCGAACGCCTTTCGGTACAACCCAACGATCACCAGTATCTGTTTTCCTGTATAATAGTCCCCTTTTAACAACAAAATTATTTTTAATTTCTATAATATTGTCATTTTCTTTGTCATTTAATATAGCAATCATTCTTTGCAACTCAGGATCGTTTTGTTGTACCGTGGCTACCCAATCTATATCAATTTGTCTTACTTGTAACTCTATTATATCTGATGAAATGGGATTTCGGCTCAGAGCATCTACATGAGCCATACCTGTGCCTGGTTTATAAATTATTTGAAAGTCGAATTCTTGTATGGTGCTCCACCATCTTGCAACTCTTGGTAGTATGTCCCTCTTTTCAAAGGTTGCACGGAGAGAATTACAATCGGTAACAATTGTGAAATGTATCCCTAACAAATATACTCTAAATCTCTGGAGCGATGTTACTACAGCCAGTGTTTCTAAGTCATAAGATGTGAATTTGGCTTCTTCAGGGGATGTCTGTCTACTGTAAAAGGCTACGGCACTAAAAGAAACCTCTTTATTTGGCCTCTGCATCAAGATTCCGGCAACCCCGATTTTAGACGCGTCTGTATGCAACTGTGTTTCGAATTCGGGATTATAAAATGAGAGAATGGGTCGTTTAACTAGTTCCGTTTTTAGGTTTATAAATGCGGATTCTTCTGCGTCTCCCCAACGCCATTTAGAATCCTTTTTTAAGAGTTGTGTTAGTGGTTTTGCGATAATTGAAAAACCTCTTATAAATTTCCGAAAGAAACTTGCTAATCCCACAAACTGCCTAATCTTATGTTGATCTGTTGGTCTGGGAAATTGGTCCACGGCTTCGGTTTTCTTTTTGCCTGGTTTAACTCCGGACTCACTAATTTCAAAACCTAAATAATCTAGGGATTTTTTCAGAAAATTACATTTTGATAAATTTAGTGTGATGCCGGAAGATCGGAAAAGACTCAGTATATCATTTAATCTTTGCAACCCTTCATCTATTGTTCTGGATGGTATAATTACGTCGTCCATGTAAGCAAAAGCCTCCTTGAATCTCGCGTTCCCCAAAACACTATTAACAGCTCTTTGAAATGTTGACGGCGCATTAACTAGCCCAAATGGCATGCGGTTAAATTCATAATGACCATCTGGGGTCACAAAAGCTGTCAAATGCTTTGCCGATTCTGCCATTGGGATCTGATAATACCCGGATGCGAGATCGAGGGAAGTAAAATATTTATGACCTGACAGATTATCTAACTGATCATCTATACGGGGTAGAGGGTAGTGTTCTTTGACTGTCTTTTTGTTTAGTGCTCTAAAGTCAATGCAAAGACGATAGTCATTAGTCTTTTTGCGTACTAATACGATTGGGGATGCGTAATTTGATGATGACTGTCTAATTATTCCAGAGTCAGTCAAGTCTTTTATCATTTCACGAACTACATGCCTTTCTGAATGGGATAATCGATAAGGTCTGTACACCACAGGCGTGGTGTCACTAAGGTTTATGTTCATTTCTGTACCACTTATACACCCTAACTCTTTAACCGAAAAGGCGAAACAGTCCCTAAATTCATTTAGCAACTCAGTTAATTTGGTTCTATGACCAGACCCAATATTGTCATCCACCTGTATCATGCAAGCTTTAATTTGGGGTGTTACTGAATTATCTGGACAGTGTTCTATTTTGCCAATATTTAGTGTCTGTACTTCACTTAAAGGAAGGGCCCGGAGCAGTAAAGTGTCTTTCAGCAATTCAAACCCAGAGTTTAAGCCCTTAACAACAATCGTTCCCTGTCCGTTACTCACTTGTACTACACTTTGAATAATCTCATATTGTTTATGCGTATCCTGACAAAAACTAGGTTCAACAAATAAGTCGCCTGAATATTTTGGTTTAGTATAAATACTCACTGGGGTATACATGTATAATAAGCGGGTTATCAACGTACACCAGTACGTTTTTGTTTATATTCGTGGTTATCTTAAGCTGGTTATTAGTTTTTAGAACCACAATATGTTCTTGTTCTGTGAATGTCTGTCCTAGTAGTAAAGGAACTTGTAATAATTGATCAGGGACGATAAGTGTTTCTACCGTAGCAGTGACTGAATCTACTTTTATCTCAACACTGCATTTACCTAAGCAATTGACAACGCTGTCCCCAAAGCCTCTCAATACAGGTAGTTCTGATACCGACCACGAGTTAAACAATTTTTTTGCCACAGATTCTTGCAGCATGGAACATTGACTTCCGAAGTCTATGAAACAATCAAAATTCAAACCATTCACGACGGCGGTTTTAAAATATTTAGAGTCACTATCCGGTTCTTTTGAAATTCTTAAAACTGTTTTATTATTAGTAGATTCTTTAGTGCCTGGACAACTATCAGCTAAGTGCCCTACTTGATGACATTTATTACAACGCTTGATTGGTAGTTTACATTTGAAATATGGGTGCCCCTCTTCACCACAATTATAGCATTTTGTAAGCCTATAGTTCCTATTGTTCCTATTATCATGATCATTTTGAGCTCCTTTTAATGTCTTAGATTGTTTGCTATCAGTGTTGCCCGCTCGCAGGGATAAATTTGGCTTATTAAACTTCTTCGTAATTCTTATATTTCTGAGATAAACTAATAATTTATCAGGTTCCGTGA
This sequence comes from Xestia xanthographa, assembly GCA_905147715.2. Taxonomy (NCBI): domain Eukaryota; kingdom Metazoa; phylum Arthropoda; class Insecta; order Lepidoptera; family Noctuidae; genus Xestia; species Xestia xanthographa. Next base: position 16,850,379 of record LR990650.1, on the reverse strand, counting down.
ACTGTGTGGCTTCTGCACTTGTTCTGACAGACCTGTCCTCAATTCCAAACAAGATACAATCTATTGCATTTTTACCCTGTATATGACAACGATTCAATAAAACAACCTTTTGATAAAAATATTCTTCTAAAGATTCGCCAAAATCAGCCCTACAAGCAAGCATTTCCGTTAATAGCTGACCATAGTTCTGGTCACTTGGAAATGCCAATTTTAATTTGCTCTGCCATTCAGCCCATGAGAACAGAAGGCTAGGTAGGCCCTGATACCATTTCTGAGCCAATCCCGCTAATTTTGGAAGAGCATAGTGGACAGTCTGCCTTTCGGTCCAATTATAAATCTGAGCACATTCGTTAACTTTACTTATCCATGTTTCTATTGTTTGAGTTCGTTTACTGGGATCAAATTCTGGTATCACATTCAAAACTGGAAACCGTTCACTACCCCCGTCTGCCTTCATGGTCTGCATGAACTCTTTAAAAACCGAAACTAAAATGTTAGTATTAGAATCTGTGTCTTTAATAGAATCAAAAGGACTCACCACTGCTGCTGGTGTAGTGTCCAAACGCGATGCGCTCGCTATATCTTGACTATGTGCTCGCGGTATATCACGATTGCACGATGCGTCGCGACCGTGAGCCACCTCCCGACTTGGCGACACGTCGCACAACCGCGGCGCATCACGCATCCGTGAAGCATCACGCGATCGCGACGAGTCATGCGTCCCATCACGGGTCGCATTCCACGCCGCATCACGCACTCGCGACGCATCTCGCGATCGTGACGCGCTATGCGTCCCAGCACACGATCCATCACACGACGCATCACGCGTCGCAGCCTGCGCCCCATCACGCATCCGTGAAGCACGGCTCGATCGCGACGCATCACGCACCCGTGACGCATCAGGCGTCCCATCACGCACCCGTGACGCATCAGGCGTCCCATCACGCGTCACAGCTTGCGTCGCATCACGCATCCGCGAAGCATGACGCGATCGCGACGCATCACGCACCCGCGATGCATCACGCACTCGCGACGCATCTCGCGATCGTGACGCGCTATGCGTCCCAGCACGCGACCCATCACACGACGCATCACGCGTCGCAGCCTGCGCCCCATCAGGCATCCGTGAAGCACGGCTCGATCGCGACGCATCACGCACCCGTGACGCATCAGGCGTCCCATCACGCACCCGTGACGCATCAGGCGTCCCATCACGCGTCACAGCTTGCGTCGCATCACGCATCCGCGAAGCATGACGCGATCGCGACGCATCACGCACCCGCGACGCATCACGCACCCGCGACGCATCAAGCGATCGCGACGCATCACACGTCTCACCACGCGCAGCATCACGCGATGCATGACGCGTAGCATCACGCGTTGCATCACGCGATGCATGACGCGTAGCTTCACGCGTTGCATGCCACGTTGCATCATGCGTCGCATCACGGCGCCTTGAACTAGGTCTGCTGCGAGGTACATTGCGATCTCTCGACTCGCTGGTCCTTGATTCACTCGACTCGTCACGGTTGTGGCGAGTTTTGCGACGTCTCCGCACAGCAGGCTCAGAGCTACTTGGTGAAGAGTCGTATGACTCCCTTGTATGTTGTCGAGACTTTCTTTTGCGAGTCATGATCGCTAGAAATAAATAAATTACAAAAAGTTAATGTTCTTTAATTTAATATTTACCCAAGATGATGCTACCAATATTTCTAATAATTTAATTATCTTTAAATATTTGACAAAAGAGAAGAGAGAAAAAAAAAAGAAATATATATATATCACCCGTTCAGCTAGTATGCTATTAATCACTCATTCAACAGCGATCAAATATTTTTCTTTTGAACCATTGTTAAATAAAGAGAAGCATTTCCATTACCTTTTATGGGCGTTCAATCCTTCACCGAGGGCGATTATAGATCGCTATCCCGATTATATCCCACTTCTGAACTATTAAAGTCCAGGGAAATTGAAACAATGTCTCAGAATATCACTCACAATATTTATTAATTAAGCTTTTTTTATAAAATCACTTCACACTTGTTTACACCTCAACTGTTCGACATCGACTGCCCAACGATCGTGCGCACTACTTCCCACCCAGTGTTATCTTTTACCGGAAACAGCCTAGGTTGACATTTCTAATAAAACCAATGATATTTAATTAAACAGATATGTTATGAGCGCGCAATCGTGAAGACTCGAAAACGTGTCAATTGGCCTGTTTTTCCTTTATTCTGCGTCACTGCGTGTATGTGAGCTGGCTCTCCCCCGCGGCACACTTTTTTCGGTGGTTTTGTAGGTGTATAACATATCTGTTTGTTAGAATATCATTGAATAAAACGTAATGGTATGACCGGAAGTAGTGCGTGCGATAACACTTAATTTTATTATTACTTAATAATAACAGTATTTAAATATTGCTATTCAATTTAAATACAGATAATAATTTAACTTACAATAAATGTCTATGATTAATCGAATTAAATGTCTAAAAATGAGTAATTGATTCCGGAAATCCGACTATTAAAGAAAGAGTTTCTAACAATATGTTGCACCCGTGCGAAGCTAGGTGGGTCGCTAGTTTTACAATATAGATACCAAGACCAACCCCTTTCTAGAAGCTGGAGCAAGTTTCTGATCAAGTGATGCCAAATAAAGATTTTGATCTTTGGATAACTAAAAAGCTTTTAAATATGTAGCCGTTGTGCATATACGTACAGCTAACTTAATCGTATTTGTTTTTGGCGGTAGGGAATGGTTGACAAAAAAGCGATACGATTAAAAATCACTGTCAGAACTACCTTTTTTGTCAATCCAATCTCAAACATCGTAATACCACTTCTTAACACAAATCAAACACCTACCTACTTTCCTGAGTAAAACAAGACAAACAAAACTATTCTCTATAATCCTAGATAGAGAATATCTAAACAGCTACAATGTAAAGGACGATTCACACTTTCTCGATACCTTGTAATCAATTGCCTATCGATACCAGCTCATAATCGAGATGGAACTCATAAGAAACACTCTCGACCTTCTTCAGATGCCATAAAGATTCTCTCAGCACTGATTTGTTGAGAAGATTATGCAAATTGTAACCAATATTCGTGTTTATTGTCACTTTAGCAAAGTAACGGAAAACGCGAGAGTTACCAGAGTAAATCCCATTCATGTTTAAACCACAGGAAATTTAGGGATTTCTGGCAACTTTTTAGGGATAACATAAAATGATCATCTAGCATACTTATACGTATTTATCTTTTAACAAATTTGTTACATTTTCAAATATTGTATAATTATATATTTTTTAGAAGACTTAAAAATAAAAAATACTTAAATAAATTATTATTTATTCGTAACAGTTTATTTCTAAATAATATCTGCCGCTCGGGTCGATCGTTGGGTTAAGCCGTGCTTGCCTAGATTGGTCTGTGAATGGGTGACCGCCCATAACATACCGACTGTCTTCCGTGCCGTGCGTTGGTCCCGGCTGTCATTTGTAGATCTTTGACAGTATAAAATTAGGTAGTCAGAGGCCCAAAATATCTGACAGTCTTACCAAGGAGTATCGTATTACCCGGTACTAACTGGATTGTGGAGGTCAGATAGGCAGCCGCTCCATGTAAAATACTGGTAAGTATTCAGCTGCATCCGGTAAAACTGGAAGCCGACCCCAACAAAGTTGGGAAAAGGCTTGGCAGATGTATTCTTAATAGTTATTTTGTGTCCCATTGCAAGGCTCCATAGATATTATTCGTCAATCTTTGTGAAAAGAGTCGAATTCGTCCCGCCATCTCCTTCTGGGCCTGCCGGTAACATCAGCATCATCTTCCTGCCCTTATCCCATGTTACTTGGAGTCAGTGGAACATCCATTTTCTCTTCCATTCTCCCTTCATTATCATCTGCCTAGCCTTTTCCCAACTATGTTGGGGTCGGCTTCCAGTCTAACTGGATGCAGCTGAATACCAGTATTTTACATGGAGCGACTGCCTATCTGACCTCCACAACCCAGTTAGTACCGGGTAATACGATACCCCTTGGTAAGACTGGTTGTCCATTCTCCCTTAACATAACATAAAAGTGAAAATAAATTACCAGAGATGTGTTATTTGAAACTTTCAAGATAGCTCAGCTCGGAATTTTGCAAATTTTGTCCTCAATTCTCAGTACATTTTGACAGTCTTGCCTGGCAACTCAAGCTATGTAACAGTACAGTACACAGTAATCTCACAAAGTGACACCTGAGCATTTTACAGCTTTCTATAGAAAATTATGTATTTTACAAACTCGTAAAGAATTGCATCACTTCGAAGAAATTCAGTTTGTTTTAGAGAACCGTTGTCTACGAGGTTTTAAGTAGCAATTCTGACTTTATAGTGTTTCGTACTATAACATTGAAAAATATTAGGGACTATTTTTGACTGTCAGTTAAGATTTGCACTTATCGTTTCCTGAGTTTTCGTTCACGTGGAAATTTTAATGTGTATGTGTGAAAGAAAAATAATAATAAAATAAATAAATTATAAATATCGCTGGACATTAACACACAGCGCCATCTAGTGCCACACTAAGCAACGAAGCTTGTGTCGTGGACACCAGATAGTTGATATACCTACTACATAGATACTTTTTGTTTGTAAATACATACTTAATATACATATAAACATCCATGACTCGGAAACAAATGTCCATGCTTATTACACAAACATTAGCTCCAACCGGGATTTGAACCCGGGACCCTAAGAACGTAAGGCAGCCTCACAACCGCTGCGCCATTCGGGTCATCAAAAAAAGAAAGTATATTATGTCCTTCCCCAGGATATAATCTATCTCCTTGCCAAATTTCATTACGATCCAATCAGCCGTTTAGTCGTGAAAAGTTATCAGAGTTCCCCTTGCATTTGTATTATAGTTAGGATTTGGCAGAATGAATTAAATACAGCAGTTATTATCATTGTCCAACAAAAACTGGAAAGAGAAATAGGGATACCGGACAACAAAATCTTTGTATAATCCCACGTTTAGTTATTCCTGTAGATTTCTATTATTACTTGAGCTACATGTGCGACACAGAGTGGACCAATCAGTAGTCGTCAGCAGAAAGGGGTCAGATATAAATAGAAAGAGATAAAATACATAGAATATATTCGTCTATTTGAAGCTCTCCTCACGTGGTAGCGTGGCCGAGCGGTCTAAGGCGCTGGTTTAAGGCACCAGTCTCTTCGGAGGCGTGGGTTCGAATCCCACCGCTGCCAAACTTTTTGTTTCACTATCCCAATCTTAACCGACTTCATTAAATATAAAAAAAAATGCATGAATGGCTCAACAAAATGCTTGATCGTTGAAATTTTACACTTACGTGTTTATTGGTTTATAATCATTTATTTATTCACACCAGGTTGTAAAAATTAAGGTGTTTAAAATAAAATAAAAAGTCCTAGTCAACACACAAAAGTTTAATGTTAATTTATAATCACTAAACATTAACTAGTGTTACAATTACAATATCTTTTGAAATATCAATCAAATTCGACAGTTTTTACAAATCAATCGACTTTGGATAACCCTTCATCATTATTAAATTATAATAGCTTAAGTGTAGTGATGTGAAACGCTGCTACAGAATATTTTAGTAATGGATTTTTATCATAGACTTCGGTGAAGAATCGTGAGGAAACCTGGACTTCTATTAAATTAAGTCTACAATCGCCAACCCGTCTTGAGCAAGCGTGGTGATCAAAGCTCGTGCCTTCTACGATGAGAATAGGCCTTTGCCCAGTTGTGGGACAGTAACAGGCTAGTATTATTATTATTATATTTTTAAATATTGCTGGTTCTGTAGAATTGAGGTGTCCTCTAGATCATTAGGAACGAAATTAGGCCTTTTTCAGTTAGGTAATATTGTAGCTATCCCTGCTGACTTTCTGGGAAATTGAGTCAGTTACTTTGTAATGTAGGTAGTTTTTAGGGTTCCGTACCCAAAGGGTAAAAACGGAACCCTATTACTAAGACTTCGCTGTCTGTCCGTCCGTCTGTCTGTCACCAGGCTGTATCTCATGAACCGTGACAGCTAGACAGTTGAAATTTTCACAGATGATGTATTTCTGTTGCCGCTATAACAACAAATACTAAAAACAGAATAAAATTAATATTTAAGGGGGGCTCCCATCGGGATCTCATGGCGACATGGAGAGAGCGACTGTCGCAACCCCGTGCAGGGCACGCCACGATAGTGGCGATAAGTCCCCTCTTTGAGGAGTGGCTTGAGAGACGCCACGGCGTCCTCACCTTCCGCCTGACGCAGGTCCTCACCGGACACGGAGTGTTCGGGAGGTTCCTGCAACAAATCGGGCGGGAGGAAACGCCCGGGTGCTTCCATTGTGAGGATCGACCGGAGGACACGGTGGAACACACGGTGGAGGTGTGCCCCGCGTGGGCGGAGCACCGCCGTGTCCTCGAAGCGGCGATCGGCGGCGGCGACCTCTCGCGTCCGGCCCTGGTGCAAGCCATGGTCCGGAGCGAGACGGAATGGGACGCCGTCACCTCCTTCTGCGAAGCAGTAATGCTAGAGAAGGAGGTGGCGGAACGTGAGAGGGAAAGAACCTCTCAACGTCCCGGCCGCCGCGGGAGACGCCCCGGGCGTTGGGGGCCACCACCACGTGGCCCCCGGCCACCACCACATGGCCCCCGGCCACCGTAGGCGCGGGCCTGTGGACGGTGAGCTATGGGCTAGCTCGCCGTCCGTCCGTCTCATGACGACAGGCCGTGTCGACGGCGCATTCGTGTTCCACGCGCGCCTCAAAGAGAGTCAGCAAAAAGGAAGGGGTCCGTAAGGACCGATGCCTGCCGGGGTTGCGGGACTATTCGAAAAAGATACCGCGTGGCCCCGGAACACAAAGGGCGATGAAGGAACATGGATGGGTTTTAGTCAGTAAAAGTCTGACACTCCCTCCTGCTCCGCCCAGAGCGGGAGGGGTTATTTGATGATTTCCCATCCGAAAAAAAAAAAAAAAAAAAAAAGGGGGCTCCCATACAACAAACGTGATTTTTTTGCCGTTTTGTCTAATGTATAGATAATGGTACGGAACCCTTCGTGCGCGAGTCCGACTCGCACTTGGCCGGTTTTTAATCTAATAACGTATATTTTATTTTTTTAGAAAACCTTTATTTATTTATTTAACACTTCCAGCACAAAGTACAGAGGCGGACTTAATATTTTGAATTTCTTGGCAAAAAGGCCTACTTACTCACTTACCCATTTTACTAAGTAACAATCAAAACTACCTTCTTATAGTTGGTGCCAGTTAACATCGGAATAGAGGTCATTAACACCTACCTACCAAGTTTTTGATCACAAAGCGATAACGACACTTGCTAGTTACCTAAATCGACCAATAAGCGATACTTTGCTACATCGCTAGAGTATCATAATACCAGTCGGCTAGACATACAGGGGTTGAGAATCTTGTGTTGTTCCAATTCGAATTTATTATTATTTTTTGCTAGAAAACTAATTTTATGCTTATAAATTTACGTGTGACGTAAACGCCCCCGCACCGTGACCATAATGTGCTGCACACCTGACGCGATGACCTCGTAAAACGAAAACGGCATAAGATCAGAATTATATTTTTCTGTGATGAGATGGTTTTTGTGATGTCATAATTATATTAAGATACTTTTGGTTTTTCCGTCATGGATGTCGTTTTCATGGTTTTCCGGGTCGTTGATTACGAAAATGAGCTCAAAATGAAAATCCAAGATGGCGTCCAAGATTTTTTGGTTTTTCCGTCATGGATGTCGTTTTCATGGTTTTAGGGGTCCCTGAATATGAAAATGAGGTCCAAACGAAAATCCTACATGACGCCGAGGAAAATTTTTGGTTTTTTAATCATGGGTGTCGTTTTCATGATTTTCGGGGTCGTTGATAACGAAATGAGGTTAAAATGAAAAACCATGATGGCGCCGAGAAAAAAAATCGGTTTTTCCATTATGGCTGTCGTTTTCAAAGGATAAAGAAAATGAGGTCAATAATTATTTATTTCAATTAGGTCATTCAAAGGCACTTTTGAATGACGAATAGTGAAATGGATTCAATGATTTACCTTGACTTTGGTTAAATCTGATTTCAACAAATCATTTTCATTATCAGCGACCCCGAAAACCATGAAAACGACACTCATGACGGAAAAACCAAAAAAAACACCTTCAAGTTATAACAGGCGTGATGTTATGTTTACTCTACAGAGTAAACCTCAGTGGCCATTAAGTCGTGCAAGAGTCCAATCGTGCAAATGTCCATTCGCGCAAGATTCTTTTCGCGCATAAGTCCATTCGCGCAAAAGTTCGGTCGCGCAAAAGTTCGGTCGCGCAAAAGTCCATGTGCGCATATGTCTTTTCGCGCAAGTGGGTGTGCGCAACAAGTGTTCTTTGCGCAAATGTCTTTCGCGCAAAAGTCTCAGATCCTAATTTTAAGATGTATAATAATATAATTACTTTATTAAAATTGTCTCAGTAAGTTAAAATAGTGTTAAAAACGAAAATAAAGTATTTAAATCAATTAATTTCGTAGGGTACGTTTGCTTGATTTCTTATTTTTTTGGGTTGTGCACTGTGTTATGTATGTGGGACACTGTGGATGTATTATGAGACTCAAGCGATATCAGTTTTGCGACAGGTTTGTACGGATGGAGCGACAGTATGGCTAATATTTAGATATCGGGATGAAAGTCGGAGCAATGACCTCTATTCCGATGTTAACTGGCACCAACTATGTAATATCTACTTCCAATCTAGAAACTATAACATCAGTCGCATCACTATTCTATTTGACGCTCATCTCTGCGCAGTGGTTTACCACACAAAGCATTAATAACTCATTTTTGAAAGTTGGCAGTTCCAACAAGTACGTTATAATCCCAACACAATGCTACTACATACTGTACATACTGGCTGGTAAACCGGTTAATTGATACAGTGAGCATCAATCATCATGAATGGCGTTTTGAATTTCGAATTAATAGAACAATTTTGAACTTACGCATTTTTTTAGGCAAAGAAATGTTGTTACATCGATTTGCAGTTATAGTTTTTATGTTATCATCAAAATCACTTAAAAATGATTCAGTGATTCTGCAGCAGTTTCGTAAAGAAAATAGATTTAGATAGCTATTTCTTTAATCAATATTAGGCGTGGAAAAGATTTACTATGATTGAATAGGTGTTTTGTTAGTAACGTTTCAATTGATGCTGCGTTAGACCCCCGGGTAGTAGTGTATGTACATTTTGACTGTAATTGATTTAAGTATTGGTCGTTGGTGGGCTTGAGAGCTAAGAAAAAAAAATCGCGAGTTTCAACCGGATTGATATTATACGAATTTCTCAGTAGCTGCTACGAAGTCTGGATTTGTGCCCAGTTGATGGCAATAGGCTCGCCCCCTATTACATGGGACTTAGAAATAACTGGCGAAATGTGAGTGTATTAGTAGGTACACCTCTGACTACCCTTCGAGGATAACAGGCGTGGTTGTATTACGAGTCCCTATACGATTTATAGGTAGGTAATAGCTCTCAACAAACTGCTCGTAAAGCTCATTTCTGTTTTTATTTTATTTCTAACTAATGTTAGTTTTATGACAGGCATTAGTGACATCTTGCATTTACTCTTTTCTTATTCTCGCTTTCTATGTTAATTTGACTACTTCGTTGGTCTGTGGTGGCAAGCGAGACTACTGAACATCAAGTCCAAGGTTCAATTTCCAGGCCAGACAAAATGTTATTGGGTTTTAGTTTAGTTTACTTTTTAGACACGAAGTGTGGGTTTGTACCTGGTCAATGGTAATATCTTTGGCCCCACATACATACATAGGACTTGAACATAACTGTCAATGTGGCGACACTTGGGGGAGGCCTATGTCCAGCAGTGGACGTCTTTCGGCTGAAATGATGATGATGAAACATAACTGGCGAAATGAGGGTGTATTGGTAGGTACTATAAATTTTGGGTGTACTGGTACACCTCCGGCGAACACTTTAGGGATTACAGGCCTGATGTTTATTTATTTAAACTTCATGTAGGTACCTACCTACAATATAGTGGTACATAGGCGGACTTAATGCCACAAAGGCATTCTCTACTGTCTGATGTTGATGCATGATGTTCTCTATGATGTTATGTCTATTATGTCCATTTGTTTTACCATAAGTATTCTTATTTTGAAAATGAACTTTCGACTCGTACTAGAACTGATTGTTGCTATTTATGCTGTCGACACTACTAATGTTATGTCCACTTATTTTACTTGATTCTTATTTTGAAAATGAAAAGCTTCGACTCGTGCTTATACTGACTGTCGATATTATGTTGTCGATATTATTTGCTCTGTTACAAGTTACACTGTATTGGAATCACGCTTTCTTGTCACGTATTAACACATATAATCGTACCTTAGCCATAGTTTTACTCACACATAAAACGACAAATAATTTAATTAATGAATATGTTTTTCTAAAACTACAAAATAAATCGCCGCAACAAATTGCGAAATAAGGTGACAAACACTACTTATTCTTTTTTAATTAAAAAATAAAAATATTCAAATGCATATTTGAGAAACAATGAGGCATATTCACGATCAAAAGAACCTATTCATATTCTCGAACGCCGTGAGTTCCGTACCAAAAGAAATAGTAAAACAGTTTATCCGTGTGTAACAGTCGCGGTGCAATACCACATGTCTGCAGATGAGTCGCACAAGGTGCTCTCGGCATCCACTCGCCATTTATCCGACACTCGCGGTACCGGCGAGTCACCTCGCGTGCGCACTCCCCGGGAACACACGTGTTTGCGAAAAATTCGAGTACAAAAAAAATCGACTAAAAGTCCTGCCAAATAGTTTAAATGGAACATCCCTACTTTTACCAAAATCCGCGCGGCGTATTCGAAATTTAAAATTAGAAAAACAAGTGGTCTATGGAAAAAAATATAAACAGTGGACTTTATCAATGTGAATAGATTTTAATTTGATTTACTATCATTGTAAACATCGCTATGTTTCATTGTTCCTGCATTTAAGTGTTCACACGGTCTTCAGAAGAACGAAGCGTAAGGTAAGCCACTGCTTTTAAATATTCCTTAACAGGCGCGGTTAATTGAATTGATCTTTTATCTAAAATTTATGTTGACTTAATTACGTCATCCAATTAACTTGCTTATCATATAAGTATCGTATTATTTCATTTATTAACATAAACATTACAGATGAAAGTGTTTTATTTTAATATTTTTCACGTAAACGGTGAGATTTGCATTTATGAAAGTAGTTCCGTTGAAAATTACACTTCGTTTCGAGCTTCAGTACTGTTCGTTTTAACGAGCACATTGAAAAAATACATTTTGCACACCTCTGATTGGCAGAATAGAAAGTTATCTTGAAATACTTTTTAACAGACTTTTCCTCTTGTTACATAAAATGCAAAAATAGCTGAAACAAGGGAGGTTGCCGTAGAAAGTGTTAAGAACCTTTAAATTATATTCAATGTTCACGAGATCTTGAACATTATGTGCATATAATTACTTACACATACAGATGCATGTATAACACGGTGTGCTCGCTTCCGATAATATTGTTCCGGTAGGTTCCCACAAGACGCCTCGACAAAAAGAAGCGCTCTTGATAATTAACCGGAGTTAATTGACGCACACACTGTACAATACATTTTGATGCGGTATTTCACGTTGCCTAGATAGTTATTAGTTATTCTTATAAACTTTCTAAAAACTGCTTATCGACAGGTGGTTAATTCTAAGATCACATGCAAGTGCTTCACATATCATAACTAGTGCAAAAATGACTTCATTTTTGCACTATTACGAAAATCATAATGTCTAAGTATAAGTAGTAATAAAATCCTGTAGTGCCAGGCGTCATGAAGAAGAATGTCTGGTTTATTATAGAAAGCCAGCTAAATACGTTAAAACTCACTATTTGAATTGTGATAAACACGGATTTTTAAAAGTAGTGACTCTTATTAATAAAATCCCATAAGAGCTAGATAGTTAATAGATCCACGAGTCGATTGATTTATGATAATGACAATCTTTACTGTAAATGCCGCTAATCTGGATTTAGTGGGCAATCCCTTTGAACTACTATAAATATACCTAATCCATGTACTTACTTAATATTTCCGAGATTATGATTATGAATGATGTCAAATTTCGATTTTTAACTGAGATTATTTATAAAGCATTTAGCAAATAAATGGCATTTGAAGTCATCTTACTTCAGCTGTTGTACGCAATGTGTTATGCTATCAAGTGTACATAATTAGAGTAAAATTATGCATCAAAATTAAAGAAAATCTAAGAGAAAATGATACCCATAATAATTTCGCAAAAGCTTACTTTTAACTTGGTATTGAAAAAGTGTTATTGAGGTCATTGTTCAATTCGACTGATTAATTCTAATAACTTAGTAATTTCTTTCTTTTAATTCGAATTTTTGATTTTAAAGGAGAGAAATATTGCTATTTGAAGGACTTCTACTATCCACCTTGTATTTTTTACATAGTATTTACTAATACGTTTATGAAACGATAAATAAGTATCCAATCTAAAATCTAATTAAATGCTCTAGAAATAAGGCATCGATCACAATCTAAGGTCAAGGTGCATCTTGATTAATGTCGCAAGTTAATCGATCCACCAATCTAATTCGTCAAAAGGCTAATTTACTAAGTTTGTTAAAAACATCCGTTATAAATCTATTTGACGTTTAATACGTCAAAGTCTTTAGTGATGGGCAAATATTATTTATTGTCTAGTATTTTTTGCTGATTAGTCGATTAATTAACATCGATGGTAGCAACACTTAGTGGAATTACTTATTATTGCAAGCTTATTTGTTACATCGAAAGAACATTGCTTGACCGAATCAATTTAATGATTTGCCACTCGAACGTCATAGGTAATTTAATTTATTTTATTTGAATATCATCACTAGTAATCAGCTACCGGTAATGACGATGATCATTCAGTCGATATGCATTCATGGAGTTCATTGACCCAGTTAACGAACCTAACAAAAACCTACTTACATTTATTTGACTAGGCCTTCTCTCGTCATATAGTTTTAATGAGACAGCTCTAATAACAGACTCGGTACGTCTAAATAATATATCGGTGGTTTATCGATATCTATATTTCGATATCACCTCGTTACGATGTTGATCGGTATAATTTGATTTATGAAAAGTTTGGTTAACAAGAAAGTTCGATGATATAGACATTTACATAAGTAACGGCAGTTGTTTGTGCCTATGAAGAGGTTTGAAAGAAAAAATATTTCCATAAAAAACTTCTTATCATTATTATTTATAATTTCTAATATTTAGCAAATTACAGACGCAAATTAATTAAAAGTTTTGCAATATCCGGTAGAGCAGGTTGCAAATTCAAACGTTTCACCTTTAATCAATTTTATCATAAAACAACCATCTTGCAATCAACCCATTTTACATAATATGTTGGAAAGATTCTGTATGCTCAAAAAATAAAATATATGAAACTAACTGATGCCCGCGGCTTCGCTCGCTTGACAAATTATGTACTAAAACCTTTCTCTTGAATCACTCTATCTATTTAAAAAAAACTCGCATCAAAATCCGTTGCGGAGTTTTAAACATCTAAGCATACATAGGGAACAGACGCGGCGGAAGACTTGGTTTTATAATATGTAGTGAAGATGGATTGAATGAAGAAAGAAGTAAACAACAACAAAAGTAAATGTATACTAATATTATAAAGAGGTAACATTTGTTTGTAAGTTTGTATGTAGGGGGTAATCTCCGGAAGTAATGAACCAATTTTAAAAATTGTTTCACTGGTAGAAAACTACATTATTCGTGAGTGCTATACTCTATATTTTATTCCCGTACTCCCACGGGAACGAAAACTACGCGGGTGAAACCGCGGGACGTCAGCTACTAATGTATAAAAGCATTGGCATTTATTTACTAAACTAGTCGCAAATTTCGTTCGCGTTAAATTATTATTTAAAAAATATTAATTCTCTTTTGAAATCGGATTTTGTTACCAATTTCAAGGTGTTTTTTTTTTGCTTGTTGCTCTAATTCTTATTCTACACTAAAAGCTAAGCTTAGCCTAAGTTACTCCTTATAACATCAGCTATCTGCCAGTAAAAGTCCTGTCAAAATCACACCCGCAGGCGTTTCGGAGATTAGATTGGAACAAACAGACAGTCAAAATTTGAAAAAAATGTGTTTTTGTTTTATGTGCCGTTTAAATTTTCGTATGCATTCAGTAAAAATCTGTTATTTTGATATACACGAGAAACAGACACTTCAATTTTATTTATTTGTATAAAAAATTGTAAGCTTAAGAATAAACCAGAGGCGGATTTGAGTTTCGCACACAATCATGTACAACCTAAATTAACTTCAATTTGTATCTATAGTCTATAGCATATAGTCTATAGCATATATTCTAGACTAGCTAAAGAACATAATAGACATGTCATCCACCCAGTTGCAGCAACGTATGCAGTTCCAGTCGATCGCACAAACCCATCCACTGGAACTATCTATTATGAACAGACTATGGTAGTCTTTGCATTTTTATGTAATTTAAAATTAATTACTGCACTGATTATATTCTGTAGGTATGCGCGTATTATTATCATGTTCCACAATCATAGTGTTGGCGTAAAATATTAAATGCTCTTCTTATTTCTGTTCTGTTCATAGTCCGGCAAATTGCATGTTTGTTACAATTTTAAGATGAGTTTTAAATGCTTAAGACTTCGGGTTTGGCTCTTCCTTGTGTTAAGAGTCCTATTACATTTTTTATGTAAATTCATGATTTTTGACGCAGTATTTCTCAGCAGCAGTAAATATATTAATTATTTGCTTAAAAATAACGATAGTGCCATTCTCTTTCTTGTAAGTTGGAGTTACACATTTTCTTTTTTCTTTTCGTGTAATTTACTATAAATATTTTACGAACTCAGTTTGCAAGAAAAACCGTCGACGATGGAACTTTAACGCTCAAATTCACATAGTTACATTCAATTCTTATAAAAGCTAAAATTACTAAAAGATAAGTTGAATGTTTTACTTGTTTATTGGAGTTTTAGAATTTCTTTAAATTCCTTGAGTTTTCACGGAAAAAATCGTACAGAAATAGTAATTTAAGCCATAAATGTCTTTATTCAGCGTCCATTATATTCCAAATAAACTCAATTTTATCAAACAAATTAATATGATATAAAACTTCGATCTACAATGAATAAGTTTCATTAGTTTTCGTTTGTCAATATAATAAGACAAAAATACAATAAATAAAATTAAAGTACCTACTATAATTCTCAATTCAGCTCGCTCCTCAGTCTCATGTCTGTCTCGTCTCTAATATTCGTCAATATCAATCGACAATCGTCCAAATATCGCTATTATTATCGACTCGTGTACGCCGACCGAAATAATTTGATCCAGGAAGTGAAAATCAAAAATTTGCCTAAAAAATGTAATAGGACTCTTAAGATTTTACATTTAGATTTGTTGTGGTCAGTCATCATCATCATCATCATTCGCTTGCCCTTATCCCATTTGGAGTCCGCGCAGCTTGTCTTCTTCAATACTTCTTTACTACTCGTCATCTCATCAGACACCTCCTTTCTTGCCGTATCATCCTTACACAGTCCTTTCATTGTTTTCTTGGTCTTTCTTTACTTTTTAACCGACTTCAAAAAAGGCGGAGGTTATATGTTCGTGTGTATGTATTTTTTTTTTTTTATGTATGTTACCTGATTTCTCTCCCATTTGTGGACCGATTTTCAAAATTCTTTTTTCATTTGATAGAATACACTCCTGAGGTGTTCCCATTTTAATTTGGTGAAGATCTGATGCTGACCTTTGGAGATATACAATGGAACTCTTCAAAAAGAGACGGCAAATCTGTTGTGATAGCTCCAATCGGTTGGATGTTCATTGTTTATACAATATCATGACGGAACATCACGCCTGTATGCTCTGAGGGGGTACGCAGAAGTGTACAATTTACCTGATCACGGTGACAAAAACACTAAATCAATTAAACAAGGTCACCGACTTCTGAAACTTGACCTTTGATTGATTTGGTGTTTTTCTCACCGGCTTCTGAAGCTATTGTTATTTTTCACTTTTTTGTGGTTTTGTTTTAGTGTTTTTTTTTTGTATTTCTTTTAGTGTATTTTTTTGTCCTTTTCTTTTTGTGTTTTTTTTGTTTGTTGTTTTTTTTGAAGTCGGTTTTATTTTTGGCAAAAAAGTTTTATTTTATATACAATATCGTAGATCGTAGTCAGTATCCACTATGAAGTGAATTTACAGTTCCTAGTAAATTTGACAGCTCTAAATTACGTCCGACTCTTTCTCGTTTTATTAGAGAGAAAAAGATAGCAGTAGCCTAAATTAGGTTTAGTTTGTGCACAACAGAATCGACACCATTATTTTCTACAATCGTACTATGAAGTGAATTCATGGAAACAGGACAATGGTGTCGATTCTGTTGTGCACAAACTAAACTTAATTTAGGCTATTGCTATCTTTTACTAAAAGGCAGTGCGAGAAAAGGACGGCTATAGCTATGACCTAAGTTAGAGATGTCAAACTAGTTTAGCTTTGCGCTTAACCGTGTTTTTAGTCGACATGTTTTTATGTGCACCCTTCATTTGTATGGAAATATTAGTTCCAACTAAATTTGACAGCTCTAAATTACGTCCGTCTCTTTCTCGTTTTATTAGAGAGAAGAAGATAGCAATAGCCTAAATTAAGTTTAGTTTGTGCACAGCAGAATCGACACCAATATCTTCTACAATCGTAAGCCATATTAATTTTCCTTCAAAAACACACATCAACTAGTTCTAGCAGCAAACACGACTTCATCCTTCGCACGATTTGATCGCATTTTATTTTCATGTCTTACTTCTAGCACATATTTAGTTGGTTAGGCTGAAGTCTATGTCTTAACAAAAGTATCCAATCATAATTATTACTAGCATTATGCCGCCATACTAATAAGATGTAACATAAATATAAATATTTATTATCTTAATCTTTACGCAACTAAAAAGCCAGGTTGCATATAAATCGTCGCATTAGGACATTCTGCTGATGAAATCTTCATTTTGGACCTAGTTTTAAAGTCTGCTACTCATTGCCAAGGTCGGTAGTAGGTAATCTTGTATTCTAAATTTTATTAGGTACTACATTAGTAAGGGTGTCGTAAAAAACGATTAAGAAATTATGGTGAAGATAGAAAGCACTTAGTACTCTTAGCGGGTTGGTCGATAATTTTAAATGAGTAGGTATTATGACTTTCCGCCTACTGATTTTCAAGAAATTATCAAGGAGTGTAGAATACACACTTTTGCAGATGTTTTATTTGTAAGTAGATGCAACGTTATTCCCTAATAAGTATTAAGTATGCTTCAAATGCTTTTTCTATGGAAGCTCTTATTTCCGGATGAGTCTATACGTATGCTACTATTACAGTAGCCCAATAATATTGGGTAAATGTGTTAAGCAAACAAAATTGTTTCGTACATTTCAAAACTAGTATTTTTTACGCTTCACTTCCTTTAAAGACATACTTTCGAAGCAAAAAAAACTAGACATTCTGACAATGCACGCGTCCGTATGTAAATGTACGAAACTATTGATTGTGTGACTAATAGAATATATTCTTTACAATAAACTGAATACTACCTAGTTCGCAAGGCATCTCAGTGAAGTGGTTTCTTGAGCTTTTTATGATATGTGAGCATTGTTCAATGGCTGTATAAAAACAAACGGCACGGCTCTTGAAGTCGGTAGAAACGACTTTCTTTTAAACAACAATTACGACACAGTTGCAGTTTCCATTTGCTGCTTATTTGAAGTTTGATTTACAAACATGCACAAAACGGAAGCTTTTCGTAAATCCGAAAATTCCTTTGACACTGATACGCATAAAACCTTAATTAAGAAACAAATTATGGGGGAAGCTAATCGCTGACCGGCCGGCTCAAACCTTATTAGGGTTAATGCCGACACAAAAACTGATGAAAACCCCCATACATAATGTACTTAACTGTAAATACATAGTATACTTTACGTACCGCCTCTGTGAGGTACAGAAGGCGTTACCACTTTGCTACGGCCAATGTGGCCGTCATAACGGTCCACACGAGGTGTTCCGATCCCCACCTCAGCTGGACCAAAGCTACCGAACGATAAACTGTACTTAGGTACGTATGTACCTAAATATTTCGCGAGTTATGGCCACTTTGACATAGTTGCCCAGCCAAACTGCTTTAACAGTTGCAACTACTCATTTGTCTTTAGACATTTGTTTAGATTGCATGTAGTACATAAAACGGATGCCCTTAAGACAATACGAATCCGGGAAGTAACGGAATCTTACCGGTTAGCCGGCTAGCTTACATTTCAAATTTCCATCGCCAAAGGTGTGTTGTTTTCTTTGTCACGGAAACAGATGTTCCTTCAAGTTCCTTCGAGTTAGATGCCAATGTGAGCAATCGTTAAAATTCTTTCTCTTTTCAAATCTTCCAAGATGGCCGTCGATTATGGTTGTGACAAATTAATTAAGAGAGATCGACGCGCACGCGCGGCGCCTATTATGGTCAATTCGGTAACGGCACCGTGTAACGAGTGTGTAACGGACGATATTTTATTATCGCACGCGATATTCTGTAACCACTCACAATGTGGAGCGAGTGATTTACTTTAAAGTTACTGTTTTACATACGGTTTCGTGAAGTCATCCGATAGTTCGGTATGAAAATGATTTAGCAGGATTTCGATGAGCTTTTGCGGTTCTTAAGTGGTCATGCATAGTAGATTTCAAATAGCACGCGTCGTGTATTTGACATAAACTTGTGAGGCTTCAAATATTTGAAAAAAAAAAACTAACACCAAAGTGCTTTAAATAATTTAAAAAAAAAGACATGTCACTCAAAACGCTCTAACGTTTTTTAACTTTTATTTACTTGGAATCTGCTTGAGTGGTATTTAAATTTTAGATACGGTTACTGAAATACATACAATACTTATATACATAGAGTTTTACTACCTTATATATTTACCTTACAGCTATACAGCTAGTACAATGTACATAATAAAGTCACATCTCAAAACAAATTCACTGAGAGCTATAAAATACTTGTATGTCGCTGTAACTACCTCTTTGGTTTAGTGACTCAGACTACTGAGCATAAGGCCCTCGGTTCAATTCCCAGGTCGGGGAAAGTGATATTGGGTTTTTCCATCAGGAATTTCTCAGCAGCCACGGAGTCTGGAGTTGCTCTTTGTTGATGGCAATAGACTCGCCCCCTATTACACGAGACTTAAACATAACTGGCGAAATGTGGGTGTACTATTATGTACATATTATGTACTATTATGTACTACTAGCTGACCCACGCAACTTCATCTGCGTCACATAAGAGAGAAAAAGCTAACAAAAGGAATACATTTTCCCCGTTTTTGCAACATCTTTCATTTATGCTCCGCTCCTTTTGGTCGTAGCGTGATGTTATATAGCCTATAACCTTCCTCAATAAATGGGCTATCCAACACAAAAATAATTTTTCAATTCCAACCAGTAAGTAGTTCCTGAGATTAGCGCATTCAAACAAACAAACAAACAAACTCTTCAGCTTTATAATATTAGTATAGATTATGTACTATTGTATGTACTAATAATATGTACATGTACTATTATGTACTATAATGTACTATTATGTAGGTACTATTATGTACTATTATGTACATGTACAGGCGTGATGTTATATTATTGGGCTATAACGTAACTATAATATTTTTTTAAATTCGGAAAATGTTCAACTTCACACCTTCAACATTGAGTTCAATCATTCAATTGATAACCTCCTCTTTTTGGAAGTCTGTTAATAAATTCGTAATCACGTATCCAACAGATATAAAATGATAATACCTATCTGTTGGTAATTGTGAGACAATGATGCTAAAGGTATATACTCTCAAAAAGAATCGATAAACACCTCCATTTATTAATGAGACAATAAAAACATTGTAACGGTTCTCAGTATTCGCAGAGGAGATACTAAACTCCCAAGTAAGGTATACTTTCTGTCATGAAAGTACTAAAACTACATAAGTACAGTATACGCCTATGCTTTATGTCATTTTATGGGCGTCGATATCTATGTATTAATTATTAATTCGTCTAAGTGTTAGTAGGAACTTATTGTAAAGGATTGTTGTTTGATATTTCTTGTCCTTTTCATTGCCTAAAACGTTCATCCCTAATTAAATAGGGATTAGGGGCTGTAATTCTCCATACAAATGAATTCCACTTTTTTCCTTCTGAATATAGCAATATTTTTTTTTTTCATAAAATCAAGGTTTACTTACTGTAGACACGTCGGGATGTAATTTACTTTTTTTTCTGCAAAAATAATAAGTAAAGAAAATATGAAGCTCCAAAAATTACAAAAATGCCCCATTTTACAGCCGTGATTAGAGGACTACCAGAAAACTGTTTAACATTTAAAAGAAATTAAAAGGAAACTAGAAATACTCTTTCATAAAATTTGAATGTCTTAAATTGTGGAATCGACTCAGTTTTCGTGGAGAAAAAGGGGAATACCAAACGCCGATTATGTCAAAAAAAAATATGATTTAATCGGTCGGTGCTGCAGTTGTCTTTATCGCACTCTACGGGAGAAGGCTTGACGTAGCGCGACGGCCATAGTTTCCTCAAGTACCTATTTTTCAAATTCCTCGCAGGCCCTATTTCCTCTTAAATCTGGCGAAGCCGTGGTGGGGGTTTCTAGTTAGTATTTATCTAAAATATCTGTACCTAATAACTGTTTACACAGCTATCCTGTACTTTATTGCCTATTGTAGATATTTATTAAGCAAGGCATAGGAAATAACACTTATCAAAGGCTTATTTCCTGAGTACAAGACATAAATATGCTTATTTAGTAATATAGTCAGAAACTTCAACATCACGCTTTTACCAATTAAAGACGATTAAAAAAAAAACAAAAATTAGAGATCACAAGTTCACAACATCAATATTATTTTAATAATTTCAGCAGTAAATTAAAAACTTTTGAAATGGAGTTTATAATCTTTTAAACATGAAATGCCACCAGAGTAACTTAACCTGAAAAACAAACTGCTTCCAATTTATCAAAACTAGCCACTAAAGAAATATTGTTTCGCATATTTATTTAACTGGCAACACTAATGTGCGATCACGTTTACGACTATGCTCGCAACACTAGCGGAAAGTCGTACTTGCAATGGCCGCACGCGCCTTGCATAATTTCCCTTCCCTGGAAATAGGCGAGCCCTTTTCTCACATTGTGGCCATTCATGGCACCTATTACGTATTTTATTTATAGTCATTTAAATGTTAAAGACTTAATAATTACTAACTCTGTTTTAGTAGGGAGTAACTAATTTCTATTTGGATTGTAGTTAATTACATGTTTAGTTTTCTGTTGCTGTTTATAGCTCTTGAGTTTATTTTATGTATTTTATTTTATGGAAAGCTGTAAAGTATCACGATTTTTATATCTGCTAACAAAACATTAATATAACTTAGTTTCTGTGATTAGTTTGTCGAAGCAATAACTACTGAAATTACTTTGACATACAATTTTACAGCATAAAAAATTGAAATGAATAACCTTTTGAAACCCAGGATAAAAGTTCTGAATTCACACTCAGACGCGAGACGGTCATGTTACAACGTGATGCCAATATCTATTGGCATCAATAGATAAGCAAGGCAAGGGCAAGACTATCTAGTCTTGCCCTCGATACCCAACCGTTAATGAAAGAAGCTCAGCAAGAGGCAGATTTGTTTTGTACAGGTTCGATGCCAATAGATAGTCCTGCGCTCGATACCCAACCCATAATTAAAGAAACTCAGCAAGAGGCAAATTTGTTGTGTGCAGAATCGATGCCAATAGATAGTCCTGCGCTCGATACTCAACCCGTAATGACAGAAG
Organism: Xestia xanthographa; assembly: GCA_905147715.2. Classification (NCBI taxonomy): domain Eukaryota; kingdom Metazoa; phylum Arthropoda; class Insecta; order Lepidoptera; family Noctuidae; genus Xestia; species Xestia xanthographa. The sequence continues at coordinate 16,828,308 of LR990650.1, read as the reverse complement.
TTCAGCAAAAGGCAGATTTATTTTGTGCAGAATCGATGCCAATAGATAGTCCTGCGCTCGATACCCAACCCGTAATGAAATAAGCTCAGCAAGAGGCAGATTTATTTTGTGCAGAATCGATGCCAATAGATAGTCTTGCGCTCGATACCTAACCCGTAATGAAAGAAGTTTAGCAAGAGGCAGATTTGTTTTGTGCTGAATCGATGCCAATAGATAGTCTTGCGCTCGAAAGCAAACTCGTAATGACAGAAGCTCAGCAAGAGGCAGATTTGTTTTGAGCAGAATCGATGCCAATAGATAGTCCTGCGCTCGATACCCAACCCGTAATGAAAGAAACTCAGCAAGAGGCAGATTTGTTTTGTGCAGAATCGATGCTAATAGATAGTCCTGCGCTCGATACCCAAACCGTAATGAAAGAAACTCAGCAAGAGGCAGATTTGTTTTGTGCAGAATCGATGCTAATAGATAGTCCTGCACTCGATACCCAACCCGTAATGAAAGAAACTCAGCAAGAGGCAAATTTGTTTTGTGCAGAATCGATGTCGATAGATAGTCCTGCGCTCGAAACCCAACCCGTATTGAAAGAAGCTCAGCAAGAAGCAGATTTGTTTTGTGCAGAATCGATGCCAATAGATAGTCCTGCGCTCGATACCCAACCCGTAATGAAAGAAGCTCAGCAACGGGCAGATTTGTTTTGTGCAGAGTCGATGCCAATAGATAGTCTTGCGCTCGAAAGCCAACTCGTAATGAAATAAGCTCAGCAAGAGGCAGATTTATTTTGTGCAGAATCGATGCCAATAGATAGTCTTGCGCTCGATACCTAATCCGTAATGAAAGAAGTTTAGCAAGAGGCAGATTTGTTTTGTGCAGAATCGATGCCAATAGATAGTCTTACGCTCGAAAGCCAACTCGTAATGACAGAAGCTCAGCAAAAGGCAGATTTATTTTGTGCAGAATCGATGCCAATAGATAGTCCTGCGCTCGATACCCAACCCGTAATGAAAGAAGCTCAGCAAGGGGCAGATTTGTTTTGTGCAGAATCGATGCCAATAGATAGTCTTGCGCTCGAAAGCCAACTCGTAATGACAGAAGCTCAGCAAGAGGCAGATTTGTTTTGTGCAGAATCGATGCCAATAGATAGTACTGTGCAGGATTTTACAGTAGCCCCTACAAAATCGAATGATGGTGATTACGATTCTGATGACTCTTGCAAAGATAAAAACTACGAACCCATTGAAGATGATCCAAGAAGTGACGATACAGATGAAGATATTGAAACCGAAAAACCCAAAAGTACAAAAAAGTTCCAAAAAAATAAATACTACCAATTTCATTGCTCAAAAGATGACAAAACCTCTTCGACGTCACTCAATGGAAACCATTGCATCCAATAGCCTGCCATTACGGAAACGACGTATGACCATCGAAGCGAACTTTTGTCTGGCTGTTTCAACAGATATTGCTTCAGAACAGGCTACTCAAGAATCAAACAACCTACCACCTAAACGACAAAAATATAGCACGACTCCTAACCAACGAAAATAAGAGAAGCAGTATCAAAAACAATATCAGTATAAAATAAAAAATGGCTGTGACAACAATTCTATTTTTACTACTGATGAACGTGAAAAAGTACATAGACAATATTGGAACATGACACGTTCGGCTCATTACCCGTGGTCCCGGTAGGTCGCAGGGTCGACCCAATACCGGGTCCATCGGTAATTTTTAATTACCCGTGGTTCCATAGCATTAGGAATTGTTTCCTGAACTTCTGAATATATCGACAGAAAACACAAATCCATAATATCAGCATATCAGAGATGAGGGTGTTTATAAGATGAAGAGGGTGTTGATAAGTACGGTAGCAATTCCGAAAAGAAAATACACGAATGAACCAAAGACAAACCCGAAAAGGAGTTTTTCTTTACCAAAATCAGATGGCACTTTAGTCTCCGTATGTATTTTTTTATTTTGACATATTTTGGTTTCGAAAAGACCAATGATAAAATTCTATTTAGCTGCCTCGACAACAGCAAAGATATACACAAACGGGGCAAACACATTAAAACTCCAAAATTTGATCGAAAAATTATCACTAAACATGTCGAATCTTTCAATCCGGAGTCACCGCATTATCGTCGTGAGCATGCCCCAAACCAGCGACGGTTTGACTTGCCATGTGAAATAAACGTTACATTAATGTACGACTTTTGTACAATGCACCCCGACGACGTAAGAATTGGATACGAAATGTATAGAACACATGAATAGAACACGCATGAATATATCGTTTGCTCGTCTTGGTAATGAGGAATGTAAACTATGTGAGTCATATACGTACTTATACATTGCACACACGTGATACTAATCAAGATGCTTCCAAAGAAATAATAGCCGATTGCTCAGCTTACGAGGAGTGGGCTGTTCACCATGAAAAATACACGTATGCCAGACAGTTATATGATTCCCATAAATCTAAAGAACAGAATGAAAACCAGATAATATTATAGTAGTGACTTGAAAAAGGTAATAGTGCTGCCAAGGCTGGAAACATTCAAAGCGGTTATATTTTGTCCAAGATTAACAGCGTTTAATCAGACTTTCGCTGCAGTGAAAAAAATACCAAAGACTCTATAAACCACTTGCGGCTGTTCAGTTTGGCACGATAGTATCGCTGGTAGAAAGCAAGAAGACATAATGAGTGCAATACAACTTTTTCTTACGTTTCCGTGATGTCAAAACAATACATATTTGGATGGACAACTGCATGGCTCAAAATAAGAACTGGCTGTTATTTTTTCCATGTTAGCTGACATTGTCAACAGTGACGTGATTGCAACACAACGCATAATATTAAACTATTTTGAACCAGGACATACCTTTATGAGTTGCGACCAATTTCACCGCCAAGTTGAACTTTCAATGAAAAAAAGAAGTAAAGTATACGACTTTACTGATTTCCCCGTGGCTTGGTATTTTGAAGTCTTTGCAGCCTCAAGACTTTATCAACTATCCAAACATCAGAGCGACGCATTCAAAACTCGAATCCAAGAGCATATCTGAGAAACATGACAGGTGTGTTTCGTGAGGTCAAGCTTTGATCTTCACTATAAAAATAATTTTACTGAAGATATTATAAATTGAGGTTTTTAAATGATAAGTTTCTAAAGAATCCTCAAATGTCAAAGGGGTGACTAAGGCAAAGTAACTCTCAGATGGCGCCACCATCGTTGGTCTCAATCTGACCAATGAGGTTAAGCTATTTTGAAATATAAAATGACGTTACCACATTTTCAACCAATGACGATGTTTGGGTACCAACTATGCTAGCGCCATTAGTTCCACAGTTAGCCTCCCCATTACATTTCGTGCTCATACTTAAGGAATGGGGAAGCTTCAATATCCCCCCAACATTATCTTAGGCTATATTTACGACCGTCCCGTGAGATTATTTCCGACAGTAAGGCGAGCAAAACTGCGAGCAAAAGCTATAGTTCCAGATAAAACAGATGCATGTCCTGACTGAAGGAACTAACCATGCGCATCATTAACAAGCTCAGGGCCAGTTCCATTACAGGACAACAGTATTGTAGCACTAGAGAAAATTGGCCACATGAAGAAGATTGAACATGACTGCAAGTTATAGGCGTAACCTTTAAGACTTCAACACGCAGAAAACATATAATATCAAGCCTCTATTACCAGAGGGGCTGGGCAGAGGTGAACCTACAGTAAGCACTATAACTACGCTTGTTATTATTAAGTCCCATGTAATAAAGGGCGAGCCTATTTGCATCAATCTGCCTAGTTGTGGCCAAAGCTTGTATAGTACTTTTCTCAAATAATGCGAGGAAATTAAAACTCTCGCGTTGAAGAGTTCCTTTGTTTTTTTTTCAATAAACGCTCTCTATTTTCAAGCCAATGAGAGGTTTTCCTTTTGAGGTTTTAAAAAAAAACTTAGTTTCCAAGAACCATATAGATGGCGTTGAACTTACTATGCCAAAGCCAAAACGCTTGAAAAAAAAAACATTGTGTCACGTCGCATACTCTCGTTGACTAACACTTTCATTTGCTTAACCTTCCGAATATAACCAACATTTCTCGCACTTTGTTAAAATCAGTTTTTTTAGGTTCCGTTCCTTGCATTATCATACTTACTCCTAGCGCCATCTATCCAGCGACTAGGGAAGAGCTAAAAAGAAAATCCCTCATTCGAAATTTAAATAAAACCTTTGATAAGTTACCTCCTTGGTTACCATTTTTCAGAGTAAAAGATCGTTCCATTTTTAAATAACACGACAGATATGAGTTTTCTATGTTACTTATTTGACCGCTAAACACGACAGATATGGATTTTCATACAACTTTAATTTGCCGGCCGCTGGTCACAAATCAGGTCAGTACAGCTATTTCGATTTATCTCGAAGAAGGTTGTCAAAATAATACTCAAATTTTCAAGCATGTTTGAGAAAAAATTACTTGTAGATAATACAAATGGAAGTAAAGCCACATACTCATTATAAAATTCCGTATGTGCCGTAGAAATGGAAATGAGGTAGAATAGGAACGTAGATAGACAAATCACGGTCTAGTTGTTACAAGACAAAGTAAAAGTTGGGTTGGCAGACATCACGAGTTTGTCACTGCGCAGTTCGCATACTAAATGCGTTAATAATTGTTTCGTCTGACCCCGTCTTAATTTTTGGAAGTGGGCTTTACGAGTTGGTTTTCGATTACGTCATCATTATTATAATCTAGGTAATTAAACTAGTTAAATAATTTAAAATGTAGGCCTTTTTACTGCCGACAAACTGTTTTGCAGTTTGGCAGACTTTTTAAATGTTATTGTTATACAGACTTAGAATAAACAAATAAAACAACATAAGTAAGCTAAGTGTTTTTATTATAGGAATGAAATAAGTAGAATAAAAGCTAAAGTGTTCGTAAAATTACAGTATGGATAATGGTTTCGTTTAGTTACGAAACCATTACGAAATCCATACCATGTCTTTTACTTATTAAAGAATAATAGCCTATATTTTAATACAAATTAAAAGCGCGGGTTAATGTACACAAGGGACTTATTTCAAGGCAAGTCATGAGTACCTACCCGATTTGACTAAATCAAATTTATAGCATAACAATGACCTTACTAGTTTCTCTAGCTCTTTTGCGCCACCCTAGCTGTTTAACTTATAGTCAAAATTCTGCCTTCCATTATACATCCGAGTACGTATTAGTTCTCTTTAAAGAACCACCACCTCTTTATACCAAGCATAAATATTTTCTAAAGTCTCCATAAACCTTTTTTTAAATTTAAGAAAATATTCCAAATGATTGCGACACCGTCTTGCAATTTGCTTACGATCATTGATTTGCAAATAGCCAAATATTTTGAGCGCGCACGCAAGCGATGGGAGCGGAAAGTAATCCAGAATGAGATTCAGATCACGATGTGCCGTGATTTGAATGATAAACCCATAACTACAGGTGATTAGACCAGAAATACCCGGAGTGTGAAACGTAGAATGGAAAAATAGTTGTTCATGCAGAAAGAATTTTAGAAAACCAAGCGTGGAAGAATCTATTTATACCACCCAAAGACACCAGCAATACTCCAATATATAATATTTTTTTATTACAAAAAGAGGCTTTCAAAACACGGAACATCGTAACTTGTGTGACGTCCTAGAACCGAAGATTCGATGACTGGGTGACATCTACCACATTGCCCCGCATGGTGGATGGCAGTCCACTAACTTTCACAACGAGCCTGTGCCTAGTAGAACACTATAGGAACATCATCATCTACCTGCACTTATCCCATGTTACTTGGGGTCGACGCAACACGTTTTATTGTTCGATTCTCCCCTGTCAACCGTCACGTTATCATTTACACCTTTTTCCTTCATATATCATTCCTCACGCAATCAAACCATCGTTTCCTTGGTCTTTTTCTCCCTCTCCATACATCATCATCTGCCTAGCCTTTTCCCAATTATATTGGTGTCGGCTTCCAGTGTAACCGGATGCAGCTGAATACCAGTATTTTACATGGAGTGACTGCCTATCTGACCACCACGACCCAGTTAGTACTGGGTAATACGATACCCTTTGGTAAGACTGGTTCTCAGACTTTTGAAATATACTTATATAAATATATCTAATTAAAGCCTTTGTAAGCAGCTTAACTGACCTTCCGAAAGTCATAAATTTTAATCGATTGGTTCGCAAAAACGTTAACATTTACGACTCACTTATATAATGGGTTTTCAAATTAGTTATAACTGGCAACTTATTAATTTGAATAGAAACACTACTCACAATCTATGTTAAATGATCATTTTTGTTTGATTTAGCAAATTATATTAATTAAATATGTAGAATAGATAAATGTTTCCCAGACTATCATATTTGTCTCAAGGTTGACAAACCTTGACAATATGTCTGCACAAAACATCAACAAACTATACAACATTTAAAATCATTCCTAAATAAAAAATAAAGCCTAAATAGTTTTCAATTTTTGAAGGTTGGCAGTAAATTGGAAGAGGTTCTAACATGGTAAATGCTTATGCGTGGTTCCGCGACGGTGACACGGGCTCTTGACCGAAGGTTGGTTGCGCACCCACAAATAACAAACGCAGTAATATCAGTTTAGAATGTTATCGGCAAAAATAAATGATTCGATTTGATTTTTTTGTCAATAGACGCTTATTATAATCAGAACAATAGCTATGTATTAAGATATTTCTCTTAGAGCTTAGAATCGACTGACTCGCGGGCAACTACTGTTCACGCGAAACCCTTCTCCACGTCAGTCCTGACGTAGATATACAAATTAAAAAAAGGGAAGTAGTGATGGTAACTAAATATAATTGCGACAAGTGGCGCGGGCGGGAGATAGGTATCTTTTAGAACTCGACCTACAAACTGAAAGGGCCAAACACGTGTTCCAAGATTACCAAAACCTTAAGACAATACGAGAATCTCCTTAAAATTCAGTTAACATCTTTCACAATGACTGCTAACGCATAAATTGGCGCCTCATTAGATTTAAACCATAGATTAAAAGGCGGGGGACCTGACCATCACTTATCGGAGTCCGCATCGCATATAAACTGGAACATTATTCTTTTTTTTTAATTTTATAGGAAGCTGTACTTCTGCTCTATGGTTGTGTAGACTGTCAAGCATACACCCTCATTACTACGCGGTGAGCATGCTTATTACAGAATATTAGCTGCGATACGTTGCCCTTCGCATTACACTGTGGTTTTTTGAATTTACTCAACTGTGGGAACTTAGAAGTTGTTTCGCGTAAACAGATTGGCTAAGTGCAGACTTTGGTGATGTGGCTCTCTCATCTTGTTAAGACTAAGTATAGTTCAAGATAGTCTTTAGCTAACACAATCTGAGATCGAAAATGCCATCGTTTTCGGTCGTGTTTTATCGACGCGTGGCTTGGGTACAAAACTTTGGTCAAAATGACGAAAGCAGCCAGCGGTCTGAGAGTTTACATGAAATAAGATTTATGTTTAGCTTAATTGTGCTTATATACCTCTTTAATATACTGCGAAGCTCATTATACATATTACAGTCAAGACCTTTAAGCCGCAATTAATTCACGCAAGACCATAAACTTAGCAACACACAAAAAACTTATCTAATACTACCTAACTAATAAATATGCCACAAAGACTTGAAAATATTAAGAATTATATCTATCAGTCATCCATTTCCTGAGTAAAAAACCAGGAAGAGTTGAGTAGCGTAGCTCTGGGCAGTTACTCGCACGCTCCAGTGACTGCTACTCATCGTACCATATCGCACAAGTCATAACCACGTAGGTTCTAGCGAATATCATCTCTAAATACCTCCACTCAAGTACATTGGCGTTCCAGAATCATTGGCCCTCGGGTAATTGCTCCTAAGTGAACGAACGGGCAATGCGTAACGTTTATTGTTTGTTGAGTTTGAATATGGAAAGGTAGATAATTGTGGTAGGAAATGAATTAGTTTACTAAGAGGTTTTAGTTTTTTTTTTGCCCGGTTGTAGAACGGGCTTTACAAGACGTAACAATCAATTTTACTTGTGTTGAAATGTACACGTAGGTGTGCATGGAGTACATAGCAAAGCATAAAAAGACGACTGTCTTCTGTTTTCGAAGTGACAGGTACTAGGCGATGGAGATTGTCAGAATTTGCGCTATCTTTGTGGAGAACAAGAGTCAATTCTTGTGATGCCCTTAAACTAGACTAGTAGTCAAACGATGGAAGATGACTGGACTACCCTGTAGTCCATTGGTTCCCTGGTCCGCAAGAGCTTAAAATATGGTTCGCGCTGGGCTTGAAAATTTCAACATTTTATTCGTAAGCACTTTTTCACAGGCGGGGTTGTCACATCGACTAACTTAATACACTGGCCTGCAAAACTACGTACCACACTTTTAATTTTTTTTTTTTTATACTCTATAGAAGTTAGAGATTTAAAATAAAAAACGTTTTATAGCAATTTTTATCAGCTTTATTAGTTTTTATGTACAAAATTAAGCTCTGTTTCGAGTCCTTTTTGTTTCGAAAGTATATCTTGTGTACTTAAAAGTTATTGCAATTTTAGTGTGATAAGTACGTACTTATTTTTGCAGGCCAGTGTATTATGACTGTTTACTAAAGTTTTCGAGCTCACCTCGATCGCTCTTATATCCTTTACTACCTTATTTCTTAAGCAAAATTTGGCAAAATCACAACGTTTTGTTTAAGTTTTTTAGTATAATAATAGTTGACGAAAAAATATTGAAAGTTCAAGTCATTACAAAAAATCTAGACAGGCATTTTCCAATTTTTGGATTAATGAGATTTCAGAAATCAGCTCACACAGCTGAAGATTTACCTCATAAGACAAAAAAAAAATCGTCGGTGAAATCAAAGTGGTCTCTGGCCAAAAAAAGGTTGAGAGCCACTGCTGTAGTCTGACAGTGTCGACTACCCAACTTTGCCTAATCCATACTCCAAGACTAATTATTTGTAGAACGATCATAAACGCAAACTTACATGTAATTAATATAGCGGTAACGTTACGTCTCACTGAGGAAGCAGAACTTCGACATGAAAGTGCTGTTACGATAGTTCACAAGGTTTCGGCGCATTACATACAGTCGTAAGCCTCGTAAGTAGTACATGCAAGAGAACCTAAACAAATAAACAAACATGTATGTTCGATGAATAGTCGTATGTTGTGAGTTGTGAGACCACCCCGAGACTCCGGCGGCGGCGGCGTGAGAATAGGTTCGATTTTCCGCGTCCCGTTCAAGTCTTTTCAGTGAAGCGAGTGTGGAGTTCAGTGGAACTGAGTTGCTTTGTATTTCTGCGTGGGCTAAGAAACACACTGAAATTGAATTTAAACACACAGTACTTGACTATGTTGGTTTTGAGTACTTTCAACATAACTCCGCATATTGGGTGCTGTTTTGTTTTGGTCGTTGTGCAGCATTACATAATGGGTGCGAAATTTACAAAATACTAATAGGTACTAAATTTAAATTTAGTCCTTTTCTTTGTAACTATATTATGCTTAGTTAGTGATATTATTACAACACCTTCTCTCCTGCCCGTCGTGTAGAACTGTATGCACCCTCCAGGACTTGGATGAAGCAAACGCCAGGGGCCCTACTCTCTAACGTTTGGTCCGCATATTCGGATCTATCCGTCTCTCTCTCGCACGCCTACAGATGAGTGCGAGTGAAAGAAACGGATAGATCCGAATATACGGACGAAATGTTAGAGAGTAGGCCTCAGTTTGGCCGTGTGGTATCCGGCAGAGTAGAATAGAACCAACCCATTACACTGACGGGTGTCGTATAAGGCGACTAATGTCTGAGGCAGAACACCTTGCGCCTCCGTAGACCTGAGAATGCGCAGCAGCGTTTTCTGTTAGTCTTTCATCACTGCGATCTCCAATCCGCCTGCCAAGCGGGGAGATTACGGCAATTCCTCCCATCATGGGAGAGGCTTATGTCCAGCAGTGGACGTTATGGGCTGTTGTAGTAGTAGCAGTAGTAGTAGGGCCTCAGAGCCGTCCAGGTTGCCACGTATGACGTATTGGTCGGACAAAATCAGAGTCATCGATTGGAGAAAAAGAAGAAGATTGATATTATGCTTAGTAATTAGTTTGATCAACAATAGTTTACTGCTAATTGTGGACGCTTATAAATGACTTGTTATTGATTGCCTATCTACAAATATTTGTACATATTGTTAGCTGTAAACCACCCAAACACAATCAAAAATAAATAAAATAAAAACGGGGTATTTTTGCCAAATCTGTCTTGCAGGTCTATAAAATTTACTGGAATAAAATTTAGTGACATTATTCATAATTATTCATTGAATTATTCGTCTTGTGTGAAAGGCAATATCGCCAGAAAAGTGTTAAGTATAAATAATCAATGTGGATGGCAGAATATAAGAGTAGGGGAAGAACAAAGATACGATGGATGGGCTGTGTAAAGGAAGATAGTTATGACTAGAAAGAAGGTGGCTGCTGAGATGACAAGTACTTAATAGAGAAGAATGGATGAAGAAGAAATGCTGCGCCGACCACAAATGAATTGAGGAATGATGACGATGTGTATAAGGAATTATATCTAGATGATTTGTTATTTAAAGAAGCTCGTGGCTAAATATTAACAGTCGTTCGGGTCGATCTTTAGGCTAAGCCGTGCTTGCCTAGGTTGGTCTGTGGATGAATGACCACTCATTACATACCGAGTTTCCTCTGCCTCGGAAAACACGTTAAGCCGTTGGTCCCGGCTGTCATTTGTAGATCTTTGACAGTCGTTAGGTAGTCAGAGGCCCAAAAAGTCTGACAACCAGTCTTACCAAGTGGTATCGTATTACCCGGTACTAACTGGGTTGTGGAGGTCTGATAGGCAGTCGCTCCATGTAAAATAATGGTATTCAGCTGCATCCGGTAAGACTGGAAGCCGACCCCAACATAGTTGGGAAAAGGCTAGGCAGACGATGATGAAGTGGGAGACGCCGTCACATTAATCTGAACGTTTCTGTCCCGGGGTTGCGGGACTGTTCGAAAGAGATACCGTGGCCCCGGAACACAAAGGGCGATGAAGGAACATGGATGGGTTTTAGTCAGTAAAAGTCTGACACTCCCTCCTGCTCCGCCCAGAGCGGGAGGAGTTATTTGATGATTTCCCATCCGAAAAAAAAAAAAAAACGTTTCTGTCCATAGTTATATCTACGTTTATATTACAGTTTTAAACGGAGCCGAATGCCCATTGAATGGGCGGAGCTGTTAACAGCATAAACACGCCTGCTGTTTACATGAGTAGACGTGTTTCTCGTACTACTTGTTTGTAGTTGTATGTAGTTAAAAACTGTTTTTTTTTTATTAAAAGAGAAAATATCTCGTCAGCGTGTATATGAAGCTACAAAGTAGCAAATACTTATGCTGCGTGCCAATAGGGATCTAGGTAAAGAAGATCATGTCAACATTTATTCCAGAAATTTTATGATTCTAGGAAACGATTTTATTTTTTTCAACACTGGTTCTGCCCCGTTGGTGACAAGCACGACTGTTGAGCATGAGGTCCTGGGTTCGATTCCCGGGTCGGGCAAAGTGTTGTTAGGTTTTTCCATCAGGAATTTCTCAGTAGCAGCCATGGAGTCTGGTTTTGTGCCCAATCGAGGGTATTAGGCTCGCTTCGGACTTGAACATAACTGTCGAAATGTGGGGGTGTACTTCTCATATTACTCGGGATGGGCGCAACTCGTGTTCTTTTCCACTTTCCCCTGTGAACCGTCACGCTATCTTTTACGTCTTTCTTCTTTTATAAATAACTAGCGGACGTCCCGCGGTTTCACCCGCGTAGTTCCCGTTCCCGTGGGAGTACGGGGATAAAATATAGCCTATGTTACTCGTGGATAATGTAGCTTTCGAATGGTGAAAGAATTTTTTAAATCGGTCCAGTAATTTTTGAGCCTATTCATTACAAACAAACAAAGTTTTCCTCTTTATAATATTAGTATAGATAATAATCATTTATTTAACAGATCATACTATCCAATTTGTTGGTAGTACATACACATCATAAACACTAGTGTTAGTACATAATTACATTATGTAAAATTTTGTTAAATAATAAAAATGTCAAAATCATAAAACAATAATATCAAAATCACCATTAATCATGTCAAAATCATTGATAATACATATTCAGGAAATAAAATGAAATAAATAAAGAACAATAATCAAATAAGCAATAATTAAAAGGCACGAGTAGAAGGTAATACTTGAGTTGTGGTCCAGTGCCTGAGTATTAGACCTTCCGCACTATCGGCCACAGTGACCAGGATGTTATTGGCGCTTCCCCGCACCCGCCGCATCAAGGAGGTGACACGCTTTCGCATGATTGCGTAAAAATCGTCTATACCTGCCTCTGCGAACATCCCTGATGCGCGTTTATTTCGTCCTAATTTATTTCACTTTTTTGTGGATTATTGAAACATCAATACTGAATTCTAATTCTTCAATTTTCTATTTCAGAGTGAACACCGACCCCTGCAAGATGAATGTATAAGGTAAGACTGCACTTATCTTCTACATGATCTTACACGACCGATTCATCTTATCATCGTCCTTTCAATCCACGAGCGCGCGTCATGCGACTCTTAGGTCTTTGTAATAAGGGATAAATTGCAATATCCGACACGCGTTTGTGAATTACAACAACTTTAGTATTTATGAAACATCGCATCACGTTACCAATGTTTCTGATCGCAATAATAATGTCTTGGACGGGACTCTTGTGAGGTTTATCACGCGTCGATGATAGCAAAATAAGATTAACGTATATAGATAAAGTCATACCTACGTCTTGAGTGAGACACTGTTCATGTCTTTATTTAATTATTATGTTATTCATGACACAAAAATTAAATGACTTGCCAGGTTCACCTGGCAAGTCATTTAAAATAGCCAAATGGTGATCAATAGTGATGTTGAAATGCTGAAGGTACTCTTGCATAAAACAGCCGTAAAAGAATTTACTCAAAAGTAATCTATACTAATACTATCTAAATATATAAAAGAAGAAACTGACTGACTGACTGACTGACTGACTCATCTATCAACGCACAGCCCAAACCGCTGGGTCTACAGATCCCAAATTTGGCAAGTAGGTTCCTTATGTGGTCTAGGGGTGCACTAAGAAAGGATTTTTCAAAATTCACCCCCTAAGGGGGTTAAACGGGGCTTCAAAGTTTGTATGGGAAAACAAGATTAGTTAGTTTATTTTATTCGAAACTTTACAGGAGTGCTCCTATTGATAAATGAGTAAAAACGGGTTTCAGGATTTTTCAGAATTCAACCCCTAAGAGGGGGAAAAGGGGTGACAAAGTCTAAAAATCAATGCACAGCCCAAACCACTGAGTCTAGAGATTCCAAATTTGGCACATTGGTTCCTTATGTGGTCTAGGGGTGCATTAAGAAAGGATAATGCAAAAATTCATCCCCTAGGGGGGTTAAACGGGGCTCCAAAGTTTGTATGGGAAACAAGATTAGTTAGTCTATTTTATTCTAAACTTCACAGAAGTGCTCCTATTGATAAATGAGTAGATACGGGTTTCAGGTTTTTTCAGAATTCAACCCCTAAGAGGGGAAAATGGGGTGGCAAAGTATAAAAATCAATGCACAGCCCAAACCACTGAGTCTAGAGATTCCAAATTTGGCACATTGGTTCCTTATGTGGTCTAGGGGTGCACTAAGAAAGGATTTTGCAAAATTCATCCCCTAGGGGGGTTAAACGGGGCTTCAAAGTTTGTAAGGGGAAACAAGATGAGTTAGTCTTTTTTATTCTAAACTTCACAGGAGTGCTCCTATTGATAAATGAGTAGAAATGGGTTTCAGGTTTTTTCAGAATTCAACCCTTAAGAGGGGAAAATGGGGTGGCAAAGTATAAAAATCAACGCACAGCCCAAACCACTGAGTCTGGAGATTCCAAATTTGGCACAGAGGTTCTTTATGGGGTTTAGGGGTGCATTAAGAAAGGATTTTTCAAAATTAACCCTCTAAGGGGTTGAAATACTAATCTTATTTCCCCATGTAATCTTTGGACCCCCTGTCCAAAGATTACATGGGGAAATAAGATTAGTTAGACTACTTTATTCGAAACGTAACAGGAGTACTCCTATCGATAAATGAGTTAACATTTGTTTTTCAGGTTTTTTCAGAATTCAACCCCTAAAGAGGGAAATGGGGTAACAAAGCCTGAAATTCAACATAGGTATTGTTTGTATGGTAAATTGGGTCAGGTGTATTACAAAAACAACGATTTTAAGATTTAATGTGGCTGACCTGACATACCATCATTCCCTGTTGGGGTCTTGGGGTGCGATTGGGTTGAAATGTCTAAAAATCAATATGGGTGTCGATACCGAGATTATCAGGGGTGCTGATTACGAAAATGGCATTTGTTATGAGATCCAGAAGATGGCGGATTCGACTTCTGTACAGGGTTGCTTCTGTATTGTTGATTTATTGTGATAATTGTGACAACGATGACGATGATTGTGATAATGATGATGATGATTGTGATGATGATGATTTTGATTACGATGATAATGATTGTGATTACGATGATAATGATTGTGATAATGATGATTGTGATAATGATAATAGAGATAACGATGATAATGATTGTGATAACGATTATGGTAATTGTGATAGTGATTTTGATGGTGATTGTGATGGTGATGGTGATGGTGATTGTGATAGTGATTGTGATAGTGACGGTGATTGTGATGGGGATAACGATGGTGATGGTGATTGTGATTGTGACAGTGATGGTGATTGTGATAATGATGAAGATGATTGTGATTACGATGAAAATGATTGTGATAATGATGATAGTGATGGTGATTGTGGTTGTGATAGTTATTGTGATGATGATGATTGCGATTAAGATGATAATGATTGTGATTACGATGATAATGATTGTGATAACGATGATGGAGATTGTGATAGTGATTTTGCTGGTGATTGTGATTGTGATTGTGAGGTGATTGTGTTGGTGATAGCAATGGTGATGGTGATTGTGATTATGATTGTGACAGTGATGGTGATTGTGATAATGATGACGATGATTGTGATAATGATCATGATGATGATGATTGTGATAATGATCATGATGATTGTGATGATGACGATTGTGATTACGATGATATTGATTGCGATTACGATGATAATGAGTGTGATAACGATGATAGTGATTGTGATTGGGATTGTCACAGTGATGGTGATTGTGACGGTGACGATGATAATGATTGTGATAACGATTATGGTAATTGTGAAAGTGATTTTGATGGTGATTATGATGGTGATGGTGATTGTGATAGTGATTGTGATAGTGACGGTGATTGTGATGGTGATAGCGATGGTGATGGTTATTGTGATTGTGACAGTGATGGTGATTGTGATAATGATGAAGATGATTGTGATTACGATGAAAATGATTGTGATAACGAGGATAGTGATTGTGATAGTGATTGTGATGGTGATTGTGATGGTGATGGTGATTGTGATTGTGATAATGATTGTGGTTGTGATAGTGATGGCGATTGTGATCATGTTGATTGTAATTAAGATGATAATGATTGTGATTACGATGATAATGATTGTGATTACGATGAAAATGATTGTGATAACGAGGATTGTGATAGTGATTGTGATGGCGATTGTGATGGTGATTGTGATGGTGATTGTGATGGTGATAGAGATTGTGATAGTGACGGTATTTGTGATGGTGATAGCGACGTGATGGTGATTGTGACAGTGATAGTGATTGTGATATTGATGAAGATGATTTTGATTACGATGAAAATGATTGTGATAACGAGGATAGTGATTGTGATGTGGATTGTGATGGTGATGGTGATCGTAATGGTGATGGTGATTGTCATGGTGATTGTAGTAATGATTGTGGTTGTGATATTGATGGCGATTGTGATCATGGTGATTGTGATTAAGATGATAATGATTATGATGATAATGATTGTGTTTGTGATGGTGATTGTGATGGTGATTGTGATGGTAATTGTGATGGTGATTGTGATGGTGATTGTGATGGTGACTGTGATGGTGATTGTGATTGTGATTGTGATTGTGATTGTGATAGTGATGGTGATTGTGATAATGATTGTGATTACGATGATAATTATTGTGAAAACGATGAGGGTGATTGTAATAGTGATTTTGATGGTAATTGTGATGGTGATGGTGATTGTGATGGTGATTTCATTATCACAGATAATGATGTTGGTTGCGATAGTGATGGTGATTGTGATAATGATGTTGGTTGTGATAGTGATGGTGGTTGTGATAGTGAAGGTGATTGTGATATAATAATACATTGTGATGATTATGAAATTTGGCACATAGATAGTTTATAACCTGGATTTACATGTAGGACACTATTTATTCCTTTAGTATAATTCAGTGGGACAGTTACCGAACTGCACGCGGGCGAAGCCGCGGGCAACAGCTAGTAATATTATAAAGAGGTAACATTTGTTTGTAAGTTTGTATGTAGGGGGTAATCTCCGGAAGTAATGAACCAATTTTTTAGTTCATCCTCCATAACAGCCTTTATCTTCTCCCATCAGATTTTAAACCAAGTCGGTATGTTGAAAAATACGAAAAAACTTTTCCCGGCCCGATTATTTTACTGTACCTTGACATTTTAGACTCAATAATTTGATGAAGTTAAATTTGAGAGACTTTTGGTCACCTTGCATTGAATGCTTTCAATGTAAACTGTATTTGAACGGTCACTTTCAGTTATTGCAGTCAAATTAATATTGTTTTCGGATATCGTGTTGCGCTTGCGACGACGCCGCCCTGATACGAAAGGATAAAAATAGCCCCTACAAGGACCACAGATGTGTACATATTAAAACTCATAGATCAGGGTCCTGTGTGTCCGGTGTATTTTAAACACATGGAGCAATGGTTACTGAATTTCCTTCAGAATTCTCAGGCAAGACTATGATAGAAAATCTATTATGTAATTAAATTGCTAGCCAATATCCATAGAGCAGCTAGAGTTTTCATAATTTTAAAGAAAATAGACACTATACTTTGAGCACAGATAATATCTTTGAGCAAGAACGATCATCACCATTGGGCAATGGCAAGCTATTCTGTCGATTTGTCTCATAGCCGCACCTCTTCTAACCAATTCCTGAGAAAGACATTTAAATCACATATAGGCAAATAACATAAACAAACATTACATAAATGATAGCTATAATCTATATAAAACACATTACAAACGCCTTACATTACAACCAGTTTCGATATAATAAGTTATGACAGAACGTAAAATGACAAGAAGCGATCTAACCGATAGCAAAGTATATCAGAGTATGCGCGGAATTTAAATGAGACGCGATTCTATCTCGTGAATGATGTTAAGTGAGGAACGTATGACAGGCATGTCAATACTGATCGGTTATGTGAAATGGTCTACATTAAAGTCATCTGTCGTCTTCGAGTCGAACTAGATTAAGTACCTTTACGAATTTTTTACTATGTTCTGTAGGTGTTTACTTTCAGGCCATTAGGCTGTTGAGTCCTTAGGGCAAGAAGACCTTTCAAAGTGTATCGTATTTCTACAACAGTTAATCACAGGATTAACATAATCTTCATAATCATTATTATCATCTGCCTAGCCTTTTCCCAACTATGTTAGGGTCGGCTCTATGTCTAACCGGATGCAGCTGAATACCAGTATTTTACATGGAGCGACTGCGTATCTGACCTTCACAACCCAGTTAGTACTAGATAATACGACACCCCTTGGTAAGACTAGTTGCCAGTCTTTCGAGCCACTAAGTAAATGTAACGACTAACTACTGTCAAAGATCTACAAATGACAGCCGGGACCAACGGCTTAAAATATTTATTTTATTCTGTTTTTAGTATTTGTCGGGGCCAATCTAACTCTTCGTCCGTATATTTGGATCTATCCGTCTCTCTCGCGCGTGCTTTCTGAGGAACAAATGATAATTTTAATGAAGTGTATTATTTTTATTTTAATATTTATTTCCTCCTTTTTCCTGATTTTGGTGCTTTCCTGTGCCTATTCCTTCCAAAAAGTTTCTTCTTCAATTAAAGGATTCAGAGTCTTTGCTATGTTCGCTGCTTCTGATAATGTCTCCATGCAGCATTGTGGTCTTTAACAATAATTTCTATTAGTTTCTATCTACTGAACGATTATCGATCTTACGCTTGACGAAACATAGTCACTAACCATTTAGGTAACCACAAGTCCATCGTTCGGATTCAAATTATCTACCAATGCATTATTTATATTGCAAAACATTTTATGTTTATAAGCACTATCCGGTTCTGCTTGGCCTGATGACCGATTGCTGTGCAATCTGAACCTGTCTCTTCTGTAGTGACTGGCCATCGATTTAACAGTTGGAGTGTGCAATCGTTATGACAAACAAATTGATATTGTAAATTATTCTGATCTTTAACGTCATCGTAATAACACCTACTATTTCGTTGAAGTTATTGACCATCGAAGTTGTCTCTACGATTTGAGCAATATTTATTTCAAAGAATATAGTAAGTAGGTACCTATCTCAATAATCTGGAGTTGGACAAAATACTACAATATTTAAGAATAGCTAGAAATCAGAGATAATTCAAAGCCAATAATTTATGGGGATGGGGATTAGATATTTCCTCTGCGTGAAGAATTTTCCGAAATATACTGCATGATGACATTAAGATTTAAATGTTATAACCTAAAGACATTTTAGCATCAAGTAACAGCCAGAAGTTGCGATTACAATAAACCTTTTCAAAGCAATTGAAAATCTTAAAGCAAAACGATTTAATTCACAACCAATTACAAATCTAGATAAAGACTAATAAAATAGCTAATTGCACGTTACTAATGAAAAGCTTCTAGCAACAAAGCGAGGCCTATTCCTACGTTAAGCTCAACACGCAGACTGACAGGCACTTACTTTAATAGTAGCGTGTAATCGCGGCTTTATTGTGCAGGAGTGCGAACTGGTAGGTCAATATAGAGGGACCATGAATGGGTGCCAGTCACTTCGTACTGGGACAGTAAACTGGTACAACTGAACCCGTAGATAGAAGGGGTATAATTATAAAGCCGTTGGCAAAAGTAGGGTAAGAAGCCTTCAGCCAGCTCAGGAAGAAGTCCAGCCACCAGTGGCGCAGGCTCCTAATAACTCGATTCCCACCGGCTTCCCTTCAGAAGTTTGGAACACAACCACTCTCATAATTGAAAAATGACACAATCAGTACTTTTTTACAAGCATCACGAAACGCCTAGTCGTACTCAATCAACAAAAATTTTCTGTTCAACAACATTGCTATAAAATAACCCACAGGCGCTATCGGCTTTTTGGCAGCTACATTTCTTTGCAAAATAAACGTCATGACGTCACAAGCCAGCCCGCCTATATTAGGACTCTGGTAAGCCGACGCAAACCGAGTTATTTATAGAAAAAGTAATAGAAAATGCGTGCGCGTGAGCGAGATGGGAAAATATCGTTATCGCTCGTTGAATTTCGTATAGAATCGGAAATCGTTCAAAGCTTGATGACATTATTTTGTTTTGTAGGGAGCTAGGTTTTATTAAGCCGAAGATTATCGAGTTACGACAGGGGCAGAAAAAGAAAATGAACATAGAAAAAAAACGAAAAAAATAAATAAAAATCTACCTATTCTCATTTTTTTTCTCGGCTTCCCCTGACTCAATTTTCACTCTTCGCCACTGCCAGCCACCCTGCGAAGTGTGAATTTCGTTAGTCTACTTTACAAAGACGACTTTCGCACTTAGCAGACTGGTTGATAGCTAAAAGTGAATCACGATCGACGGGATGACAGCGTTTTAAATTTTGCCCCCCACTTCCTCAGCTTAGATCGTACTTTCTCGCTTGCACTAGCAAAAAAATATTTAAAGGTGTACTACACTATTGATGGAACGATGACAAATACTCATCATCAGTCTGGCCTTTTTCAACTATGTTGGGTTCGGCTTCCAGTCTGATCAGATGCAGCTTAGTACCAGTATTTTACATGGACTAGCATGCGATTTAAAAGACTATTTATGTGCAGCCGTGTAATATTAGGCACGTATAGGCTGATAATAACTCCATTATCAGCCCAGTCGATAGTGATCGTATATTAACAAAGTCATTCCTCCGATTTTCTCACCGTCATTCTAATCATGACCATTGATCATCATCTGCCTAGCCTTTTCCCAACTTTGTTGGGGTCGGCTTCCAGTCTAACCGGATGCAGCTGAATACCAGTATTTTACATGGAGCGACTGCCTATCTGACCTCCACAACCCAGTTAGTACCGGGTAATACGATACCCCTTGGTTAGACTGGTTGTCAGACTTTTTTTGGGCCTCTGACTACCTAACGACTGTCAAAGATCTACAAATGACAGCCGGGACCAACGGCTTAACGTGCTTTCCGAGGCACGGAGGAAACTTGGTATGTAATGGGCGGTCACCCATCCACAGACCAACCTAGGCAAGCACGGCTTAACCTAACGATCGACCCGAGCGGCTGTTATTATTTAGCCACGAGCTCCTCCATGACCATTCCCTCCATGATCATGACCATTGATCTAATCTGTTATTCCACCTGTCGAAAAACAAACAAGTGCGTAAAAATACGCTGACGTAACTACCTGCATACTAAAGAAAATCATGAATTAAATTATAATTCCAAAATAAGATTCTATGAAACCTTACTTAAATATTGTACAAGTAGGTAAATACTTAGTTATGTCGTATTTGTTTAAGCCTGGAATGCCGGACCTGACATTTCTAATTAGTTGTATTAATATTCAAAACGTAGTATGGTGATTACTCGTCTGTTTGACGGTGTAGGTTCAAAACTTGAAAATGTGTTAGCTTGTCTTGACACTATCTAGCCCTGTATGAAAGCAGAATTGGAAAAAAAATATTGCTTTGGAAGTTATGAGCGTTGAAAGCTTCACATTTCAACATTAATTTTAGCTTATCTTTGGGCGTAAATAAATAACTTATATAGTATTAAAATAGAAAAAGTGAAACCATAGAGATAGATAGTTTATTCAAAAGTTCAAATAATTTATTTTGAGTAGACACATCCAGTAGTTTTTCCACAATATCTCTACGCTCAAGGGTCAATTTATCAAAATTTACACGCTCATTTTCGTTATACTGTGACACTGTGTACGGACCATGCCTGTTAGAAAGAACCAGTAAACTAATTCAACGAATACAAAATGCATGTACACGGTTTTGTGTTAATATCCCTCGTAGAAGTCATGTCACTCCTTTTAATAACGAAAATAATATTTTGAAAATGGCCGCTAGGAGAAGGTTGCATCTGGCTAGTCTACTTTTTGGAGTGGTCACTACACAGAAACCACACTACCTTTTTGATAAGCTAAGTTGGAGACAGAGTAAATACGAGCCGCGTTATTCCACCCAACCGCTTTGTAATCCGCAACATAGAACCGCAGCATTCAGGGGTTGCTTCAAATTCGCCGCCACACACTGTTGGAATGACCTTCCACCGCCAGTAAGAGTCCTGAAATCAAAAAGGTGTTTTTAAAATATTTTAAAGAAAAGGTTCATGAAAATGCAGCAATCTGATGATGGGTAGGTCTTATTGCACCAGTGCATTTGGAGCTTACCTCAGGGTCACGGCCTCTGACGACAGGCCGTGTCGACGGCGCGTTCGTGTTCCACGCGCGCCTCAAAGAGAGTCAGCAAAAAGGAAGGGGTCCGTAAGGACCGATGCCTGCCGGGGTTGCGGGACTATTCGAAAGAGATACCGTGGCCCCGGAACACAAAGGGCGATGAAGGAACATGGATGGGTTTTAGTCAGTAAAAGTCTGACACTCCCTCCTGCTCCGCCCAGAGCGGGAGGGGTTATTTGATGATTTCCCATCCGAAAAAAAAAAAAAAAGGGTCACGGCCTAAGGGCAATTGGGGAAGGCCTCCAATAAAGTAGGGCGTGCTCACGGTTGATGCATTGCGCCTTTCAATAGATTGATCCAAGGCAACTGCGTTTACTTCGTTTCAACAAGCGACGCCATACCATAAGCCAAAATGCATAAGGCCGCCACGCCACTGTTCATTCCTGGAATTGTGTATTGTCCATTGTTGAAAATTTCTTTCCATGATGTGATCGGTGCCTGGAGATTCAATAGATATTTAATTTCAGATTTTAATAATTAGTTAATGTTAGTTTTTGAGCATCTTTCAATCTAAGTTTTGTGTTGGTTTTTGTTTGTTGGCATTACAAGCATGTATTTTTATTTTGTTTACACAAAATATTCTGTACACTTGCAAATATTATGATATTCGTGTTACAACTCACAATAATTATGTTTATATATTTATTTTCCAACTACACATACATTTAGTATTAGTACTTACCATCAATAATAATAGGTAGTTTATTTAATGACTGAGACACCCACACCATGGCGGCGTCAATATGTCACTCCTTTGGTCTTTGCTGAAAATCAGCGCTGAGGACTTACGGTCCGTCCGAAGCCACAGCATTTAGCTGAGCATCGACCATTTTTGCACGGATGGGACGCGCAGTTTCATTTATGTTTCACATTCACATAGCTAACTTGCCTACATATTGTAATGATATAAATTTCGTTTTAAGTATACTCATGTAAATGTTTTTGTTTTGGGATCTCCTTATGTCATCGTTGTGTCAAAATGTCACGTAGAAAATGCTCGTCTATGGTGTCATCAAACCACAGAGTCAGTAAGCAACGAACCAAGGACGTGCACGACGGGCACTTTCTAGGGTTCTCTATGGTGTGACCACGGGGGATCTCAAGGGGAAATATTAGATTTTAAGTTTTATATTATTTTATGTTTTTTAGCTTATAAGTTTCTTTTGTATTTTGTAGGGTTGTGTTTTATTTTTTTTTTATTATTGCGCGTTTGTACTCTGTGCAAAATAAACGATTTTTCTTTCTTTCTTTCTTTCTTTTGTAATTCGTCGTATATTTCACTAAATAAACAAAATAAATAAAAACTATATAAATTAATTCTAAATAAATTAAAGTAAATCAATTAAAAACTTTACTAAATAGCATGCATATTAGCTACGCTCGCCAACGAGTTCGAGCCGTCGACTTGTGCACCCTTAAGTACTGAATCCGACTCTTCCCTATCCTTTATCTCTTCCCACTTCAAAATGATGACATAATTGTTTACCAGCTACTGCTAAACAACTAATTACACAGCCACATGGCGTGCATGTTGGTTACTTATTAAAATAATACTGCAGTACAACGTGCTATCTCTACGGCATCATTAGGTGTTTCCTTTACATTCTTGTTAGGCGCTCAAGTTTTAGAACTTGTTTCTTAGGCTGATGTAATGGGATTGGGAAGTTAGTTAAAAGTCTGCTGTGAATTCTTTGATGATTAAAGAGTAAGCAATGCAATCACACTAACATTATAAAGGTGAAAATTTGTATGTGAATAAGTTTTTTACTCCTTCACGCTCAAACGCCTTAACGGATTTGGATGAAATTTAGCACATGGATAGTTTATAACCTGGAGTAACGTATAGGAACTTTTATCCCGCTAATGTGATCCCGCGGGACAGTTACCAAGCTTTACGCGGCCGGAGCCAAAACAGCTAATACCTATATAATATGTTTGCAATATGTACAGAACATATTTTGCTAAAGTTTTTGCCAAAATTCTTTTATCAGAGTAAGGACGTTGTATTAAATACTAGCGGACGTCACGCGGTTTCACCCGCGTGGTTCCCGTCCCCTTGGGATTACGGGGATAAAATATAGCCTATGTTACTCAGTAAAGTGGCTTTCTAATGGTGAAAGAATTTTTGAAATCAGCGCAGTAGTTTTTGAGTTTATTCATTACAAACATTCACACAAAAATACAAATCTTTCCTCTTTATAATTATTAGTGTAGACAAAGATACCCACTGACAGTCGGAAGCTCATAATAATCTTTACAGTAGACCGAATTTCTAACATAAATTTAACAGACCATAGCTTACGGCTACCATCGCAAGTTCATCGCTTTATGGACACCATAAACTATAAATACTATCACGGCCAACGAAATTGTAAAACCATTTGCGTAACAATGTTGCTAAGCAATTAATTTTACTCCTCTGATATAAACCAGGAGAAATATAATAAGTGTGTAGTCATTTTGATCGGCCATATAATTCAGAAATTAAAATGAGGTGGTCTGAACTGTAAGTTTATGAAAGACCGTAATGAAATGAAAGAACATTGAGAGGGACACTCTATATTTTCTTTTCTTAAGGCCCTTCTAATCCTAAAATTAGCAACTCTATTTGTGGTGGTTAAAACTTCGTTTGAAATACTGTTAGAATAAAGTTCTAATCAGCTTGCACTACAAAGCGGTTGTTACGTCAGTCACTGCGGCCGAATATAGCGAAATGAGTGGTTTTTTGCGATTTACAACAAAATCTATTGATTGGACTAATAAAATAAAACACATAAGACCTGCTTTATAGTTAGTTCAGTTAGTAAGCAAAGTTTCATGATCTTATTTGAAGTACATTTTGAATACCAGCGGTTTATTGTTAAATTTGAAGGTAATTTTGGATTTTTTTTCCATCAAGAAAAGTTTATGCACACAGGACTTAGCATTAATCCTCAACTTTACCATATATTTATTTCAAAATGAATGCTGCAGTATTTTAGGCGTAACGGAGGATCATTCATCACTAAGCCATTTGAGGGATATATAGCCCTTAACACGATGGTCTGATCAAGTATCACACCAACACCAATACCTTAATGATAAATGATAAATGATGTTTATTTTGCAAGTAGGTTTTTACAAACACTTTTACACGTCATTTTTTAGGGTTCCGTACCCAAAGGGTAAAAACGGAACCCTATTACTAAGACTTCGCTGTCTGTCCGTCTGTCCGTCCGTCTGTCCGTCTGTCTGTCACCAGGCTGTATCTCATGAACCGTGACAGCTAGACAGTTGAAATTTTCACAGATGATGTATTTCTGTTGCCGCTATAACAACAAATACTAAATATAGTCAGGTACGGAACCCTTCGTGTGCGAGTCCGACTCGCACTTGGCCGGTTTTTTTAAACTAGATGGGGCCGGTGTTTCGTACCTAACTACTCTGAGAAGAAACAGCCGAAACAAACTCAGAGGTCATAGTCTCTTTTAAAGTCCAGACAATCTTGCTCAATTCACATGAGGATGAGGACTATGCAGATTAGTGTCTGAGATGGTCTTTTGAAGAAAGAACCATACAGATTTGAGTGGACCTGTCCAGTCAGTGCAAGCATTTGTCAGTTAACGTGTAGCTCGACTTATAACTCAAGGAGCTCAACGAAACGACGAACAACAATACCAAAGAAAGGACATTTGGGTAGGTCGCTTAACACCAAGATCTCCAACACACATTTCTTTATCCCAATTTATTTGAGGGTGGCAGACCACATCTTCTTACATACTTCTATATTTCTCGTCATCTCAACAGTCACAACATTTCAAGCCATATCATCATTCAGGCAGTCCATCCATCATTTTTCCAGTCTTCCTCTACTCTTAGAGCCATCAACATTCATAGTCAAAACTTTTTGCAACGGTAACAAGCTGCCGATCGTCAAAAAGTTGACCCGACGGCACATCATGAAGCTAAGCAAACAAATGAAGGTAGGAGTTGAAGAGCAACAGATGAAGACGATGACTGAAGGACGAACTTCTCTCGGCCCGCGGTGGCAGTTTGCTCATTGTAGTTATACTAGGGCACGTTATATCTATATAAGAAGTCTACCATACCTGCATAAGCCACCACGTTAAGTGTGTAATACAAGTTTTACGAGGTCGTAAATGTGCTATTAACTCAGCCTAGTTAGTAGATAAATACTATGGCTCATAGGCTCGACAATGTTTTAAATTGAATGTGTAGTGCTTCGTCTTAAGGCGCTGTCAACACCAAAATCGCGCACTCTGTCTATTTGTATGGGAGTAAATGAGACGTCACTATTACTGGGCGGCCAGGTTTTAGAAGAAAATACTGAATAAATATTGAAATAAACAAAAGTGATAAATAAAAAGAATAAATAAAAACAACAGTTCCCTTATTATTATATATTATATCACTGTTATTAATATTATCAAGATTTGTTTATAAATAATACAGTTACAATTGCTACAATTTAAATTTAAATGGTTATTTTATGTTTTTTTTTATCGAGAAAATTTACCGAAAACGTGTTTTGAACACAATGGTCCACCCATAAATATGATCAAGATTAACATATATATTTTTTTAGCTGCTCTAAAATGTATACATTTGGCTAAAAAACTGTTTTGTGAAGCCTATTTTGACACTGTCGAAGTTACACTCTTAGTAGATTTAACTGAATATACACACATACATTCATAGGCTATACGATGAGAAATACTCGATTTATTTCCAATTAAATAGTAAATATTCAGTGGATTTTCCATAGTCAATATTAGCTCAGTTATAATATTTGATATCCACGCGCGGTGTATTCATAATAAATCAGCCTATTTACTTTAAACAACACAAGTGGCCCTTGATATTCTAATACCATTTCCGACTAACCAGTAAAGAGTTTCGCTTTAAATCATATCTTAGCAAATTAAACAACTCAATATGAAGCTGTAGTATTAAAGAACGAATAACCTGGTGCCATTTTACTTTCTTCGTAACACGCAGCATTCCTTTTAGCACTTTTTTCCGTAAACAGAGCGTCTCAAATCGTTTAAGGCTCTTGTACATCCTCCATTAAGTACAGTGCTGACCATTACGCCACAAAGGTAGTGCGGGATGTAAAGCTGTATCCAACCGCAAATGGCCGGCATTATCCCCGCACGAGCTGCGCACGCGATCAATGTCATACACATCTGTCATGGCGACGATGTGCCGACAATCAGCGTTCCAACCAGCCAATAGAATGTTCGAGAAACGCTGTAAAGGAATTTTTATGATAACATTTTATTTCCAATTGCTCCTATTGTTTTGAATCATCATCAGGTTCTAAACAACTCAAAGAGACATTACGAAACTGTAGAGAATGTTAAAGCAATTTTATTGCAAGTGTAGGTATGGAATTCTCATCAATCAGCATTTCTCTGTAACACTAGACAATTATATCGTAATCGCAAGTTACAATAAAGCAAAAATTCCGATAAAAAATCGCGCGTTTTTGCAACTAATGTGCGTTTGATGTGGTCGGTGTGTTACGGAGCGCGGGTCGCGCGCGGATCACGCACGCGCCGTGTGCCTGACGACTCTGCGGTATGCGGTTTTTCACATCACCTATCTGCCGCAGACAATAATTGAGTAAAATGCAACCCTGTCACAGTTACGAGGCAGGAAAGGAAATGGCTACTGAGATGCGGCGTCCACATATGTAGGACTATTATTATATGCTTGTATCCGTCATTTCCTTAGTAATCAGCAGCTAGTAGATGAAGGGGCAGTTTTCTGGTTAATTTTACGTGTAACTTGACAGATAACTATGAATAATACTCATGTAGAAATACTGTCTACTAAGATGCAGTCATTCATAAAGGAAGCCGACTAATAACATGGTTTCTGGTAAACAGTTACTTGTATTTAAACCACAATTATCCATAGTCATTGTGGAGAATGCATTCGACAAAATGGAAATCGATGACTTCGTACAAACTTACTGAAATTCACACTTAACAAATAGCGATTCCGCAACTCATGAAACTTACGCTCTCATGCACACCAACTCATTTATTAAAACTGATTCAACCAAAACGAATTTGATAGGTACATGACAGCTAAACATTATGTTACTGCCATGGAAGTAATAAGTACTAAGTACAATGTTGCTGGGTGAAAAAACTGTCACCACCTGTCATTTTGTCACATTATACGACAAAGTCACAATTGCCTAAAATTTTTTATCCTCTGCCGATGAGTCAGCAAGTCTCAAGTTTGTACCAGCCTGTCCGCGGTGGGTCAATAGTAATGGAGGTCAGAAGTCATTTCATAAGGTACTGCGACCAACTTTCCTGGTATAATTGTTCTCTAATAATGAAATCACAGTAATGGATCTTTGATAGCCGTTTGATTAACGAGAATGATAAATCAAACTAATCCCAGTACTTGTGAGCTTTACAATATTAAGTAAGGTTTTTGCCGTTTTGATTAAAGATTCATGTTACGAAGATTTCCTCGTAGTTCATTGATTAATGACACTTTCTTACACGTCCACGTATAAGGTGCTCTGGCGACATTGTCAGATGCTCTTCCTGTGAACACTACCCTGAGTGACAAACGAACAATCATTAATGGTTTCTATGGTTTTTGCAGCCATTTTAATTTACATTCCTTTTGTGATAGCTTGAAAACCGTTTTCTGAAATCTGGAGAGAATATTTAGTGATCACTAAAGATTTGAATTATCTTTCAGAGTACTCACAATTTATGAGGATTCAAAACGCATACCTTTACCGTTTTATAACTTGTGAAAACATTGTGTTGTATGTCAAAGTAAGATCTCTAACTGAAGTTTCTTGATAGATCCGCTAACAGCAACTTTCTGCGTGTAAAGTTTTACTGCTACTAGTTCATGAATATTTCTATTTCATTTTACAACCAATCAAATGTGAATATCGGGCTATTGTTTTAATACAGCATATCAATTGTCTATCACGAGTAGTTGGCGTGTTGTGATTAGTCTTACAGGCTGTCCCTGTCGCCTCGTCAAGCGCAATTACTGCCCGATCAAATGCGCTGCGAGTCTGCGACAGACCCAGACGAGGGAATTGCAGCAAATTGCAAATAAAAGCGTCGTTTGCGCACATACGAATGCCTGGACACCACATGTCGTCTACATTACCTATGATTGAGGCATTTGTGGCAATATGAAACTATTGCAGCTTTCACCATCGCGCTAACGTACTACGAAGGCGACGTTTAAAGACTTCTGCGATGGAAACGAGAATACTTTCTCAGTACGTGTTTGCATTGCTCGCCTTTTTACGGTCTGTCTCGAGACTGCATGAGAATGTATGTATATCGCGTTTTATAGCCTAGCTTCGTGTGAGTTCACACGTGGCTGGAACAATACGTGTCTAGTCGGCTAATGAAGAAACGTAGATGAACTTGGTTTTCCACAAGATACTCCAAAGAATAAACTTACATGAACTAACTTAAAAAATATCACAAAGAAATCAACTATGGTTGTACGGTTTTCTACTTTGGTGTTATTGATATTGTTTTCAAAATAAGCTTTGATTCAAATGAAAAGAAAAAATATTGGTTTATCTATCAATATTGACCGCGTATACAAAGTTTCGTGTCCGTGCTATTAACTGTTGAGGAGTTCTCTCGTGAGTAGGTGATCCTATGGCTGTATGATCGATACAGGTTTCTCATAAAGATGCATTGTCACCAGAATCAAGGTTGTATACAAAATTTCAGCTCAATCGGTAGGGGAAACTGGTTTGAAATTCAGTTGCAAGATTTGACCAAAACATACTAACTAACAAAGCAAGCCAAGTCTTTGTAGCTAGCTGCTGTTTGGATTGAAATTACTGTCAGTTATCAGGTTGTAGATAATACTTACATTTTATTTGCGAAGTCAGTGCTTCCATTTTGTCCTCATTTAACACGATTTTTTACCAACCCATACTAATCAAAAGATTATAGCCGAACGACTTCCAATGAGCATTGTAACTGTTATTTTTTCTTTTATTAATTCAACATTATGGTTGTCTACGTCAAAGAAAGCCACAGCCTCAAACTGTTGCGATGACCGGCAAATACGTTTATTAGTGCTTCTAAAAAGAAGAAATAAAAAACATGCTTCTGACAAATTGTTACAGAAAAACCTAAATTAGGTTTCAAATCTAATTGCTGTTACTGCTTTTGAAAAAGTTAATTCGCATATTAATAATAGTTTAAATTCTAGTGCTCTATTCATTCCTGTAATGGCCTTTTACAATAGGTATTTAAAACATAATCAAGCTTTCAAAGTTCCAAAGCGTCAAATTCCTATCCGTTACTCCGACCACAGGGCCGTCACTGAAGACAATCATAGCATTTATTATTTCTTCTTATGTTATCTTCCGAACAAGATTCTTATTGTTACTCTATCGCTTTCTTAACAAGGTTTGACAATATTGTTCGCAGCACAATAGCTTCGCGGCGATGACGACCCACGATACAAAGACTAACACTGATTGTGGTGGTGAAACCACTAGGGTCAAGGTCAATACCTTTCAAGCTTTACGATATTTTTATTTAGCACAGTTTTTGCACGATCGATGCGATAAACATGAGATTTTATAGTCACACTTATAGTTAGAAGGAGAATTTTTGAGGAGACAATGTACAGATTTCTATCGATTTGTCCGTTGTTAACTCGCCGGATAAGTCTTCACTTGCCTTAAACGGACTTTATGAATTATTAGTACCTATTTTATTTCGACGTGGTTATCTGCGAAAAGAGCATGCCGATACAACATTTGAAACACTTTTGTTATACAATTCGATTCTAAAATGAAAGTGTATAATATCAGAGACATTGACATACACAGTAACTTTGAATAGAATTTACCCTCGACAGTTTTCTGCCAAACAAGCCTATTATGCTACTTGCATCCTTACAAGGAAGCCGCATCTGGAAACTGTGCCTACGAATGAAGAACTTGTATCGCAATACGTCAACGTACATACTCGTATTAGCATTTGTAACCGGACAAATGAAAGTTTTCCATAACAAGATTTATTCAAGAATCTCGATGGGATATATTTGTATGTGCATGATTTTGTGATTCTGGAAATGCGTAAACAATGTAAATTGTAGACTTTCATATTCTGATTTAATGTCAAGTACCAATTTGGTAAGTTCAGAGAGTTCACGCAATTGCTTGACGCACGTTTTGCTAATGTGCTTGTCTCAACGAACACGCATTGTAAATGCTGTCAGTATTTTCTAACAGACAGACTGACCGCAAAACTGGAAAAATAAAAAAAAATCCTGATCGTAAAAATTCTTTCCAAACAAATTTAAGAGACCCACTAACATTAACCTTTCACTTTGATGATAACATGTCAAAATAATAACTTGTTCAGGTTAACCGACAAACGACTTTTTCAGAAATTTCTAGGGCTTAATTTCCTCCTATAAACCTACGAGTACTCGCGGTAAGCGATGGTTAACCACCACGCGGATACGATTAAGCCTCTCGCTTCTATCATACCTAACACTGCAGTTTTTGCCTCTCTTTAATAGCGGTGGTAGTCATAACAGACGATACTTCCGCGTGTCAGCTGTCTCATTAATATATCTGCAAATGAAGGATGCTCTCTTTCTTTTATGCTGTTCAAAACAATGGATAGATCTTCGTGAAGTCTGATCATTGTGTCTTTGTTGTTATTGAACTCATTAAATTGTACTCCATCAAAACAAGTATTTGCCCAATTCAAGATTTTTATTTCAAATCGTTAAGATTAAAGACTGATTTATAGAGCGGTATTCTTGTACTCGATTAAAAGAAAAATGCTATCAGCCGCTGATCAGAGCAGCTATATAAAATCAATCATGACCATTCTGGACTGACAATAAAAACTTATAAGATGGGGATCTAATTTGTGGCACGAGGCCTGAATCCAACATCCAGAAATTCTTCCACCCCATTACCGATCCTTTAAACGCAACTGAAACAATTTACCACGACGTGCATTTTCTATCTACTTTGAAATACGGTACTGGAAAAGAAACTCTTCGTGAGTCCGTCTTCTGTAAAAAACTGACGTCGAAATTGTCTGTACCTGAAGCGAAAATCGGGTAACAGTCTGTCTAGTGAGGCGACAAAACGTTTTTACCGGTCGGAACACAGTAAGCGCTTCGGTCTTCGACTAACACAATAATGAATGCGCTATTGTCTCTGCCATTCAATCTACGCATGCTTGTTTACCGTTGCGCGTTTAAATTAATATATTTCGGTATATATTTTGTGGGATTGACAGGACCTTAATTGGCGATTGTTTAGAATTGAAATGCCAGGAAACAAGTGTTTCTATAATGAATTCACTTCATCGACTAATGCTAAGACGCAGAGTAAACACAGAAAAGAAATAGCTGGAATATATACTGCAGCAACGGCTTGAGGTGTTGATTGACCAATTAATCTAACAGACAGTAAAACAAATGTGCTAATTAAGCGTATACAACTAACTTATCTAACTAGTTCGTCGAGTATATCGGTGGATCATTAATTACATCGGTTGTATCTAAAAGATATGTGATAAGTGCAACCAATGAACATAAACAAGATGATGTGTCCCGAAGCCCACGGCCAGGCGGTTCATCAATCAGGTGTAATGGGCAAGATACTGTAATGACGTTACCTGCCTGCCTCCCATTTGCATAGCATCGAGGCGAGGATTGTAATGAGGTAAATAATAACATTGTTGCCATCCTTTTGCGGATATTGTGGTTATAAGACAGGATTAGCTATTAATTTTGTCCTTACGGGTAGGTGAACCTGGTACTTAGAACCCGATCCATCGTTAAACCGAGTGGGGGGGGGATCTGAGGGCATTCAGATTGAATCAAAACAGAAGTTGTCTGACAGTTTGTGACTGCTTCTGCTGACAATAATTTATACCGGGAAGAAATCAAAAGATAAATCTTATAATTCTAAGATTCATAGAGCAGAAGCTAATAATAAATCAGCAACTAATAACCTAATCAATTCTATGGATACACAGCAAAATACACCTGTACGCTTGTACTTACAACTGTCACAATCAATGTGGGAACTTTGACGGTGTCTCAATGGCGGCTGATTGACGTTTTGAACTGTCAGTGTCATAATGTAGGTACTGCTGTGAGATATCGATTCTTTTAATTATGTATCTGTTGGATTTTTTAATTGCTTGACATATTTTTTTTAAGCGAGGTGCTTTTGATTGATTTTATATATAAACCTTGTAAACATTTTTAATGCGTTGTATTACTTTGTAATTTTCTTTTTATTCAATTTTATTAACTGGTAGTAGGTAAGCTTGGTGATTGACACTACACTGATTAATACTTCTGTATGTACGTACGTGTGCAGTGTGTACTATACACCTCAAAAAGAAACAAATTGAATAACCAACGTTATGGTTTTTGTACCGTTTATAACACTACCAATAAACTTTCGGAAAATTAAAATGAGAAAATACAAAAAAAATCATGCGTGCCTGGTAAGGTAGCCTATCAAACAATTAATTAAACAGTGTTAACTAACAACGTAGGGATAGATAGAGCATTGTCTAAACACGCTAGATCGTATACTAACATGGGGCAGACATAAATTACTCAAGCCGGTGTCTCGGTAATAAAGCGAATGCAAATTATCTCACTCGATACAATCTAAAGACGGGTAGGTCGGTGATTTAGATATAGTCATTAGTGGGTTAATTGAGATTCAGAAACACGCCGATCGAAGCGTGTCTCTATTTCTACTGATATGTCTGAACTAATTTTATTAAAAGGAATACTGGGTTAGTCTATACAGGTAGCCAATGGGTACTGGGTTGTGGAGGTCAGATAGGCGGTCGCTCCATGTAAAATATTGGTATTCAAATGCATCGGGTGAGACTGGAAGCCGACCGCAACATAGTAAGGAAAAGGCTAGGCAGATGATGATGATTTAGTTTTCATAGACCAAACCAATGATATTCTAATAAACAGATATGTTATACACCTACAAAACCACCGAAAAAAGTGTTCCGCGGGGAAGAGCCAGATCACATACAGGCAGTGACGCAGAATAAAGGAAAAATAGGCCAATTAGCTCGTTTTCGAGTTTTCACGATTGCGCGCTCATAAGAATATTGGACATTGGACCGAACGAACTTAGTTGGAATTTTAGGGATCATATGAAATTAAGTTCGTGGATATTGGTGTCGATTCTGTTGTGCACAAACTTAACTTAATTTAGGCTATTGCTATATTTTACTAAAAGGTAGTGCGAGAAAAGGACGGCTATAGTTATGAACTAAGTTAGAGATGTCTAACTAGTTTATGCCTTGTGCTTCACCGTGTTTTTGTCGACATGTTTTTAGCACCCTTCATTTGTTTGGAAATATTAGTTCCAACTAAATTTGACAGCTCTAAATTACGTCCGTCTCTTTCTCGTTTTATTAGAGAGAAAAAGATATCAATAGCCTAAATTAAGTTTAGTTTGTGCACAACAGAATCGACACCAGTTTGTTATTTTACTTCGGCATATTTTTTTTCGACCAGTGTTCTACACTAGCCTGAAGAACAGGAAGTCATGGGAAGTGGCATTTTCCTAGCAGTGGGACGACGCAGACACGGTAACAGTAACGATATAATTCTGTTAAGGCGATTACATGAGCTAAATTAGCAACTCTATTTGTGGTGGTTCAAACTTCGTTTGAAATGCTGTTAGAATAAAGTTCTAATCAGCTTGCACTACAAAGTGGTTGTTACGTCAGTCACTGCGGCAAAATAGTGCGAAATCAGTGGTGTTTTGCGATTTACAAAAAATCTATTGATTTGACTAAAAAAGTAAAACACTATGGTACTTAAGTATGTTGCTTGTAGAATTATTTGCCAAAAATCAGAATGATCGCATGTATTTTAGTATGGTTTTTACTCTTTAAAATATTTTTTTAAACATAAGTTCGTGATTTTTTTATATCGAATAAAGTTTGTTGTAAGTATTATGTTTTCAAAACACTATGGAACTATCCTGAAGCATTATATACCATAGATTTTTCTGGTTTTGTTTATTGCAGTGAATCATATACTTTTTTGCATTATAAAACTCGCGTTTAGCTCCTGTAATCACCTAAGTTAGATTTTCATTTGACTGAAAAGCACGCTAGGACCTCTGCAAGTAACGAGATCGCCCAATACCACTCGATGACCTGCACTGTATAGCATATTCGGAGTTGTGACTTAATTAATAAGCCTTAGTTCTCTTTAGCAAGGGCCAATACTGATGAAGTTGAGGTCATTTTACAGTATTGATTATTGAACAGCCAATAATATGACTATGGTGCAGTCTGCTCCGTCCTAAACAGTTTTCTAAATTTATTAGCAAGTCCCGCTATGCTGAAAGGATTATAAATTAATATTTAATCGCTCATAAAATGCTTGAGTTGCTAGTAAATAACAACTTTGTATACTTCACCTCATTTTGTAGTTATGTACTATAATAGACCTACAGTAGACCGACGTCAGTAGTAACATTTGTACCCTTGAGCTGGCCTACTACAGTGAAGAGTTTCAATAGAATTAGAGTTCAACTTATATAGGTACTGGTTTTGTCACCACTGACCTAAGGCTTACTGTACGGGGTTTCAGAGTTCTTTAGAACATTAAAGACGTTTGTAAAAAACACTGAAAGAATTTTACCGTTTTATCAATTGCAAGCATTGCAAGTTATTTTTAGGGTGATTGGCAGTAGATGTAAGTACTGTAGAATATCAACGTGAGGATTCTACTTTAAACAAAAGGGCTTTGAACGAATTCAGTTATATGTTTTAGAAAACGGACCACACTTTTAAAATTCACACTCAGCGCCATGATAAAAAATAATGTATTTTCCTAAATTACAACAGCTATAAGCAACCGGATTATTCACCAACTGGACACGAGAGACTGAACACACGTGTGTCCAGTTGGTGAAACTCACAATTAGTATCACTTATTATTTCGTCATCTGGACACGCCATAATTTTTACGCGTGTCCATATAGTGAAACTTAAATTAAATCACTTTTATGTTTTCGCCAACTGGACACACGTCGGCATTTTATCTGAATTCATGAGAAAGTACAGTCACGCAGATTGATTTTCTGTATCACAATTGTGCCGAACGGGCGTGATCCGCTGAAGGCGTGGATGTATAACGTGTACCTAGCGGTCTGCCTATACCCTTTCTACACCGGGCGCACACATACACTATACTTCGCTCTCAGACGGCGCTGACGTCCTACACCTATTTAACTGTAGCCAATCTACGCAATCTCAGGCGTAGAACCTAACGAGGGAAACAATCTAAATATATAAAAGAAGAAACTGACTGACTGACTGACTGACTCATCTATCAACGCACAGCCCAAACCGCTGGGTCTACAGATTCCAAATTTGGCAAGTAGGTTCCTTACGTGGTGTAGGGGTGCATTAAGAAAGGATTTTTCAAAATTCACCCCTAAGGGGGTTAAACGGGGCTCCAAAGTTTGTATGGGGAAACAAAATTAGTTAGACTATTTTATTCGAAACTTCACAGGAGTGCTCCTATTGATTAGTGAGTAGAAACGGGTTTCAGGTTTTTTCAGAATTCAACCCCTAAGAGGGGGAAATGGGGTAAAAAAGCCGGAAATTCAACATCGGTATTGTTTGTATGGTGAATTGGATCGGGTGTATTACAAAAACAACGATTTTAAGATTTAATGTGGCAGACCTGAAATACTACCATTCCCTGTTGGGGTACGATGGGGTTGAAATGTCTAAAAATCAATATGGGTGTCGATACCGAGATAATTAGGGGTGTTGATTACGAAAATGGCATTGATTTTGAGATCCAGATGATAATGATTGTGATTACGATGATGATGATTGTGATAATGATGACGATAATTGTGATGATGATGATTTTGATTACGATGATAATGATTGTGATTACGATGATGATGATTGTGATAATGATGATTGTGATAACGATGATAATGATTGTGATTACGATGATAATAAGTGTGATAACGATGTTGGTGATTGTGATAGTGATTGTAATGGTGATTACCATCACTGACACTGGTGATTGTGATGGTGATAGCGATGGTTGTGATAACGAGGATGGAGATTGTGATGATGATGATTGTGATTAAGATGATTGTGATAACGATGATAATGATTGTGATAACGATGATAATAAGTGTGAAAACGATGTTGGTGATTGTGATAGTGATTGTAATGGTGATTACCATCACTGACACTGGTGATTGTGATGGTGATAGCGATGGTTGTGATAACGAGGATGGAGATTGTGATGATGATGATTGTGATTAAGATGATACTGATTGTGATTACGATGATAATGATTGTGATAACGATGATGGTGATTGTGATAGTGATTTTAATGGTGATTTAGATGGTGATGGTGATTGTGATGGTGATTGTGAAAGTGGCGGTGATTGTGATGGTGATAGCAATGGTGATGGTGATTGTGATTGTAATTTTGACAGTGATGGTGATTGTGATAATGAAGAAGATGATTGTGATTACTATTATAATGATTGTGATAACGAGGATAGTGATTGTGATAGTGATTGTGATGGTGATGGTTATTGTGATTGTGATAGTGTTGGTGATTGTGATAATGATGGTGATTGTAGTTGTGATAGTGATGGCGATTGTGATCATGATGATTGTGATTACGATGATAATTATTGTGATAACGATGATGGTGATTGTGATAGTTATTTTGATGGTAATTGTGATGGTTTTAGTTATTGTGATGGTAATTGTGATGGTGATGGTAATTGTGATGGTGATTGTGATGGTGATTGGGATGGTGATTGTGATGGTGATGGTGATTGTGATAGTGATAGTGATGCTGATTGCGATAGTGATGGTGATTGTGATAATGACTGTGATTACGATGATAATGATTGTGATAACGATTATGGTTATTGTGATAGTTATTTTGATGGTTATTGTGATGGTGATGGTGATTATGATAGTGATTGTGATAGTGACGGTAATTGTGATAGCGATAGTGATAGGGGATTGTGATGGTGATTGTGATTGTGATAGTGATGGTGATTGTGATTGTGATTGTGATTGTGATGGTGATTGTGATGGTGATTGTGATAATGATTGTGGTAATTATGGTGGTTGTGATAGTGATGGTGATTGGTGATAATGATGGTGACTGTAATAGTGATGGTGATTGTGATAATGATGGTGGTTGTGATAGTGATGATGATTGTGATGATAATAATTGTGATGATTATGAAATTTGGCACATAGATAGTTTGTAACCTGGATTAACATGTAGGACACTATTATCCCTTTAGTATGATCTAGTGGGACAGTTACCGAAATTCACGCGGGCGAAGCCGCGGGCAACAGCTAGTACACTGATAAACTTTCATAACTATTCAGGAAGCGATTCGGAGCTTCAGGACTTTTCGCACACAACTTTTTCACTGTTTTTCTTCATAATATATTTGCCGTACGGATGACTACAATTCTTAGAAATGTTGTGTTTACTAAAGGTACTCCGGAACTTTACTGTAACGAGAACCCTGATTCGCTTCCTGATTTTGGAAAATTTTAATGAAAATTTTGATTATCGATACATGCACCTTTTCGGAAAATTACAATTTTGTGTGACTTCTACATAAAGTTATTTATGTACAAACATTAAAATCACAATAATCCGTATTGTAATTAGGAAATGATTTCCAAAAAACCAGACAACTTTTCCAACAGTGGCTGGTTGAAGGATCTTCCAGGCTGAATTACACGAAAACTGTTGCTGTGACTGTACGTAAGTATATAATTGCCATTTACTAGACGAGTACAATGGCCTATCGAAAACTGTTACTTATTTTGTCGTGTCTGTATTTTTCTGCTTGTAACGATCCTTTAACTGTTATTCTGTTAGACCAAATTTTCCTATTACTGACGAATATAGCTGCGCTAGATTGTCATACTCAAGTGGTCTTCCTGAAGGGCTAAGTTATTAAAAAAGACTATATCCAGGCCTAGGTCGCAACCTATATAGGTTACCTGGATCTTACTAAAATACTAAATTAAACTATAAACTCCAGTTGCGAGTTTATATGAGTCTAGCGCTTATGTAAATTACTGTTTTTTACTATTCTAATCACTGAAGGCACTTATTACTTGTCACTCACTATATATTGCCCATACACTGACTCTACACTGTTTTACTATAACAATGACACTATATGCTGATTAGGTGACGTTCGTCGCGAACAACAATCATGTTCGGCCAGATTCCACTGTTGGGAACAGGTGATTTTGTATATCAATGTAAAATTATTATTTTTTTATTCAGAAATTGTCAAAATCACCCGTTCCCAACAGTGGAACGTGGCTGAACATGATTGTGATACAGAATATCAATCTGCGTGACTGTACTTTCTCATGAATTCTGTTAAAATGCGAACGTGTGTCCAGTTGGCGAAAACATAAAAGTGATTTAATTTAAGTTTCACTATGTGGACACGCGTAAAAATTTTGGCGTGTCCAGATGACGAAATAATAAGTGATACTAATTGTGAGTTTCACCAACTGGACACACGCGTGTCCAGTCCTTCGTGTCCAGTTGGTGAATAACCCAAGCAACCCGCGTTATTTAAGCGCAGACCACAACGCCAGCTAGCAAGCGAGCGAGCGAGGCGGGCGAGGTTCGTTTCATACTTCGTTCGGCTCTTTCGGTAGTTCGCGGTGTAAATAAAAGAGGTGAAGCGATGTCTCGTTCAGCTCGCTCGCTCGCTTGCCAGCATGCGGTGGCCTGCGCTATAAATAAATACAACAACAAACAACAACAGCTCATAACGTCCACTGCTGGACATAAGCCTCTCCCATGATGGGAGGAATTTGCCGTAATCTCTACGCTTGGCAGGCGGATTGGAGATCGCAGTGATGAAAGATTATAACAGAAAACGCTGCTGCCCATTCTCTGGTCTACGGAGGCGCAAGGTGTTCTGCCTCAGACATTAGTCGCCTTATACGACACCCGTGAGTGTAATGGGTTGGTACTATTCTACTCTGCCGGATACCACACGGCTAAAAATAAATAAAATAAAAATAAAATATTTTTATTTCAGACATTAGTCCATAACGTTTTAACAATATAATAGCAATTAAAACAATAGCTATATGATTGGTTGTAAGATATAAAACCTTACAGTTCTCTAGTAGTGATTGAACCGTTACAATCTTAGTTCTATTAAAAAGCCCACTCACGGCCCTATCAAATTTATTTATTGCTATCTCTATTAAATTCCCTTTGATAACCTTTTAATGTTCAATCTGTATGCGTCTTCACGGTTTGGCGCTCAGTGAGCTAGATGAGGGAGCAATGAATTAGCAATAGAGGTGGATTGAATAAACAATCAGCAACAAACTGTAGTACTGTACTTTTTTACCTTTATCTTGATTACCTGGAAAACAGTAGCTTGTTTCATTGTTCAGAAATCTTCTACATCTACTAAAACTACACTACAACAGCCCATAACGTCCACTGCTGGACATAAGCCTCTCCCATGATGGGAGGAATTTGCCGTAGTCTCCACGCTTAGCAGGCGGATTGGAGATCGCAGTGATGAAAGACTAACAGAAAACGCTGCTGCCCATTCTCTGGTCTACGGTGGCGCAAGGTGTTCTGCCTCAGACATGAGTCGCCTTATACGACACCCGTGAGTGTAAAGGGTTGGTTCTATTCTACTCTGCCGGATACCACACGGCTTACACACCTCTACATCTATACTATAATAATATTATAAAGAGGAAAGATTTGTATTTTTGTGTGTATGTTCGTAATGAATAAACTCAAAAACATCTGCGCCGATTTCAAAATTATTTCACCATTAGAAAGCTACATACATTCTGAGTAACATAGGCTATATTTTATCCCCGTACTCCCACGGGAACGGGAACTACGCGGGTGAAACCGCGAGACGTCCGCTAGTTAAGTAAATCTATGTAATGCTAGCTTACTCCCGCAGCTTTACCCGCATGGAGTTTGATAATTGTCCCACGGTATCATACTACCAGGATACATCTTGTGTTAATCCAGGTACTAACTAACTAGGTGGAACTATCTCTGTGCCTTTCATCCAAGTCTGTTCAGTAGTTTTTGCGTGAAAGAGGAACTAACATCCATCCGGCTATTCTCACAAACTTTTGTTCGCATTGTTCGCCCTCTAATTTATAAAAGTAGCCATGAAAGCCCACTGTAAATATAGCGCAACGGACTCATTTATACTTTACTTTCTAGATATACAAATTTTATTTTTATTTTATTGTCAAATGTCAACATAAAAACAACAGGTTCTATCAAAAGAACAAGTGAACATGTCGAGCATGTTCCAATTAAGTGCTGAACAGAGGCCACAAGTCGAGGCAAGTCGACGCCTCGCCAACGCTAACGCCTCGTTTGTGCTAACGCCTCGTTTGCGTTGCGCACTTGTGCTACCGAATGTCGGCCTACTTTGTTTATGTGACGGGCGGTCGCCTCTTCGCCTTTTTGATGATGCGTTTGACGCGAGAACTGTGAGTAAAGACGTTGTTTCATATTTATGAGATGACATGTTCTGTCGGGTTTTGTATGAGCGGATTTAGACATTAACACCTTTTTTGGAAAGTGTTGTTGTGTCGTAAAGCTAACGTGGACAAAATATAGAGATAGACTGATAAATTAATGTATTATTGAATAGTTAGGATTAAAGAAAAGCATGGTCTTTCTGCAATGCTTTATTGCTATATTTGGTGTTTCATTCAGTGCTGTAGCGGCGAAAAAGTACTACAGCAAACAGAACAAAAAGTACTACATCGCCATCTATGACACAGATGATGAACTAACATTGAAATACGTCAGAATTTCTACATCGCGCAAGTAAAGTTATCCGCGACTTAAGACTTTAGGCTTTTAGATTCAATCTCTAGTATTATAATATAATCGCATAGCCCATATTGTGTGAGTACTATGTAAAGCTATCATTCACTGAAATCCTACGTCTTTTCTTAACTTGAATGTACCCTGGCAGTTGAGAGTATGTCATGCTCACTCTAATGTCTCGCTGATGGTGGCGCGTGTGTCGGATCATTTAGTTCCCTACAAAATGGTTGAGTTAAATGATGCTGATCCATGAGTCATGTTCGTGAGCGGGCGCTGTCAGTTGTGACTGCTCATCTCTTAGTTGCCGTGGCTTATTTTAATGTTTATTTTTGAATTGTATTTTTTGTTTTTACTATGGACACTTTTAACGTGCACATCTTGCTACATTGTTCTCACATAATATACCATCTCAACATGAATGATGTAACCAAGATTTTGTAACAATTTTTTTATTTAAAAGAGTGTCCATGGAGTTTCTTGCCAGTTCTTCTCCATAGAGATCTACGCTAGGGAATGGGCAACTACAGTACTTTCACAGTTTTCATGTCTTGTGACTGGGACTGTAGCTACATTTAATTTTCATCTTTGTTTCGACAATTCAAAAGTGCCTGCAACTGGCATACTTGAAATAAATGCTTTGATTTTGATTTTAAGAAAACCCGACAACAACTGTCGGACAGTAGCCCACCAGACATAACACCCGTCTGGTCGGAGGATCCTCCCTTTTCTATGGGGGATGAAGAGCTTTAATCCCTGTTCTTCATACCCCAAAGTGCCAATCATATAACAATCTTGAGATTTTCTGTTATAAGATTATCATTGTTATTTAATGTCTATGTGTTTCATGTAGGTACGTAATTATTCGATCGTGACACTTTTTACACATTGAAACGATCGATAATTATGACATTATTGACAACCCCATAATCGGATTAATTAAAACGCATGCCAAGTGATTAAAGTCGTCGTTATCTTAATCACCTGTCAAAGCTGTCAATATTTTCCTTAAGTAGTGAAGTGCGACAAAGATCTTTTGGCGTATTGATGACATTGAGATTGACAGAACGGCGCTGTTGTTAAACAATTGTGATTTTTTACTGTAAAACAATAAGGGCAGCATTAGTTCCCATTTGAGGCCTGGTTTCCACCAAAGCGGAGACGAGCGGAGCGGAGAAAAGTGCAAGCTTCAACTAATCACAGGACAGACGAGAAACCTGATGTAGATTTCAACTACATGTGATTGGTGGGTTTCCGCACATCTCCGCTCCGCTCGTCTATGCTCCGCTCGTCCCCGCTCCTTTCGTCTCCGCTTTGGTGGAAACCGGGCTTTAGCCACGTGCCAAAAGAAATAAGCCTATACATTGACTTTATAAAATTGCTATTTTGATTGCTATACCGACATTCGGATCACTTTGCCTAGTGACTTTTTGTAATACTTGTATAACAAAATCTTATGAAATAAAATAATAACAATAGTGCTACAGCCGTAATGTTAATTGAAATGTCAATTCTTCTGATTGATTCTGGGTTAAGCTTGCCATTGTATACGTAAGCTTTTTTTACAATTTGTGTGTATATTTTTCATTTTGTGTGTATTAAATAATAAGAAGTTGTCAATATTTTATACCTATAAGCTCTGTAAATAACGTTAAAGTTGTAAATCCGCCAATAATTGTACCAACATATTTTACAGGCAGTTATATACCTATAGAAAATTATTAAAGCAACATTTTATGGCTTTAAAATTATTAATAAATTCTAAATATTATAGGAATACTTACTTAAATGTACAATAGTAAAATACTCGCAGTAAAATATAATGGAAAACTTGATTTTAAAGCTTTCTTTACGACATTTTATGGGCTGTAAGATCTGATATAAAAGTAACAATGTTATTTCAGGCCTCTTAGCTCATAAGCTAAGAGGCCTGAAATAACATTGTTACTTCAGGCAAATTTTCAAACAAACCTGTCTCATAAGACAGGTTTGTTTTTTTATAGTTTTTTTTGTAGTCTTTTAATTTAGCCTTTGTGCAGCGAATAGCGATGCTGTCAACCGTAACAAATTTAACTTTACAGAGTTATGATCATTAAAATCACCAATACAACCCTATAAGTTCATCCCATGGAATGTTTTTTTCATGAAATAGTCATTGAATAGCATTAAATAAACTAAATAATTTAGTGAGCTTGACATCCACCTAACACACAAAATAGCAGCTACGCGTAAAGACACACAAGCTCTGAATGAAGCAAAATCTTCTAACTAAAGCGTCACGTTTTCAAAATAAAGAATGTGTCCGGGGATGCCATTTTGAAAATAAAACAAAATGGCGGAAGTTAGGCAGGCTAGGTAGGCATTATACAAAAAAGGTGATCCAACCCTTTTCGACACCACTTGTCATGGGCGTCGCCATGAGGAGGCAGCTGCCCCTAGAGGCTCAGGATTTTTAAAAGTTATAGCTTTTTCTGATGCCATAGAATGGTATTATTGTACGTAATAAATTGTAGCGTAAAATGGAATCACTCAAATTAAAATATTGTTTAACCCTGCGGAAAAACATTTGTCGAAAAGGCTTCTTTTTTGGATTGGACCTCTGGATTGGTACTCTAATTGGATTTTTGCATGATCGACCGGTATAGACAGAGCCAAATAAATTCGAGAGAAATAAATTAGGAGCCCCTTGCCCCGAGGCCCTATATGCAATTATAGCATAATTATCTTAGGCAATGTAAAAAAACCGGCCAAGTGCGAGTCGGTCTCGCGCACGAAGGGTTCCGTACCAATTATTATAAAAAAATCACGTTTGTTG
This sequence comes from Xestia xanthographa, assembly GCA_905147715.2. Classification (NCBI taxonomy): domain Eukaryota; kingdom Metazoa; phylum Arthropoda; class Insecta; order Lepidoptera; family Noctuidae; genus Xestia; species Xestia xanthographa. Next base: position 16,783,720 of record LR990650.1, on the reverse strand, counting down.
TATGGGAGCCCCCCTTAAATATTAATTTTATTCAGTTTTTAGTATTTGTTGTTATAGCGGCAACAGAAATACATCATCTGTGAAAATTTCAACTGTCTAGCTGTCACGGTTCATGAGATACAGCCTGGTGACAGACAGACGGACAGACGGACAGACAGACGGACAGACAGCGAAGTCTTAGTAATAGGGTTCCGTTTTTACCCTTTGGGTACGGAACCCTAAAAATAACGTTTGTTGTATGGGAGCCGGGCCCCTTAAATATTAATTTTATTCTGTTTTTAGTATTTGTTGTTATAGCGGCAACAGAAATACATCATCTGAGAAAATTTCAACTGTCTAGCTGTCACGGTTCATGAGATACAGCCTGGTGACAGACAGACGGACAGACAGCGAAGTCTTAGTTATTACTAATACCGTACCCAAAGGGTAAAAAAACCGGCCAAGTGCGAGTCGGACTCGCACACGAAGGGTTCCGTACCATTGACTATATTTAGTATTTGTTGTTATAGCGGCAACAGAAATACATTATCTGTGAAAATTTCAACTGTCTAGCTGTCACGGTTCATGAGATACAGCCTGGTGACAGACAGACGGACAGACGGACAGACGGACGGACAGGCGGACAGACAGCGAGGTCTTAGTAATACGGTTCCGTTTTTACCCTTTGGGTACGGAACCCTAATAATTGAGAGCTCGCTTCGCTCGCTCTTGCAACCTAGTTTATTTTGAGCCTTGACTTTGTCTATAAGAGGCCCGGGCAGGCTAGTAGGTCGAAACAATTCTAACCTGTTCAAGGTAGGTGAAGTGTTAAAATTTTCGAGCTCGCTTCGCTCGTTATACTTTCTCTTGAATTTATCAAAAAGTCGACCAAGTAACTCCTATATGAAAGATCGAAACCATTCTAACCTGCCTAAGGCAAGGTGTCATAAGAATTTTGAGCTCGCTCCGCTTGCTCTTGCAGCCTACTTCCTCTTGAATGTTGCCTTTGTCTGAGAGTCGATCTAGTAACTCAGGGTCTAAACAATTGTAACCTGCCCAAGGTAGAGTGTTAAAATTTTCGAGCTCGTTTCGCTCGTTCATGGAGCCTTAGTTAATTTTGTTGTTAAAATTGTCGCCTTAGGTCGATTAAGTAAAATCAATTTTTTTAATGAAATTTCCGTAAGATAGGTAAAATCAAACAAAAATTGCCCCCCCCCCCCTAAAGGAAATCCTGTATCCGCGCCTGGTCGTCGTTAGTGTCAGACTGTGATCTACCTCAATTCGAAATTCAAAAACGTTTAATAGCTTTAGGTACTTACTATTTAAAACAGTTATTTTAGAACATCATCCATAGCAAGTTTACGAGCCGTAGCCGTAGCTGTTTACGTACTTACAAAATTCTTGTTGTTCTTTTCATTTGTTTGTTGTCAATGCTCACCGTTTAACATTCCATCTCTAATAGAAGCAAACGATGCATTTTACACAGTAATGATTGTGTAAATATCTTAACCAAATCATTTCTAATAGGAGGCGTTACAATGATTGGCTTTCGTGTTAACCTTTAATTTACTCTCGGTCAAAGTAAACCGCAGATTAAGTGCTGGTTAGTGTCTCATTAAAGACAGTTTAGCATCAATTTGTTCCGTGTTTACATAATTTGGAAGGCGTGACGAAATTTTGTTTTGTGCTCGGAATATTAAAATGTAATTTGTCAGACGAATTTGTCATGTCAATGGGGTTTTTGATTTATCAGCTTATAATAAGTATTTTACTACAAAAGGTCACAGAGGTTAGCTTCATTATCGATTTATCGATATTGAAATCCGTCCATCTATTCTTTATTTTAACTTATGGGGAAGCGCCACGGAAGACCGCGATTTTTATTTTTGGAATTGCATGTCACTGTCAGACTGTATGTTAAACAAATTATGATTCGCGATCGTAACACGTAAGTAGTTACAGAGTTATAAACATTGAAATCATCAATACAACCCTCTAAGTTAATTTAATCCCATTGACTTACTTTTTCATGGAATGGTCATTGAATTTCGCGAAGCTTTCAGTAAGGAAGTTTTCCTTTAGATTATGTCATGTCTAATAAACTAGTTATCAAGGTAATCGCATTAATATCTATTAATTTATCCAGGTTTAATTTCCTCTTCAAATAAACCTTTTCAATGTAAGCTATATTTTTTCTTCTCTGTACGTAAGCATAAATCTTTTACCCAGAATAGTTTGTCATTAAAAATTGTAAAGGTTGTAAATGCTACGCACAAAGTAAACGTTGTAGGTACTGCTGCCGTTACGAGGAAAAATATAAATGAACTTTTAATAGGCTGCGTATTCAATTTATTTACTAAATAGTAATACACTATAAGCTTTAAATTAATTTATGTGTCGACGGCGCTCGTCTTTTCAGGTTTGAAATTAATATTTTTTTATGCTACTTAAACGTTTTGTCGTTCCATCTTTTCAGTTTGTAAATAAGGTGGCAAATGAGATAGTTTAATGGGTTATTTATGGCTGAGTAGTATGGGGAAATTTTCTAGCCTCGAATAGACATTTATCGAAACGATATTTTTAATATCTCTAGCAACGTTTTTAAAAGACATAGGTATTACTGACCTGTACAGCTATACCTGAGCGATATATATTTTAGATGACAGGCTTGTGTCCTCTAATAGATGGAACTAGGGGGGATAAAAAGAGAACGTCTATCAAAGAGAACGATCATTGAAAATTCAGAAATGCATGGGGAAATTTCCAGTTTCTTATAAGAACGAACTAGATGGCGCTGAACAACCTTGGGAATAATAAAATGGTTTGTTTTAATGCCCACAGCCTTAACTGAAGTACGGAGGAACCTAAGCTCGACTCGACGCACCAGGAGTTTAGACGTAACGCAAAAACACTCAGAAGAACAATAACAGAAACTTCTAGTTCCGTTCAGTGGTGCAAAAGAACAGTAGACTTTTTAGGTTAAAAGGTTTGAGAGAAAAAATGGTTCTTTACAGTTCTCACTTGGTATACAACAATGAATAATAAAGAAATTTTACTATACAATGAGTTTGACATGAGTCTCTCTTGAGAGTTTTTTTTGCGCTGCTAAAATATTTTAATAATGACCTATAATTTAATACGTAGTAGATTATTTTTTCATTGGATTTTACTAGAACGCCGCTTAAAAAAATATTCCCAAGCTGATCAGCGCCATCTATTGAAATATACTGAAGCGTTGTGACAAACGTCAGTAGAAAATTCCTCATTGGATTGACATTAGCCACTGAAAATCTTAAACTATTCCAGTTGAAAGTTGTTTTAAAAAAACCGGCCAAGTGCGAGTCGGACTCGCGCACGAAGGGTTCCGTACCATTATTTAAAAAAATTAGACAACGAGACACGTTTGTTGTATGGGAGACCCCTTTTTTCTTTTTTTTTTTTCGGATGGGAAATCATCAAATAACTCCTCCCGCTCTGGGCAGAGCAGGAGGGAGTGTCAGACTTTTACTGACTAAAACCCATCCATGTTCCTTCATCGCCCTTTGTGTTCCGGGGCCACGGTATCTCTTTCGAATAGTCCCGCAACCCCGGCAGGCATCGGTCCTTACGGACCCCTTCCCTTTTGCTGACTCTCTTTGAGGCGCGCGTGGAACACGAACGCGCCGTCGACACGGCCTGTCGTCATGAGACGGATGGACGGCGAGCTAGCCCATAGCCCACCGTCCACAGGCCCGCGCCTACGGTGGCCGGGGGCCACGTGGTGGTGGCCCCCGACGCCCGGGGCGTCTTCCGCGGCGGCCGGGACGTTGAGAGGTTCTCTCCCTCTCACGTTCCGCCACCTCCTTCTCTAGCATTACTGCTTCGCAGAAGGAGGTGACGGCGTCCCATTCCGTCTCGCTCCGGACCATGGCTTGCACCAGGGCCGGACGCGAGAGGTCGCCGCCGCCGATCGCCGCTTCGAGGACACGGCGGTGCTCCGCCCACGCGGGGCACACCACCACCGTGTGTTCCACCGTGTCCTCCGGTCGATCCTCACAATGGAAGCATCCGGGTGTTTCCTCCCGCCCGATTCGGTGCAGGAACCTCCCGAACACTCCGTGTCCGGTGAGGACCTGCGTCAGGCGGAAGGTGAGGACGCCGTGGCGTCTCTCAAGCCACTCCTCAAAGAGGGGACTTATCGCCACTATCGTGGCGTGCCCTATGGCGGCCTATGGGAGCCCCCCCTTAAATATTGATTAATTTCTGTTTTTAGTATTTGTTGTTATAGCGGCAACAGAAATACATCATCTGTGAAAATTTCAACTGTCTAGCTGTCACGGTTCATGAGATACAGCCTGGTGACAGACAGACGGACAGACAGACGGACAGACATGGAAGTCTTAGTAATAGGGTTCCGGTTTTACCCTTTGGGTACGGAACCCTAAAAACGTTTGTCACTTATTTAAGCTTTTTTTACTTTTTGACACCACAGTCAAAAAGTGTGTGTAATACACCTCTACAAACTTCATTTGATGTGAAAACGCTAGGGTAGCCTGCGAAACTCATAACTATTTCATGAAAAGCCATTCAATGGGGTAGAATTAACTTAGAGGGTTATATTGATTATTATAATTCTATGACTACATACGCATACTTGCTCGCAGAACGGATGGCCGATGTGGCGAAAAGTTCTGGAGTGGCGACAGCGAACCGGAAGACGTTACGATGGAAGGCTTCCCACTAGGGGGACCGATGACCTGGTGAAGGTTGCGGGAATCCGCTGAATGCGAGTCGCACGAGACCGGTGAATGTGGCGACACTTGGGGTCTATGCCCAGCAGTGGACGTCTTTCGAAATGATGATGATGAACTACTTATATCGTGTGTTACGGACGCGAATAATATTTTCACCAGCATACAACCTGACCTGCAAATTGCAAAAAAGTAAGAAAATTTGAAATTCGCGAGTTGCCGTTGCCGCTTCCAGTTTAAGCAAAAGATGGATGCGTGATGCTATCTTTGTTAACCTTCAAAGTTATTACTAAGCGGAAAGCGAAGCATCTTACTGTTTGTACAGTTCCAAGTAATGCCCTTGGGGTTAGGTAAATGAATCCATGGCTAGTATTATACGCTGTACGCTGTACTCTGTGCTACTATCTAAAGCACTACTCACAGTGGCAAGTCATTAGTTGGCTGCCTCTGTCTTGCTCCCTTATTACACGTCAAGCCGTTAGCCGGTGCATTTGATTATCTTAAGTCGATCTTAGTTTAATGTGGTGTCATAGTATAGTTAGCCAACGGATTCTCTGACAGATGGGACCTATTATCGGATATTTTTAAGATAAACTTTTTTGCTGTAGGCTTTTTCATTTGTCCACGCATTACCACAGCTTACTACGAATTTATTTTCATTCCAGGAAATATAGTTTTTTAATCTGTCTTTTTAATATTGTGTCCTGCCGGTCCTGTTGTTTGCACATTACAGGAGCTGGTGGATACTTCTGAAAGTGCCACACACGTTGCCGAATTTTGGGCTGATTCCATTTAAATTACCAACGACGCGCTAAGAATTCGCAGACAATGGCATACCTATCCTGACCTTAGGATAGCGTCACTGAGTGAAGTTCGCGGAGCTGAACTTTAGGCCGAACCTATTTGATATTTTTGCTATCGACGGTGTTTGTGTTTTTACTACTTACGGCAAAGCCAAAAGGAAGGGTTATGATGATGTATGTATCATGTATGTTTGTATTTACGTATGTTCCTCCGTAGTGCCTAAACTATTCATCCGGTTTTTATGAATAAGGTACGACTTCAACAATAAGAGGAGTCGATTTTACCTTGTAAACCCCTAGAGAGAGAGGGAGCGTAAATTTTCAGGAGTCGGGGTTTTTAGTGGTAGAATGCCACACAAATTCTTGTTTATTTACTAAACAAACCCTGTAGGTAGTTAGAAGAAATTCAGAAACAGACACACAGATCAAGATCACTTTATTATTTGAATTCCATCTAATTAGAATATTATGTTGTGAACTACCAACTTACTCACAAAAACTATTTTGCAACGTATAATTTGGACAAAATTATTAATTGAATGATACGAATCCGGAGTTAAGCGTGGATTATTTGTATTTATAATTCCAATTCAAGGTACAAAATACTATTCAAAAGGTTAATTGGAAAAAAATAGAATTCTTTTCAGTCATTTATCGAGCCTTCTTCACACCTCAGTAGTGGAACATTCTAGATTATTCTCGAATCTTCTACACAGTTTTGAACCTAAGGTCTGAGGATCAGCAGTTACACTTGCGACCGCTAGACCAACGCGACGGGGCAATTAATCCATATTCGTATGTTGGAAACTTGTATGCCTGACATCTAAGTCCGTCTCCATCAGAAACTGCTAACACAAATCAATTTACATCAACCGTCTTTCTAATTCCACATTGATATCAGAACGGGGATAAGCATTTATCTGTATAAGAGCGGACATCTGCGCCCGCGCCGCTCGGCCGATGTCGCGTCACGTCGGGATGCGGTGCGTGTGTAATCTAGACACAGTCGATTATGCTCGTCGGGATCGAAGCGGCACACTCACGCGCATCCACCCGTTACGTGAACACGATGGACATGAGAAGAAGTGCAGAAGGTTCACTGTTAATGTGCAATACGCGAATTAAAGTTGCTTCAGCCGTGGTGAAGCTAAGAGACCTTCCTAGATTTAAGAACGTAGAATCTTCTACTAACGTAGACAAATGGGACTTAACTACTTAAGAATTTCGCTACTTGATATTCTTGAAAAAAAAAATAGCAACATTTTTGCTGAGTTAGTCTGAGCAAAACAGAATCACGGTCGCTTCATCGAGATTCCTCTTAATTAGGAACCTTGGTTCCTAAGAGATAAACATATGTGAGGTACTTAACACATGTTATAGAACCAAAAAAATGTAACATCTACCAAACCTAACTGGGCTCTCCTGGTGGATTGCGGGTCACTCCCTCAAACAGCGTAGAGAGGAGATTTGTGTCCAAACAGTAGGGAAGTTATAGGTTCAGGTTGTTAATGCTATCCATGCTCTTCTGTGTGGAGTGAAACTTTTCCAACCTCCCTATAAATTTTCCACCAAGAATATGAACAGTATGAGCAATACTAATAACGACACGTAACTAAATTCAAGAGCGTAACGAATCGTTTCATTTTATGCGCAAACTATTCAGATTACAAATTAATAGAATAAAACGCTAGATTGAAACGTCTGTCGAACGGCTTACGCCACGTGCGGTCTTTATCGAATTACCTACAAGTTATTTTCTCTTGAGCTCACGAATCGTTACATTTTATAGTACGCAAATTATTCAGATTACAAATTAATAGAATAAAACGCTGGATTGAAACGTTTGTCAAACGGCTTACGCCACGTGCGGCCTTTAGCGAATAAACAAGTTAATTCATATTCACAGTCACAGCTTAGTGTTATTGTAATCGGTTGGCAGTTGATTTGATTGTATAGCTTTTAAAAGATTTTTTGCGTAATTTTTTTCATGAAACTTGCAGTGTCAAGACTGGTAGAAGTTTTTTTTTTGTGGATACTGAACTTTTTGTTTTGACTAAATGGTTTACAATTAATAGAAAATACGTTAAGCCCGGCTGGCAATTGTAGATCTTAGACAGTCGTTAAGTCGTCAGTGGCCCGAAAAACATAACAACCAGTCTTACCAAAGGGTATCGCATAACCCAGTACTAAGTTGTGGAGGATAGGCCAGATAGGCAGTTGCTCCATATAAGTACTGGTATACAGCTACCTCCGGTTAGACTGGAACAACATACAACAACATAGTTAAGGAAAGGCTAGGCAGATGATGGTTAACAAACGGAACTTCTTGGGTAACGGAAAAGTGCTTTAAATAACGCAAATAATAGGTGCTACAGGCAGGTGAAAATGTAAAGGTACACACGCATACATATAAGTGATTTAATACATAGAAAAAGCCATAAGAATAATAAAAATTTCTGGGAATTCGTTTCCAATCCAACATGGCCACGCTTCTCAAAGCTTTTCTTCCATAGAATTTCATGTAAAAGCCCACCTACGTAGAAACAATAAATCGTCAAACGTTGACATGATGTGAGGTTTCAACGTCTTTTATGTAATAAGTCAATGATATTATATCATAATATCATTGTAATAAGTAGATAAATACTAACATGCTACTGGTTAGTTTTGCTTGGAATCTTGAATGTCTTGTTCCATCTATTAGCTTAGCCAAGTAAATTGAGAGGGCCGCGAGAAAATCATCATCATCAATATCATCAGCCTATTAATGTTCCCACTGCTGGGACACAGGCCTCCTCTCTCTAAGAGAGAATGGGCTATATCCACCACGCGGGCCTAGTGAGGATTGGTAGATGTCGCATGTCTTCGAATGTTTTGGTTCTAGGACATGCCGGTTTCCTCACGATGTTTTCCTTCACCATTTTGAGAGCAGTGGTGATGAAATAAATTATACAAACATTCGAAGACATGTAACATCTACCAACCCGCACTGGGCCCGCGTGGTGGGTTATAGCCCATTCCCTCTCATAGAGAGGAGGCCTGTGTCCCAGCAGTGGGAACATTAATAGGCGGATGATGAATAGGCGTATCCCCAATATATGGAGCTTAACATACCTTTTTTTTACGATGGGTTATCATCAAATTACACGGGTAATTTAACCCGCTCCGGGCGGAGCAGGAGGGAGTGTCAGACTTTTACTGACTAAAACCCATCCATGTTCCTTCTTAGCCCTATATAGAATAGAATAGAATTATTTATTTGTGTAAAAACATGGTACATTAAGGTCTTATAAATAGGGTTGTGAACTTACATGTTTCGCCATAGAATGGCATACAAATATTAGAGCATCTTAAATTTAAAATTTTAACACAACATCAATTGGTGTAAATATTTTAAGAATAGCACTTACAATTCAGGATTCATTTCTATTCGAAATCTTAACAGTAATTAATAGACTCCTAAAATTAATGAAAAAACTAAAACATAACTTAAAATACTTTGTAAACTCAGTAGCTATATCTATCGGATACTTTTTTTTAGGAACTCTTTTACACTATAAAAACAATTGTCAGTAAGCCATTTATGTAATTTGGATTTGAAATATTTTAAAGGGAGTTCTCTTAATGGTTTTGGTATATTGTTCAAATTTTTTATTGCAGTGATTAAACTATTTTTTTGGCATAATGTGCTTTGATGTGAAGGTATTCGCAATCTTGTGGGATCTCGACGAGTGTATTTCGATTGCAGGTCACATGCTTTAAAGAATTTAGAGTGTTCCTTCACAAAAATACCGGCCTGCATTATGAAAAGTCCTGTTAAAGTTAATAGTTTTAATTTTTTAAATAGTGGTCTACAGGATGTTAATGGGCTGATACCGCAAATTGCTCTTAGGCATTTTTTTTGAACAAGAAATGCTTCATTTACATTTGTGGAGTTCCCCCAGAGTAGGAGTCCATATCTGAGTAAAGAGGATACATATCCGTGGTAAGCAGTCAGGGCGACTGCTTCACTAGCGGTACGTCTTAAACGTTTAAGAGCAAACACAAATTGGTTGAGTTTCTTGGAAACGTGTTCTATGTGTAATTTCCAGTTACAGTGCTGATCAAGAATGAGTCCAAGAAATTTGTATTCGCTAACTTCGTTAATTTGTTGTCCTTGACAGTTAACTTTGAAAGTTTTTGGTTTTGAATTGTAATTTTGAAAATTTATGTATTTGGTTTTACTAAGGTTTGCACAGAGATAATTATTTTCTAGCCATTTTAAAACTTGATTTACTATTGTGTTAAGGTTTGTTTCGTGATTTAAGTCTGATTTATTTTCATTTGCAACAATTACGGAGATGTCGTCAGCAAAATTTTGTAATCCAGAGCCGCAGTATCACTTTAGAACAGTCCCTTTTGCTGACATCTCTTAGAGGCGCGCGCGGAACACGAACGAACTGACGAAAAACCCTCAGAACATACAGGCGTGATGTTACGTCATTTGAGGCGCACGCGGAACACGATCGCGCCAACTTAACATACCTAACTGTCGAAATCTGGGTGTATTGTACACATCTGCGTACCCCCTCAGAGCATACAGGCGTGATGTTACGTCATGAAGTTGTATAAACAATAAACATCCAAGCGATTGCAACATTTACGGCACATTTGCCGTCTATTTTTGAAGAGTTCAATTGTATTATATCTCCGAAGATCAGCATGAGATGTTCACAGAATGGAACCACACGGGAAGCACTAGCTTTCAAATAAAAAAAAGAATCATCAAAATCGGTTTACCCAGTCGAAAGTTCTGAGGTAACAAAGACAAAAAAAAAAAAAAACAGTCGAATTGAGAACCTCCTCTTTTTGGAAGTCGGTTGAAAAACATGATAAAAAACCAAAGACGCAACGAATTCCAAGTAAAGCTTCGGGTCAACAGGGCACACATGTCCGAAGTTCGAGGTTAAGTCTAACGATGGTCATTGTCCACTGCAAGCTTGACAAACACGCTCGACACGTGTTACTGACATTACTACGGGCACTCGCAGTTAGGTAGGTAGGTTCAGGTTTACCGACGAACCGGCTGACATCAAATCAACCACAGATAATATCAACTATCTGTTTAACAAAATTTTGCGGGTACCGTGATTCGAATTTTGAATTTGACAGCTGAAACGGTGGTACCCAATGCTGATTGGTAGGTAGTCAATCTGTGGGTGGTAGGGTGTTACTCAATATTGTAATCAAGTTTTTCTGTCAATCTTTTTTATTTTCGGGATGTAGCGCCTCTTGGCTTTGATTGGCTAAATAATGCTTTCATAAAGGTAGTTCTTCGTTTTCTTTTATATCGATGGTACGACATAATACATTTCTTGCGACTAAGTAGTATAGAGGTTGTTAAGAGTTTCAGAAAAGGCTGATATTAGAGTGCTTACTTTTGGTGAAATAAAACAGCAGATTCAATGAAATTGAACACCATCAGCACCTTTTAAGGCCAGGATCTTCCAAAATTAGCAACTCTATTTGTGGTGGTTCAAACTTCGTTTGAAATACTGTTAGAATAAAGTTCTAACCAGCTTGCACTACAAGGGGGTTGTTACGTCGCGTCGGTCACAGGCGGACCGAATAGTGCGAAATGAGTGGTTTTTAATTTATCATAATAAAAATAATAGTCCGAGGGGTGAAAGGCTATTTGTCTGAAGCGACATTTTGGCCGATATTGGGTTATATATATATTTAGAATCAGCGAATTTTTCTCCATCGGTTGAACCGGGTTTCATTCAAATCGGAGCACTTTTTTGGCGCTTAAACCAACCCACTTTTTGGCTTCAACGCCGCGACACAATGTATGATCCGACATCTAATTTGCCTTTTTTTTTTAAGACTTCAGTTAAGCAGTACAAAAAAATAGAGAATCGGAGCATAAACTATTATTCTCTTCCCAAAATTGCAGTAGAATGGCAGTTAATGCCTTTTACGATGTCGCTAACCTTTGATGATATGTCCCTTCATACATTTTGCGCGCACTAGTAACATTAAGCAATGTCACTTCAACTAATTTGCCGTCAGCCAAATTCAATAAAGCATGTCGGTTCAACCATTTTCGCTGCAACTGTTTTACACTCTGTTTAGAGCTTCAAACAATATTTCTTTTCTTAAAACTGACTTGATTAGTCGCTTAAACAGTTTGTTAGTATCCATATTTTTTAAATATGACACTTAAGCTAAACTTTACGTAAGTGGTTGGATTGTAAACATTATTTCTGTATAATTATTTATAAACACATTGTCTTTTAAACCATCCGATTTTAGTACGACACAAACAATTTATGTCATTTCAAACAAATAAATGTAGGTATGTTCTTCGTACGCCGTGGCAGTATAAATACCGCCCCGCCCCGCGCGGGCGTTTCAGTCACTCGTGAGTGTGAGGTGAGACAAGACGCGCGGTATTGTGGTTCGGAACAGGAACGTATTATTGAGATGGTTAGTGTTTTTATTTTAGTTTTGTATCTTTAAATCAATCATTTACCTATCTTATATGAAATGAGTGTAGATTGTTCATGTTTAAGTATTGCATTTCAATATTATTGATACATTTACAGTACAGTAATACCTACATGGTGAATGAATCAAGTTTTCGAGTTAGTTTTTGTTTAATTATACGCGTTTTCTGACCTATTCTTTGATGATAAATTCTTGAATTAAAAAGGAGAATATTTTTGACAATCTGTGTGCGTCTCTATGTATGTATCTTTACTTATCTATTCCTTCCTAGCGCCTGAACTACGGTACCTGTCTTAATGTATGTTTACTTACATTTTTAGCCTAAAATGGAGTCAAAAAGGCAGAAATATTACAAATGTAAAATTGAACGCATGCGTGGTGACAATGAAAACAAAATAACGCCGTTACAGCCAAATACGAACAGAAGATCTTCAGTAACACGCTTAGATAGTCCTTCTTATCATAACCAAAATAAAGATCTACTTATTTTTGATGATCAAGAAAGAATAACAAATGATCAGGTTTGTTGAGTTTTTTATTAATCTAGAAATTCTTCACCTGTTTCTGTAATTGTAAACCATAACCACTATTTGTCTTTTAGGAAAAGCAGAAAGGCAAAAATAAATCCGAAACTGTACAAAGTGGAGAAATATTAGAAGGCTGCAATAACACGGATAACTTTGTTAATGTGATAACAATCGAGTTTGAAAGGCTAAAGGTAAATAATGATGATGTTTTTTTATGTCGATTTTTTAAATTTCTCAGGAATTTTTTTTCCGTTAAAATTTCATGAAATCCGTTTAAGCGGGGAGCGCCTAAATTACCTAAGTTATGTCCTTGCAAAATTTTAGACTTTATAGTTAGCCAGTACAATAGTTAAGTATGTTCAGTATACCTACACAGATTTTGTACATTTGTTTAAATTTCCTAAGGGGGTTAGGCAAAGGTCACCCACATTTCGCCAGTTAACTAAGTCCTATGCAATAGGGGGCGAGCCTATTGTCATCGACCGGGCGCAAAGATACACATACACTCACACACACTCACATACACACGCGCACACACACACACACATACATACACGCGCACACACATTAATACACACACACACACGCATACATACACACACACACGCTCACACATATTATTATGCTTTTGGGGATTACAGGCGTGATGTTACCTATTTAAGTGTAATGTTATTTTAAATTTTGAATACATTTTTTTAGGATGATGAGAACAAAGAAAATAGATCAGATGATAATATGTCAAAAATGGAAAAAGAGTTCATAATGGCATGTAATGAAAACGTTAATGGTGATGATGAGATGTTAATTCACGTTGAAAGAGATGAGGTAATTAAATTAATTATTATAATGTACCTACTTTTTTTTAAATGATTTACTGGAAAGTGATTGCAACCTACTTATTCTTTAACAATGATTACTTTTATTTTAATGCTATGAAACAATTTGTTTCAGTATGAAAATGAATTACAGCTAATTGAACACGAAGATAACATGAAGCCAAAGAATAAAAATTCAAAAGTATCAGAAGAGGAATACGAACAAAACTCAAAAAGTCCTGATAATATTCATCGAGTAATGGTACACATGCCTCAAGACTCGGTAATTGATATAAGCAATAGTAATAGAGCAGACAGCAATGAAAGCCTTCATCCAACGATAACTGAAATGATACCGGAAAAAGAAATGGACATTATTAGGAAATCTTTGGAGGATGATAATGCTGGAGATGTAGAAATATCAAATCAACCAGGAGATGCCCCAAAAAAAGCAAGAAAAAGTAAGCGTGCCGTAATTCAAAAGAGTTATTTAGATTTTATGAGCGAAGATGAAGACTTTGCCTGGGACTCGACTTCTTGGAAGGACACCGACGAGTCCTCAAGTAATGAAGAAGATCTACCAAAGAAAAAGAAATCAGCGAACGCAGAAGATGGAAAAGTAGGAGAGTCTGGTTTGAAGAAAAAAAAGGAAAATAAGGCAAAGAAACGGAAAGATGCTAGATCAAAAGGTGAAGTTTACCATAAGAAAGATGGTTCTGTTAGAAAGGAAAGACAGTTACAGCCAAACCCATGCATTGGGAAAAAGTGTCCCTGGAAATGTGCCGAAATAGACACAGAAAAAAGAGTAGGAATATTTAATTACTTTTGGGGATTATCTAATCAGAGGAAGAAGGAATGGCTAATTGCTATGTCCTCTAGACAAGAGGTAAAAAGGAAGAGATCCAAAAATTCAAACTACAGGACCAATACATTTAACTATTTTATAAATGATGGAGAGGGTCGTCGTCAGGTTTGTTCCAAATTCTTGATCAGCACTCTAGACATTACCCAAAGATACATATACTACACCTTAACAAGTATATCCCAGGGAATATCAAAAGAAGATGGAAGAGGAAGATGTGTTCCAGCCAACAAAACTCCTGAAAATGTGAGGGAATCGGCAAAAACCTTCATAAAAAATTTACCTGCACTTCCATCCCATTATTGCCGCAAAGACAGTACAAGGCTGTACCTCCCAACAGAATTAAAAAACATAAAAAATCTTTATCGTATCTATAAAGAGGACCGGACTAACAAAGGTGTAGATGTTTTGAGCGAAAAAATATTTCGCACGATATTCAATACTGATTTTAATATCGGATTTCATATCCCTAAGAAGGATAAATGTTTAAAATGTTTGCGTTTTGAAGGCCGGAATCCAACTGAATGTCCCGAAATGCAGGCTCATTTACAAGAAAAATTAGCATCAAAACAACGCCTAGAATGTCATCGAGAATTAGGCAAGGAAAACCCTTCTATTTTGTGTGCATCTTTTGACCTCCAGAAGGTTCTCAACACTCCTCATGGGAATAGTATGCTGCTTTTTTACTCGAGAAAGTACACTGTTTATAACTTATGTTTTTACGAAAGTATAACGAGAAATGGTTTCTGTTTCGTCTGGGGAGAAACGGAAGGAAAAAGAGGAGCAAATGAAATTTCTACTATTTTGGAAAAATATATTTTAGCAGACGTGGACTCTCGAACAACTGTAAAAACTTTAATTTTATATTCCGACTCCTGTCCTGGACAAAACAAGAATAAAATCGTCCTTGCTGCTGTACATAATGCGTTGTTACAATCTAAAAATCTAGAAACTATTCAGATGAATTTTCTTCTTCCTGGACACACGGAGATGACAGTAGACAGCATTCACTCGACTATTGAGCGCTCCGTGCGAAATACCATAGTGTGGGCTCCTTCTCAGTGGGCAACAGTGTGCCAGCTAGCTCGCAAAGAGCCAGCGCCTTATTATGTCGAAAACCTTACACATACTGACTTCAAAAATTTTGAAGAGTTCTCCAACAAATATTTTAAGAGTAACCTGGTCGGAAAAATTAGCAAAATACGGACGGCGACGTTCAAAAAGTCCTCTCCAAATGAAGTGAAAATTAAGTATAGTATGAAGAATGATGCCCCAGAAGAAAAGATACCAATTAATGCTAAACCGAAGTCTCTCAATTTAAAATATAAATCTTCGTTGGCAATTACCAAAGCTAAATACAACGATCTTAAGAAATTATGTGACACTAACGTAATTCCTAGAATATTTCATGCTGAGTACTTAAATTTGCAAACCAACAATGGTACAGACGAGCTATTGGATACTGATATTGAAGATGAAACAGAGGAAGTAAATTAGTAATAATTTTCACCTAAATACATAACTGTCTTTTTTTCTGCCCTATCTGAATTCAGTAATCATTACTTTTTCATTTAGTTTTGTAAGGGCCATGGTAATCAGCTGTTTTTTACCTCTGCGCATTACATTTGAGAAATTTTCTATGAAAATAGTGATTTGTTCCAAAATAGAGATAGTCCAGTACCTACTTTGTTTACATGATTATTATATTTGTTTTCTTTTTTTTTTTAATAATTTTAGAATATTCTTTTTGTTCATTATTATTTTTATATTATATTAGTTAAGTATAGGCAATTTTCCAAAGAAGTGTGTGCAGCTGAGCTGAGCTGAGCTGTGTGTGATTTATAACAGTTTTGTAAGAAAATCTTCAAATGAGCCGCACACCTATGTTTGATCTCAGATTTTTTACTTTTTTGTTAACGAAATAAAAGATTTTTTTAATTCACAGATATTTTTTATTTACTCTTGATTACAATTTCACCCGTCTAAATACTATAACTTTTTAATTTACTCATAAATTTGACATTATTATCTTGTATCAACAACCAAGTTTTATAAAACACTTTTCAAACATGAGACATCAAACAACTTATTACGAATTTTCATAGTTGCTTAAGTCAAATTGCCTATCTCCCTGCAAACACCCAACTGGTAGTTAAACAAAATAGCCTGCTCCTATTAACAATGAGTGACGTCGATTCAATCATTTTGCTTCCTACTGAATAAGCACTGCAGAGTCACATAAACTGTTTTGCCTGCTGCTGATTGGTAACACTGTAGGCGCTTGAGTCATTTTTCTTTACTCCAGAAAAAAGGTGATACAGAACATTTTGTATCAAGCGACATTTATCTTGGAACATCTAGCTGTTTTTTTATTACAAACTATACCAAAATATAACAGGATTAATTTTCATTATAGAGAAATTATTCACTTCAAAGTATGAGCAGAATTTTTTTTACAACGATTTTTTTTCGAAATTTTGAATCTTTATATGGCTCTCCTGTAAAGTTCATAAAATGTCGCTTAAAACAAATAGCCTTTCACCCCTCGATACATATTTCAAAAAAGTAACCTCCGAATTATGTAGACAATGTAATTTCTTATTTTTCAGTGTATTTTTTTATTTATAGTGTAAAGCTTAAGTAAAACATGAAAAAGTCATAAACTTACCTATCTTTGCATGTTTTTATGATCGAGACAAGTAATAACTATCGTATTTTGAGCCTAAGAATAATCAAGAACAGTTCATGAACAACAACATATATTTTTTCTGGATTAAAACAACGACTACTTCATACCTTAAGACTCAACCAAAAACAGGTCGATTGGAAGATCCTGGCTTCAAAAGCTGTCAGTACAGGTCGCGGCACGTAACTCTAGCGCTGAACGAAACGTGGAGGGGATATCTGCGCATTTTATACGACTGGAGAGCCAATCGGTGCAACGCACGCCTCAAGACATTCTTATTTTTTACTTCTGCGCAATAACGGTCACCGCTAGACTTTCGTGCCGCGACCTGTATCATAATTGCTAATAGAATATTGGTATAGTTACCAAGTACCCGGTGACTTGAGAAGCAACATCTTAAATGAAGTGTTATTTGAATACAGTAAATAATTTAGCATCGTAAAATATTATAGTGGTTATAAATCTGTAAGAAGTAATGTTCGAAGTTCTTACAGTTAAACGGTAGTTCATGGTCGTATAGCATGTAAAGTCTTTTTAAAGCAATGTGTGAAATATATCTTAAGTAACATGTAAGTACCTAATTATTTAAGGCTTTTAACTGTGACGAGTTGTATAGAGTCAATCCTTTACAGTTAAAATCAAAATCAAAGCATTTAATTCAAGTAGGCCAGTTACAGGCACTTTTGAATTGTCGAAACAAAGTTGAAAATTAAATGTAGCTACAGTCCCAGTCACAAGACATAAAAACTGTCAAAGTACTGTAGTTGACATTCCATATAGTAGATCTCTATGGAGAAGAACGGGCAAGAAACTCCATGGCCACTCTTTTAATAGCATTTCAAATCATCAAACTTTTCAAAAATGAAATTTCAGACGTAGACATCAATAAGTCAGTACCTAGTACCTATGTTATGTTTCTGTCTAGGTACTTATGTTTAATTGAATTGAGAATTATTTTTTGTGCTGCAACTTAGTTTAGATTTTACCTTCCACAGCAAAATGTTTTAGTTAGTAAAAGTCTGACACTCCTTTCCACTCCGCCCAAAGCGGGAGATTTGATGATTTCCCATTCGAAAAAAAAAACCCAGTGTATATGGACGAACCTACAATTCGTAGACTTCCACGGTCCATCACCCCAAACTTGGCCCGTGCTTGGCCCGCGGTATCCGTGATCGCGGTGATAGGTTTATTTCGAACAGGGTGCAACAATAATAAATGTCATCAGGGTTTCGTCAGAGTCCACCGAAAAAAACAGTATTATAAATAACCTGCTAATTGGATCGGTTATTTCTTTCGATGCAGGGTGCAACAATAATGATGTCGCCGCCTCGCCGGAGTCCTCCCAAGAAACCAAAATTGACGACCAATAAAATGAGTTGTCGTTCGCGATACAGATAGCATTTATATCAAGCTTATCTCACTTTTATTAATTTGACATCAAACCTGATGATGTAAATTATCAACTAAGTACTGCTAAGTGATAAAATTTATACGATTTGCGAACAATCTTATTTTGGCACTTATTAAACTTGATTATTGTATTGCTTATTCATTGGTTGGCACTTGAGGGTCCAAATATTCGGTTGACTTACAAAAATTTTGAAAATACGGATTCGCTAAAAAAAACCGTTTTCTATACTTTATCTAAATATATAAAAGAAGAAACTGACTGACTATCTATCAACGCACAGCCCAAACCGCTGGGTCTACAGATTCCAAATTTGGCAAGTAGGTTCCTTATGTGGTCTAGGGGTGCACTAAGAAAGGATTTTTCAAAATTCACCCCCTAAGGGGGTTAAACGGGACTCCAAAGTTTGTATGGGGAAACAAGATTAGTTTAACTATTTTATTCGATACTTTACAGCAGTGCTCCTATTGATAAATGAGTAGAAACGGGTTTCAGGATTTTTCAGAATTCAACCCCTAAGAGGGGGAAAAGGGGTGACAAAGTCTAAAAATCAATGCACAGCCCAAACCGCTGAGTCTAGAGATTCCAAATTTGGCACATTGGTTCCTTATGTGGTCTAAAGGTGCACTAAGAAAGGATTTTGCAAAATTCAACCCCTAAGGGGGTTAAACGGGGCTCCAAAGTTTGTATGGGGAAACAAGATTAGTTTAACAATTTTATTCTAAACTTCACAGGAGTGCTCCTATTGATAAATGAGTAGAAACGGGTTTCAGGATTTTTCAGAATTCAACCCCTAAGAGGGGGAAAAGGGGTGACAAAGTCTAAAAATCAATGCACAGCCCAAACCGCTGAGTCTAGAGATTCCAAATTTGGCACATTGGTTCCTTATGTGGTCTAGAGGTGCACTAAGAAAGGATTTTGCAAAATTCAACCCCTAAGGGGGTTAAACGGGGCTCCAAAGTTTGTATGGGGAAACAAGATTAGTTTAACAATTTTATTCTAAACTTCACAGGAGTGCTCCTATTGATAAATGAGTAGAAACGGGTTTCAGGTTTTTTCAGAATTCAACCCCTAAGAGGGGAAAATGGGGTGGCAAAGTATAAAAATCAATGCACAGCCCAAACCACTGAGTCTGGAGATTCCAAATTTGGCACATAGGTTCTTTATGGGGTTTAGGGGTGCATTAAGAATAAATTTTTCAAAATTAACCCCCTAAGCGGTTGAATGCGGTCTTATTTCCCCATGTAATCTTTGGACCCCCTTGGTCCAAAGATTACATGGGGAAATAAGATTAGTTAGACTACTTTATTCGAAACTTAACAGGAGTACTCCTATCGATAAATGAGTTAACATTTGTGTTTCAGGTTTTTTCAGAATTCAACCCCTAAAGGGGGAAATGGGGTAACAAAGCCTGAAATTCAACATAGGTATTGTTTGTACGGTGAATTGGGTCGCGTGTATTACAAAAACAACGTAATGTGGCGGACCTGAATTACCATCATTCCCTGTTGGGGTGCGATGGGGTTGAAATGTCTAAAAATCAATATGGGTGTCGAAACCGAGATTATCAGGGGTGCTGATGTCGAAAATGGCATTAGGAAAATGGCAATGCCATTTATTTTGAGATCCAGAAGATAGCGGATTCAACTTCTATACAGGGTTATTGTTGATTTATTGTGATGATTGTGATAACGATGATAATGATTGTTATAATGATAATGTTGATTGTGATGATGATGATTATGATTAAGATGATAATGATTGTGATTACGATGATAATGATTGTGATAACGACGATGGTGATTGTGATAGTGATTTGATTGTGATTGTGATGGTGATTGTGATTGTGATAGTGACGGTGATTGTGATGGTGATAGCCATGGTGATCGTGATTGTGACAGTGATAGTAATGGTGATTGTAATAGTGATGGCGATTGTAATAGTGATAGTAATGGTGTTTGTGATAATGATTGTGGTTGTGATAATGATGGCGATTGTGATCATGATGATTATGATTAAGATGATAATGATTGAGATTACGATGATAATGATTGTGATGACGAGGATGGAGACTGTGATGATGATGATTGTGATTACGATGATAGTGGTTGTGATTACAATGATAATGATTGTTAAAATGATGATAGTGATTGTGATGATGCTTGTGATGGTGATTGTGATAGTGATTGTGATTGTGATTGTGATGGAGATTGTGATTGTAATAACGATGATAATGATTGTGATTACGATGATAATGATTGTGATGGTGATTGTAATGGTGATGTGACCGTGATTGTGATGGTGATTGTGATAGTGATAGCGATTGTGATAGTGACAGTGATGGTGATTGTGATAATGATTGTGGTTGTGATAGTGATGGCGATGGTGATCATGATGATTGTGATTTAGATGAATATGATTGAGATTACGATGATAACGATTGTGATGACGAGGATGGGGATTGTGATGATGATGATTGTGATTACGATGATAATGATTGTTAAAATGATGATAGTGATTGTGATAGTGATTGTGATCGAGATTGTGATGGTGATTTTGATGGTGATTGTGATGGTGATTGTGATGGTGATTGTGATTGTGATGGTGATGGTGATTGTGATAGTGATTGTGATTACGATGATAATGATTGTGATAAAGATGATGGTGATTGTGATAGTGATTTTTATGGTTATTGTGATGGTGATTGTGATAGTGACGGTGATTGTGATGGTGATAGCGATGGTGATGGGGATTGTGATGGTGATTGTGATTGTGATGATTATTGTGATGGTGATTGCGATGATGATTGTGATAATGATTGTGATAATGATGGTGGTTGTGATAGTGATGGTGATTATGATGGTGATTGTGATAATGATGGTGACTGTGATAGTGATGGTGATTGTGATAATGATTGGGATAATGATGGTGGTTGTGATAGTGATGGTGATTGTGATTGTGATTGTGATGGTGATTGTGATAGTGATTGTGATTACGATGATAATGATTGTGATAAAGATGATGGTGATTGTGATAGTGATTTTTATGGTTATTGTGATGGTGATTGTGATAGTGACGGTGATTGTGATGGTGATAGCGATGGTGATGGGGATTGTGATGGTGATTGTGATTGTGATGATTATTGTGATGGTGATTGCGATGATGATTGTGATAATGATTGTGATAATGATGGTGGTTGTGATAGTGATGGTGATTATGATGGTGATTGTGATAATGATGGTGACTGTGATAGTGATGGTGATTGTGATAATGATTGGGATAATGATGGTGGTTGTGATAGTGATGGTGATTGTGATAATGATTGTGATAATGATTGTGGTTGTGATAGTGATGGTGATTGTGATGATAATAATAAATTGTGATGATTATGTAATTTGGCACATATATAGTTTATAACCTAAATTAACATGTAGAACACTATTTATCCCTTTAGTATAATTCAGTGGGGCAGTTACCGAACTGCACGCGGGCGAAGCCGCGAGCAACAGCTAGTATCTTATAAAACAGTTGACAGGTGAACAGACTGGTTTATTTTGGATGTCTCTTTCGAATTCTTGTCTTAAACCTTCTTGTAGAATCATCACGTTAACCACTCCGATCAGAATGTTCAGAATTTATTTTATTTATTATTTATTTTTGTCTTTTAATCGGTTTTAAGTGATTGGAGCATTAACACGAGATAATTACATTCTTAATAATAACACAAAGAAAAAACTAGTTAAGTAGTCGCTGCATGATAATAATTGCGAAATAATTTAGAATGTATCGGCACGGCAATAGAAAGAGTCGCAGAGTCACGTGTATATGCGAAATCTTGGCTTCGCCATGAGAACCTCCTCGCCGGAGAACACCCAACACAATTACAAACGATCGACAATTGTTCTGACGTCATTCGTCACGATCAGAACAACGTTCACACGGTAACGTCTTCACATACTTTGACAGAAATAATAACTAGACGAACTGACAGCCAGCTATGATTGTTTGTATCTAATTAAAGTTTTTATATGGATATAACTGTATGAAGACTGGGAGACGTTTCCTGTGAATTATTCCGAAAGGTCTCTTAAAGTATGCTAGTTGATGCAGGGTTAGTAAACACTATGATTTAGCAGTCAGCTCTCAGACTAACCTGACACTGAACTTTGATAATTACGAGGCACACGCACTTGACTGGTTTAGTTAGCCTTAGCGCTTATATAGACTTGTTTCAATTGTCTAACTTCAGCTGATTCCTAACCATTAAACACGTCTTTGTAGCTGATTGATTCACGAAGGGATTTAAGGTCATTGATTGATTGCATCATCTACGCACTTATGTCCATTTCTCTTATTATCCAGTAGACATTAATTAATGAATTGACGAGTAACTTGGCAATGAGAGACAGCTAAGCTTCTATATAATTAGATTTTAAGGTGATTGATTGTGAATGTTCCCAATGCTGCACTGTTTCTAACACCGCGCCTGCGCATTTGTAATAGAGATTGATTTATTCTAAATAAGGTAGGCATTCCATTAACAAAAACTTGTGGTAATGGCGATATGTACTGTTACTCCATTAGCTGAAATATTAATCGGTCTAGACCGAACTGCAACTGATCAAAAGATGATTAGGTTCTTACTAACGATTCAGAAAAGCAGAGAGTAATATATTTAGGTAGAACTTTGGTCTTCAACGTGATGTGTTTTGCATTACTTTGCATCTGCCATTTTGATGACCTGATGCTTTTAACATTTAGCCGATAATCGACCTTATGCAGCTCAGAGTTGGGCATTAAATTATCGATAAACTTTACGACCTCATCTCACTTTATTGATATTTTAAGGAACAGTGGATCCAGACGCCAAATAACATTTAAGAGAGTGCTGTAATTAGCTGTCCACGATCAGATCAGGATATTGGACTTGTATGAAAATGGACCGCGAATGTCTGCGGGGATCCACCCGATAACATTCATATTGAATCTCCTTACATTATGGCGTACGAAATCGTTCATAAAATTACCATAAAACGCATACCGAGAAACACTCAGAGATTCTAATTTACATTACAAGTTCGTAATACGACTAAAACCGAAAAAAGTTGAACCAAAATATTTACGTACAAAGTAGGTAGGTACTACATGTTAGATACTGCTAAAATATGCACCAACTTGTGTTCAAAAAATTGTAGCAAGCTGTAAGTGTATGCATGAACAACTACTATTAAACCTTCGTAAGAAAGTGGTCCCGAGTTGCGCGACAACTTCCACAAAAGCGTAGAGGAGGCAGGGTTAACAAACATTTCACCGAAAACTTTACTCGGATAGTTCATACATCTCTAATGGTGCGTGGCAATCTTTGGCGAGCAAACACCACTATTTGACGATCTATGTTTGATAAACATTACATGGCCGGGGCTTACTAGACCGAACGTCTGCTATAATGGAAATTAAGAGGAATAAAAATAATACGGACCTAAGTACTTGCCACGTGTCTTTATTTGTCCAACTACGGGGTTTGTGAACCTTTTGGTGTACCTATTTGTTCGCTTCTGTGTTCTGCTGGTTTGTATTACCATTGATGTGCGTAATACCGTTTTAAATTATAATGCGCAAAATTAATCGTCTGTTAAAGTTAGTGATTTGAGGGATAATGGAGTTTGTTTGGGAAGCGTAAATATTTATGATCTTTTGAATGGAGGTAGAGGATGGCAACCAGTTACAATCAGTTATCAAAAAATAATAATAACAAGCTTACAATCTTCTAACGATATAAAGTTACCTACCTAGGTACAGAAATCAGTTTCCGAACACTAGGGTAGATTAGATGACTAAAAAAATCTAATTAGTCCGTCAGATAGATTTCCAAAAAACATTGAACACGTATTTTTTATTTTGTTACGTAAACCAGAATTGACGCAGATACGACGATTGACGAACCCAAATACACTAAACTACCTATTCCCAAACGATTATTATTAGATTCCTTGGTCTTATTGATGCATATAGGTCCTATATGCATCAATAAGACCAAGGAATCTACCTAAATACTGGAGAGGTCAATTACCAATATGAATCTTCAGAAGCCTATCCTCGTGGGGTGGCAAATATTTGCATACTTACCTATGAGTTGGGGACCGCGGCCTGTCCTAACTGTCTCAAGTACCCTCTTTTGACAAGGACCTCATTAGCTACGGCTCGCAAAACTTTGTTTGTAAACCTGCTCAAGTGTTTGGATAAGCCTGACTTAGATCTAAATGGATTTTACTTTATTATGCCTTATTTTTCTGCTTGCCTAACAAGCTTTTGTACTTCTGTTTTGCATTTCTATTTTTAGAGAAAAGAATCTTCGTATTGGTAAATAACTAGCCATGCACTAATGTGCGTTAGAAACTGAAGATCGGTTTTTTCCATGTAAACAAAACTCTTTTACTGGTCGCAAACACATCAAGTGCACTTCGTGCAGTCCGAAATAAGTGAAATGCGCTCAAGTTTTAACAGCTTTCATGCTCACTTGAACTACATCGGCACTTACAGCCTTAAGAGCAAAATCCAGATGTTAAAAACAAACCTTTCCCTGTCCCGCTATTAGACATGGTAAAGAATAAGTCAAAGGTTTTACAACAAACGGTATCTTTAAGAAATCACAACAAACTACAATATCATTAATAGAATAGCCATTGGACGTTATGATAAGGCAATTTACGATATAAATGTATCCGGTCTAGTAACTCCTGACCTGATCGATACAGTACGGTACAAGACTATAATAAATGGTGTTCAGAACCAATCAGATTATAATTATGTGGTACATCGTCACCTTGTGTGGCCAGCCACCAACTTGCCGGTGATAAATTGCTTGTAACATGATAATGACATTCCTGCTAATTTATCAAAGCATTAGGCGAGCCAGCAAAAAGTAGCATAGATGATGTTCTTATAAAGTTATACGTAATCTGTATGCAACTCGATTCTTGGGAGGAGGTTACGACTTGTAACAGCATAAATAGATTAAGAAGTTGGTGGTACAATTTGTCAAGCAGTTGTATTGCAAGTCA
Source organism: Xestia xanthographa (assembly GCA_905147715.2). Taxonomy (NCBI): domain Eukaryota; kingdom Metazoa; phylum Arthropoda; class Insecta; order Lepidoptera; family Noctuidae; genus Xestia; species Xestia xanthographa. The sequence goes on along the minus strand of LR990650.1, from coordinate 16,758,360 downwards.
TGTCCAGATCCTCATTAATAATGCTGGCCGGTTCAGAATCAAATTTTCTATTTTTGTCGATGGCTGGTAGAACCTCTTTATAAAAGACCCGCAACCTTTTCGTCAAAGTCCAAGAACTATTTTTAAATATCTTAGAATCTAGTTCTGCCCCCATTAATAATTAATTAAGGTATGGTTACTTACAAGCAAGGATCTTATAAGGAATAGTGCAGACTGCAGATTAGCACTGTTTAATGAGTGCGCGGTGTATCTAAGGGCCTCCCAACGTGATTCGCATATTATTCACCAACATAATACTAACCAGCATTCCTTACCATTTCAGGAAGCTCAAATACCATCCAACTTTGTGAAATTAGCTTTAATACGTAGTTTCTAAACGTCCCTTCGAGGTAGAAGAACTGCTTATGAATTAGAAGTCTTTTAACCCAGTAATCAATCTTCATGAGTAGGGAACTGCTACTAGGAGTAAATAATGTCTGGCAATTAACCAGTTCGACCGGCGTCAGTCCCCGGCGCCTACGGCTTCGAACGAGCCTCTGCAATTTTTGCGATCCTGGTACACATGGCACGCACGACCAAATTCCTGCTGCATTTACTGGCACCCTTATCACAATAACTGTAGACCTGAATTCCTTTGCATTTACTTGGTATGTTGAGAAATATAATTAGATCTATAATGTGTATGTTAGTTTATATGTGTGTATTTAGACAAACAGGCAGTCTCGGTAATGGCTGCAGATCAATCGTTATCTGTGCATGCGAAATCAATAGATGCATCTGCACCGACTGCACTGGCCGACTTCCGGAGGCGTGGCTGCTTGTAATGTTACTTTGTAAGACCTTTACAAAGTTCTAAAGGTTATACGTACTTAATTTTCGCCCATTTCACATCTCGGGAGTGTAATCTGCGTCAGTATTTTTTTCCTTACTGTTACTGTGTGATTTTAAGGTCGGATGTACCCTACTTTATAACATATTGCGACTAGTGCTTCCAAAATTACGGATTTGCTAATTACGTAACTAGTTACGAATTTTGATGCTTCAATTACGTAACTACGTAATTACGTAACTGTGTTGATTTTTTAAGCCACGATAATTTCTGGGCTTATTAGGTATATTAGAAGTAAAAAATCAAACAACTTCAAATAAAAAAAAAATATATATTAAGGAATTAAAAGTAAATTACAGATTAAAATGATAATTTTAAAATTAAACTCAAAATCAAAATCGTCAATCAAATCAAAATATTATGACTAAACTCAATCAACAATTCAAACAAAAGATGTACCACGCACAAATGGTTTAAAAGTAAGAAACAATATAAAATACGGTTATTTTTCCAATCTTTGTTCTTGATAATATGATCTCATAAATGACAACGAATGCAATGCAATGTTCTGTCACCAAGGGAACTTCTTAGTTTAGAACAAAGATAACCGGCAGAAGAAAATGCCCGTTCTGCTTCAACACTAGTAGGCATTATAGATAGTAAATAATTATAAGCTGCTGTTAGGAAAACTTCACGACCGCCGCCAGTGCTATCGTAGATACACATTTCAACTCTGATGATGGATTCAAGATCTGTGTTTACTCCAGATTTGTTCACTGTAGACATAGTTTTCTGTATTTCTTTTTCTAGTTGCTGTGCAACAGTCAACTCGTCGCCACAACCATCATTAGCATCATTGTCATCTGCTTCGGAATCTAAACTCATTTGTGTACTTGTCGGCGGTGTAAATTCGAGCCTTTATAATAAGTTTGCAACATATGTTCTAATATAATCCGACGTCGGTTTTGTAAAAGTTTCTGTTTCTTCGGTTTTATAATATTCTTCATTATTATGCAAATACTGCAAGACACCAGACACATTTGTTCGCCTTTCTTTTATTCATTTTCTAAGGGATACAGCAAGCTTGTCACTGAGATCATTGCACTGAGCATCAAGTTTATTTAACATAAACTGAAGCGCAGCATCTGCTGCTAACAAATTCGAGTCACGGCGACACAATGCCATCACTGTAGTTTTTATTATATCTAAACTATGATGAATGTTATGTAGGTCTTGTATTTCTGTGTCTGTGAAACTTATATTTGATTTTAAGTCTAATAAAGCCTTAAATAAACTTGATTTCAATTTCAGAAATCGTCCAACCATATCTGATAAACTGTTCCATCGCGTTTTGCAGTCCAGTATAAGATCAAGGCTTTTACCATGCTCTTCTAAAGAATATTTTTGCAACAAATCGGTCTTCAGTGGTGATTTTTTGAATGATTTAACAAGTTTTCTTACTTTTACTATAATATCTTTGTACAGAAACTTTGGTTCTAGAACTCTAGGTACTTCTATGAAAAGTCCGCCATCGTTTTCTTCAATTTCTTCAGTGTCAGTATCTGAAGCTTCATCTTCTAGTTCTGGTTCAGTAGTTGTACTTTTCCGTGTCTTATATAATACCTCCAGCACTGCAAGTTGTATTCCGTGAGCAAAACACAACTGATGGTGACCATCAAAATTTTTGCCCATTTTAACCATAACACTGGCTCCGTCCGTTGTGAATGCAATTATATCTTCAAGTTTCAAATAAAAGTCATTTAGATGATTTTCTAACAGTACAGTTCCAACGTGAGCTGGCATTGAACCCTTTATCCTTACTAGTCCTAATTTTTTATATTTAGCTGGCTCTAGGTCTTTATTATGAATATTTATATTCATATACCTCCGGTTCCGGGTGGAGGTCCATTCATCAAACGTTATTGTAAATCGTTTTTTTGGGACTTCATATCTTTAAACTGATTTATTAATTGGTTTTTTATGGCAGAACTCTGTTCCAGGACAATTTTGGTAATAGTTGAAGGAGATTTCGGTAGATCATAGCCAGATTTTTTGAAAACATACCTTAGATCTTCAGAAGTACAAAATTTGCTTAATGGGATGCCATCCAACGCTGCCATTCTAGTCACTATAATGTCCAAGGAATAATCAGTGGAAAAGTAATCCGTTAGTTTAGTTTTCTTCGATGGAGGTTCTAAACTTTTTCTTGCTTGAAAGCACGATGAAGTACTTGCCCTTTGCGCATCTTGCTCTTGTGACATCTCGGCAATATGTTTAGCACGCATATGTGTATGTAGTGCTCCAGTAGCACCACCAGGAGTCTTCAAATTTTTTTGACAATGTTTACATTGGACACTTTGCCCATTTTCAGCCCTCAAAAAGTGTTCCCATATAGCTGATTGTGTGCGTTTGTTCAAAAACTCCTTATAAATAGTCTTCTTTACTGCAGACCTAAAACAATATATAAATATTTCATAATTTAATAGTTAGGTAATACATATAAATAGCATCTATAGTTAGGCACTAAACTTAAAACGGGATACATTTACATACGTACCGTCAACTCATAATCAATGTCTATTTGCACAGACATCTAACAAGCAACAATAAAATAAAATCGCACATATTTCATTTCATTTTTTTTTAAACGTCGCACCACACTAGGAATTACTGCTGTATCGTGGGTGCACTCACAAACATGTAAACTAACATACACAAGACACCCAGACCCGGAACACCTATCTGTAGGTCATACAAATATTTGTTCCGTACGGGAATCGAACCCGTGACCCGCAGCGCAGCAGCCAATCACTCAACTACTGCGCCAACCGTGCCGTCAACAATATAAAATCAACTACTAAATTATATGTATAAACTCTCACACAAATACCCTAGAAACAAAGTAAGTAGACAAGTAAAGTAATGTTAAAATATTTACTTACATTTTCGTTGAACGTGTATGCGTTGCACGCGTGCGTGTGCGCGTTGCGTTGTACGTGTATGGTGATATCTACTTAGAAACTTGTATTGTAATCAAAAGCTTCCGAAAACCAAGCGTCAAACTTTGCGGCACATACACAAAATCACAAAACTCAATAAATTAAGCTTAGAACAGGACAGTATCTCGCAGGTGTACGTAAGACGACTGAGTACCGAGTATTGAGATTGTTTCTAAATTCACGAAAGTAAAGAAAAATCTAGGGAGTTCCCTTAGCTTGCTCAATCCACAATATTAAACTCAATTATCTACGAGTTAGATCAAATACTAGCAAAACAGTTATAAACTTTGATTGTGTTACGTACCGAACTATCCACAACCAACGGGGATTCCCTTTGTTTCCCGATTGGTCAACAATGAACTCTATTCTGTACGACTAAGAAATAAAATCTTGCGGACTCAAATTGGAAGTTATAAAATAAACCCCGGGAATTCGGGGGATACCCACAGATAGGGTTTTGATGTTGTCATAATGTAAGTCGTAGGTTAACCTAAATTAAGGTAAATTGTAAATACATAGATGAACCCATGCCTTTTTCCCATGGCGTAGGCAGAAACTATAGAACTAAATAAATGGGTACCTAATTAATTAATATTATCCCATAGTTACGTTATTACGGACTTCAACACTTCAGTTACGTATTTGTGAGATTTCTAAAATCTGTCCGTAATTACGTAATTGCGTAATTACGTAATTACGTAATGGAAGCCCTAATTGCGACCCCCAGATCACTAGTACCTAGGTATTAAATTTTAATTAATCAGAAAACTAAGAAATGTTAAAAAATGTTAATAGAAAAGCTCCCGAGATTTAAGAATTCGAAATGAGCACAAAGTTGTTGACAATCTATATAAGTACCTAACTACACATCAATAATAATCTTTTTTTTTTTAAATAAACATGTGTCGTACCACTTTACCACATAATAGTCGCAAGCGCACGCTAAAAACACCAATCATCCGACACTAGCTCTAGCACAACGATGCATCTACATCTTCCCTCAAATGTCAGACGTTGATGATAATCTCATGCACGACATTATCAATCAGGGACCCGATTGGCCATATTACAGCAATCATATCTACTTTTACATCAATAAATCTATGTACAAGCAATAATCAGGAATATTAAGTGGCAGTCTGGTGGTGAGATTAGCTGCAGTGATGATAAGTCAGTCGTGCGTGAGTCGTCTGTTTATAATTATTGATGCCGTATTTACACAAATGTGAGGTTTTATTTGTGAATATGATTATATGAGGTCTTTGTAATTAGCCTAGCATTAGATGTATGAAGGAATGCAATTTCAGAATCTTTGCTTTGCTTCTCTTACTTATGTTTATGTAGGAATTACTCAGCTCAGGTACGTTGACTATTAAAAAGAATGCCAGGCTAGATGCCATAGATTTCAGTAAGGCCACTTTTCTAATCTTGAGGTTTGAAAACAAACACAACTTTTATGTCCACTTGAAAATTTTACGATCGAATTGTGGAGCTACCTTTAGAACTTCAATGTTTTACAGGAATTTTGTAGCCACTTTGTTGAAACTAGCAGACGCATTGATTTAACAACAAAAATCGTCAAACTTAACACACGTCTCATAACGTTAATTAAAAACAACTGTTTCCTCGTATTCATTCTTTGCCTCCACACATGATTCTATTGTAGGCAAAGCAAGTATTTGCCCTCAAACTATTCATCTTCAGCCACAAACCACCACATCTTTACTAAAACGATGACGGTAAAATATAAATGAAACCTGCGGCGTTTTGGTTAAGCTAAATATACCTCTGCTGGTACAATAGACTATTTACTGAACTGAAGTCAAACGTTCTCTAAGATTGAATATTGATAGGTTTTACTTTGGTAGTAACATAACATCACGCCTGTAATCCACGAAGGTTTAGGCAGAGGACGGTGTACCTGTACCCTCATTGCGCCAGTTATGTTCAAGTCGCTTGCTCCAATATAAGAAGCGAGCCTATTGCTATCAATTGGGCGGAAATCCAGACAATGTGGCTGCTACTGAGAAATTCCTGATAGGAAATTCTAATAACAGTGCCCGATCTGGGAATGAAACCTAACATCTCATGCTATGCTATATGTATCTACTAAACTGAATCAGCATGTCCTAAAGCCTGCACATATCAGATTCTCTATTCCATTAGAAGGAAGATATGTTTCAAAGAAATGGTAACATCACAAGCGCAAGCACAACTAATTTCTAGACAACCCTCACATAAAAATAAAAATAATAATTGTCTGAAACTAACACAGCAAAGGTTCGCAGCGAATAAGGAAACCTATTAGCGCACAGGTATGGATAACAACAATAAATCGACATACTGTCTAGCGGACATACGAGTGTCCATATTTCAACCTTCAATGTTAATAGGTATGTTACGAACTGATATTCTGAGAAATGATTGACTGTGAAGTTGGAAACCAGCTTAAATCGACGAGGTGGGTGTCTCAACGAATGGGCCCCCCTACTGAGACAGTTTGTCAATGTCATTAGATCCTAACATTGTCACTTCAATAATAAATTTTAATACCGTTTCTTGAGTTTTAAGTGCGATTTTGTGGGACAGTTAGGTAAACACCTACCAATGGCTGGTCGCGCGGAAACACGGAATTACGAGTCAATAGTATTGACGTGTGCGCACGCGCGGATGAAAAGTAAAGCAAATATGAACAGCATCGAGTTTTTATGGATTGCTACAGTTGTGTGGTGACTTAACAGAGAAATTTTACTCACGTAGGTAAACTGGAGACTTGGTAACACAGCTATAAAATGACGGCTCCTAATATTTGTGAGATTCACAGTTAATTGACACCGGGTTGCGACATGGGTTTAATTAGGTACGAATCGAATGGATCTACGTGTTTTCAGTTATCAGACTCAAGCAAATTCCCTTGAATTCGCTTGTTTTCTCTAGCATCCTGTGTATCTAGCATCAGTTGTTGATAACAACCTAACAACTGAAGGAAGGAAAACGCATTTTTTTTAGAAAATCTTAAATCTTTTCATTAAAGTATCGTGGCACAAACGCTCGTGGTCTTTATAAAATTCTCGATATTATAATCTTACCAACACCATGAAGGAAATCATGTGAACTGAGTGAAATTGAACATCGAACAATGCACTTGAATTTTTGCACCGATGCGTTAACTTTCACCACTCTTGTTATATTTCATCTCGTTACGATCCACCATTTTCACTAAATTGCTCTCATTCGTATGTCATGTTACGATTTGTTTTGTAACTCTGTATGAAACTATTATTAGTAAGTAGGTTAGTTTCGTTATCAATACGAATCCAGATTCCTTTACCCAAAAATTAAAAGCTGTTTAGACGAGATTTAATTGATCATTTTGAACAATTGTCAAAGATAGAAGAGATTAGATACCTACATAGGTACATTTTGACAATAACATCAATGTGATCTATGAAACAGGTAAGACGGCTTAACGCAAAGATAATACCTATTAGTTTATTACAGCCGTAACTACCATACATGACGCACAAAGGAGCGACCCTGTCTGAACCTTTCGTCTTAAAAATTATTAATTACCTTTTAAGTTTTGCCACACTGCGGAAACGTAGGGCCTGGGTTATTAAATCTCAAAGTTATTGTTTCCTCCCGTCTGGTGGTGCTCGGAACGTGGGTCTCACAGGATAAGATACAGACATGGAACTTGGCGTAAACTTACGCCATCACGGGTAGTGATCAAAGTACATCGGCATTTCATTTATTTTTGTTTCTATTTTCAAAAACTCTATATCGGTTTTAGGCTGCCAGAAACAGCTTCACCTATGTAAGCTAGGTTACCTACTTATCTACACTTCTACATCTACTTAATAATTAATAATATTATAAAGAGGAATGATTTGTATTTTTGTGTGTGTGTATGTTTGTAATGAATAAACTCAAAAACTACTGCGCCGATTTAAAAATTCTTTCACCATTAGAAAGCTACATTCATCCTGAGTCATCATCATCTGCCTAGCCTTTTCCCAACTTAGTTGGGGTCGGCTTCCAGTTTTACCGGATGCAGCTGAATACCAGTATTTTATATGGAGCGACTGCCCATCTGACCTCCACAACCCAGTTAGTACCGGGTAATACGATACCCCTTGGTAAGACTGGTTGTCAGACTTTTTGGGCCTCTGACTACCTAACGACTGTCAAAGATCTACAAATGACAGCCGGGACCAACGGCTTAACGTGCTTTCCGAGGAAACTCGGTATGTAATGGGTGGTCACCCATCCACAGACCAACCTAGGCAAGCACGGCTTAACCTAACGATCGACCCGAGCGGCTGTTATTATTTAGCCACGAGCTCCTCTACATTCACCCTGAGTAATAGGCTATATTTTATCCCCGTACTTCCACGGTAACGGGAACTACGCGGGTGAAAACGCGTGACGTCCGCTAGTTTGAGATATTTTTTAATTCTGTTGATCTTACGCTCAGATTTATTTAAAAAAATGCCAATCATCGTTTACGCTCAGTTTCTTCTCTGTACATTACCTTTATAACATAACATCAATTCCCGCAGGGTGAGGCAGAGTGTACGATCTTAGCACACCTGCGTTTCGCCAGTCTCATGTAAAAGGAGGCGAGCTAATTGCTATCAACCGCGGGCACAAATCCCTACTCCGTGCTACTGAGAATTTTCTGAAGGACTTTTACATCTGAATGTCCTCCTCTAAGTATTTGCTATTCTCCAACATCTAAAAGGGACTGTTTCCTCCACCAGGTGCTAGCGATGCGGGTGGCGGGTGGGCGCGCGGATGGCGGCGGTGGGGGTTAGCATGGCCGCCACTCTGCTGCTGGTGCTGGCCACGGCTGCGGCCGGCGCGCGCCTCGGGGAGCTGGCGCGCCGTGACACTGGAGACATCTTCACCATTACTGGTCAGTTGGAGGATATTGTTGACCTTGCCTCTTTATTGCGTAATCAGCCTACAATATTTACTGATACAGGCCTCTTCTTTCTTCTTTATGAGGAGTGGGCAGTAATCCACAACGCAAGTCAAATGTGGGTTGGTACTTTGGGTAGGTGTTACTAATTTTCGAATTTTGGGATTAGCCATGACGGTTTTCTCGCGATGTTTTCCTACACCGTTTCAAGTAGGTTCTTACAGTGGTAATTAATTTATACAAAGTTACACTGGGTTCCTACACATTGGCCGTTACAACACATTAGCCGAGACAATTATTTACCTATAGCTGCATTAATTTTCAAGGCTGAAAAGCACATAGGTAAGTATCTATTCCTTATGGACCGAAACAGTGACTGACAAGTTTGAGAACGAAGAAGACTGGCAAAATCGCCGATCGCTGATACTGAAAGTAGCATCGCAGCGAATACCCTAATAGTTTTAGGGTAATTTAATTATTTGCTACATCTTTATTGGTGACGATTCTGTTGTGCACAAACTAAACTTAATTTAGGCTATTGCTATCTTTTTACTAAAAGGCAGTGCGAGAAAAGGACGGCTATAGCTATGAACTAAGTTAGAGATGTCAAACTAGTTTATGCCTTGCGCTTCACCGTGTTTTTAGTCGACATGTTTTTACGTGCATTCATTTGTATAGAAATTAAATTTGACAGCTCTAAATTACGTCCGTCTCTTTCTCGTTTTAAAGGGAAAAAGATAGCAATAGCCTAAATTAAGTTTAGTTTGTGCACAACAGAATCGACACCATTGACTTTGTATCATCAAAGCAACCGGGGAGACATAAAGTAATGTTGGGTTCTATCAAGATGGTCTTACCTCACTGTAATCCGTTAATTACTAGATACCATTATCTTAATACACGGTTTTACAAGAATTACCCATTGCCTCGTAAATCTAAGACTTTGTTACCAAGTGGCTAATTAAATTTGGAAACAATTAGCGCTCCATCATTATAGCTACTAGCTACTGGAAGGATACTTACTTATTTAGAGGTTGCCGCAGAAAATCTCAGAAATCAATCCCATTTTTTCAGAAAGTACTATGATGGCGAATATAAAATTTTAAGCCTAATACTTTCCTGGTGCTCGTGGCTAAATATTTGGCGTCAAGTTTAAGCAACGCTTCGATCGATCAGTGGATGGGTGACCATCCCTCACCTCGTCCTTGTCTTTACAACCAAAGGGTTAACTGGGTAACTGGGTTGTGGGAGTCAGTCAGTCATTCCATGTAAAATACTGGTATTCAGCTGCATCCGGTTAAAATAAAACCCCAATAACTATAGATCATCTATGATCTGTGCAAATAACTATAGAAAAAGGCAAGGCAGATGATGATTTTCTTGCCGATTCCATAAAACAACCATTTATGAACATTTCCAGGAGATGAGTGCAACGCTGCACAATGCTCGGAGCACGGCGCCGGTGCACGCGCACCGGACTCGAGCGGCGAGTGCGCGTGCGCGTGCCCGCAGCGCGCGCCGCTATTTAGAGAGGACCGAGAGTTGTGCGTCGATGATCTGCCAGGTAATTACCAGCTCATACCATAGTTTGTAGTAAAGAAGGTTCACTTGTGTATACATTCAACTTTCTTCTCCAATTTAGAGTTTTGCTCCTACCAGCCATGATTGTGCCTTCCACTGTGTGGTACCTATACCTACATAAAAACGTGTAAGTATTGATCATTGTCACTATAGTCTGCACCAGATAAGTAGGAATTAAAGGTCATTGCTCTTTCCTTAATTTCTCTGTGTAGGTACCCCGACAATACATTATGAATCGTTTTTTATTAATAGAAAAAGTCAAGGATCACGATAAAGGTACCTAGTTTTATCTTTATTCCCTATTTAACTGGCGCAGACTATAGCTATAGTTACTAATCACGCACGACTATGTGTACCTACCTACATTGTGTGTAAGTACCATATAGTTAGGTAGCATCAGAAAAATATAATTTTAACTTGATCGCTCATAGCTTCTCTAGTCACAACTCTTAAGAGCAATACAACCTTGCTAGTTATTTTCTGGGACTGGAAAGCGGGTAGTTTTTCATCGCTTTAGTTACGAGTGAACCTTCTTGTCATATTTTTCCGGTTTAACTCCGTGGGACAGTTTAAACAAGCTCTTCCTTTTAACCCAACCCACTTCTTCGACAAATCTGTGTATGTACGTGGCAGTTTTAAAGCTAAGTGCGAACTAAAATTGATGACGGCAATGTACCTAAGTGGCATTAGGTGCCCAGAAACAGTTGTAGAATCGTAAGTGTCGAACCAGATTCCAGTTTACCGTCATTCGACACGAACTAGGTAATTAAGTAAAAACATAGTTTCGCTGGAGAAGTGGTTTTAGGGCAAAAAGTCGAAGAAAGCAATGATTTTTGACACGTCACGCAAAGGGCGGCAAAATGGCAAATCATGCTTCGAATCAATTTCCGTTACCATCACTTTTGTACGAAATTAGTAGTTTTCAAAGCAAATCAGGTGCTAGAAACTTAGAACAGACGCCAGCAGTTGAGGCAACTACAATCTGTCAAAGGATAGTGGGCAAATGTGGTCCAAGTGTCGCCAAGGATGAATGATTTATTTATTTAATACAATATTTAAAACCATTAACACTAAATTCAATACCTAATTATTTTACTCGGTCTTCTCGCAGTACCACAAACATTCCAACTTACCAAATTACATGTAATAACGGTTACTACATCGTACCAAATTATATAGGTACCCTTTAATTTTCAAGACTAAAATAAGCTATAATTTCTTGGACAGATTTTGATTTGGTATATGATTCATTCTTGGCCACGCTTGGACCAACTTTCATACATTTTTGCCCACTGTCTTCTCTTTAATAGATTTTCAATTTTATCGCTAAAGCCATTAATGCGTTCAAGGTTGATTAGGAAAAATTGCGTTTGTATTTTTACGTATGAAGAAAAATACTAAATAGGTACTTACGTACACACATCAAAAAAAGTTTGTGATCACTTTGAAAATTCGAAATCTTTTTTGTTACGTTTTTATAATTTAAAAAAACTAGCGGACGTCACGCGGTTAATCCCGCGTAATTCCCGTTTCCGTGGTAGTACGGGGATAAAATATAGCCTATGTTACTCAGAGTGTAGCTTTCTAATGGTGAAAGGATTTTTGAAATCGACGCAGTAGTTTTTGAGTTTATTCATTACAAACATACACACAAAAATACAAATCTTTCCTCTTTTGTAGAAGTGTAGATAAAAATAGTTTTATTTTTTAATTTCAAACAGGGTATTTCTATTTAAAAAAACACAACAAATTTTTTTTCTTGATAAAGTTCAATGTAAAATTATATCAGCTTATGCTAGTGATCACAAACTTTTTTTTATGTGTGTAGGTATGTAGATAAATCTATCATAAATAACCATTTTTTTTTACAAATCAACAGTTGCAACAAGATCAGTTGCAAAACTGTTAAGCTCAGTCGAACGTAGGCTTCATTTTGCTAGATCACTGTTGAAGAACAGATAACTCCATCGTTCAATGTTACATTTTCGAAACCTCGCACGTCGCTTTCTTAACGATGATTCAGGAGGTTTTCGCTTTTGCAATTAGCAATACTGGTGCGCACTACGAATTAGTTCATAAATATGCATTAGATGCACATTCTTCGTTTATTACCTCGATAACCTTGTAAAAATTAATATTCCCTTTGTATCGATTCGATTTAAATGCATTTTAATTAATTCCATTATTTAAGAGATTGCTTTTGAGCTGTTTTATCTCATACCTGACACAGTTAAGACACGACAACATACAAAATATTCAATTCAGGACTTCTAAATGTTTTGTATAAAAAGTATTTCTTACTTGAAAACAACCTTTCAATAGGGAAGATATCATTGTTTTTGCTCTATAAGAATCGATATAATAGGCCAATGGTACCAACGTAAGAAAAAAAAATGATAAAAGACCCGTGGGAGATATGCAACAAAGTAGCGCTTTTCAATGGCAATGCTACGTTGCTCGCTACCTCCTGTGGGAAATGACTCCATAAAAACAATCGAATAGCTTTCCATTTTCCTTGCTTTTAATTAGATAAATACTCGTAGCTATCTCGCATCTGAATACCGATCTCAATTTCCCGATATTATCTTTTAATATTACATGAATTGCTTTCATTTGATGATTGTTTCATTTGTTTTCATGGCGTTACTTGCCAGCAAATTATCATTAACTCCAGCATCTTCGTTTTTGGTCTTGGCAAAATATTTACGTACCCATAACAAATGTTAGTGCAAAACACAGATATTATTGTAAATATTTCACTTCTTAACATCCCAATTTCTTCGAAATGATAGGTATTCCCGGCATAATTTCACCTTTGAAACTTATCGATGGTCGTAATTACACTTTAGGTTCGAAAGCTAAATAACTTAAGAGCAGACGCGTGATAACTACCGTTTGGCGACTCTTAAGGTGTAAATGCGAGGGATTCAAGTATACTGTCCATATAACACCGGATTTTCGAAAGAAGCTTATTTTTATCGAATGGTGTGGTGTTAGTCTTAATTCCTTTACAAATGAGATGTCCTATAAAAAGTTACGAATTGTAGTCCCCGTTCACGTTAGTCCGTATAACCAATTTGACAAATATTGGTATTGAGAACTTTGGCATTTTCGCATCCTTTTTGCGTTTATTGCAGCATATCACAATTTGTTTAAATTGAGCAAATATTTTGTTTTACAGAATGTTCGTTGGCGACGTTTGGGACCGGCAGTGCTGTGCAACGAATACCGTTCGTTTATTTGCCGCTGAAAGGCCAGATTATACATCCGTCGAGGGAGATTACTTTCCAAAGTGAGTGTCTAAAATGTCCTAAAGTCACTTATTCTTTCGATCATAACCATTAGTACAAATTCATTTCTTGTCTCTCTCTTTAGCTTGTCCAAATTTTTATGTCTAGGTATTCCTCTTATTTCCCAGATGTCAAAACACCAATATGTGCAGTATCAGGCGCTCAATTTCTCACAAGAAAAGGCTTCCTCGATCTTCGGAACACTTTGGATGCTGATGTCCCCTTCAATTTATTCCGTGACGAAGGCAGAACATTTCTGCAGGTAATCAATTTTCCCACACACCTGTCTATTAGGCATCTAGTTTTCAATTTTCCAATGCTAATGGTGTAATATTTGCAGTGGAGCGGGGAGAACGACGTGCGTGCAAGAATGACCGGACGAGTAATGGTAGTTCGGTTGCTGTGTCGCGACGTCTCCGCTACTCCCACATCGCCACTTGATTTGCGAGGAGTGTTCACACCATGTGTCGCGTTCAGGGTGCAAGGAACTCCACCGAAACCGTATTCTAGTAAGTATAGCTCTTTTTGTTCATATTAGAATCTCACTATTTCAAACTCACACCAACTCATATAATTATTTCAATTAAACCATTAACTTTGAACTGTCGAAGTGTCCAGCCAGTTAGAAACTTGAAGCTAATTGCCTTTTTCAAAACGTAGATCTCTAAAGAGAAGAACGGACAAGTAACTCCATGGACCCACATTTCATAATTTAAGAGATGTGGTGATTGGTTTTCAGATATAACAGAAGTTCAGTTCGCACCAAACGCACAAACAGCAGGGTCGACAAGCACTTCAGGTCTCACAGTCTCCGAGTACGTGGCTATCGGCATCAGCTCTCTCCTTCTCGGTCTCATCTACGTTGCATCTGTTTTCCTATTCCTACATATTCGGAAACGTCGAAAGGCAATGTCTGATGAAGACGGCAACAGAAGATCTAAGGGACTTAAAAAAAAAGATGGCTCTGTGATCACTGAACGTGATATTGTAAGAATAAACAACGAACGAATGCAAACGCTGCCTAATGCGATGGGTCAAGATGATGGAGTAATTAAGAAGAATCCATTATTGAACATTAGCCGGCAGCTACACGAAACTAAAAACTTTCCCAGCGATTCAGGAAGCAATGTATCAGATTCTGATGACTTTGGTGATAGTGCACGTAGTGATGACAATTTATTCACTGTAAGTAGAAACTACTGAACGACGAACTTTTTAGAACTGAAAGATACGAAATATCATTTAGATATATGAAAATATGTTTTCAGAATCAAACGACTTCGGCAGTGATTCATCAGCATTATGGTGATTTCAAAGTAAATAAAAGTGATAATTCAGAAGTAAGTCATCGAGATGAGTCAGGTATTGAAAGGCTTCCGGATGAGCATGTGTCGATTGTAGAAACTCAAGATGATAGAGAAATAGCGCGACCAGTCGGCACAACACGCAGGAAATTGTACTTCAATCCTGCTTATTTCGAACCACAGCTTATGGCGGTAAGTTAATAAAATTATTTAATTTGGAAATAATTATGCAAACGAATCCGAAATTAACTGCAATAATGTATTCTTGCAGGAACCTCCAGCTGCAGCGCTAGAATTTTTAGTCAAAATTAGAGAAGTAATCGCAATAGCAAAACACAAAATGGCAGCTAAACGTTTTCAACCTATTCTGAATCAAATACCCGAAGAAGAAACATTCCCATCTAACGGAAATAGTATAGATATCTATCAAGGAATGGGGAGCCAAAGAAGTGGTAGTGCCGTCAGTTTAAAAAGGGAAAATAGTAGAAAGAAGAATTGCATAGGTTGTCCAGGTTGTAAGATAGACGGTGACAATGATATCCAACAAATTGCGAAGTATAATATTCCAGCTTGTGTTAACTGTCTTAGCAACAAAGGAGATAAGCAAAATAGTATACGAAAGTGGTTGGAAAATATTCCCACGGCTAAACAACACTCGATGTACAATGACTTTGTACCCACAAATCAAAACGGTTTGGCAGAATCACTATTATCGCTTCCTCATAATGAAAGTCGGCGAAAAGTAAGAAAACAAAATAGTTTTTCAAGCTCCAACTCGATGTATTTGACAGATAACTTTGCAGTACCCAAAAAATCTTCAACGTTATCTGTTAGATCGGAACCTATGATGAGAAACTACAATATACCACTGCCTGAATTTGAGAACCCAGACTGCCAACGCATTGATTTTAATATGTATTGTCAAACTGTGGCACGAGTAGATGATATCAGACCTATTGGCATGAATGATTACCGATCTGTAAGTCTTCGGAATGCCGTACTAAATCCAAGAATATCGAAACCTTTCACTAATAAAAATGCATTACCCGATATGGTTAATGAAGCCATAGCTCTCGACCATTGTACGAAATCTTACAACCAGAGCAGTTCTGACGATGAAAGAATCAGTAACAGAAATCCTACTATTCCTATTCCAAGTCCATACATAAGAAACACTTCTGAGAGTCCTTCAGGAAATGACTACGAGACTGACAGTTTGGAAAGAAGTACCAATAAGAAGGGCTTGTGTACACCGACTGACTACCCCGATGTGCCTTCATCTCAAGCCAGCCCAAGCTTGAGCAGCGCATTACCGTTAGAAGAAGAACTTACAATGAGGAATGCTGTATACAAAATTCATTCTAGCAGTAACAGCAATACTCCGTCACCGCAACGTGAAGTATTCATAGACAATCATTATGAAACAATAGAGAAAAACCAGCCTCCTCCGTTTGAAACCCCAAAAGCTAGTTTAGTAAGTGAGGTTTATGTGAATAACACCTACAACTTCGGGAGTACCCCAACGTCACCTAGTGGCTCGGAATGTTCAATGGGAAGTAGAAAATTGGTTACAACCATTAACGAAGCTGAATTAAAGCCCGGTTGCTTAACTATTGAAGTGAAAGATTCCCCTGAGAATTACATCAAAATTCACGAGTCTGATGGTTTCGAACCAGATACTTTAGACAGAAAGCATCCAAAATATAAGGATGCTGCTGATACACAGTTCAGTAGAAATAATCTAATTAAGAGTATTGACAAAGAAGACAGCCCACCTATCCAACAACGTATACAGCTCAGAAGTAGTGGTACTTTTCAGAAAATGAGTGATAAAGTGGAAAATGCTACAAAATTTAACAGTTTGAGGCATGAATACGAACATCGCAAAAACGGTTATGAGCGTTCAAAGTTGTCTACAGGTATTTATAGTGGTTCAAAAAGTCTCGAAGACACTACTGACGAGACTTGGCATGAAGCCGAAGAATGGACGACAGAAGAAGGTCGAATTCTGACGTTAGAGTTGAGACATTCTAAAAGACAACGGCAAAGCACACCTCCTACAATCAAGCAATTAAAAAATCTAGCACGACCCGATGTACTGCCACCTTTGCCGCCTACTGAAGAAGATCCAATATATGAGCAGCCAATTTTTCCACCTAGAAAAGTTGAGACGGAAAGAGACACTATCAATGAAATTCATCAAAAAAACGTAACTGGCAGAAGCCTCAGTCCGAGGGCATTTACGAAGAATTTAACTATTGACTCTACGCACGATAGTTCGATAACTTCTGAATCCCACTATGGACCTTCCTGCAGTCCAATGAGAGCTTCTGTCCAATCACAATCCTCGGAATATGAAAACATGGAGTCCGTGAGCGGTACAGTTAGAAAAGCGGGCGACTTGAGCAGGAATTTGATGAGAAAACGATCAGGCAAAAGTGGAAATATAAATACTGATACTTTCGTTAAAGGACCGAAGTTAGACGGGCATTCTAAAGCACGATTCAGAAGAAAGAAAGGTTTTAATATTCAAGACTCAGGGTATTTGAGCAGTGACTCTACTTCTTCTAGACAGTTGCCAAGAAAATTAGTGATTGCAAAAATAGTGAGTTGCAGTGAAAGTGACGATACAGAGAACGAAGCTCGAAGTGAATCTGGTGCTGAAAGTATAGAGACACATTCGGTTTACTTCGACAGCTTTCGCAAAATGCAAACTGAAGTAGGGGACGATGCAAGTTTTAGTAGTAAAAGTTTCAGTGACGTTAACGGAAAGTTTAAACATTCCGACGACTGTTTATAACGCATTCCTATTAATTTTAGTTGTGGTGCAATAATGTTTACTTAGGTAGATAATGAACAGTGTGCAATATCATGTGCAATACGTAAAATAGTGTTAATTTTAATTCGATAAATTACAAGATTGATCCTGGATTAATTTTACATTTAAGAATCTTTATAATATATTTGGTTATTTTTGTACATTTATCTTGTTATATTCTTTCATAGAAACAATAAGTATTAAGTTTAGTTTTTAGACCGTGTATGACACGATAGAAAATGCAATGAAAATACTTACATAATATTTAATCTAAATATTAAAAATACCTCTTAAAAGCATCGATTTTATTTATTATAAGGAAATAGAAATATTTAGTCAAATAGTGAGGCCGGACGTGCAATGCAAGAATAGATTAGTTCAATTATAATTTAATACTACGTAGAATGATTATTTATATGTACAGTGTAAGAATATTTTTCTAATAAGTTATTGTATTGTTAAAGCTGTATATTTAGTTATAGGCGAAGAGTCAGGCAGCAATATTTAGCTTCCTAGTACCTGACAGTATACAGTGCTCCGGAAAGGATAGAAATACAATACGTCCTCTCCGTTGAATTTCAAGAGCACGAATATTATGGTTGTGGCATTTGACGTTAGTTGGGAACAAACAATCGTTAAGCATTAAATGCTGACTCCCGAAGTAGGTGAAAGAACTAAAAGCAAAAATTCAGTACGTTATTGTAAAATAAACGAGTTTTTGAGATCGACTGGGATATTATAAAGTTGTTATCCTTTATTTGAAACAGACGAAAAGTATAGAAGGTCTGATGAACGAACATAATAAAAGTACTTACGTACTATCATTAACACTAAAAACGGAATATTTACAATGTTTAATATTTGTTAGTGATAGTGACCAAGTCAGTTTAAACCTAGATAAAAGAATTCTTCAAATGGAAAAAAAAAAATGTAGGTAGGTACTGTGTTCATTTAGTGTTTCCATTTTTCAACTCACGCGAATGATAGGGTGAACTGCAAATTCCCCGAGCTATGCTTATATGCTAGTAATACAGAATAATCTGAACCTAGTTGGAGGATGGGAGCTAAATATTCACAAAGCCAGGGGGCCTAAAAAGACCGCTTTAGCATAATGTGTGTGAATGTCACTTTCTAACCATTTTACGAATGGGGAGACCCAGGCAAAGATAATCTAAGATGGCGCCACCATAGCTAGTCTCAATTTTGACCAATGAGGTTAAGCTATTTTTAAACATAAAATGACATTAGGTACCACATTTTCAACCAATGTCGATGTTGGGAACCAGCTATGCTAGCGCCATTAGTTCCAGTGTCTCCCCATTGTAACGTAATTCATATGTTTACCCTATAAGGATTTTGTAACAGCGGCCTTTTAAACCCTCGTTCGTTTGGGCGGATAATGACTTAAGGGGCTGACAACACCTAATATGTTGAAATTGATGTTATTTAAGCAGTTTTTTAAGAAAAACTATTTGTTCTAGCACGGCAAAAAAAAAAAATGTTAATATTGATCATATTTCAAAGACCTTGGACGGGCTCGATACATATTTCGACGAAATCGGCTCGATAGAAAATAATTGCAAAGATTGGTCTTAAAATCATCATTAACGGTCCTATGTCTTTATTTTTTTGACGTATGGGTCTGCAATTAAAAACATGAAGTCAACATATTCATACCTAAACCGCTAACGAGTCATATATCACAAATAATCCATACTTTGTTTATATAAATATTTATTCATTATTTTCTTCTAAAACCTGGCCGCCCAGTAATAGTGACGTCTCGTTTTCTCCCATACAAATAGACAGTGTGCGCGATTTTGGTGTTAACACAGCGCCTTAAGGTTGGCTCTATTCGTTCGCCCGGGGGTCAGATTGTTTGTTACCAACAGTCAGGGTTTTCAGGTTGAGGGTTATTTATAATGTTTAAATAGTTTATATGTTATGTAAAATTAGAAAGTAGCTGATAAAATGGTGCTAATGAAACGCAAAAGGGGTAAAACCGGGTACTCGTAGATTTTAAGTTGACTTTATAATTTTACGTTTGTTTACGAATTGGAATGTTTTATTTCTTTACCGTCTTTTTTAGTTGGCTACTAAAACTTTCAAGGGTGAAAATGCTGTTACATAAAAAAAAACTTTTGTTCTACAACTTTTCAGATTAAATATCTCATCATCTGCTTGGCCTTTTCCCAACAATGTTGTGGTCGGCTTCCAGTCTAACCGGATGCAGCTGAATACCTGTATTTTACATGGAGCGACTGCCTATCTGACCTCCACAACCCAGTTAGTACTGGGTAATACGATATCCCTTGGTAAGACTGGTTGTTAGACTTTTTAGGTCACTGACTACCTGTAACGACTGTCAAAGATCTACAAATGACAGCCGGGACCAACGGCTTAACGTGCTTTCCGAGGCACGGAGGAAACCCGGTATGTAATGGGTGGTCACCCATCCACAGACCAACCTAGGCAAGCACGGCTTAATCTAAAGATCTTCCCGAGCGGCTGTTATTATTTAGCCACGGGCTCCTCGGTGTTTTAATTTTATTGTAATTCACAATTAAAATTCTAGTTCACTAGTTAGCCATTCTTGTTCCCATACAGTAATATTGCCAAAATAAATAAAATAGGGTTTTGGATGAACACTCTTAAGTCGAGTTTCACCAATATAATTGAACACGATCAGCAAGTCAAACCACGTCCAAAAACAGCAGTTCAGATGAGCTGATCGCGTTCAAGTCATTGGTGGAATCTGTCCTTAGTTAATACAATATAGAAACAGTGTTATAAGCAACTGTTAAATGCTCAATATGTAATATTAAAAGAAAATATTAAATTAAAAATATTTATTATTAATTTTTATAAATAAAAAGCTCTCTTTACAGCCAGTATTTAATAGTGGCTATCGTTTGTACATTTTATTTTTAGTAGCCTAATTTGTTGTAATGTTAAACTTAATTTATTTTATTGTCACCAATAAGTAAAAATAGGATTTTGTTAGGAAAAGCTGAAGCTAAAAGTTGGCACTTTTGTAACAATTTATTGAATGTTTTGTTATTATTAAAGCATGAGACACAGTTTTGACTTATTAGTTGTATTCCTTTAAATCCAAATTATACATACTTACAAAATTCGCGCTATTTTTCGCATGGGGTAGGCAGAAACTACGGAACACAAACTACAATAATTTATTTTATATTTACCTTAAATTATTCTTAAAAGCCTATACTACCTCAGATTAGCAACTCCATTTGTGGTGGTTCAAACTTCGTTTGAAATACTATTAGAATAACGTTCTAATCAGCTTGCACTACAAAGCGGTTGTTACGTCAGTCACTGCTGCCGAATAATGCGAAATGAGTGGTTTTATTCTTTATAAAATCAAATTTTCGACTTTTGGAAAAAATAAAAAACATAAGACCTGCTTTATAGTTAGTTCAGTTAGTGTGCAAAGTTTCATGATCTAATTTGAAGTACTTTTTGAATACCAGCGGTTTATTGTTCGATTTGGAGGTAACTTTGGGATTTTTTTCTATCGAGAAAATTTTATGAAATCATGTTTTCGCCAAACATAAGACCTAACATTAATCCTCAACTTTACCATATATTCATTTCAAAATTAATGCTGCAGTATTTTAGGCGTAACGGAGGATCATGCTAAGCCATTTGAGGTAGTATAGGCCCTTAAGCACTTAGGGTGCTTATCTATCGTTATCACAGATAAAAAACTTATAAGTAGCTTACCAGGAATAAAAAATACTCAAATCTGGTAATACTCCATTTTAACTCACCAGCTTTTTATTTCACATAAAAACCATTGAGCTATTACTACTACGTATAGAGAAAACAGCGCGAACAAAATCTGTGCAACAAGCGCGGCAGCGCGGGGGGCGGCTAACCCCGTATATATAAATGTTCTGTGGCGAGCAAGCGACTGAGTGAACTGCGGCCGGCTGACTGCAGTTGAACCGAGCACGGATTTCGTTCGCGCTGTCTTCTCTATACGTAGTAGTAATAGCTCAATGTTAAAAACCCACCTTTATCTTCTTAAGCACTTTAAACTACAGAGCTGAATGTTCATCTTTTTACATACATACCATCACGCCTTTAATCCCCGAAGGGTTAGGCATAGGCGTACTTAATAGTATACCTACACACTACTACAGTACTCTTTATCTTTTTATCTGTAAGTATTTAAAAATCTGATTTAAGTAATCTGGACTGGATTCTATTCTGGATTCTGGATTTTATTATACTTTTCTTCAGGCTTGCAACTTTCTGATCCAATCATATCTGATTAAAAAAAACTATAGTTGGTGCCAGTTAACATCGGAATAGAGGTCATTGCTCCGACTTTCACCCCGATATCTAAATATTAGCGATACTGTCGCTCCATCCGTACAAACCTGTCGCAAAACTGATATCGCTTGAGTCTCATAATACATCCACAGTGTCCCACATACATAACGCAGTGCACAACCCAAAAAAATAAAATATCGAGCAAACGTACCCTACGGAATTAATTGATTTAAATACTTTATTTTCGTTTTTAACACTACTTTAACTTACTGAGACAATTTTAATAAAGTAAATATATTATTATTATACATCTTAAAATTAGGATCTGAGACTTTTGCGCGAAAGACATTTGCGCAAAGAAAACTTGTTGCGCGCACCCACTTGCGCGAAAAGACATATGCGCACATGGACTTTTGCGCGAACGAACTTTTGCGCGAATGGACACTTGCACGATTGGACTCTTGCGCGACTTAATGGCCACTGAGGTTTACTCTGTAGAGTAAACATAACATCACGCCTATTATATTATTACTTGAAGGTGTTTTTTTTTTGGGTTTTTCCGTCATCAGTGTCGTTTTCATGGTTTTCGGGGTCGCTGATAATGAAAATGAAAATGATTTGTTGAAATCAGATTTAACCAAAGGCAAGGTAAATCATTGAATCCATTTCACTATTCGTCATTCAAAAGTGCCTTTGAATGACCTAATTGAAATAAATAATTATTGACCTCATTTTCTTTATCCTTTAACCATGAAAACGACGGCCATAACGGAAAAACCGAAATTTTTTTCTCGGCGCCATCTTGGTTTTTCATTTTAACCTCATTTCGTTATCAACGACCCCGAAAATCATGAAAACGACACCCATGACGTAAAATCCAAAAAAAATTGGACGCCATCTTGAGATATGACGGAAAAAAATAAGTATCTAAATATAATTATGACATCACAAAAACCATCTCATCACAAAAAATTATAATTCTGATCTTATGCCGTTTTCGTTTTACGAGGTCATCGCGTCAGGTGTGCAGCACATTATAGTCACGGTGCGGGGGCGTTTACGTCACACGTAAATGTATAAGCATAAAATTAGTTTTCTAGCAAAAAATAATAATAAATTCGAATTGGAACAACACAAGATTCTCAACCCCTGTATGTACGTCTAGCCGACTGGTATTATGATACTCTAGCGATGTAGCAAAGTATCGCTTATTGGTCGATTTAGGTAACTAGTAAGTGTCGTTATCGCTTTGTGATCAAAAACTTGGTAGGTAGGTGTTAATGACCTCTATTCCGATGTTAACTGGCACCAACTATAGACACTTTTCTCTCATAACCAATCTTCCTATGTAATTGATAACTGGCTACAAATCTAATCAAAGTAATCTCGACTTGATTCTTAGTACTTTTTTCAAGACTTGTACTTTTCTGATCTGGATCATAATGTAGTAGTATTTACATTTCTCTCAACATATTTATAATTATATTATTAACTAGTATTTGCGTGGGTGCGCGAGCTGCGCGCAGCTCGCGTGTTGTCGTGTTCTTGGGAAGTATTCCTCACCATCATAAAATTTTGAGAATCCATAGGAATCCTTAAAATAATTGGAAAATCCGTTACAACTACCCCTAAATCAGTATGAAAACCGTTAAGAACCCCTAAAAACGAGTCGAGTTACGCTTCACCCACTCAACCTTCGTTACGCTGCGGAGGTCGCCGGCTCGCTTCGCTCGCCACCTCCCCCCTTCGCTCCACTCAGAACCTACCTACCACCAGACAGGTTTCGACGCCTACTATAATATTTGTTCAATCACATAATTGCTATCTCTGACCGTTACGAAGTTATAGCCCTTTTATTTTTAGGGGAGGTTGGGGAGGGGAGGATACCCTCCGTGTACAAATTTAAACGCTCCTCATCAATAATTTATAGTAAAAATCAAAAAGCCGCTACGTGTCCTAGTTTCCGAGATACGATGGGGGAGGAGTGAAGGGGGGGAGAGTGGGGAGTTTTGAAAAATGATTTTGACTAACTCTAGGCCCCTTCTTACGAATCTGAAAAAAAAAAATGTTCCAAGTCTCTCAACTTCCGAGATCCGCCTAAAGAGGGGAGAAGGGGGAAAAAGGGGTCAATTTTGAAAACTGGTTTTTACTTTCCCGAGCCTCCTCTATACGAATTTGAAAAAAAATATGTTCCAAGTCTCTTTGTTTCCGAGATACGATAGGGAGGGGAGGAAGGGGGGTGAAAAGGGGAGGTTTGGCACTTTTCCCATACTCGCGGGAGTTACTTGTTTACGAATCTGACAAAATATACCCACCTCCCCATCCACCATCAGGGAGAACAATTCTGTCAGTGAGTCAGTGAGTGAGTGGTAATCGAGCTTTATATAGTATAATAACAGCCAGTCAGTCTATACACATAACATCATTTTCAGACGCATCTTGATTTCCATTCAAAGACTTGACGCTTAAAGCAGCTTCTACCCTCATTCTATTTTTAAATTCTAAGTAAGACACCTCACCACCAGCAAAGAGGTCGATTTCTGTACCAATCTTATTTAGCACAACAGAACTTTTTGACTCACCCATCTTCACCATAGAGTCGTCTAGATATTTTAGTACTAGTTTCGTTCGATTTAGTATGGAGGTTGCATAGTTCTGGTAACTGTAAAGCAATTGAGTTTTGTCCATGATTTCTTCATTGTACTTCGATAGTGCGTCGTCTTTTGCAGTAATTTTGATGTTAGGGGTTGTTATAATTAGTTTTAAAGGCACGGCGTCATGAATGTAGTGTATAAGGGCTAGAACTTGTGATGGTGTCCTGAAATGTAACAGAATTTTTTTGTTACAATCAAAATCAACTTTATTTTGAGGTGCAAAAGGTCGTGCATTTGCATAAATCGTTTTTACTGGACGCATTTGCATTTGCACATAAATGACATGAATTAGTTTTTCAAGTGTTTTATTTCAAGTGTTCTAAATCAAAGGTTTCCAATGCAACCTTATTCTCTATGGAAAGTCAGTGAAATTAATTAAATACTTGCAGCCAGACTATATTTTTACCATTACTTAATTGATAAAATGATAATGATGAATGAAATAATGCTGTTAATTATCCGAAGGCCGAGGTAGAGGCCTGACCTATAAACTATAATACACTTTCATATTGAACACATTTCATTTTAAGACATGTTAAAGGGGGCGAAGCTATCAATCGCGTACAACTAGACTCCAAGCTGCTACTGAGAAATTCCTGATGAGAAAACCCAGTACCCAAGATATTAAACTCAGCAGTAGTGCTCAAGACCACTGGCTTTGGCCTGTTTTCAGAACTTAAATATACACATCACAATATCACTTTTTTCAGCTTTAAAATAATATCATTTAAATTGTAAATACCTTGAGTAAACAGATATCATCAAAGAATCATTTATATTTGTTGTTTCACTGTGCATAACCACCATCACGCCATTTAGCACATGGTAAGGAGACTTTTTATGTATGGCAACATTGTCGCAAAGAGGTACTCTTTCCATCAGTAAGTATTTGCAGAAGACATCCAGAGACAAACCCTCCTGATCATTGTCTCTCTTTATGTACCTAAATATGAGGTCAGTTTTCTCTGAAGTGGCCAGTATCGCTAGCATTACGCTATTATCTGAAAGGAATGGATAAAATAGGTAAGAAATATGTCTATTAAAATTTAAATCATATTTATTTCTGTAAATTGGTTTTACAAAATACTTTTACATGTCACAGCATGTTATGTTTTAAAACAAGATGGGGCCGGTGTTTCGTACCTGACAACTGAAACAAACTCAGAGGTCAAGCAGTAATCTGCTTGAGTGACCTCCGAGTTTGTTTCGGCTGTTGACACTAATGTGTCTGAGATGGTCTTTTGAAGAAACACACAGATTTGAGTGGACCTGTTCAGTCAGTGCAAGCATATGACGACCTAAATGGCGCAGCGGTAGTGAGGCTGCCTTGCGTTCTTAGGGTCCCGGGTTCGAATCCCGGTTGGAGCAAATGTTTGTGTGATGAACATGGACATTTGTTTCCAAGTCATCGATGTTTAAATGTATAATAAGTATGTATTTACAAACAAAAGTAAGTATATATGTAGTATATCAACTATGTGGTGTCCACGACACAAGCCTCGTTGCTTAATGTGGCACTAGATGGCGCTGTGTGTAATGTCCAGCGATATTTATTATATTTTTTGACAATGGTCGTGTAGCGACTCATAACCCAAGGAGCTCAATATCGGTCAATATCATTTTAT
This sequence comes from Xestia xanthographa, assembly GCA_905147715.2. Taxonomy (NCBI): domain Eukaryota; kingdom Metazoa; phylum Arthropoda; class Insecta; order Lepidoptera; family Noctuidae; genus Xestia; species Xestia xanthographa. The sequence goes on along the minus strand of LR990650.1, from coordinate 16,732,034 downwards.
CAATATTGGTAAACAGGATAAATCTTTTGGTCCAAAGCGCGTATTTTGCGTAGGGTTGGGAAACGCGATCCACCACAGTTCTCCGAGAAAGGCCAGCAACTCTTTGAGAGTACCTAGGTTACCAAAGAAACCAGCCCAGTATGTGGCAAGCTTTGGGCGTGTACAAGCACGTGGAGTGCTGTATCGTCGATACAGCACTTCACGTGCTTGTATACGCCCGCATGGAGGGAGCTCCTTGCAGGCTTAGCACACTGGCCTGTCTGTGACTCCTATGACAAAGAGCCGTGTCCAGTGATGGCGGCCGTAACTGGCTGTTGTATTGAAAAAATCTAATTAGTACGTCAGTTAGATTATCAAAAAATATTTAACCCGTATTTTTTCTTTTGTTACGTAAATTGACGAAGATACGACGCTTTTAAAATTCTCAATACGTCACCGTAGTATAATTTTGAGTACCACTGAACTGATGTTCAGTAAATAAAACGCATCAAATCTCAAGAGTCGGCTTGTGATCAAGCCGACTCTTGAGATTTGATGCGTTTTATTTTTGTCAATATTCATTGATTTATAAAAACAAAAAATACTTGTCCATTCTTTTCCAATGCTCTAACTGACGGACTTAATAGATTTGCAATTTATTGGTGGTGGAAACTAGCCTACTGTGCGCGGCTGTAGTTTGATCAGCTGAAGCGCCCCCCTCCCCTATAAGTTAGGCAGGGGTGTACCCTGATCCCCTAACCCTGTAATAGGGGCGAGTTTATTGCCTTCAACCGGACACAAATACAGCCCAGACTCAATGGATGCTCCTGAGAAATTCCTGAAAGAAACACCCAATAATACTTTGCCCAACCTGGGTATTGAACCTAGGATCTCGTGTTCAGCAGTCGCTACTAGACCAACGAGCATGTATTCATTTATAGAGAACTAGGGGCTCGTCCCGGCTTTGCACGGGTGTCTATGTTACTCCGGCATAATGTAGCATTCTAATGGTGAAAGAATTTTTGGAATTGGTCCAGTAGTTTTTGAGTTTATTCATTACAAACATACAAAAATACAAATCTTTCCTCTTTATAACATTATTATATATATAGTATAGATGTGAATAATCATAAACAAAAAAACTCCTGTTGCTTTTTAACAAGCAATCAGACCAACTAAAACTTTTATCTATAAGTAGGTACTAAAAATAACTCTCGTCTGTTTTTCTTCTTACGAGTCTTGAGTAGATTGACTGAACGTATGTTGATGAAATTTGGCACACAGGTAGCCCATGACCTAGGTTAGGATATTTTTTATCCCGGCAATACGATTCCGTGGCATAATTTCCGAACTCCGCGAAAGCGCAGCTAGGGCAACAAATCTTGTATCACATGAATAAATACTAACCCATAGAAACACTAGAAATGACATCGAACTCTGCTCCCATAGTCTCCAAAGAAGACAATTTGACATCCTCAATAGGTAAAAGACATTCCTTTCCATTCTTCTTATAAAATATGACTCCATTGAACTCAATCTTGCTCACAACATTGCTTTTTAATTCTTCTAAATCAATCACAACTACTATAGCGGATTCGATTTTGTAATTTAGTCTTTGTGTTCCCCTTTCCTCCCAGAATGGTGATATGTCAGTCTTTTCATAAATCTTTGTAGTGTATTCAACAGATTCACCGGTTGTTCCATGAATTAATACATGGACATCTTCTAGGGACCTGCAATCATTACAGATTTTGTTGGAAGTGCAGTAAAATAAATAAATAGTGCTGGTTGAACTGCGCAACATATTTTCCATACAAATTTCGGGGGGCTATTACTCCACTGTTTGACATGGTACATTTAAGTTAAACATGATATCGTTTTGTCTCATTATTAATTGTGTCTGTGCGGAAACAGAATAGTAAAATAAAAAGCCATTCAAAAGTTACGATCTACCAAAGATTCATTTTTATTGCCAATTTTAACGTAACTTTGGGCGTAAATTAGTAATAAAAGAAGTGTCAAATTTCCAAAACAAAGTCGGTACCGACACAGCACAATTATCGAAGAATTTAATAATTTTTATTTGATAATGATTTATGCAGTGGTTTTTTCATAAAATTCGATTTTCCAAAAGCCTTTTCATATTTTTTTACGCGCGCCTTTTCTATGAATTTTCGTGCATCTCACTGAATAATGTTTCCCCCGGTGCGGTGCGGGAGGGGGACACGCGATATTGACATGTCGTTCGTTTGATAGAAGAACAAGACCTATATTTCTGTCCTTTTCATTTCATGCATGACGTCAGTGACGTGTCATTTGTTTTTCGCTGAAGTCGAACGGCCTATGCATTTCTATTGCACTCCTATAATGTGTGCGTTTCGATGGCGCGACCACGGCATTATTTTTTTTTTAAACTATGGCAAGATTTTGTAAAAAAATAATTTAAAATTTAATTCATTAATTAATTAAATTAAATAATTTCAATTTTAATTTTCCCATCAGAACATTTTGAAGGTGATAAGCGATACCGTACGTATGCTCCTGAAATTTAAACCTAAGATTTTTTATATTTTTTTTACAAATTCAATCTGTTATTTACCTAAATTTCACGTCTCTGCAACGCTTAGTTTTTAAGATTTCCGTGGCCGCGCGGTTCTCCGCGTTTCGATGGCGTGGCCACGTTCAAACCCTTATAACTTTTTAACCATAACTTTGACAAATTTAAGGTTTTGGGAAATTTGAACCACGTACATATTTATATTTTTACAAAATCATGGCATAGTTATTTAAAAAAAAAAACGCCGTGGTCGCGCCATCGAAACGCACACCCTATAATATGGTGTAGCGACCTACTTATTTAGAAACTTTATATACATAAAACCTTCACGATATAATTTTTACTTTTCTTCTGATCTGTCACTTCTCTGTCTTGTGTTGACTAAATTTATATAGAATTATGAACATTTTTAATTTAATTTAGTTAGTGTACAACAACTACTAAATTGGTGACTCCGACGTGATACGCCCTGAAAAGGAAATCCTAAACTTTATCAGGCCAAGGAAATCCACAGTACCACGATGACAATATAAAGCAGTCGTCTGCCGACCAACGTCCAGACTCTGCTGGCTTCACAGCCATTTATTGCTCTCGAGGGATTAGCAGACCTGGCAAACAATAACAAACAATATAGTTATACAATATTATTGTTGCCACTAATCTCGCGAATTGTGTAGTGACGATGACGTTATAAGTTGATAGTACATTTTTTAAAGAAAAAGTTTATTTTATTATTTTTAGCGCATTTAAATTAAAGGTCAGACGAAAGTATTATATAACTTCGTTTTTGTTCGGAACGGTTCGGAACGCTGAGTGTGTGCGTACGAACTAGACGCGCGTGAAGACTAGCGTCTAACTGCTCATCACTGATACTATCTCTGCCGGGCACGATGCCAGGTGAGACAGCGTGTTTTTTGGCCACGCCCACCAATGAGTTCGAGCCCGTGTGATGCACCTTAAGAATATGTTTTGATAAGTTGACTATCATCATCATCATCTCAGCCGAAAGACGTCCACAGCTGGACATAGGCCTCCCCCAAGTGTCGCCACATTGACCGGTCCCGTGCGACTCGCATCCAACGGATTCCCGCAACCTTCACCAGGTCATCGGTCCACCTAGTGGGAGGTCTTCCAACGCAACGTCTTGCGGTTCGCGGTCGCCACTTCAGAACTTTTCGGCCCCATCGGCCATCCGTTTTGCAAGCAATGTGCCCTGCCCACTGCCACTTAAGTTTGGCAATTCTTCGGGCTACGTCGGTGACCCTGGTTCTCTTGCGGATGTCTTCATTTCTGATTCGATCACGCAAAGTAACTCCGAGCATAGCCCACTCCATTGCCCTTTGGGTGACTTTAAGCCTTCTGATGAGGCCCATTGTGAGCGACCACGTTTCGGTCCCGTATGTAATCACTGGCAACACACACTGGTCATAGACTTTCGTCTTGAGACACTGCGGTAAGTTGACTATAGAAGCCCAGAAAGACAAATATACAAATGTTTATGGATGGCGATTTAAGGCCAAAGCAGTTCAGGGACTTATTATAAGCAATTTTCATTTTTTTTGCTTCAGCAATAGCCCAAAAGAGTAAGAAAGAAGGCTTCAAACAACAATGACAACAGTGTTTGTTTTTAATGAGTTAAATGTTTGGAATTCATTGCATTAATGCATACCATTCTTATATAATATCATTTTCTAGTAAGTAGCATTCTCTTTGCAAAAAACCCGCCTGCCAAGCATGGCGATTATGGCAAAACCTCGAAGAGGCCTATGTCCCGCAGTGGACGTGATGATGATTCCATAATGTAGGATGAGATATATAGTATATTTAATGCATAAAATTTCATACTCTGTACTTACTCATTATTTAGATTGCACACATTTATAGCGATGACTATTTTCTTATTGCAAATTTTAATCCAAGGAGTTTGCGTGTTGATTCTTAGGGCACTGGCCATCTGAAAGTTATAAAAAGAAAGATATTTATTTAAACAGACTAAAGGGCTTAGCCCACATAAACGACACCGATCCCACCAAGCAGTCTGACAGCGGTAACCTCGCTGACAGCGAGCCGACTGCTAATTTATGTTGCCAATGTAAAGTATTTCTAAAGAGCAATACATAAAGCCCATATTTGAATTATATTATTTTTGCCAGGTGGGAGCAGAGTCGTTTATGTGGGCTAAGACCATAAGACACACATCATGTAGAGTAGGAACTCCATTTTCCGCACTTAGACTCTCACACACATCATATTTGGCAAGATATTCAGTAAGATACATGGATACAAGGAAAACGTGCCTTATGGCTACACCAAAAAGGCCCAGTTCAGCAAAAAAATGCCAGGCAACTAGGGCCTGATGTTAGTTTTCAACTGGACTTGTTGAAATATTGAGTGTCTAATAATGTGAATACTCAAATAAGTTTCTATAACTTATCTTTTAACATTTTATAAAGAACTAGCTTTTTACCACGGCTTTGCCTGTTTAGTGCCCCAAGAAATACAAATATTCTAGGTATCCAAAGCCCACAGCCCAGGTTATACAGCTGTTAAGGTATGAAAACGTAACAGAAAGAAAAACAAAAAATTCGAATTAAAGATTACAAAATAAAATCCCTAATAAACACTTCACAACAACCAAGCAGAAATCCAGACCCCTGGCTGCTACCGATAAATTCCTAATGATTAACCGCTTTTCTGACTTGGGATTCCTCTGGGATCTCATGAAACCCATAATCTGAATGGCATTTTCCAAACTACGTTGGAGTTGGCTTCCAGTCTAACTGAACGCAACTGTATTCCAGAATTTAGTATTAGGGGACCAGGACCTAAGATTGGTTACAAGGAGTAAAGTATGGATTACCTACCTCTTTAGCACCATTTTTAAACACAGAATCATCTAAGTTAGGATGGATCTTCTTATATGTTGAAAAAGCAACACTTTGATGAAGGTCTAACAAGTCTTTGTAAATCTTCTCGTTACATTTCACACTGTACTTAGCTTCTGTTAATTTCCTCATTAAATGTGTTATTATTGGAAAAGCATCGTCATCTTGTACTTCAGTGAACGTCGTGGATATGTCTGGACGTTTAAAATTTTCGAAATTGTCATCAAATATAAGAGGGACCGCATCTGCTTTGCGAAATACTCGCAGACAAGCTTGACCACTACAAGAAGCATCATTGATATCATACCTCTCAACACTGGTAACTACTTGGTGTATCTCAAGTTTGTCTTTTCTTGACAAAATGGTTATTTCATCCTTGGCAGCCACTAAGTAAAAGAGATCACAGTTTGCGTTCCTCAATATCTTAATTTCTGACGGGTTTGCGACGCCACGGAGTTTTAGTGAAGATACCAAATCTCTTTGGTAATATTCTCTTACTTCTCCGTTTGTTGTGCCTATTGCTAAATCAATGTTCATAGAATCGTTTGGGTGTTTGTCGTAGAAGGCGAAACATCTGATGTCGTTTACTACGGCTGCTGGAACTAACTTTATTAACACTTGCCGCACATTTTCAGATATATCCGACATTTTAATTTTTTACTTAGCAAATACAAACAAGCAATGTTTATTTTGCTAACACGATTTCCCGCTCGTAGCTCGTAGATTAGATTTTTGACAAATGTCACTGTCAATATTGGGCTGCCAGTATTTATCCCTAGTTTCCCCAAAAGTAAACATCTTTAAAATAAGTTGTGAAACTTACCCTTTTGAAAATATGGATAAACTTTCCATTACTGGACATGAGTTTCGAAGTTCATATTTTTTTTGTAGATAGTACACTTAGTTTTAAAGCTTTTCACGAAATTTCAATACGCGGCCGCCCACGGTTTACGAGATTTAATTCTCTAAAGTTTCCATACAAATACGAACTTAATACACCGATTTCCATTACTAGACAAAACTTTCGAAGTTCCTTTTTTTTTTGTAGATAGTACACATAAATAGAAAGCTTTTCACAAATTTTCAATACGCGGACGCCCACGGTTTACGAGATTTAATTCTTTATAGTTTCTATACAAATACGAACACACCATTTTCACATTTTTAGCACAGATTATCTAGTACTAGTCAGATTTATTATTACAATCGATTATTAAATAATCGATTATTTTTTCATAACAAAAAAATCGATTATAAATAAATCGTTTTTTTTTTTTAAATAATCAATTATTTTATAATAATCGATTTTTTCATAAGTTGTCAAATATTATCCAAAATAAACGCCAAAAATATTATACATCTATCTTTCTTATCGAGTTTTTGTAATAATTAAACAAACTAGTTTTGCCTAGGCCGACTTCCGACACGGATAGATTAGGTTAGAAGGGTATGGCGGGGTCGAATGAGCGAGCGAAGCGAGCGAATAGACCCCGCCATACCCTTCGTGGTTATTTTTTTATTAACCATTCAGAAGTAAGAGCCCCGCTAAGCGGGGCTCCGTCGACCGGGTCTCCCTCGACTCGGATGCATGGGAGTGGTGTCAGGGCACAGGGGACACCTTCCCCCTCCCTCCTCCTGCCAAACGATACTAAATTTTTATTTTAAATAACTAAATAGCGCTATTCTAACCTCAAAACTTTAACCATGGATATCTCCATAACCATGGGGCTCCGCGGGGTGGGGGTGGTACAGGGGGTACCTCCTCCCCCCTCCCCGTCCCCCCTCCTCCCCACCCCTTAAATCGAATTTCGTGAAAAGCTTTAAAACTAAGTGTACTATCTACAAAAAAAATATGAACTTCGAAACTCATGTCCAGTAATGGAAAGTTTATCCTTACAATCGATTATTAAATAATCGATTATTTTTTCATAACAAAAAAATCGATTATAAATAAATCGTTTTTTTTTTTAAATAATCAATTATTTTATAATAATCGATTTTTTCATAAGTTGTCAAATATTATCCAAAATAAACGCCAAAAATATTATACATCTATCTTTCTTATAGAGTTTTTGTAATAATTAAACAAACTAGTTTTGCCTAGGCCGACTTCCGACACGGATAGATTAGGTTAGAAGGGTATGGCGGGGTCGAATGAGCGAGCGAAGCGAGCGAATAGACCCCGCCATACCCTTCGTGGTTATTTTTTTATTAACCATTCAGAAGTAAGAGCCCCGCTAAGCGGGGCTCCGTCGACCGGGTCTCCCTCGACTCGGATGCATGGGAGTGGTGTCAGGGCACAGGGGACACCTTCCCCCTCCCTCCTCCTGCCAAACGATACTATGTTTTTATTTTAAATAACTAAATAGCGCTATTCTAACCTCAAAACTTTAACCATGGATATCTCCATAACCATGGGGCTCCGCGGGGTGGGGGTGGTACAGGGGGTACCTCCTCCCCCCCCTCCCCGTCCCCCCTCCTCCCCACCCCTTAAATCGATGTCCAGTAATGGATATTTTAACCCCGGCGTTACGCGGCGTAATTTAACGTGTCAGCGAGCGTTCGAGCAGTCAGTACAAGGCTCTCGCAACGTACTGACTGCACGAACGCTCGCAGATCGCTGTGTAACACGTTACATTACGCCCCGTTACGCCCGGTCAGTATTAAGCCCGGCAACCGGAAGCAGACATCAGCGCGCGCGCCCGCGCCCCCGCTCTCCCTGGGCATAGCAGTGGACCATACATCACGAGGCATACGCCACGCTCATGAAACAGTTGTGTACCTGCTTGTGTACACTGTGTTTTTATTATTTACAAATTTTAATATACCTTTTAGTTAGGTTTATAGTGCATGAACTCAATCAATAGCCCAAATTCACAACCCCTAAAAAAACTCTTTTTAAACTATACAAATTTTGGATTAAAATTGAACAATCAGTTTATAAAAAATGTAATAAATAAAAAATTAAAGGTGATGCACACTAATAAATCTGTGTCAAATATTCCCATGAGTATGGGTAAAATTAAAATTCAATCATGGCAGCCCCAAACATCACTGTCAAAATTGACAGTGTGTGTTTTAAATATGTAGGCAATGGTGTAAAGTAATCAGTCTCAAAGCCAAAGAGTACTCAAAGCTAATAATATTCCTTGACTATCTGCATCGTTCTGTAAAACAATGTCTTAGTGGTCCTTATACTGAGATAAACGGTTTAGTGAAACCACTCTGCTGAATGGCAGTTGTTTGTTACGGAATGGGAACCGTATGTGTATTGTTTAGATACATAATAATTTCACTTCGGGGGATTCCAAAATACACTCACTCTCTTTTCTGCTTTCAGCTACAGCCTATAAAAATGATCGTTTAGGGGGCTCCCCCATGGCACACTAGCGCCACTTTAGTAAAAAAATCGTGTACCTATTTTAACGAGTTCTGATTTTTTTACTAGTGGCGCTAGTGTGCATGGGGGAGCCCCGTAGTTAAAATATGTATTCTAAATCTGTAGACATAACATAGCTGTCTAAAAATGATCCATGTTATTCAGAAGCTACGTAGCTATTCAAACTAGGCATACCTACCTGTTACTTTATACCTATCATGTTAAGCATGTGAACGTTAGTGCATGATTGATTAACTGTTCAGAGGACAGTTTTCATGAGATAAGCACACAACTGTATATAGCTATAACTTGACCTCCGTGGCTGTGCTATCGGCAAAGGAAAACGTCACATTGAATAGAAATCCAAGGGTCTGGTTATAATGGCATAGCTGCATAAGCAACGATCCGTAGCTTTTCAATATCGCAGTACAAAAGATCGTTTCCCATCTCACGGGGCCTGTTATTACGGTGACAGGCTGTATGCATACAATGCTCGTGATTTGACTGGCATGCATAATGCAGCACAGCTCGTATGAATGTAGGCTTTATTTTTTACTTGAGTTGGATTGGAATAGATATTAAATCAATGTCTAGACGGTTTACGGTCTACGGCCTTTGTAGACACAAGTTGGACTAAGTACCACCTACCTATTATTGGGTTAAGGCGCCCACTTGGCAGATTTACCAAAAATCATGAGGCGAAATGGTTGACTTTTTAAGGGGGAAACCTCAGAGTAGCCCGCGAAATTATATGTTTTTTACGTTTTTTGCATTTTGCCCGTCATTGTTAGGCTGTATGTTGAACAAAATATGGTTTGTGACCAATGATATTATATTAAACAGATGTTGTTGATATTAAACAGATGTTGTTGTTTGATGTTGTGAGTGTGCAATCGTGAAGACTCGAAAACAGGCCAATTGGGTCGTTTTGCCTTTAGGTATTCTGCGTCACTGCGTGTATGTGAGCTGGCGGCGCTGGCGCTGCCCCGCGGAACACTTTTTTCGGTGGTTTTGTATGTGTATAACATTTCTGTTTATTCGAATATCATTGTCTGTGACCAGGCCCGGACTGGCCATACGGGCAAATCGGGCAAATGCCCGATGGGCCGGTGTGCCCGATTGGCGGTCGACTTTATTTTCTATTCAAAAAAAACATCGCAATATATCGATTAAAATAACGTCCTATCGAGTACCTAATTCAATTTACTCTTGAACTCTATCTGTAGTAATGGTACCCCCTAGAGCAGTAGTCGTCACACTTTTCTGGTGAAGGGCCACATAGGACAATGTGAGGTATCACTGCGGGCCGCACATTTGTATCATTTTTGACACTACCAATCTATGGACATATTTTTATCAGCTCTCCAAACGCGATTGCCCGGATTTTGTATGGCAATTGTTACCTGTGACCAATGTGATATCTTTATTTGCCAACTCAATGAACTAACTAGCAAACAATTAATTTAAAGCAAGCGAACAGATACTAAGAACACACAGATGCTTAAGTTTACACCTACCCGCATCTATTTAATTCATCTCTTGTACAAAATCATATTTTGATAATTATCTATTAAAATCATTTGTTTCATCGAGCCGCATAAATATCGCCCGAGGGCCGCCATGCGACCCGCGGGCGTTATGCGGCCAGCTGTTTGACGACCACTGCCCTAGAGGCTCAGGATTTTTAAAGGTTTTTAATTTTCCTGCCTGATGCCACAGAATTAGTATGTACGTAATAAATTGTAGCGTACAGTAAGTGCAATCACTCTCAAACTACAATATTTTTAGAGCTTAAAATGAGTCTCCGGGAACTCGTACTACCGCTAGAAACTTACACATTTTCTCTCAAAAACTTTTATCACAAACGATTCTTTTTTCTGCCTTTGGATTAGCACTCCTATTGGATTTTCGCATGATCGACCGGTATAGACAGAGAGAGACTGAAATAAATTAAGAACCCCTTGCCCTGAGGCCTTAAGGCTGGAGTCTTGCAAAATTCACTCGCTTGCAAGAGCAAACGAAGCGAGCTCGAAAATTTTGACGTCTTGCCTCGAATAATTTTTTAAAACGTTTTGAACCAATGCATGCAAGCCAAAAGGTGCCTATTAAGGCTGCAGTTTTGCAAAATTCACTCGCTGCGAATTATTTGCGCAACAAAGTATTTTTTTTTTTAAACAAACGGATGAAATAACACGAAATATTATTATTGCACATATGTAACCATAATATAAGTAATAGCTAGTTATTTTTTTAAGTTCATTTAAGTGGATTATGTTAGGTAAATCAAGCGCCAGATACAGGTCTTTCGTGCCCAACATCATTTCGAGGGGTGAAACTTCCATACATTGGCTTCAAACAAAATTTTCATAGACAGTGCTGCCATCTATGTGGTTAGGAACGCTTGTTTGGCCATAGTTTTATACTTTTGCCAATAGATAGAGTTAGTTACTAAATATTAATAAAAAAGTATTATTTATTAATATTATTTCAACATGTTTTACATTACAGATACATTTTAAAATATTATTGCAAAATAAATAAGACCTTTTCGTTTTCACTTCAAGTAGTTTATTTATTACACAGTAACAGTGGGGGTACATTTGAAAACTTTTTTTAAGTAACGTTTGTTGTTTCGTGGTGTTCTGGTGATCTGTTTTGTGTTCTTTTACGATCTAAAACTGTGCTTGTTTTCTTGATATCTGCTATTATAAACGTTGGACTCTCTCCCTTGGACCCTGTGATAAGATACGTAAACGATTGATCCAACGCTGTGAACCTTATAGTGGACCTCGATTTTACCTTTTCGATTTGAATTCGACGAGTTAAGTGCTTTTTGGATGTATTGTATTGTATGTATATATTATTATAACACACATTGTAAAAAAAGGAAATAAATTCTTTAAAAAACTAAATATTTTTTTCATTTCTATCTATCATTCATTTATTTATTGATATGGCTCTTATTGATGTCATTCCTAGCTTAAGATTTTGAAAAATGATTTTCCTTTTATTGACGACTGATTGTTATTTATTTTGTGAATTATGTAAATTCCTATGTGTATGTTTCGAATTCTATATTTTGTTTAAGGCAAGACTAGAATTAGTCATGATGTTGTCATCATAGTCTATTTTATACACATAAGAATTCATTTATTTCACACAAATAAATAACAATCATTCTTCAATAAAAGGATTTATTACTAGAAACAAAACCTAAAAGCGCCATCTAGTGAGCGACAGCGTACATTGAGATAAGTAACGCCAACTAACAGTTGGGGTACACAGTTTTTAAAACGAAAACCTCAGTTGCACATCTATCTTGTATTATATAGTGTATTATCTATGGTTGTGTTTGCGCGCTTAGTTTATGGCAATAAAGAATTAATTTACAAATCTGTTCAGCGCATAATGACCTCAACATACTCGTCTTCAAAATGCGCTGGTTAGTTTTTTCTAATTATCTTTCATTTTCTTAATTCAGAGGTCACAATTTCATCAAAATTCTCTGTTTTTATCTCTTAATAAACGGGTTGTTTCATAAAAACTATGCATCGTAAGTATGCAATAATTATTTCAAGATTCATCAAATACCATTTTTATTGACATGACATAATTATTATTGATCGCTATTTAAATATGTATAAATTATTATTTTAAATGAATCTAATTTTATTTAATTTTATTAATTGATTTGTAATTTTAATTTTAATGATGATAAGTATTTTAATGTATTTGCTAATTACTAAATGTGTACTGCGTGCTATTAGAATAGGTACCAAGATGTAAAATCTCAATATTTGTATGGCCGAAATGCCGAATATAGTGAAACCAATAGATATTAAGAACTTAAGTACTTATGTTAACTACCTATATTCTTGCAAATAAATGTATCATTCATTCATTCAATGATATTAACTCTGATAAATTATATTTTAATCAGCATACAATCTGACACCATCCTGCTAATTGCAAAAAAAAAACGTAAGAAAATTTGAATTTCGCGGGTTTAGTAGGTAGGTAGGTAGATATACAATAATAATATCCTTCATAGTTCCGGTTATCTAAATTTTGGGTTCAATCACCGAGGTTAGATACCTTTGCTAGTTAGAGGAATTTAGAATACAATTTCCTGCAAGTACACATAGCAGGAATTTGGAATATAATTTTCAATACACTTCCTCGAAAACTGGTCCTTAACGCACTACGATTAGGTACAACACGAAATGTATTTCACACGCGTGCGATTTTTTCCACTTTCCCGCACGTGTGCAGGAATGAAAATTGCCACAGATAACTATACCTATACTTAGTCCAAATTGGTTCAATGCCTATAGTCTGAGGTGAATGTTTTTTTTTTTTAATTTTTGCAAAGCACTATGCGTCTTATAAATATTTTTTGAATATTCAAATTGTGTTTATAAATAGAATATCGTAGATAAACATGATTATTTAAAACTAATAGTTACTTTTATACACAAATTAACATTTATTTGTGTTCTGAATTCAAAAATATAAAATAAATCTATTTTTTATATTAGGCTGTCTAGTGACTTCATACCATTGCCTCTCTTTCAACCTGGCGAGACCAAAGCGCGAAAAAAAAAAGAAAATTTAAATCATAGTTTCATAGTTCGTGACAAAAAAAATATTCGTTATTTTATTTTATTTCTTCAAAAGTGTATTGAAAAACGTCGTTTGATACACGTGGACATTTGTTATTGCAATTCTCGGCTCAAAAACACCCTCGCCTACGGCTCGGGAGTTATAATTCCGCCTCGATTGCAATAACAAACTTTCTCCACTTCGTATCAAAATGTACTATTCCTGCTAATCTAAGAGGTAAAACAAGCAGGTATTATATTTCTTTTTTATTTAAAAGTGCTTGATATGACCGTAGAAGTTTAGGTCTCTACAGTTCACACATCAAGGTACCCGAAACTGTCAAATTTTCTCAATCAACCTTGAACTTAAAACTTTTGTGATAAAGTTGAAAATCTATAGACCTATGCAGTGCACTTGTTTACAAAGAAATAATAAGCTTTGAATTAACAGGAAAAATGTTTGGCATGTTATGTAACTCAAACTGTAGTTATTTATGTTTGGTATTATGTACTGAAAATAGATTAGTAGTGACCTCAGGGCTCTATAAAATGGCTAATGGCTACCTTACTTAAATACTAACAGGACCAGGTATATTATGGTACATTTTATTTATGAATTTATTTGTATTAAAAAATTGGTCTACTTCCCTACCAACACGGAGGGAGTTAAGCAAAACACTAAACTTAATTGGATGGTGAAACCCCGGAGTTTGACTAGGTACCGACAAACTTCTCAACTTTCTGACCACAATCATTAACTTATCTTCAGAGAGAACACTTCCCGGGGTTGCGGGACTGTTCGAAAGAGATACCGTGGCCCCGGAACACAAAGGGCGATGAAGGAACATGGATGGGTTTTAGTCAGTAAAAGTCTGACACTCCCTCCTGCTCCGTCCAAAGCGGGAGGAGTCATTTAATGACAGTATTACAGCAGGACTTTCCAAATGTTAAGATTTAATGCCAACTATCTGTTTATTCTGCTCTCAAAACGGTGAAGGAAAACATGGTGAGGAAACCGGCATGTCCTAGAACCAAAAATTCGAAGACATGTGACATCTACCAACCCGCACTGGGCCCGCGTGGTAGATTATAGCCCATTCCCTCTCATAGAGAGGAGGCCTGTGTCTCAGCAGTGGGAACATTAATTATAGGCTGATGATGATGATGATGATCTGTTTCTGAACAAAAAATTACTTAAATTGGTCCACAAAACGAACAAAGGCAAGATTTAAATACAAAAACCAACAAGTATCTATCTACTACGGTCTAGGTGTCTAGCTATCACGGTTCACGAGATATAGCCTGGTGACAGACAGACAGACAGTGGAGTCTTAGTAATAGCACGGTAATATTATGATACAGTAGTGTAACTCGGCCGCATGATAGAAATAAATGCCTACAGCCGCGCGGTACGTAAACATGCGTTAGGGCTGCCCGTATCCAACATTTTAATTACATTTGCCTACTATTAGTTTCTATTTAGTTTTGTGATTGTAAATATCCTTTTTATATAAATATAAATGAAATACTTTGTATATTGAATAGGAAGTGTTCAATAAAAATGCGTGTTGTTTTTTGATTGGTAGATTTAATTCATGATTCATTCAGAACCGCATATAACTACCTATTTCACTCGTCTCAATAACTTTCTGTTACTCTATTCGCTTTATTTA
This sequence comes from Xestia xanthographa, assembly GCA_905147715.2. NCBI lineage: Eukaryota > Metazoa > Arthropoda > Insecta > Lepidoptera > Noctuidae > Xestia > Xestia xanthographa. Next base: position 16,716,960 of record LR990650.1, on the reverse strand, counting down.
TTAATCCAAACACCTTTTTTTTCGTGAGATAAAAGGAAATACTTATCCATTAAAAAGACACACATTATGTACCTACCTACCTACTAGTAAGTAAAATTATTTTATAGTCTTACCTTTCAGAGTTTCCAGGTAATTTATAAAAACTTATGTCTGGATGCGTTATTGACGAATTCATACAACCAAAAACAGCACAATATTTCCTACTCGTCATATTAACTGATTTTTAGAGAAAAAATCGCGCGGTTATTGTTAAAAAAACAACACACCGTCCGTTCGACACTGCGGTACAGCCGTGACTGTCTGCGCCCCGAGCGCACCCCGAGATCGAGGCGCGTAGGTATAGCTCGCGTTTCGTCCGTTTGTATGAAGTTGGAGTACTGTATTATAATATTACCGTGGTAATAGGGTCCCGTTCTTACCCTTTGGGTACGTAAAAAACGCCTTTTTCGAATATGAAGTTCAAGGGTAACTGGTGTAAATGAACTGATGGTCTGCTGATGCGATTAATTTAATCGTGAGAACTTTGATGTGCCTGCTTCACGCCTGTGTCCTGATAAAATCTAATTAGGTACTTCGTCAATTAGATTATCAAAAAATATTTGACACGTATTTTTTCTTTTGTTACGTAAACCAAAATTGACGAAGATACGACGCTTTTAAAATTCTCAATACATCACGCCGCCGGCCGCCGTGCTATAATTTTTAATGCGTTGTGGAATTCTTCACGAGCCCCCCACTCTCGAGTTTTGATGCGTTTTTTCTTTGTCAATATTTATTGATTTACAAAAACAATAAAAAAAAAGAATTAAAAAAATTAAAAAAACCCGACTGCGTAAAAAATCTATACATATAATAAATCTGTAGAAAAATCGATTTTGTACATCGAAAATATTTAGAAAAAAAATTGCCAGGGTATTAAAGGATAAGCAACAGAACACATTTCCAGCATTTTTGGAATTTTTGTCTGTTTCGATGATCAAGCATCACGTAAAATTCACAAAACCAATGTAGATAACTTTTATATGTCAGAGTTTGTCAGGATTTTATTTCGCTAGGGTCGAGCATTTTGTGGGCAGAAGACGGGTTTCGTGCTATGAAAACACTGTGGATGCGATACACTATTTTATTTCGCATTGCACGGTTCGGTATGGTAGTTTCCATGGAGAAGAACCGGCAAGAAACTCCATGGTTACTCTTTTCAAACAGATACACTGAGTCTAACAAATAACTTGACTTTACACTTTCACACATTAACACTAGGCACAATGAATCGTGTACAGTTTCAAGACGTCTTCACTCCTCTGCGGTCAGACCCAGACTGTCCGCCTCGCCGCGAGGTGTCAACATCAGGACTCTGTAAAAGCCGCCATGGTGGGGAGTAGGTTGCGTGATGTCACCACTGGCGCGCTTTCGATTCATTCGCCCGTCCGTACTCATGACCGGATCCGACATATATATAAAAATTGTGTGTAACTTGGGGTATGATTTAGTGTTTGTTTCATTGAAATCGGTTAATTCTATCAAAATATATGAACTTAAAGTTTTCAAGAAGAACTAATCATCAAATGTAAGATACAAACATGCAGTGACATCTGTTGAACTAAAATGATACCAATGACTAAAAATGTGCTCACCACATAACTTTTAAATCGACTGACCAGCTATAAAAAAAATAGCATAATATATGTACTTTAGCAGTTTAACATTTTGGTCGATAGACGGCGTTGTTTATTTCACTCCATTTTCTGAATTGAATGACCCTCGCCCGTGTCAGTTGCCTATTTTTTGTTTTTTTTTTTTCGTATGGGAAATCATCAAATGACTCCTCCTGCTCTGGGCGGAGCAGGAGGGAGTGTCAGACTTTTACTGACTAAAACCCATCCATGTTCCTTCATCGCCCTTTTGTTCCGGGGCCACGGTATATCTTTCGAACAGTCCCTGGGACGCCGTCACCTCCTGCGAAGCAGTAATGCTAGAGAAGGAGGTGGCGAAACGTGAGAGGGAGATAACCTCTAAACGTCCCGGCCGCCGCGGGAGACGCCCCGGGCGTCCGGGGCCACCACGTGGCCCCCGGCCAACGTACGCTCGGGCCTGTGGACGGTGGGCTATGGGCTAGCTCGCCGTCCGTCTGTCTCATGACGACAGGCCGTGTCGACGGCGCGTTCGTGTTCGACGCGCGCCTCAAAGAGAGTCAGCAAAAAGGAAGGGCCGATCCGCAAGGACCGATGTCTGCCGGGGTTGCGGGACTGTTCTAAAGAGATACCGTGGCCCCGGAACACAAAGGGCGATGAAGGAACATGAATGGGTTTTAGTCAGTAAAAGTCTGACACTGCCTCCTGGTCCGCCCAGAGCGGGAGGAGTCATTTGATGATTTCCCATCTGAAAAAAAAAAGGCTGTCGAGGTAAGCTCTTTTTTGGAAAAACATAAGTAGATTATTTTAGCGATTAATGCAAATATATCGAAGAAATTAATTTCTTCGATATATTTGCATTAATCGCTAATTGTGTCGTTAATTGTTACCCACTTGGATCTACGTAGGTAGGTATATATCTACTAATATTATAAAGCTAAAGAGATTTTGGTTGGTTGAACGCGCTAATTACAGGAAAACTTTTAGTGTTGAATAGTTATCGAGGATGTCTATAGGTTATCTAACATCACGCTATAATTAAAAGGAGCGGAGCATCAATGATAAATGTTGCAAAAACAAGGCAAATTTATTTCTTTCGAGAGCTTCCTTTGCGGGCGCTGCATAAACGGTTAAAGTTGCGCAACAATCATGTATTAGGGAATTGTTCGTTTTAAAACGTTCTAAAAAAAAATCGCGATAGCATTATGTCTATCTTTTAAGGTTGACTCCACTCTCTCTAACCAGAGAGGGCTCTCATGTGACGCAGACGAAGTTGCGCGGGTCAGCTAGTAACTAATAATTTTAAATAAAAACTGAACAGAATAAAACAAGTTCAGGAGACAGTCGGGACCCATATTGGATGTTATGATTTTAGTCTAGATTATTTAATGGGTCTCGACTGTCTCCTGAACTTGTTTTATTCTGTTCAGTTTTTATTTAAAATTATTAGTTATTTTTCACGCAGTCGGGTTTTTTTTTTTTTTTTTTTTATTTAACACTTTTTAATTACTTAGATATACCATTTTAAAATCCTCATGATGAACCCTTTATCAAGCCGTTGAAGCTGCAGAGCGTGCCAAACATTTGAATTTGGCGCTAGAAATCCGCCATTTTTTTTATTTTGATAAACCCAGTGTCAATCTCTTAGTAAATATAAATCTAACGACACCTCTCAAGCTAAAATCCATCGAGCCGTTCAGGCTGCAGAGCGTGCCAAACAATTATACATACATACATACAAACATACTTTGCGGCTCGATGGATTTTATTTAGCTTGAGTGGTGTCGTTAGATTCGTATTTACTGTCAGAGTGACACTGGGTATATCAAAATAAATAAAAAAAACAAAATGGCGGATTTTTGGCACCAAATTAAAATGTTTAGCACGCTCTGCAGCCTGAACGGCTCGATGGATTTTAGCTTGAGAGGTGTCGTTAGATTCGTATTTACTGTGAGAGTGACACTGGGTGTAACAAAATAATAATAATAAAAAACGAAATGGCGGATTTTTGGCGCCAAATTAAAATGTTTGGCACGCTCTGCAGCTTGAACGGCTCGATAAAGGGCTCATCATGAGGATTTAAAATGATATATCTAAGTAACTAAAAAGTGTAAAATAAAAAAAAAATAAAAAAATAAATTAAAAAACCCGACTGCGTAAAAATAACTAATAACTTTAAATAAAAACTGAAAACAATAAAACAAGTTCAGGAGACAGAACATATTGACTGCAACAGTCGGGACCCATTAAATAATCTAGATCAAAATCATTACATCCAATATGGGTCTCGACTGTTGCAGTCAATATGTCCTGTTTCCTGAACTTGTTTTATTGTTTTCAGTTTTTATTTGAAGTTATTAGTTATTTTTACGCAGTCAGGTTTTTTTTTTTTTTTTTTTTTTCAATACTCCAACTGATGGACTAAATAGATTTGCAATTTATTGATGGTAGAAACAAGCCTACAGCTATTTATTTTATATAAAAGTAGGTATGTAGTAGACAGGAACACTGTACTCACAAACAAAAAGTGTTACGGCTATTGGGCGTGGGGACAAGGTCGCGAATCGCGATGCTGCGCTATTGCACCGCATTGCACCATCTGTGCCAATTGTATGGCCCACACTCGGCCCATCAGGTGTATGACTGGTATAAAATATAACATAGTAGGTACAGTATAACATCACATCACGCGTGTAATCCCTTAACGGCTAGACAAAGGTAAGCCTAATAATAATAAAAAATAATAAATAAATAAGTCCATCAAATCCAGTCTCCGTAGCTGCTACTCAGAAATTTCTGATGTAAAAAAAAACACAATTGCACTTTGCCCGACCAGGAAAGGGCAACTTCCTTCAGGGCTTCAGGGCTTCAGTGTAGGTATTGGGTAATTGACTAAGTTGAGCACACCACACCACATTGAACTACCAACCAACCGATACATAATAATAAAGGGTGTAAAAAGACTCATAACGAAGCCGAAAGGCACTTGTTCTGCCTTCTGCCGAGTCGTTCAGCAACTCGTCCCACAAGCCTATGGCCCATTTAGGACGAGTTGATGAAAATCAAAATAAATAATATTTTCGTTGTGCAACTCGTCCCACGTTTATTTTTGTGTGGAACTTTAAACTTTATCAACGTTAGGTACCCGCCCGTCATTGCAATTTTTTTTGTCCTGGACCATACCTGGGAACCTTCTAGTTACGACGGAGATATTGGAGGTCAAAGTTCCAATTTTTTCAGAAGTTTTTTCAAATACTAGTTTATAACTTTTTTCACTTCACTTTAAATCCCTCCATAACTCGTCACAATGTTATGAGTGCGTCACTTTGAGTTTTAACGTAAAACGTGATTTTTCAGCCAAAAAAAAAGTCGTTTCCCAGTAATAATAATTTTTGAGTAGCGTTACTTAGTTTGATGTACAGAATGCTTGGTTGAAGGCTTCGTGAAGGGTCCTTTTACACCCTGTATGTAGGTACCGTATGTTAGTAAAGATTAAGATGCGCTGATCTCACCGGAACACAAAGTCGTAAACTCCTGGCACAGGAAGCGCACCGGTTCAGCCGGAGATCCCGCGGGCCCCTTCATACCTAAGTGCTAAGGAAGTCCATCTAGTTTTAATTTATGGGGGTCGGACTAACTTTCCTTATATATTATGTACGTACCGGATACCTTTGCAGATCTACACGCTAGGGTAGATCGTCTAAATGTGAAAATTCGTCCACTAGTAACACTGAGTTTGGACCAAAATAACCACTATGTGGCGCCCTGACACTGCCAGAAGTCGACCCGGCAGACCTAGTACCTAGAAGATGGCGGGAGGATCTCAGAAAACCAAGGAACTCTCGAATGAACCATGAAGCCATAACCATCGGCAGCGTAACGAAGGTTGAGTGGAGGAAGCGTAACTCAGGGCGACGACAAGCAAACTTTAAGGTAGTGTTTTTTTTAGGTTTAGATATTTATTTCTCTTAGGAACTTAATAAATAACAGTTCACTTATAATGAGATTCAAAGTTACTCCTTAATTACTTTTGCCCGCCAGTACGATAATAGGAGTTACAGTAGTAATACGACCCCAAGGGTCTAGATTATTTCCATCTCATAGACACACAATAAAATAGCTTCCATTTTTCACCCTTCATTCAAAAAATCGAATAAATACCGGCCAGAAACATAAAGCACTTATCCATGTTCGTCGCGTGGCCGTGGGCAAGTATTTGTGCTCATGTAATATAGATGACTAACTTGGATCATTGTTACCCACTTGGCATGGGAAACTTACACGTGCTGACACCATTTATGTTCCCTATAAATAACTGCTCGTATTTCTTGTTCTTGGTTGGTGGTAAGGTAATTGTAGCTAATTAAAAAAAAAGTGGTATGGGCCGATACTGTATCGATTTTAAAACGGCTGTGACAATCGTACACTCATAACATCACTCTTACAATTCCAGAAGTGCACAAGAAGAAAACAGTAACAATGGAGTTTCTTGCAGGTTCTTCTCCATGGAAACGACCACCCGTACCGTGAACGTACCCGAAACCCGAACCGTGCACCTTTGTCGACGTTTTAGGCTTAGGTATGTGAAATAAAATATTTTGATTGGTAGTTGGTACACTCATATTTTGCTAGTTATGTTGAAGTACATGGACCGTAACCAGACTTCAGGCTGCTACTGAGAAATATAGGAAAATAACACTTTACCAGACCTAAGAATCAATGCCAAGACTCACTGTAGTGTTATCCGCTTCTATACCATATTAGTTAGCTTACAGTTCAAACTGCAACAATCACCTTGAATTAAAAGTTTAGGCCACTTTCAGAGAACACCACTGATGATGACTTGATGAGCTCCCCTACAAAACAATAGCAATATCTCAGACCGGCAAGACATACCAGTGTAGTTAGATTATTCTAATATTAGCACGGCAGGACCTCCGGACTCCTGTCACCTACGAGTGGCCGTGAGCCGACGACGACGACGGTTTAAAATAGTTACTTTAAATGGCTACTTCCTTCGACGGTGATTGTGATAGAAATCACTGGAAATGTGCAGTGGTACGAGTAGTTGGGACGGCGAGTGCATTACTTGAAACGTTTGAGTCTACTGTGCTTTGCTACTACGGCGTGGAAGACTTTCTATAAGGTACGAAATTCTAAAATATTGGGCTCTGGTGCATTGGGTTAATAAAATGATCTCGAAAAAAATCCACTGCACTTTGCTTTACCTACATTTTTTTTCTCAATATTATAGTAGTTGGGTACTGACACCCACATCAACCGGAAACTGTCAAATTTTCCCAATCAACTTTAATTTAACCTAATGCTTTAGTGATAAAGTTGTAAATCAATTAAATAAGACAAATTGTTGTAGATTGATGTGCCTCTGTAGGTACATATAAATTGTTAAATAAATAGATAAATGCAGGTTTAATTGGGATAACTGTAACTGGAGCACTAGTTCATCGAATTCAATTAAAAGCCACACCCACAGACAATTAATTCCATCTCTATCCATGTCAGTGTCATGAAAATTCCACAAACGTTTCTATTAGTGTTCAGATTCCATTGTCGATTGCCAACGATGTGATTCAACCATTACTTCATCAGCAAAAACGTAGGGCTTCTGAACTAGGAATCGCCGGACACATGTCCCTCAAACCCTCATAGCTAAAGATGAAACTCGATTGAGTAGTATTGGGCATTTATTGACACTGTGAGCTTGTTTGGTGTTTTTGATGCTGTAAAATTGACACTACTTGGCTAGGTACTCGTCATGTTTGAATCGGAGTTGATCGGCGAAGCCAGGCGGCATAATCAAATAGGGCTAGGCACGTGGGCATATGTTCGGGAAAAAGCTGCTCGGGTTTGCTCGAACTGTGCGGAGCAGACACGAACATGATTCAGCGAGCCCACATGCAGAACGAAGTTACCGGTCGGCACGAGCCGAATACATGTAGTAATTCACATAAATTTCACATTACATTACGATTCGATAAATTTTAAAATTTATCGAATCGTAATGTAAAATTTAAATTTTATCGCTGAAGCATTAAGTTCAAGGTTGATTGGACAAATTTTACAGTTACGGGTAGCTTGATGTGCTAACCTCTGTCACAGTAGTATTATGATACAGTATTCCGACTTCATAGAAACGGACGAAACGCGAGCTATACCTACGCGCCTCGATCTAAGGGTGCACTTGGGGCGCAGACAGCATAGATAAGACACTATATAATACAAGATAGATGTGCAACTGAGGTTTTCGTTTTAAAAACTGTGTACCCCAACTGTTAGATGGCGTTACTTGTCTCAATGTACCCTCCGCTTACGCTATCGCTCACTAGATGGCGCTTTTAGGTTTTGTTTCTAGTAATAAATCCTTTTATTGAAGAATGATTGTTATTTATTTGTGTGAAATAAATGAATTCTTATGTGTATAAAATAGACTATGATGACAACATCATGATTATTCTAGTCTTGCCATAAATAAAATATAGAATTCGAAACATACACCTAAGAATTTACTTAATTCACAAAATAAATAACAATCAGTCGTCAATAAAAGGAAAATCATTCTTCCTAATCTTAAGCTAGGAATGACATCAATAAGAGCCATATCAATAAATGAATTATAGATAGAAATGAAAAATATTTAGTTTTTAAAGAATTTATTTCCTTTTTTTACAATGTGTGTTATAATAATATACATACAATACAGTACATCCAAAAAGCACTTAACTCATCGAATTCAAATCGAAAAGGTAAAATCGAGGTCCACTATACGTATAGGTACACAGCGTTGGATCAATCGTTTACGTATCTTATCACAGGGTCCAAGGGAAGAGTCCAACGTTTATAATAGCAGATATCAAGAAAACAAGCACAGTTTTAGATCGTAAAAGAACACAAAACAGATCAACAGAACACCACGAAACAACAAACGTAACTTAAAAAAAGTTTTCAAATGTACCCCCACTGTTACTGTGTGATAAATAAACTACTTGAAGTGAAAACGAAAAGGTCTTATTTATTTTGCAATAATATTTTTAAATGTATCTGTAATGTAAAACATGTTGAAATAATAATAATAAATAATACTTTTTTATTAATTAGTAATACTTTTATTGTACTGTTATCAACTAGCTCTATCTATTGGCAAAAGTATAAAACTATGGCCAAACAAGCGTTCCTAACCACATAGATGGCAGCACTGTCTATTAAAATTTTGTTTGAAGCCAATGTATGGAAGTTTCACCCCCCTGGCAGACAGTCACGGCTGTACCGCAGTGTCGAACGGACGGTGTGTTGTTTTTTGAACAATAACCGCGCGATTTTTTCTCTAAAAATCAGTTAATATGACGAGTAGGAAATATTGTGCTGTTTTTGGTTGTATGAATTCGTCAATAACGCATCCAGACATAAGTTTTTTTAAATTACCTGGAAACTCTGAAAGGTAAGACTATAAAATAATTTTACTTACTAGTAGGTAGGTACATAATGTGTGTCTTTTTAATGGATAAGTATTTCCTTTTATCTCACGAAAAAAAAGGTGTTTGGATTAATAAATAAAGCGAATAGAGTAACGGAAAGTTATTGAGACGAGTGAAATAGGTAGTTATATGCGGTTCTGAATGAATCATGATACGGTAGGTACCTACCTACTTACGCTTGTGTTAAAACTTCGGTGCCTATACTTTAAAATTTTACAATAAAGCATTTCGTACGACTCAGTCGAGGCGCAAATATTTTTCGGTCGCAAATTTATAAGCCCGATTTGTTTTTCTAACAAAAACATGTTTTTTTAATTAAATCTACCAATAAAAAAACAACACGCATTTTTATTGAACACTTCCTATTCAATATACCAAGTATTTAATTTATTTATATAAAAAGGATATTTACAATCACAAAACTAAATAGAAACAGAAAGTAGGCAAATGTAATTAAAATGCTGGAGACGGGCAGCCCTAACGCATGTTTACGTACCGCGCGGCTGTAGGCATTTATTTATATCATGCGGCCGAGTCACACTACTGTATCATAATATTACCGTGCCTCTGTACATGGTACGAAAAAAAAAGGAGTGTGTAAGGATCATAACATGTGGCGTTCTGTAGTTTTCTGCCTTACTGTCCAGTGTCCACCCTATTGAGGAAAATGCATGAGCTTCAATTGAGTTGCTATATTTACGTACTCTCACTACTCTCATACTACATCTATGAATAAAATATATAGGTATATGGTAACCGTTTGTGTGTAAATGTCCCTTCCGCCCTGTTTAAAGTTTAAAGCTATGTTGGTAGCAGTGATAGCCTCTATAGTCTGTGCCAGATAAGTAGGAATTAAAGGTCATTAACCCGCATACATTTATTCAAATAGGTACATAATTCCGAAAACAGAAATAATGACATAAACTTGTCCCGAAACGACCTTTATAGTGATTCTTGACTTTTTCTGGTAATTCATATTGTATTGTCGGAGAAACGCAGAGAAATTAACGAAGGAGCAATGACCTATAATTCTTATTTATCTGGCGCAGACTATAGTGGTGTGACCGTCGGACTGCCAAGTCATGGGTTACGAGTTCGAAACGCACCTCTGATTTTTGGCATTCATGTGCGTATTGTATAGTTATCACTTGCTTCTTCTTTGCGTGAAGGAAAAACATCGTGAGGAAAACAGCATGCCTGAGAGATATTTCTCGACGGCATGTAAAGTCATGTCAGAGTCCTATGGGCGGCATAAAAACTCTGACACCAGGTTAAGCACTAACCATAACCAAACGTTATAGAAAGAATCTATGTTGGTAGTTGTGGTTCCAAAAATAAATGGAACATAACGAGGTAGGCAATTGTGGTATGAACTATTACTATTACTGACACGCACGTTTTTTCGATATCGTTCCAGCTGGCGATTTTTGAATTTGAATTATTACTAATGGAAAACCTATTATTTTCGAATTCTAGTTATTTTTGTTGATCTAGTGTTCAAAGTATAAAAAAATACTCTTCAAACAGGTAGATCATTAAAAAAAACGCTTCCATCTTCCATAGAATGTATTTATGTGCTATCGATTTTTGCACAGTACGATACAGTGTTTATGCTCACTGGCAGTAAGCCCAAAAGCGGTTTTACTCTCGTTGTTTTGTTGATTGAAAGTCCACCGGTCAAGCGCTCATTGATCACATTTGTGATTCAGTTACTTTTGAATTGGCCTTTCCAGGTTTTATCATTTTTAACCAACTTCTAAAAAAAGGGGTGGTTACCTATGTATTCTACCAGTCCCTTTTTTCTTTTCGTGTATGTTCACCGATTACCTACTCCGTGACTACTGAACCGATTTACGTGATTCTTTGCGGTGGTCTCATTTAAACCAATAATAACTTTGCTTGAGTAGTTTAGGAGTTATCTCCTTTAAAACGTATTATTTTTGTTCTTGGCCTAATATGACGACATGATGGTTCTACAATTACTTATAGTTACAATGTAAAACTTTGTCATGACAAGAATTTGATGAACATGAACAGGGCGAAGCACGATTACGATTGTTTGATGTGGAAGCTGGAGTACCACAGGCTTCTATTTTAGGCCCTGTGTTGTATAACATATTATTTACATCAGATTTACCCACATTGGACGACATAACAGTTGCAACATATTATATGCTGACGACATAGCCTACTTATCAGTGACAAAAAAAAATACAAGACTTTGTGTGGTAAGTAGGTAGGTATACTACAAATAAAAAGGGTAAAATAAAATGTACCAAGAGCATTTGAGGAATGAGCATCCTGTGTATTTATTTGTTCTAGACAACATTTTGTAATTCTAACACTGACCGTTAGCTCATAGTTTCATACCGACAGCCGGAGCAGTGCCAAAGGTCGAGATGACTCAGATTCCGTCATTCCTGTCAGGTCCGACCGATTGCTTACATCACACTCGTATATCGTCGCACGCCCCTGGTATCGAATATCTTTCATTCAGTTAGGAATTGTTCACAGTTTCCTATTATATCAGGAGTAAAAGTAAATTCAACATCATTAGCCTGCAGCAGGGTAATTATTTCATTTGGTGTAAATCGGCTGTCCGCGATAATATCACCATAAATGAAGTTAGATTTTTACCATGGATTAAAGTAACTTGTAATATGGAATGATTTCTAACTGGCGCTTCTTTTAAATTCTATATATATTAAGTAATTTAAAAGTTATTTTGTTCAAAAGGGCCAAAATGTCATCACCAAGGGGTGTCCGCTTTCCAGTTTTCGGTAAAACTTCAGCAAAATGTTCCATTAAATTCACGTTTACGGCTGAAACTACTGTTTACCTAAAAAGTTCAATAGTTATGACATACATTATTGATTGCACAAATTAAAACGTATTGTAAAACACTGAACAGCAACATCGTACATTTTGGTTCCTAATAAACTCATCATTACCGTGGCATAACGTAACGCGACATGCAGCTCTTCACTAAATAGCTTTGCACAAACCCCGCCGCTGCCCCCAAGTGCCCCTAGCCACCATTCAGACGGCGAAGTGAACGCAGGTCGCACAGCGCAAAATTAAGAATTTTTATATATTTTACAAAGTCGTACCGTGGTTTTTGTCACAGTAATATTGTCTTTCCCGTGGGTATCATTCCACAGTAAGTATACGAATTGTATATATTAATCGTATTTTATCTTATAGCCTAACTGATTTGTTATGACGTAATCAGTAAAACATTCTGGAATATCTTATACGGTAAGAGTTAAAGTGGAAATTTCTGGATTTTGTCATTACCAAGGTGGTCATTACCATGGATTTCCGTGGACTTTTCTATCCACGGTAATGACAATGATTCCATGGTAATGACTATCTCCACTTATCCTGCATAGAGCTTGCCTTTTTAAATTTTTGCCTTGAGCCTAACTGATTTGTTATGACGTTATAAGTAGAACGTTTTGGCATTAACATGCTAATGTGAAAATTTCTGGATTTTGTCATTACCATGGATTGCCGTCGACTTTCAATCCACGGTAATGACAATGCTGCCGTCGACTTTCAATCCACGGTAATGACAATGCTTCCATGGTAATGTCAATGATTCCATGGTAATGACAATGATTCCATGGTAATGAGTATCTCCACTTACCCGAACAAGAGCTTGCATTTTAAAATTGTTGCCTTTTATATCTGTGCACACTTTCCGCTAATTTTAGTATTTTGCGCAAATTTTTATCGCATGATTATTTTGTTTTTTTTTTTTTATAATATTGATTGTTCCAGTGACTGAAGTAAATGAATATGCCGCGTAAAAAACAAGAAAATAAACAAGAATTGTTACGAAAAAAACGGATACTTAACTAAAAAGAAAAGGCGCGAAAAAATTAAATGTAACCCTAAGCTGTATAAAGAATACCTAGATTTTTTTTATGAATACACATAGGTACTGATTGTAAAAAAAGAGATTATTTCCTATTATATAGAATGCCAAATATATGTGTTTTATTAAGATTATTTCGAGAAGCAAAATGAAAATAATAAATAAATAATTACGATAATCATATTATTATTTGGTCTTATTATTCATTCCTTTAATAAGTTCTAATATTCTATTATTTTAGAAACACATACACACACAGACTAGAGATGGGTACTGCAATAGCTGTTCACTAATTGGAGATAGAAATATTTGTCATTACCATGTGCTATGGTCATTACCAAGCATATTAAATGTCATTACCATGTGCTATGGTCCTTACCAAGCGTGAAACATGTCATTACCATGACGCTTAAAACTTTGCGGATCCATATCTTCACTAATATGGAACCTAAGAGATGGCCTTCATTTTTTTTATAATCCTTGAATAAGAAACTTTTAACTAAGATGACGTTTGCGATTAAAAACAATTTTATTTTTATTTTTTTAACAAACCACTCAATTTGCACCAAATGAAATAAATACCCAGCAGTCCACTAACTAGACGTAAGCTTCTCCAATCGGACGCCATTCAACTAATAAATATCGATATACAACTCTATGCACTTCCAAAAAAAACATGCGGAACAGTCTTTGGGGACCGATAGAAGTGAAAACTAAGGGGCCGCCTCCACAAACGAGAGAATCGCGGCGATATTATTGTCCTTGCCACGTTAAGGTGAATGCTTCGACCAGCCCGCGAAATTCAAATTTTCTTACGTTTTTGGCAAATTGCAAGCCAGTGCAAGGTTGTATGTTGATTAAAATATTGGACGCGATTGTAAGACGTATGTAGTTACAGAATGATAATCATCAAAACCATCAATACAACCCTCCAAGTTCATAAAGGTCTAGCAATGACTTTGACCTTGAAAAAATCGTTTCTCGACCTTTATGAACTTGGAGGGTTGTATTGATGGTTTTGATGATTATAATTCTATAACTACATACGTCTTACAATCGCGTCTAATATTTTAATCAACATACAACCTAGCACTGGCCTGCAATTTGCCAAAAACGTAAGAAAATTTGAATTTCGCGGGCTACCCTGGAGCATCAGCCTTAAGCCACGTTTTTCTATACACTCTCTTTTGGGCCGTCTCCACGAGCTACAGAATCGCGGCGATATTTTCGTTTAGAAAATACATTGAATCGCCGAGATTCGCTCACTCGTGGATGCGGCTAGGGTTGCCAACCGTACTCTAAAATAGAGTATTGTCCTCTTTTTCAAGTAGGCGTACTTTATAATCTACGACACCAATAAAGTACGCTACAATACTCTATTTACGTAAAATTGATTGTTACTGGCTCTTTATTGGTTATGAGTACCTAAGAAACTAAATAAAGTGGTATCCACAGCCACAAAATTTACGCGTTTGATAAATGTCGCTTTGAGCAACAAAAAATACGTTTGTAAGAACAAATACTGAAAAATAATAATAAATACTCTTTTTTTAGGCTGCGTACTTTATTTTTGTACTACCAAAATGAAAAAATACTTTATTCGTCCTAAAAAAAGGTGGCAACCCTAGATGCGGCCCCTAAGTTTGAATAGAATTAATCCAAAATAAACTCTGTGTTCATCGCTCCTAATAAAATTGTACTAATAGGTAAGGTTGATGTTGACTGTTTGAAGAGAATCAATCCAAAATAAACTTTACATACCCTGTGTTCATCACTCTTAATGTAAGTAGGGTCATTGCGCCGGTTAGCGACCAGTTAGCTGAGTTGACATTTCGTAGGAACTTAATCATACTTAGTTGTAATAGAATTAACATTCATTAGTCAAACAATATCCTAAATTATATGTACATTTAAAAATAATCAACATCAATATTTTCTAGTCATCAATAGTCAATATTATTTTATATCATCGAAAGCTTTTTTCAGGGCTTCTTCAGTGTAGGTACTGGACAGTCTCTTTATTATTATTTTTTGACTTTTAATTATTTGGGAGCTCCATCTAAAAAAATTATAATAATATTTATTGTTGTTTTTATGAGTCATTTTGTTTTAAACTGAAAAATAATAATATTTAGTTTTTGACAGATTAGGTACAACCGCTTGCTAAAATAATTATTAACCGGACATTTCATTAAACAAACAAATTAAAAAAATCAGACATGGTCGCATACTCAATGAACTTTCATACTTATTTCTGTAAGCGGCCGTTATTTTTCTCATACAAAATTATGGTGGCAGGAAACCAATGTCTTTATTTCGATTATTTTGGTTTATGACCACCCAATTTTGTACGTAAATTAAACAAAGTTCTTTCAAAGAAACTGGTGGTCGCTTACCAAAGTACTACAAAGAAAACCTTTTACAATGCTACCTTAAAAATTGTAACAGTCCTGTATGAAGCATTACGATCATATTAATCAAAACAAACTAATGCGGTTCTCGTCGGTTTGCGACCATGTGGTCGCTATCTAACGTTTTTGATAAATAAGCATTTCGGTTACCGACCACGGGATTTTATCTTAATAATAAGTTAAAAAGTAGCAAAATACAACTAAATAATAAGCAAAACTTATCGATTGTACAATTTAACATCTAACTTGTGTGTAAAATATGAAATAAGTAGATAATAAAACTTAGCTTTGAGCGCCGCGCGCCGTGTTATTTTTTTTCCAACTCGCGGTATCATATCATCTCGCGGAATCAAGACGCGCACTGAGCAATTTTTTTTCGGCTCTGGGTTAACCCATTTGTTTTAAACTGTGTTAATTCTTATTTCATAATTATTTATAAAGCTCGTTAGATTTATTTTTTATCTAGGTTACCTCTACAAATACTATTATCTTGATCTAAAGAAACTTAGTCCGTCAAATGGTCGCCTACTGAAGGTGGTCGCGATACCGGCGAAACGACCCTACTTATCAGGTTGATTTTGACTAACCGTTCTATGAAAGCGTTCGGTGACGATGACGCGAGTTCCATGATTACTGTTCACCCAAAAAGTGTTCAACGCGCTATAGAAGTTTTCACTTCAAATAGAAACGGAGGCGAAGAACAATAATTTGAACCATTGGAAATACAGCCAGTAAACTTTTATTTAGTCACACCATCATTATTTGCCTGGAATCACCCACTGCTGGGTATAGGCCTGCGCTTTCTTCTGCCAAACTTATCGGTTCAGTGAGTCCCTCATTCATTTGTTTCCCGCGACGTCAACCGCTAGAAGAATGTCGTCCAAAATGCTCTTTTGGACGGCCATGGTTACCTACGCTCAAAAATTATAACATTCCGTAAAAGTATTAAATCATCAAACATTTCTCTTTGATCTTTGGAAAATTATACAGCATGTGCAGGTAGACACATGAGCGAAATTATTGACACATCAAGCTCCCAGAAAAAAGGCCCAAGCAGTACCTACTACCTACTGTAGATTGTGAAGTCACAGACGCCGCTGTGTATTGTGTACGCTTTTCCTAAAATAAAGAAATTCTTCCAAAATGCCCAGTCTACCAGCATTCCCCCTGGTTTCGAATAATTGTGAACACAATCCATCAGTCTCTTATTTATTTGGCCTTCCTGCATCTCCATCTTTTCTCAAAGACGACTTCTTAGCACTGCCGTGCCAATCCAAAAGACTGTAAGTCGACTTACAGTGTTTTAGCTTAACAACGCCCAATCAATTTCTTGAAGTCTGTTTAGTACCCGTGACCAACATTTTTTTCATTACAATGTACATTTGGCAAGATAAGGCAACCAAAAAAACACTGTATTACGTTCAAGTTATGGTTTAAACATGCTTAAAAATTGTAAAAAAGCTTACAGTATTCTGCCGTAACAAACTACGAGTGTTGTTGAAGATACAGTGTTTTGAACCGACGCGTAACTCGCACGATGATACCGTCCCACCAGCGTACTATGATCTAACAAAATTATTGTTATCTCGCTCTTTCTTTGGTCATTCTAGGCCCCCGGCCTTTTCGGCAAGTTTAAAGATGGTTCAGTTTACGTGTGACGCGCAGTGACACCAGTAATCATCATCATCATGATTTCAGTCGAAAAACGTCCACTGCTTGACATAGAACTCTCCCCAAGTGTCACCACATTGACCGGTCCTGGGCGACTCGCATCCAGCGGATTCCCGCAACCTTCACCAGGTCATCGGTCCACTTAGTGGGACGCCTTCCAACGCAACGTCTTCTAGTTCGCTGTCGCCACTCCAGAACTTTTCGGTCCCATCGGCCATCCGTTCTGCGAGCAATGCCCACTGCCACTTAAGTTTGTCAATTCTTCGGGCTACGTCAGTAACCTTGGCTGTCTTGCGGATGTCTTCATTTCTGACTTGATCACGCAGGGAAACTCCGAGCATAGCCCTCTCCATTGCCCTTTGGGTGACTTTAAGCCTTCTGATGAGGCCCATTGTGAGCGACCACGTTTCGGTCCCGTATGTAATCACTGGCAATATACACTGGCTATAGACTTTCTTCTTGAGACACTGCGGTAAGTTGGACGAGAAGATACCGCGCAACTTCCCAAACGCTGCCCAGCCGAGTCGGATTCAACGATTGACCTCTTTCTTGAAGTTAGACCTACGACCTACCTAACTGGACCGTCTATCTCAGGTACACATAATCGTCTACAGCTTCGAGTGTAGTCTCCGATCTTAATAGGAGTGGGTGTTACATGGGCATTAAATATGACCTTCGTTTTGTTTTGTGTTTTAAAAACAACAAGACACCGGGTGATGACGGAATTACGGCCGAACTCCTGAAGGCGGGTGGAAAACCGGTACTTAAGGCCCTTCAGAGGCTGTTTAATTCCGTAATACTTGAGGGGAAAATACCACAGGCATGGTGCACGGGTTTGGTGGTACTCTTCTTCAAGAATGGCGACAATGCCCGGCTGAAGGCCTATCTCATTTCTAAGCCATAGCTATAAGTTATTTTCAAGAGTCATCACGAATAGTCTCGCGCGCAGGTTTGGCGATTTTCAGCCTCCCGAACAAGCCGGTTTCCGAAAAGGTTTTAGCACCGTGGATCACATACATGCTGCGGCAGGTTATACAGAAGACCGAAGAGTATATATAACCTGCCTCTCTGTTTAGCGTTTGTGGACTACGCGACCCACTCCTTTCAATATCGGAGACTCTACACTCGAAGCTGTAGACGATTATTATGTGTACCTGGGACAAACGGTCCAGTTAGGTAGATCTAATTTCGAGAACCTCCTCTGTCAATCGTCGAATCCGACTCGGCTTGGCAGCGTTCGGGAAGTTGCGTGGTTCTTTTCGTCCAACATACCGCAGTGTCTCGAGATGAAAGTCCAGTGTGTGTTGCCAGTGATTAGATACGGGACCGAGACGTGGTCGCTCACAAAGGGCCTTATCAGAAGGCTTGAAGACGTCGGAGAGGGCTATGCTCGGCGTTTCCTTGCGTGATCGAATCAGAAAAGAAGACATCTGTAAGAGAACCTAGGTTTCCGACGTAGCCCGCAGAATTGCCAAACTTAAGTGGCAGTGGGCACCATATTGCTCGCAGAACGGATGGCCGATGGAGTCAAAAAGTTCTGGAGTGGTGACCGCGAACCGGAAGATGTTGCGTTGGAAGGCCACCCACTAGGTGGAGCGGTGACCTAGTGAAGGTTGCGGGAATCCGCTGGATGCGAGTCTCACGGAACCGGTGAATGTGGCGACACTTGAGGGAGGCCTATGTCCAGCAGTAGACGCCTTTCGGCTGAAATGATGATGAAGATGAATACGATCTTAGCTTAACAATAATGGATTTAATTAGCAGCCTGCACTCATACATATGGTAATATAATTATTGATCTTTTTAAAACACTGTATCATTGGATACAGGGTTATCGCGTAATAAGTTACCTGCGTTTATACTAGGCATAAACACTGTAATTGGTTTTACAGTGTTTTGCTTTGTTATAATTGTACTTAAACTAAGCAACTCTGACTTTTCAATACAAGTTAGTGGAAATATCTTTTATTTTTACTAAATTTATCAAAAAAAAAACTACTTGGCTATGTAGTTAGAGATACACACCTGCTATAGAATGCATAAAATATTATTATATTTAACAGTAATCATTATAAAAAGCAATTATTTGTTAAAAACATATATCGTCAAAAATCTCACATGTGGTTTTCAAAAGTTACAGTGTATTGGATTGGCAGGGCAGAGCAGTTCTTGGATATCTGTCGGATCGCGGATGTAAAGAGAGGAAGTGCAAAGGAAAAGCCCTGTCCCTTAAAAGGAAAATGGATGGATGTACTTAATTTATTATTTTACCTCGAACCATCCTTCCCAAAAATGTCCCTGGGTCTTCAACACAGCTTGGTTCTCATTTCTATTTACCTCAGGTATCACGGATCATATTCTGCAGTGTCCTCATTTCATTATAGAGAGATCAATTGAAAAATCAATAGAGTCGATTCAGAGCTTTTGTTCGTAACATAAGCAGATAAAATTTATAATTCAATTGAATAAACAATTTGATTCATAATGCTGTTGGCTATTATGTACGTACGTATACCAATTCGTTCATCGATAACAGGAAGCATTTCATATCGACGGTCATATGAATGATCAGATTGTGGCTCGTTCACATTGACAGTGCGATCACGTAGTACTAACACTACAGCACTATTAGCTAGCTAGCATCGACTTTGATTTTCATTGCTCATTTGCTATTAACATTCCTATCTGTGCTAGGTTAATGGAAGCAATGTACATATTTGCACTTTGTTGTGGAACGTGTGCAATCAATGAATGGCTAATAAAGTTAATTCAACAGAGCTTCTCAAGACGTGCAGTCACGGATGTTTGTGTGGCACAGTTTTGTTGAAGGAGTATCTTGCAAGCGATTTCTTCTTGATAGAGGTAAAAAAAAATAAAAAACAAATATATATATTTGACGTCAGTTATTAAAGCACACACACACACACATATAAAAAAAAGATACAAAATAAGGAGGAAAACATAGTATGTGCTGTGTGCCTCACGGCTGCGCCAATGAAGGCCATTTCAGCCTTCATGCCAGACAGGTGATGGTGATGCTGTCTGACGCTGGTCTTCCAATGAACCTTGAGTGAGTAAGTAAGTGACGGAAAACAGTTTCAAAGAAAATTTATATAAATAAATGGTTACAAATAAAGCACGGAAAGCACGTTAAGCCGTTGGACCCGGCTGTCAATTGCAGATCTTTGACAGTCGTTACAGGTAGTCAGTGGCCCGAAAGTCTGACAACCAGTCTGACCAAAGTGCCAAGGGGTTTATTACCCAGTAATATCTCGGTTGTGGAGGTCAGATAGGCAGTCGCTCCATATAAAATACTGGTATTCAGCTGCATCTTGTTAGACTGGAAGCTGCTTAACATATTTGGGAAAACTCTAGGCAGATGATGATGATGTCTTGATAGAGGTAGGTACATCATCGCATTTTATCGTCAGCAACTTTCCTGAATCGTCTCGACTTATTTTCTTTTGACTCCATCGACTTCGTCGGATCTGTATCGACAATTTTTAGATGTTGTTACCTAACCCAGTGATAGAACTGATCACCAAAAACCTGGAAATGAATCACGATTAGGTACTCCGAATTGACAAAAATTAACTCTACAATTATCCGTCCCGTGACGAGTCAACCTGACTTTACTTGGACAGGTAGAAAGCAAGAGAAGAAAACGATAAGGAAAGAAACGTGATATATAGGTTAGTAACTCTTGAGTATTCACTTTTATTGGATTTACTTGTAGCACTTGTTTGGCCTTAAGTACCTAGCTACGTATAGTGTGTACCTATGCTACGTACTAGCATTAGCATAGCCTTCCTCGCAAGCATGAATATGACATAGTCATGAGGATGCTGGATCGACTATTTCAGTCTTGTTTCTTGTATTCTTGTACAGACAGAAATTAAACCTAATTTAATCCATCCTTTAAACAAAATAGAATAGCATGAATGTCTCCTATTATAATATTTAGGTACCTACTACACATTATGTCGGAGGAGGAATTATCGTCGAAAACCACAATCCTGATCTTTAGACGTTGCTTCAAATGGAATCCCATTTTCATTGAAATTAACGATATATCTGCATTTGTCGGTTAAGTTTATCCATACCTCCGTCCGTGGGATCATTGCGACCTAAACCTAACACGACAACCTTCAAGATTCTGCTCATTATATCTTCACGTGTAAACTCGCAAAGGTCAACCATTCACAGCATTGTCCTAAACAGAGACAGGGTAACACAGCTAGAAAACATGGATGGAAAAAAGGAAACAATTTGATGTTCCAATCTAAGAGATAACAAATAAAGAACTGGACCAGAATGTGGGAACAAGGTCATTTAATCAGCTGATACAGCGAGCTATACGGTAGACGGTGACCCTCTGAGTCACGCATGCGTAGACAAAACGTCTCAGAATTTATAACAAAATATTATAGAGAAATGTAAAAGCGGGTGATGAATGTAACCGCAGAATTGTTCAACGCGGTCTATGGAACCGGGTCAGTGACTCGGAATTCGCATGTCACAGACTGTGTTGTTGGCACATTTTTGCAAAGAAAATGGTATGTTTTGGTTTTTAAGTATCGGGGTGGTTGCCAGAAATAAAGCTGCAGTGCAGTAGTCAGCTTGCAGCGGCACTGGCAGACTGCGGTGCTGGCTCACCATTCATTGTGATGGCGGGAGGTCGATACGTCGTCAGTGTCGCCGCGCCTTCTGTGCTGCGCGGTCGTTGCCAGCTATCCGGTCCGCGCCGCTTTCTGACGCTCGTCTGACGTTTGTGAGCACTGCGCAACCGACTGATATCGACAGTGAAGCCTTTATTTATAAACAAATTGTAATTACCTGTGTTTTTAATTATTTTTAACGTCAGTTTCATTCATGAACAAAAATTTTGATACGTAAACTAAGAGTTACAGTGAAATTTAAGAAGATAACATAATTATTTAATATTTTACGTGAAAGCGCACGTGACGACAGACTGTATTACATAAATATTGAATGATATGGACACAATTTTTATTATCAGTAAGTACACGTGGTATGCACCTGGCACACGATTGATATACTTTACATTATAATTTATTACCTTAGATGACTAGAATAACAGTTGATAAATTACCAACAATTGTTAAAATGAAGATAAGGAGCATTGTAAAAAAGATTAATAAGCTAACTTAAAAATAGCAGATGATAAGTATCTAAAACAAATGAAAGGTGACATTTACATAATTATATAAGGACGTACTGAAACTAACGACAATAGAATAATTAATACAAGATGACAGCGGTTATGTAGAGAGTACGCATTCAGTCGCCCACGGATACACTGCCGCAGTTCAAACATGGTGACTGACACACTTGTAAATCAAATTAAGAAGCCAATTTGACAATATAAAACTCTTCAAGACAACTCATAAAGTAACTATCAGTTTTAGGAGCAGATATCGCAGCAACAAAACATTAGATACACAAGACATGTTTGCGATGAGAACCGGTTCCGCAATTAAGTACTGCAAAACAAAGCAAATATGGCAATGCCTAAATCGTATTTAGGAATTACAACAATCGCATCAATGAAGCAATTCAAACCGTAATCCAATTTGATGTAACTGGCGGAAAATTCGATGTTATCACAATGATCAATTATAAGCGTTTAAATATTGATAAAGATTCTGAAGTAAATGATCGAAATAAGTCATTTGAACTTCCTTTTATCGATAAGATTTAAAAAGTTTTAAACGTCCGAAATACAATATTATAATGTTACATGCAATAAACTAGCTATGAACGATCACATCGCGTGACGAGCTTTTGTTTAAAATGCTATCAATGCTTACATTATACCCTGTTTTGTACTGACTGAAACAACGTATTGTGTGAAATTATATCACGATATCCACGATCGATCCTATTCCTCATCCAATTTTGTCACCATATCAAATAGATTGTGACTCCAATATTAAAGAAAGCATTCACGCTACAGTATTGCGGTTCAGATTCTCTTTCAATTTTCAATATAAACAAAATTTAAAATAAGCAAGCAATATGATAGATTGTACCATTATTTTTTGCCCATCCATTCAATCAACAAAGCTTTGGTAAAATATTGATTTCTTTGGTCCGCAGTTTTCTATTCATCTTGGCAAGAATAGATGCCATTCTCTAAATTGCCGATGTTAAAGATGTTTGAGTAAAAAAGTGTCTGTACCACCTAAACTATACTATATTTACTACCTATTGATTTAATAAATTCCGCCTTTGTCGAATTCTCTTTTTGCGTGGAGGTTGTATTTGAATAATTTTGAATGAATATATTATATGACACCCAATATTTGTACGAGGTCAACATGTATCATCAAATTGTAGGCAGGTACTAAGTTGCTAACCTTTTGGAATGTGCTGGAAAATTTTGCAACGTTGCGTCCACCGTTATATGTATAAAGTCAAAACAAATCATTAGTCAAAAGGATGTAAAAACTTAGAGCGGAAAATCGTGTCAAGGTTCAACGTCAAATAGTTTAGATTGTTGCCTGGTTGATCTTCGAATGTCTTTTTTATTAAGACCGTGGCCAATAGGGCAATAATTGATTACAAAAGTTGTCTAAATGCAAAATGCATACCTAAGTAGAAAACCGCGTCGTCTTATTTTCTATCGATTCAAATTAAATATTATGTAAGATGATGATTATAACATTGAGATTTAGAATTAAATTCCTATTAGCGTTGCGTAAGAGCTCTTTGGCTCAGAATTTTGGAATAAATTATCGGAACCGGTAGCTTTTGTCAAGTTATTCTCGTGACCCTACTCATTATGAATGCGTACGGCAATTTCTTGTGAAGCTTCGGATACAATATCTTCGTTCCCCAGTACTTCAATAATAATATTATTATAATTGATAAAGGTAATTAGGTGAAACTTTGCGTTCTAAAGTGGAAATACTTCAATTTTTTTATCTCCGATATACCTATGTAATTCTTGCACAGTGTATTTTCGGGGTTGAGTACGTATAATAGCTTCTCAACCACTTTTGTGATATTTGTATGACTAAATTTTTCCATGTCATTACGTAATAGTCTCATCAGACTGGTACACGATAAATACATCACGCATCACGCATCATCATACATCAACGCTGTATTAATCAAAACATGCATAATAGAGAAATTTATGTCTATAAAATCTTCTAACATTAATTGTACCTTGTCAGCTTCATCATTTTTTGCATGTTTTGTAGTCAAAACAAAACTGAGTTTTGCTTTTTTTATAAAAATGTCGAACTATTCATCATAAAATGTGTTTGATTTAATTAACCTCTTATCTGAAAGAAAACTTTAGTCAGTTAATAATCATTTATTTCTTAATTTATTTTTGAGGAAGGTATTATCCGTATTATACCTTTCATCATCATCATCATCATCATCTGCCTAGCCTTATCCCAACTATGTTGGGGTCGGCTTCCAGTCTAACCGGATGCAACTGAATACCAGTATTTTACATGGAGCGACTGCCTATCTGTCTATTATGCCTATAGTGAGGCCTTAAAAAATATCGAACTTTTTATATTCGTTACCAATAGTTTGTATGCCAATACTCTCCTTATTACTAACAGGTACTTAATAACACATTATCATTAGCTGACCGATCGTTTTACAGTTTCACTACGTACCCACGTAATGCTGGTCGCTTATTAGTAAAACACTTTACGTTTCACGCTTAATAGTAATCAACTTTGTTTCTAAACTAATTATTACCTTATCGTCTTGTTGTTAGCGACCTAATAATTCAGTACTAATGAACAATAGATTATTTTGCTCACTGGTTACACAAAAAACAAATATTTGGTACTTTTGTAAACATAGCTCTCGAAAAAGGAACATAACTTGATTGTGCTCTACATAAAGAGTATAAATAGACCCTTAGGCTGAGGCCAAACGAGCGCAATTTTGTGAGTCGCGTAATTTTGGTTTCATACATATTTTACGTCGTTGCATCGTCACGACGTAAAATGCGCCCATGTATGTATGAAACCGAAATTACGTGACTCGCAAAATTACGCTCTTTTGGCCTAAGCTTTAACGAAACCGAAAGGCACTTGTTTCTCCCCGTCACTGCGAACATATTCTTCATATTCTTGTTCCAGGCTATACCATGAACATTCTAGTTACGGAGATATTGGGGGTCAAAGTTCCAACTTTATCTCCAGTTTTTTTAAACACAAATACAAGTTTGAGTGCAATACATTGAGTCCTACCGTAAAACGTGATATTTCACCCCAAAAAGGTGGTTCCCAGCAATATTTTTTGCGTAGAGTTATTTAGTTGGATGTACATAATGCTTGGTTGCCGGCTTCGTGAAGGGTTCGTTAACAGTTAATACCATGTAAATAGTTATTCTAACGAATTACGAATTCTGCGCCGGCGGACTGCATCATTGGTCGAATGGTCGCATGCGACAGCTGAGCATGAGGGTTTAATTCCCGGGTTGGGTTTGCTGATAGAAAAACTCGAAAAACTCAAGTTTTTCTATCAGGAATTTCTCAGTAGCAAGCCAGGAGCCTGAATTTGTACCCGGTTAACGGTAATAGGCTCGCCCCGTAATACTTGGGACTTAAACATAAGTGGCTAAATATGGGTTGTACTTAGGTGCACGTCCTCTGCCCAAAATTTCGGGGATTACAGGCGTAACATTATCTCACGATACAAAAAGTCAAAGCCGTTTTCCTACGACTCAGTTACAAAGTTATAACGAACTGTTAAAGATACGTAATCTCTTTCATCTCTATCAATACTCTGATACAGATTGAGTGATCGATTGTCGGCCTATGTACTATCGAGGACACTCCCGCTTGACGCAAGCAAGCAAAGCAAGCAAAAATTAGCTTAGTGGTGACTAAGCTAATTTTTGCTTGCACTCGCAACATAGAAACGCTCTCTAGCCCCGCCCCGTTGACTTTGTATAGAAATAATGAATGAAGAGATACCGAATCGGCCGAGCGCACTGACGACGCACGCCTAACGAGAGTTATTGTAATTTTGCGCGCCAAAGTTGTCACTTTCCTAATAGGCCCAAACTTTAAGGGGGCGTGGCTCGGCGCCTCCGCATGATTTAAAATTTGAAACTGGTCAGGCGGAAAAGACCCCAATAGTACCACACTGGCCGGTTTGTTTCAACATATAGGTAGTTATAATAAAGGTTACCAGCCTCGTGGTATTCCCATAGCTTTTCCATAAACGTTCGTGGTAACCGTGTAGTGATAACTTAGTTGCCAAAATTAGCATCATCTACTACACATTCGACTTTGGTGTATAAAGAATAAGATTTGTCAAACTTCTTGGGATGAAAAACGATCCAAGTTTCGCCACAATAAACGCCTTCGAATTCAAATGATGTATCGTTCTTTTCAATTGTATTTAAGTACCTATCGTTATTCACAAAAATATGATTAATGGATGCTTGAAATGGTAATTAATATATTTATCTACACCCATGCTATAAATCCTCTATAAAGGTATCTGAAACAGTTAGCTTATGGCCAACATTAAAACAGCCAGTGTCTTAATAACCATTATAACACCCAAACGGGTGTTATAATGTTGTACTGAATTTCATTATGCAACTCGTTTTAAAAAAAGAACATCGAATGTGGTAGTGAATCGAACGTCTAGCACGTGCGATTCACTGCGCCACGTACTTCATACACAGCGCCGTAATTAAAAAAAAAAAACTTATAGGTTAATTCGAATTCACGTCGTATCCCGCCATTTTTGTTCGACATTTGGATATTAGTATTGCATTATGTACTTTGTTGTTTACAAAAATGAGTGATACAAGCTTTGTTAATTTTGATAATTGAACAATACAAAATGTAAATAATTATATTACTACCTATACACGGTTTGTTTGTAGTAAATACAAGCAATTAAACTTTCCATGAATTTACATAGACTTCTTAGAACACTGCAACACCCTATGGTTTCAGAACCTTTTATGGAGGATTCATATCATGGATGTAGATAAAGTCTTGTATGCAACTGTACATAATTAGGTATTAAAACACTCATGTGATACTATTATCACACTCGGCTTCGCCTCGTGTGATAAACCCACATTCGTGTTTTAATACCCCTCATTAGACAACAGTTGCATAAATAACTATTATACTACACTTTCTTAGTAAGTGTACCAATACTACCCCACTAATAGGCTTGAAAGCTGTTCATTAAACCTTCTCAAAAATCTAGGCAGTTATGTTGTATGGAATTTCATTACTGCCCTGAAAATCAGGGTAGTAATGCATTACTAACGCGTTATGTTTTTGTTTTTTTAAGTCTTGATGACGTCATCATCATCTTCCTGCCCTTATCCCATGTTATTTGGGGTCGGCGCAACACGTTTTTTATCTTTTCTTTTCTTTTCTTTTCTTTTCTTTTCTTTTCTTTTCTTTTCTTTTCTTTTCTTTTCTTTTCTTTTCTTTTCTTTTCTTTTCTTTTCTTTTCTTTTCTTTTCTTTTCTTTTCTTTTCTTTTCTTTTCTTTTCTTTTCTTTTCTTTTCTTTTCTTTTCTTTTCTTTTCTTTTCTTTTCTTTTCTTTTCTTTTCTTTTCTTTTCTTTTCTTTTCTTTTCTTTTCTTTTCTTTTCTTCTCTTTTCTTTTCTTCTCTTTTCTTTTCTTGCAAGTGTAGTATAAAGCAGTATATATCACTCGAGGGTAAGTACAGATTACTAAACTCGTGTGGTTCACGGCCCTCCGCTTCGCGTCGGGCCTCAAATGCACACTCGATTAGTAATCTGTGCCTTACTCCCCTTGGTGAATAAATAGCTATTCCATCTGTCAGTTGTCAATCTAGTCTTAAAAACAATAATCATTTGGCTTTGTCCCAAAACTGACCTCTACAGTCGAACTCTATGACCCAGCTACAGTTATCTGTTCAAACAATTTGAAACTTTTCATTATTCTACGATAATTCTGCATCAAACTGTTACGTATATTCACTAACATAAAATCCAGTGTTATCGTTCTAGCGAATGTGAGCTCATTAACGCAATGAGAGATTATTTAATTGCTATTTTTGTTGAGCTCATTAGGGTCATCATTAGCGAAGTTGACGTATTTTTCGCGTTCGTCATTAGTAATGTTTAGAAATGAGTAATAGTAATATTTTTGTTGAGCAAGGACTTTAGTATGATGCACAAAACTAAAATACCTATCATGATATTTTTTACTAACAGGTGTCAAACAAAACAATAGAATTATCCTTATGGCCCTTCTAACCCATAATTACCAACTCTATTTGTGGTGGTTCAAACTTCGTTTAAAATACTGTTCAAATAAAGTTCTAATCAGCTTGCACTACAAAGCGGATTGTTACGTCAGTCACTACGGCCGAATAGTGCGAAATGAGTGTTTTTTTGCGATTTACAAAAAATCTATTGATTGGACTAAAAAATAAAATACATAAGACCTGACTTTTTTTAACGGAGGATCACGCTAAGCCATTTGTGGCTATTTATTCCTCAAATGGCTTAGCATGATCCTCCGTTACGCCTAAAATACTGCAGTATTAATTTTAAAATAAATATATGTTAAAGTTGAGGATTAATTCTAGGTACTATGTGTGACGAAAACACGATTCCATAAACTTTTCTCGGTAGAAAAAAAATCTTAATTACCTCCAAATCGAACAATAAACCGCTGGTATTCAAAAAGTACTTCAAATTAGATCATGAAACTTTGCATACTAACTGAACTAAAAAAAAAGCAGGTCTTATGTGTTTTATTTTTTCAAAAGACGGAAAATGTTATTTATAAAGAATAAAAACCACTCATTTCGCACTATTCGGCCTGCAGTGACTGACGTAACAACCACTTTGTAGTGCAAGCTGATTAGAACGTTATTCTAACAGAATTTCAAACGAAGTTTGAACCATCACAAATAGAGTTGCTAATTTTGTTCCTGAAACGTTCCGGTATCAGGTCATAGGACATGTATATAATGACTGCGCAACTGCAACACATTTTTGCCCTGCCTATTGGATTGATCTATGACTATCTCTTCTCAAACAACAGGCTTTCATTGAAAATAGTCTTATATTGCAGTCAATATCCAGGGTATTTATTAATAAATGTCAACCACATGTTCTCATAAGTTTTTGTTGATATATTTTTGGATAGATTAGTATCTATAACAACAGACTGATACTAAACATGAAATCTACAGTGAAGATTATTTGAAAAACAAACCCAATGAGGAATATATGACAATTTTCTGAGAACAGCGGTTTGCGCGACTATGTTTACACAACAGACACAAAACATTAGGCCGTGGGAAAGTACTTGATCTACAATTCATAGTTTACTGTGTATAGCGAAAATCTTACAAATGTTGGAAACAGGATTGCGAAAATCAACAATAAGATAAACTTGGCAATCTAATAGTGTGTTGAGAAACTGGGAAACCTCTCAGACTTCCTCACATAGAGGAGTCTTGTGTAGCGTAGTCTAGTCTAGAACCCAGAAAAGGGCACATTATAGACTAATTAGACTTATAATATACAAGGTAGCCGTTGATCCGGCCATCATTTGTAGATCTTTGACATGCGTTAAAGGTAGCCAGTGCAGTGGCTCGAAAGTCTGACAATCAGTCTTACCAAGGGGTATAGTATTACCCAGTAATAACTGGGTTGTGGAGTTCACTAAAACAATGTTATTTTGACAGTTACAAACAGACACTTCAATTTTATTTATTTGTATAGATTCTTTAACCTTCCATAGTTCCTAACTACACAGGCCGTCTCTCTTCAAAATGGAGAAGCCATTATTCATCACGCAGACCCCGCAGGTGTAACATGTCTTCGAATTTTTGGTTCTAGGACATGTCGGTTTACTCACGATGTTTTCCTTCACCGTTTTAAAAGCAGCGGCGATGAAATATATCACAGAATTTTAAACAACATACAATAATATAATCAATATGTATTATATCATCCGTACCAAGAAAACAAGGATACCAAATAATAGAAGAAAAATATGAACGCGGTTTGAAATAGAATCGTGGAGGGTTCGATAAGTTAGATAAGAGTCAAATATTTGTATTATCCACAGAAACCAATTCCGGTTTTGGTATTTGTGTGAGCAGTACGATATGACGCATTTCAAGAAAAGAATTGTAATCATGTCAGAGGCTCTACTCTCTAACGCTTTGTCCGTAATTCGGATCTATCTGTCTATCTCGCGCACGTCAGCAAATAAGTGCGAGTGAGAGAGACGGATAGATCCGAATTACGGAGGAAGCGTTAGGGAGTAGGGCCTCTGGCCAAGTCTAAAGCTTTCACGGTCTTCTTAGGAAATAAGCACGTATTTGAGTTGTTGAACGCCATGTATCCCATCGTTTTCATCCACAGCCTGTATTGACCCACTGCTATATTGGCCTCTTTTATATGCCAATCTCGACGTTCTTCCGCCAGCCTCATCCAGGTTTTTCGATGGCAAAATTATCGTTTGCTCATCTCGTCACCTCGTTGGCCTACCATATTTAACTTCAGGTAAGTAGGTACTGGATCAACGACAGAGATCTATTTGAGTATGCAAGGTTTATTTTTCGATAACGGTAAACTTTTTTTTTTTGTCAATAAATGTTGCCCCGCTCTAGGAATTCCTCCTGTATCGTGTCGTGGGTGCGTTAACAAACATTTGAACTCCAACAAAACAGATGCTTTCAATTAACAGTAAAATACTGCGAACAAGATCACTGCATTTAGCAAGGTTCTTTCAATGA
The DNA here is from genome assembly GCA_905147715.2 of Xestia xanthographa. Lineage (NCBI taxonomy): Eukaryota > Metazoa > Arthropoda > Insecta > Lepidoptera > Noctuidae > Xestia > Xestia xanthographa. The sequence continues at coordinate 16,686,108 of LR990650.1, read as the reverse complement.
CTGTGCTTCTAACAATTCTTAGAACATGAATTAATCGTATGTGAAGATATACAAGACAGACTATATCAAATGACACAAATAAACCTAGTTAAAGGTAATGTGACCCGCAAGAAGCCATGATTCAGATTCCATTTTGATGCGCTTAACTCATCAAAGATGTCCAGCGTAATTTAGAGACTCAAGGAAACTACTAAGTATTTAAATGACTCCGTAAGTTACGATCGGAACGTGCAATTTGTAATTCTTGGAATACTGAATACTAAAGTTTTGTTACAATTGTCTACAGAACTAATATTTAATGTGTCAGATTTGTGGAGCATGCAATGAAATAGTTTATTAATTGTACTCTAATAGGTACTTAGTAATGATTAGGTAGGTGTACTTTGTTATGATCGGATGATGTAGCGACACTGAGACCTATGCCACGAACGTGTTTTGGCTGATATGATGGATGATGATGTTGATGATGGACTGTGTAAAGGATGATATGGCAAGAAAGGAGGAGTCTGATAGAGAAAGTGGCGTAGCGTGAGTCACTGTAGCCCGAGGCGGAGTCATAACTTGCCGCCCTTTTGACGTGGTAAAAATAATAATGTTGGTGTTGGTGAGAAAAAAAAGAAAGAATTGAGCGAAAAATATTTATTTTAAAGCATGGTGTGACAGTGTGCGTGCCCGCATACCTTAACACCGTGCATGTACACGTCTAAACACAAACAAGGGCCGACCGCCACTCGTGATTTGCAACAATTGTTTTGGGCGGGAGGGACAATATGTGCAAGTCGGTAAAAGCACGGTAATATTATAATACAGTACTCCGACTTCATACAAACGGACGAAACGCGAGCTATACCTACGCGCCTCGATCGCGGGGTGCGCCCGGGGCGCAGACAGTCACGGCTGTGTACCGCAGTGTCGAACGGACGGTGTGTTGTTTTTTAACAATAACCGCGCGATTTTTTCTCTAAAAATCAGTTAATATGACGAGTAGGAAGTATTGTGCTGTTTTTGGTTGTATGAATTCGTCAATAACGCATCCAGACATAAGTTTTATTAAATTACCTGGAAACTCTGAAAGGTAAGACTATAAAATAATTTTACTTACTATTAGGTAGGTACATAATGTGTGTCTTTTTAATGGATAAGTATTTCCTTTTATCTCACAAAAAAAATGTGTTTGGATTAATACATAAATCGAATAGAGTAACGGAAAGTTATTGAGACGAGTGAAAAAGGTAGTTTTATGCGGTTCTGAATGAATCATGATACGGTAGGTACCTACCTACTTACGCTTGTGTTAAAACTTCGGTGCATGTGTGTTTTGTTAGTTTGCATAATTCTAAATTCTAAATAAATTTGTTAGTTTGCAAATCTACCAATCAAAAAACAACACGCATTTTTATTGAACACTTCCTATTCAATATACAAAGTATTTCATTTATTTATATAAAAAGGATATTTACAAAACTAAATAGAAACAGAAAGTAGGCAAATGTAATTAAAATGCTGGAGATGGGCAGCCCTTACGCATGTTTACGTACCGCGCGGCTGTAGGCATTTATTTCTATCATGCGGCCGAGATACACTACTGTATATACTGTGGTAAAAGCTAACTTCTTAAAAACTTAATTGTCTGACTGACCGCCAGTAACCGCACAATATATGTTTTTTTTTCAATTTTCGCCCTTCTAACGATGGCGCCCGGGGCGGTCCGCCCCTCGCGGGACCCCTCGCTACGCCACTGAATAGAGAAGTATGTGAAAATCAAAATACCTATTTTATTTCACATCTAGGCACATAAAAAACGTCGAAAAAGGTGTATGAAAGAAGAAGACATGCTGTGCCAACCCCAAATTAATTGGGATACCCTTATCCCAATTAATTTGGAGAATGATAATAAGTATGATGATGGATTATGATGGTTGGATGTTATGGATTTTGTTGATGATGAAAAAAGCTTTCGGAGGTCCTTGAAGATTTTCTTTATAACTAAGTAACCAAAACATTTCTACGTTTTCTCCAATGATTTTTGTTTTATTTGCGTTACGGCAACTTCTTCCCAGATTCGGTTCGACCATTTCTATACAATTTATTATTTCACTCAGGCGTAAAATTCATGTGGCGCCGCGCCTCACTGTTTATTTCCCTTTCAATTTAACACAAAACAGATTACGATACAATACATAATATACACGATAAACACACACATGTTACTTCACTAACCGCAAGGTGCGGTAACAACAATGACCGAATTGCGGTAAGAGTCTGAGATGACACCAAACTGGTAATCTTACCTCGTCACACTTCGTGAGACTTCGTAACACTTCGGCTTTGTACCGCTCCCTTTAGAAAGTTGACTTGGAAGTCAGGACTTGGACTGAAACGACTTCTTTTTGTCATTTGCAGTTTTAGTAAACATTTGGCTAAGTTTTGCTCTGTTTGCTTGTTGCAACATCTTCGTTTTTCATGCTTCTCTTTTTCATAAAAAAAAAACTCAAGTAGGTATCTATTTAAATAAATAGATACTTGAGTTTTTTGTTGTTTATAAATATAAACACCGTAGTATTTACGTATAAATAACGTATTTGAATTAACCAGAAAAAGCTGTACGTTTGATCAGAGACTTAAACTTCTACAGTTCTTCAGGAATTGCTTCAAAAAAGGTTATTTGATTTTGGCCAAGGGTCGGTGAGGGCCTTCACTTACAAACTTTCCAAATATAATATTACTATCTTTAAGCCCGCGGCTTCGCCCGTGTGGAGTTCGATAATTGTCCCACGGGATGATCCCGTGCATCTTACCCCCGTGGTCCCGTGTATAGTTTATGACCTGGATTAACACATAGGATTCTTTTTATCCCAGTATTTCATAATATTATTTTATTATTATTTCATAATACTGGGATAAAAAGTATCCTATGTGTTAATCCAGGTCATAAACTATCTGTATGCTAAATTTCATCCAAATCCGTTCAGTAGTACAAAGAGTAACAAACAAACACATAAGTGTGATGTTAATTTTCCAAACATTTTAAAGCACACATTTTAAAACGGAAACGTTAGAAAAAGTTCAAAAGCGTATGAATACTAATATTTTAAGTAACTACTAGGAGTAGATACTAAATATTTCAACTCGCAGTATTGTTCGAGTTAAATGCAGAATAGTTTCCAGATGCATCATAGGCTAGAAATAATATTCAAAATAAGCAACCTGGAAATATTTTAACGGATGAATAGAGTGAAAGACGGAATGTTTGTTCCGTTAGATTTATTAACCCATGGTGTGAAACTATTTTGGTGTAGTTCGAGCTATAGCTTCTAGATGAAGCCAAATCTGATGTAGTGTCGAATTTAATACACGGTGGCGAGTCACCTGCATTTAGTGTTGCCAGGTGTCCCGCGCGGGACGTCCCGATTTTCAGGGGTCTGAGGATTCGTCCCGATTTGATCCTGATGGGGACGCTAATTGTCCCGATAAATCAAATTATAATTGTTATAATTTGATTTATCGGAATAATAATAAAGTACTAAATTAATAGTAATAGTAGTAGAAAAGCTATATTTTTTTTTATCCGTCCCGATTTAAAACCGTAAATCCCGATTTTTTTTACCATTTGCCCCGATTTAAATCCAATCGAACTTGGCAATACTACCTGCATTCGTCACTTTGAAACTGATATCCGATTCGTGAAAGATTCTGTATCACTTGGACCCCTAGGGAATAGATCATGACGTCGCAGTACACATATATTTCCGAAGATCGTACTTACCGTATGTCGCCACATAGTGGTCCTTAGGGAAGGCCTATGCTTCTTCGCAAGAGTAGAAGAAACTTCAGTGACAAGATTTGTCAAAGATTTTGTAATTTTTTTGTACGAAACTCTCGACGTGACTCGTGATTTATTTGCTTTTACTGAGGTACATATTTTTGTCACTAGTGACAGATCTAGCTAGGTCACCTGGATTTTTTCGTGTGTAGGTACGTCCAATTCTAAAAGTGTTTGCAATTATACTGAGACTCGTTCTTATATAAAAATAGATCTAGGCAAAGTCGTTTTAAACCGTCAGGTACTGTATCTGACGGCCAGTGTCTGGATTTATACCTACAGGGTATAAATCCAGACACTGGCCTTCAGAATTTTCTCATTGGACAAGTCTGGATATTAGGAATAATTTAAGTTTATTAATTTAAAGTTGTTTAATTTTTTTTAAACTCTTTATGTGTCCGTCGGTCATGTAGTCCATGACCAGCGGACACATTGTAAATTGAATTACCTACAAGTACTTAGAATGTCGCTAGTCCACGATCGGAGACGGACACATTGTTTAAGTATAGTTCCGTTAAACACTTTCGAATTTACTTGCATTTCGGTATAGAGTTTGTGCCATTTTGACAACACTAAATAGTTATGCAAATGTTTGGCTTTCGAAAAACACCTTAATCGTTACGTGATAAGTGTATCGATTTCTTCATTTATTAACAATAAAACACTTAACATTAACTGTAAATGTATCACGACAGAGTTAACGATTTATATAAATTAGGCGTAAGATATAAGTACAAAGCGTATCGCCTGTCCCTTGGAAGACTACTAACAGAAACCTTGGACTCTTGCCAAATTATGTTCTCTTAGTTACAATCGTCAATGTCATTGACAATTTAATAATATTTCATAGTTTTCTTCGAGTCTAACAGCTAAATAATAACTGACTAATTATAGCTTTTTCCAAGATTTTGCTAAACGTTTCGTTTATGTTTTTCGTAAACGTTTAAAAAAAATACCTTTTCATAATGGTGTACAAAAACAGTATTTGAACCTACAAGTTTATTGTTTTTTTTTTTTTTTTTTAACACGCTACGCTACGTGCTCATTATCGTATATTTTCTAAATTTTCTTTCATTAAACTTTTGATCTTTTCCTTGCTAGTACTTCGATTCTAATGTAGTTGTATATTTTGTTTATCAACCTTGATAGGTCGATGACCTACTCCGCAGGTATTTCAGTCTTTTTCTTTTTTATCGTGTCATCGTTTTGTCAAAACCAATCTTATCAACAGTCGAGATGTTTTATCTTATAGGTCTGTGTCTCATAACAACATGAGGATTACTATCAGAAAATGACACTAGTTATTTGGAATTCCCTGTACTACGTCAGTTAGTGTGTTTATTTGCAATAGAGATTTAAATAATCTAATCACGAGTGTTGACACACTATCATTCCATCAAATATTTATGAAACAAATTGGATTTGTGTTTGTAATTGTAGAGCTATTAGATTAAACTTTGTGGACAGTCACGGAGAAAAGTTTCTTTTGTTATTATTTATTTATGTAAAGACAACATGCTTACTTTTAGTTTGTATCACGAGCGAGAAGGAAGAAAAGGATTGAAGGTAGATTGTACAAGGCTCACCCATTTTACTGTTTCAACTTATTTTATGCACCTGATATCTATGCAAATAAATTTGACTTTGACTTTGAGAATGACGGAAAAACTTTATAGGTACCTACCTACAGGACAGGGCATTAATCAAAGTGATGACCCCAAGCGTGATTAGCTGCGTGTCACGGCTGCTAATACTAGAGTATTCACAAAGATAACCATGTTTACCAAACACGTTCTTAACTTGGAAAGTAGGAACCTATAGAAATCTTATCAGTTCAATCCCAACACCTTTGCTCCACAGATAACTTGACCGTAACAATGAAAACATTTTTCCATCTTCATAATGGACCTACACACACCAAAACACGGCAATGTCGGCGACTTTTACATGCGCTCAGTTGACAAGCCGCCGACTTGTCAGCAGCTTTGGTGTGTAGGGTCCATAATTGGGCTCGAAATCCACCAAAGCGTAGACAATCGGAGCGGAGAGGAGACACGCGGACACGGACTCCTATTGGTTGAAATCACACCATCGCGTCTATAGTCTCTCCTTCGATTGGTCGAATTTTGCTGATCTGTCTTTTGTGTATCTGCCGCTCGTCTCCGCATTAGTGGAAACCACGTGACTGACGTTGTTAGTTGACAAAATAAACATACTGCAATACTAATATCGTAAAACTGAATTACAAACATTGATGTGTATAACAATAAAACTTGTTCATGGTCTCCCTCATATTATTTTATTATGGGCTTAATATACTCCTCAGACGTTGCCTGCGGCTTTATTACGTTATTCAGCTAATTTACCATCATAATGAGATCAGTATCTGGAAGACCGAGCAACGAACCAATTCGATTAAATCCAACGAGTTTTTCTGACTCAACTATTAATTGAATCGATTTCTTCGACGGAAACTTAATAACTCCATTGGCTTGGCGGCTTTCAGAAGCATTCTGTTAATAGACAAAGTACTATTATTGGAATCAGAGTAGGTAACGTTATTAATAAAACGGTAATGAACTAATGATTCATGGACTTCGGGAATTGGTGATGTGTTGAGTGGTTTCGAATAATTTGTATTGTATGACGTTAGTTTAATGGTACCTATTGTTGCTTTAATTGTTCATAAAACTAAACGGTTATACTTATTGTTGAGTCACTGCAATAACGTAACGTATGCAAAGCTTAGGAATGTTTAAATAACGGTTATAGTTACAAAGTTAAATACTTTATTATAATTAGGCAAAAAAATAATTACAGGTATTCCTATTTAGTTTTTACTGCGAGTGTACGCGCACGGTGGTAGGTTAGCCATAGAGCTACAAAAATTTAGAGGCGGAATCTCAACAATTGTTCCGTACTAATAACGCGAGCAAGTCTTTGCATTGTTTTTTATTAACTCTATGTATCTCGCACGTGTATCGACAGTGAGATTACTTTAATTGCGGCGTGCCCTAAAGCGCTTTATGTCAGAATGCTAATCATAATGACAGGTCTGAGGTGTGATGATTATGTTGTATTGTATTCGTATTGTGTATATTGGGTATGATCATTGGCTAACTTTTGCCCCAGGTTAAGAAAGTTTGTGGCTCTATCGCGGATGATAATAGGTACTATTGACTTGATGAGCTGCTCAATTATTAGATACAATGAAAAGTAACTAAAATATCACTAAAAACCGATATGTTGTTTCTCTTCGTTCAAAAAGACATCTTTTTTTTTTTTTGTTTGGAAATCATCAAATGACTCCTCCCGCTCTAGGCGGAGCATGAGGGAGTGTCAGACTTTTACTGACTAAAACCCATCCATGTTCCTTCATCGCCCTTTGTGTTCCGGGGCCACGGTATCTCTTTCGAACAGTCCCGCAACCCCGACAGGCATCGGTCCTTGCCTCCTTCCTTATGCTGACTCTCTTGATAGAGTGATCTCTTGATCTCTTAATGGAGATGTCTGATGACATCTCGATTAAGTAAATTAGAGTTATGTGTTTCTGGAAAACGCCTAAAATATCATAAATGTATTAATAAAATGGATGTAAGTAGGTTGAACTAGAAATAAATTGACAAACGTACTACAGTCATCAAACGCTTAGCTTCAAGATTATGGCATTGACCTTCCGTTGCGCTGCCCGCCGGAAGCCTATGTTTAGTGACGGACATTCACGGGCAAGAAAAAGTTCAATGTTATAGAGTTTGACGCGAAACTCCGTAAGATTTACGAAATTTACTGATGATTGGATCGTAGCAGTTCATCTTTTGTACGTAACATAGAGAGTAATTATAGATCCTTTGGACTAAAAAAAGTTAACGATTTTTTATAAACAAAATCATCTTCGAGTTTCACAAAAAGAGCAACTACACTCATCATCTGCTTAGCTTTCAACTGTATTGGGGTCGACTTTGAGTCTAACCGGAATATCGGATGCAGCTGAATACCAGTACTTTACATTGAGCGACTGCCTATCAGTCAGTACTGGGTATTACGATACCCCTTGGTGAGACTGGTTGCCAGCGCAAAAAACACTTAAATGTACTATGAACCTTCTACTTAGGTATCAGTGACAATCATGCATGTTAGAACAGTTCTTCACTTGTTTTAAAGCTGATTTCGTTTCCGATAAGCAGGATTTTGCTAATGTAGGTGTTAGGCACCAAATTAAGGACTGTAAAGATAGGCGCAATTGGGTATAATTATAATATTAATTACAATATTTTAAAAAGAAAATAAAGATCAGCCGCCCCGTTGCTAGCCAATTACCACACACACGCCACTAGCAACTGGGTTGCCAGATCTGTCGCCAACAGTAGGTATTCCAGTTTTGCTACATAAATATCCTTCAGTCTATCCTACGAAACACGAGCTTAGTCAGTAAAAAAAATGCTGGTGGCTCTGCAAACCTTCTCAAACCCCAAGTATATGATGACCATGAAAATTTAAAATGCCAGGCCATATCCCGGGTAACAGAGACCCACAACATCCTGCTAACCCATGCAATTTACCCGGCCTGAATATTGTACGAGCAGGCAGAACGAATTAGATTATGTAAACGATCTCCCATTCGTCCCATGCGTAATTGTTACAATAACACTTGCAGTTGTTGTTATCGTTCTGAATTTTCTAGCATAAGTATTTGTAAGAAACTCCGGAAATACTTGTGAAAGTTACATACACCGCGCATGTAACTTTAATAAACTACAAAACGTGTGCATCAGTGTTTTCTATATATTTTTTAGTGTACTAAATAACTTTTTTTTATTCTAAAAGGAGGAAAATATAATGACCACCAAAAATAACTTTGTGACCACTAACATCTATCACCTAAAATAACAATTGATCACCAAATTTAGTAAATTGAGCACCAAATTTTAATGAGGTGGTTGATGACAAACTAGTTTTGCCTAGGCCGACTTGGGGCACCCCGAGTAATTTTTTTATAAACCATTCAGAAGTAGGAGCCCGTCGACTGGGTCTCCCTCGACTCGGATGCAAGAGCATAACTGCAGTTCAGTCAGTAAATTTCGGGTGGTCATTAACTATAAAAATAAATTTTTGGTTCTAATTTCCCGATAAAATGGGGATTCATTTTGGTGATCATTTACTAATTTTGGCAATCAAAAGTGTTTTTTTTTTTTGCCGTTACATTTTGCTAAATCTGCTAGTTCGTTAATTGTATGCCATTATAAAATAATTGCTAGTAGTCAAAAGTCCGGTAAAAATAAACGACAAGGCTAGATAAATCCAGACGAGGGGCCACAAATTCGTATAAGTCCATACGTATGATAATTCTACTAGCAGTAAATATTCATTTATCGTTATCGTTATATCATCATCCACACCCCGACTTCACCACTGCAGGGGTATCTCTTTGCTTGAGCCAAGCTCCACATTCTTCCTCATCCAGGATATTCCCGCGATGGCAACAATGTCGTCTGCCCATCTCGCCACAGCTCGGTCACAGCTTTATTCCACCTGCCATCACCGCGCGTTATTAACATTAGTTACACAAAAATCAATTCTTGTAATAAAACAATAACTAACCAACTTCGCGTGGGTATTCAAAGATGTCACGACCTCGGGTCTAGTTTGTGATGTTAGATTGTATCGACAACAGCGTACCTGATCACGCAATGAGCTCGTCAGTGTTACTGTAATGGTTTATTGTATGAAACATTGGCATTAACGAGAAAATTAATGGTAAATGAATTTGTGATGTGATAGCCAGACAGGTGTGATACCTAATTTATGTTTTCTGGATTGTTTAAATTTTTTTTTCTTCTTCTTGGCGTCGGCGTCGATTCCATCGACCAGTAAGTTGCCTATACCTGTACAGCTCTCTCATTCGCCTCATTCTTATCCTGGAATGTGCATTTTTGAGCATGTTGGGCAGGATGTATGAAGCCATGTGGTACCGCTTTTATTAGTCTTTCAGTTTCTGCTCCTTCATCTTAAGTTGTAAACTTGCAGTCCTCCAATTTTAAAACATGTTTACCAGTTGGTACCTAACACATATTTTTGATAAACCTTTGATCAAATATAAAACATGTCTAGCTGTAGGGACTAATAACGTAAACCTTGAAAATATAAATAATATTATATTAATTTTAATATTATTGTAAATATCTTTGTTACTGGAACTGTCTAGGAATACCACACAGGATACTTTTATCCGGGTTCATGACAAGCATTTGTGCAAAAATTCGTGTAAAATATATAAAAATAGAAGTACAACGTCTCTCTTATTTTCCTTATACGAACACAATGACTCCATGACACGTAAAATTCTACGAAATTGTTAAGGTTTTCCTCTCCGCTAATACAATATTCAGCGGTAGGTACATTTATTAGGTACTGTTACATAATATCGAGTTGCAATCTCAGAGCTATTTTCTGTAGAATGCGGAGGTCACACAATACGGGGGTTCGCTCCTCGGCAAAACCAATTTTCCTCGGTCCGCAAGGTAGATAATCCCTTAAAAATTAAATTGCTTGCTCCACAGACTCTTTGGATTTTTTTCCTTAAGTTGGTATTTCTGGGCTGTAAACATTTACGATTTTCTTTTCTTATTCCGTTTTACAGTAATTGGACGCACTCGGGGTTTGTTGTTGAGAATTTCTTATGTCTGGAAAATATTATTTTCAGAGCTGAATAAAGAGACGATATTTGGAACTATTTTATTTGAATAGTTCTTAAATATAGGTACTTAAAACACTGACAGATACATGGGAACCTGGGAAGTAAAGAAAACATTGAAGTATACAATATATCTGGCTTATTCGTCAACTGGTGACTGTGAAACTCGTTAGTGCGCGCGAGTTGGCACCTTCCGATTTTTTTTTTTTGTCGTCAACTCAACGCACTAATAAGCCATTTAGCTATTCTTAATCTTGTAGTGTTTGTTGTACAAGGTGTAAACGGACTCTACACGAAGCCGTCAACCAAGCATTCTGTACATCAAACTAGGTCAACTCTACGCAAAAATTATTCCTGGAAAACAACTTTTTTGGGGGTGTATAATCACGTTTTACGATAGGATTCAATGTAACGCACTCAAAACATTGTGCTGATGGATGCATTGAATAGTACGGAGGTCGTAGAGGTATTTTAAGTACTTAAAGTTTTATCATTAAAACATAGATTAAAAAAAAAAGTGAAAAATATGGAAATTTAACTTCCAATAGCTGGAAGGTTCGCAGGTATGGTCTAGAACAAAAAAAAAAAGCATCGCAATGACGGAGAGAACAAGTGCCTTTCGGCATCGTTATGGGTATTTTAACACCCACAATTCTTTTTTATATTATAGTACATTGTTACCCTAGGGGTGAAAGTAACTTATTTAGTCCCGAGACGGGGTTTGGTGCCCAAGCGAAGCGAGGGCGCTAATAGTTCGAGGGACTAAATAAGTCTTTTACCCGAGGTAAACACTGTGCTTTTCATTACGAATACAAGGAAAGTAAAAAAAAAAAAAATACAACTCGAAAAAACAAATGAAGATCGGAATTCGGATTGCCCAATGATATTCTAACAGATATGTTATACACCTACAAAACCACCGTAAAAAGTGTTCCGCGGGGGAGAGCCAGCTCACGTACACGCAGTGACGCAGAATAAAGGAAAAACAGGCCAATTGCACGCTCTTATCATAATATATCTGTTTAATTAAATATCATTGGGATTGCCGCTTTCCCGCCTATTTTGCTTTTTTTTCTGTGGCCGGCCAATTCAGCCATTACCTATTTTCATCATCGAAAAATGGTAAATATTTTTCCCAAATCTATGTTATTTTAAAGAAATAGTTGAAACTTAATTATAATAAAGTTATTTAAAAAATATATATTCTCTAATTAATACTTAACTTTATGTTAAGTATTTCAATTTTACATCGTGACTGTATAGAAAGTTGGAACATGGTTCAATAGAAAAGTGAACCATTTTTTTTTTATAATTTGACAGCTGTCAGTTGAAAACGATTCTCCCTAGGGCTGAAAAGTATTACTTTCAACCCGCTCCTCAGGCAACTTCAGACCTACTTTCAGAGTATGAGTAATGAAATAGTACATTGTTACCCTAGGGGTGAAAGTAACTTATTTAGTCCCGAGACGGGGTTTGGTGCCCGAGCGAAGCGAGGGCGCTAATAGCTCGAGGGACTAAATAAGTCTTTAACCCGAGGTAAACACTGTGCTTTTCATTACGAATACAAGGAAAGTAAAAAAAAACATACAACTCGAAAAAACTAATGAAGATCGGAATTCGAATGGGGTAGATGACACACCAATCAATTGAGATACTTTTTAAGAGCTGTCAAAACGCGGTTCTCTAACAGACTTTGTATGGTAATAGCCTACTGTGACGTCACTGTTTATTCAACTCAACGACTCGACTATTTATTGATTTCAAAGCAACTAAAAATCGAATTTGGCAATTAATTGAAAATAAATCGGGTTTTCAGGCCCAAAATAAAGTGTTTTTTTAGAGAAAGGTGTCTTGGAATTATTGTTTTATGGTGTCATCTACCCTATTGCCGCTTTCCCACCTATTTTGTTTTTTTTTTCTGTGGCCGGCCAGCTATTCAGCCAATACCTATTTTTCATTTTCATCATCGAAAAATGGTAAATATTTTTCCCAAATCTATGTTATTTTAAAGAAATAGTTGAAACTTAATTATAATAAAGATATTTAAAATATATATATTCTTTAATTAATACTTATCTTTATGTTATTTCAATTTTACATCGTGGCTGTATAGAAAGTTGGAACATGGTTCAATAGAAAAATGAACCATTTTTTTTAATAATTTGACAGCTGTCAGTTGAAAAGGATTCTCCCTAGGGCTGAAAAGTATTACTTTCAACCCGCTCCTCAGGCAACTTCAGACCTACTTTCAGAGTATGAGTAATGAAAAAAATATTACATTGTTCACCGAGCGGAGAAAGTGACCGATTATCGTCGAGGGGGCGAGGGCTTTAAAACACCCGAGATCGGGAATCGCAGTTTCTCTCGAGTGATACATAGTGCTTTATACTACACCTACGAGGAAAATAAAAAACGAAATCTTTATTTTACTTTCTACGAAAACTGAATCCTCAAACAACACACAAATTGGAAATGGCGCCAATGGCGTCTGCAATTTTCACATGTTCTTTTTTCAAATTGTTCATCCTGCCGCCGCAGGGTCGCACTGCCAGCCCGACACACCATCCAACACACAGCTAGTGGCCAGTGTCATTTTGCGAACTTGGAGATAAAAACTCACTGTAAAAACTTTTTGGCTTTTGATATTTAGGTTACGTTTGTAATTTTGGGTAAGAAAAACCACGTAAGAAATGGATTTTCATACACTTTTCTCTCCCGCTCAGATGCGTTTTCTCCCCGCATATTTGTTCGATATGCAATGACGTACTTTCTACCGTAAATTTGATAAAGTATCAAGGTACTTTCCAAGCAGGTGTAGTATAAACTTCTTTTGGGTGATAAAAATAATCTAAATTAAAGGTGCCAAGTTAAAGGTAACAAGTGCGGTTTTACTGGATACCCCAGTTCATTATTGATTTTCGTACCAGCATAACGTGTTATTTATCAAACCGGTGTGTATGGGTATCAATTTAAATTAACTGTAACTTTATGAAACAGGATGCCTTTGAGCCTATTACTGGGCAATAGTTAGATAAGTTAACTGTTGTTCAGTATCAGTTGGCTAGTTAGTTTAGGAAAATCTGTTCACATCTATTGATCTATCTATGCTTAGGTAGAGGACCTATAGTTAAACTTTTAAGTTACAGAATATGAGTGAATAATAATATGCATGAAACACAAAACTCTTTTTATTTATTAAAAATGCCTTGTATTGGCCCATTAAAACATTGTGGTACACTTGTATAAGTTGCTAATACATCACTTATTTTAGAATTTACTGTTTTGTGTAGCATGTCTATTTGGTGAAACGGAACGCACTCTCAAAACGCGACGTCCTCGATAACGCCGGTAGTGACGTCAAAGTGTAAAAAAAAACACTTTTATTTGAAAATTGCTTAAAGTTTCACTAAGATTTTATTTTAATATTGTTATTGCAATTTTTACTTGACTAGAGCACATACAATAAGTAAAATTATTCTATTAAGGGCAAAAAAATTGATGTACAAATGCGAATGTTTGTAGGTGTGTGTTTTTGTTAATTTTCACGTAAAAACTACTGAACGGATTTGGATGAAATTTTGCACACATATAGTTTATAACCTGGATTAACATAGAATACTTTTTATCCCGGTAGTAAGATGCCATGGGACAATAATTATCGAACTTCACGCAGGCGAAGTCGCCGGCAGAAGCTAGTAATAATATTATATTCCGTACCTACAACGCGAACACAAAGAGTGTGCCTGTAATTTTGATCCTGGCTTTTAATGAAAAATAAAATAAAAATGAGGACAAAAACTGAGAGTACATCATTAACTTTTGATATCATAAATCATGGCTGGATCCTGTTATGCTTTTAAGAGCTTTTTTTATGTTTTTTGTGCGAAACAGAGTCACATTATGGTACGATGATTTGCTCGACATTAGCGAAGTGTGCCGATGGACAAAAGTATTGTTTAGTCATACTGTGTAATGGGAAAAAGACGCAAGTAAAAGTACAGCCTCAAAACTTTGGAGGTTGGTAACTAACTACCGAGTTCACTGACGGTCTGGGGGCCTAAAATGGCTGCTTAAACAGAATTATAATAGGGTAATAATATGGATCACGTTAAAATTCATAGAATGGTCACAGACACGGTGAGTTCTGACTCACTGTGTCTGTGACCATTTTAAGAATTTTTGGGCCTCTGGGCCCATGATGGGCGGCATAAAAACTCTGATACCAGGTGAGGCACTTAACCACACGAAAAAGAAAAGAAAGACACCATCACATCAAAATAATACTGAATGAAATGAATATGCATTTAATGCGCATCCTCGTGCAAATAATAATAATTTTTAATTCATCGAAATTGGGCCAGGATTTCTAAAGTTACAGCGTTGTAAAGTTTCACCGCTTTTTTAACTTTAATCACAAATTCAAATTTTGACGAGTTAAGCGAACATATTGTGGGGAAACGCTGTTTTTTTTTTCGCGATTACAGTTAAAAAAGCGGTCAATCTTTACAACGCTGTAACTATGCTTACTTAGCGATTCAGGTTTTGGTCCCATAGTAAATTGTTCATAATGATGAGTACAATGACCCCTTAGGAGATTTTGTGTATGAATAGGTAGACCTTATATAAAAAAAGTAAGCGAGACGAAATTGTCACTGTACAAGGCCAAAAAGCTCTCAACATGGTGCTATAACATTAAAAAAAAGAAGTCACAGCGCTGGCATTCTGATAGGGCCCAAAGTGATGCCACAGTCAGCGGCTAATAAGAAGCACGAGCAAGAGTAGCAGCCACGAGGCCTTTTTTTTCGGATGGGAAATCATCAAATGACTCCTCCCGCTCTGGGCGGAACAGGAGGGAGTGTCAGACTTTTACTGACTAAAACCCATCCATGTTTCTTCATCGCCCTTTGTGTTCCGTGGCCGGATTTGTGCTCGGTTCATAGCAGTAGACTTTTACTGACTAAAACCCATCCATATTCCTTCATCGCCCTTTGTGTTCCGGGGCCGGATTTGTACTCGGTTCATAGCAGTAGACTTTTATTGACTAAAACCCATCCATATTCCTTCATCAATCTTTGTGTTCCGTGGCCGGATTTGTGCTCGGTTCATAGCAGTAGACTTTTATTGACTAAAACCCATCCATATTCCTTCATCGATCTTTGTGTTCCGTGGCCGGATTTGTGCTCGGTTCATAGCAGTAGACTTTTACTGACTAAAACCCATCCATATTCCTTCATCGCCCTTTGTGTTCCGGGGCCGGATTTGTACTCGGTTCATAGCAGTAGACTTTTATTGACTAAAACCCATCCATATTCCTTCATCGATCTTTGTGTTCCGTGGCCGGATTTGTGCTCGGTTCATAGCAGTAGACTTTTACTGACTAAAACCCATCCATATTCCTTCATCGCCCTTTGTGTTCCGGGGCCGGATTTGTACTCGGTTCATAGCAGTAGACTTTTATTGACTAAAACCCATCCATATTCCTTCATCGATCTTTGTGTTCCGTGGCCGGATTTGTGCTCGGTTCATAGCAGTAGACTTTTACTGACTAAAACCCATCCATATTCCTTCATCGCCCTTTGTGTTCCGGGGCCGGATTTGTACTCGGTTCATAGCAGTAGACTTTTATTGACTAAAACCTATCCATATTCCTTCATCGATCTTTGTGTTCCGTGGCCGGATTTGTGCTCGGTTCATAGCAGTAGGCTCGCCCCCTGCTATGAACCGAGCTAACTAAACTACTACTAGCTCTACTACTACTAGAACTATTAGCTCCACCTCTGCCTAACCCTTCGGGGATTACAGGCGTGATGTTATGTTACGTTATTAAATGTTAAAACGACGTTAGTGAATTTTCATTGCTCGAAGCGAATAGAGTTTAAGTCGCGCAATAGGCTAGTTTCCACCATCAAAAAATTGCAAATCTATTTATTCCGTCAGATAAAGCATTGGAAAGTAATGGACACGTATTTTTCGTTTTTGTAAATCAATGAATATTGACAAAGATAAAACGCATCAAAACTCGGGAGTGGGGGCTCGTGACGTCACAACGCACTAATATTATAGCACGGCGTGACATATTGAGAATTTTAAAAGCGTCGTATCTTCGTAAATTTTGGTCTACGTAACAAAAGAAAAAATACGTGTCAAATTTTTTTTTTGATAATCTAGCTTACGGACTACTTAATTAGATTTTTTCAGGACACAAACCTATTATGTTTAGGCATTAACTAAGGTGACGCCTATAGTGTTAGTGAAAACATTATTGTATCCTTGCTTGAAGCAAACAGGTACGAGGCCTATTTGTATGGACGTCATTACACTCATACAGTCATACCATTACCCCCATAATTATTGACAATAACTGTTGCTAGTTGTTAAGTAATTGTATGTGATTCTGTCAAATTATATAAATTAGTGCAAATGACCATAATTATATTACCGAGACCTAGGTACTATTCTGTACAAATACAGCAACGGAAAATGCTGCTAAATAGAAACAAAATTGTGAAAAAATTGCTTGTAAATTGGTCGACATCATTTTATGCAGCACAAATGATAGTCGCTTTTCATGCCACGGTTGTTATTTTAAAATTCAATTTTTAGGTAATTTTAGTAATTGAAAATAATGGCTCTAGAATTGCTAATATTGCTAATAGCAACGCAACTAAACTCACATTATCATAAGTATAGGAAACTACTAGGAAATACTAAGGAAAATGTATATTCTTACCTACCTTCCTACTTAGGTGGTGATTCAGATCATCAAAACTGGACAACCTGTAAGCAACAAGGTTTGACAAAAAAAAGTGGACCCTCCATACTAACTGCGTGTGCGTCAGCATGAGCAATTTAGCAGAATTAGGTATATTAGGATATTAATATAATATAGTTTTTTTCTTTGTATGTTCGCTGAATTTGCCAGTAAACTGCATTGTTCTGTTTGGACACGCCATTAACCGTGACATTAGGAACAAAATGGCGGCTGCTCATAATGAAAAGTGCCGTACTTATTCAATGATCAACATCCGTGGTGAATGGTGATTATCTATATTTAGAACTGTAACAGTTTTATTTGGCGCATTCGACTCTGTTGTCAGTGTATCTAATGAAAATCACATTGTCACCTGTCTATAAATAAATACCAGCCTATTACTGTCCCACGGCTGGGCAATGGCCTCTTCTCACGGCAGCAGCATTGATCATGATCACCACGCCAAGATTGGGTTGGCGATTTCAGACATAAAGAGTGGCTCTTAACGAAGCCGAAAGGCACTTGTTCTCCTCGTCATTGCGATATTTTTTTTGTTCTACACCATACTTGGGAACCTTCTAGTTACGGAGATATTGGGGGTCAAATTTCCAACTTTTTGACAAGATTTTTTTTAAATACAAGTTTTTAATGTAAGATTTATTATTTTAAACACCTCCACGACCCCCGTACTATTCAATCCATCCATCAGCACAATGGTTTGAGTGCGTTACATTGAGTTCTACCACAAAACATGATTTTTCACCGCCAAAAAAAAGTAATTTCCCGGCAATAATTTTTGTGTAAAGTTACTTAGTTTGATGTACAGAATGCTTGGTTGACGGCTTCGTGATGAGGTCTTTTACACCCTGTATTATTTCTAGCATAGACCCCGCGGCTTCACCTGCGTGAAGTTCGATAATGTGCCACGGGATCTTACTTACTACTGGGATAAAAAGTATTCCATGTGTTAAACCAGGTTATGAACTATCTGTGTGCAAAATTTCATCAAAATCCGTTCAGTAGTTTTTGCGTGAAAGAGTAACAAACACAATACACAATACACCCATATCAAACGTTTGCCTTTATAATATTAAGTCTGATAAGTCCCTGGTTTCTTCACGATGTTTTCCTCCGCCGATGTCAGTGACGTCCAAGATAAACTTGGAAAGTACATTTATGAAGTGAAAAGAAAAATTGGAGCTTTTTCGACATCGATAAGTTACATTTTAATTTTTTATCATAACAAGAAGAATTTGAGGTTGTGGTAACATTTTCCGCAACACATCAGGGGCCCTTGTTAGTTGGGGCCCTGTATCATTGATCCGGCTATACTCCATTGATAATGATGGACTAGGAAATGTCACAGCTCCTAAGTAATACGTAAAACCTAGAAAACGGATTTTACTTACGTGTATGTACCTCCTATAGTGTTCATTATTTAAAACTTATGTAAACTTTGGTTGCTGTCAATATTACGACGAGCTGGATTACACACAAAATTGGTTATGTAAATGTAAACACTCCTTGATACTGGCTGGCGTACCAGTTAAGTAGGTAATCCAAACATTCGCAAGTACATACGTGATAATTTGTCAGTTTAAATGGCAAACATAGGAGACGCTAACACTTTTTGAAGTCAAGAACATCAATAAACTCGATACACAATGAACCTTCAACATACAAAACTTCTTTGGAAATTAATAATCCAACATTAATTATACACAGCATTCCTCAAAGGTGAGCGTGTCTTAGGAAATGTTTACAAGACTGATGATGTAAAGCATACTTACTTTTAAGACCATAAATACGTAGAGGCGGTGAAAAATGGCTTCCGTAGCGTGTTTACTGCCTACACACCCACTCTAAATGAGGTGTGATCGATAAACCGCCACTTTTGATACTTCTCGAGACATCGATCGATAAGTACCGATTAATAATCGAATAAAATTTAACAATCGATTGTGAACGAACGAACCGTTGCGTGCGCTTTCAGTTTTTTGTTGGTTGATTTACTTTTCACATTTCCCGACATATGTTCGCGACCACAGGCGTTAAATTGTAAAAAAAATCGTTAAAGAAACTGCTAAATGTACCGCGAAATCGATTTGCTTAATAAGTATGACTCAATTTGTGGTTGCGTTTCAGTCTAGATTGAAAATTATTAAACCAACATTTCATTTTATTTCAGACAAATCAATATTTTTCGGAAAGAAAAGTATAACTCTTTTCGGTATCAACTTTAGCCAAAGTTTTGATTTTTCTTTGTCAAATTCCATTTAAGGTGGAAATGGGACAGTCATCTTTAAAAAATTTTCAGGCAGAAAACTGATATCCGTATTTTTCTTTTGCAGTTCATGTTCTGAGTTGCAGTTGCACAAACAAATGAAGTGCTCGAAAACAGTGAGAAGTGCGCTCAGTGTTGCCACGTAGTGTCACGATGGTAGTAGGTCGCAGGAACGTCAGCATGATGCGACTAGGGCGCTGCGTTGCCTTCCTCGCCGCGGCGGCCTTCCTGCTTCCCTTCACTATCCTGCTGATGGTGGCTGACCAGCAGTACAACCTTACCTACAGTTCCAAAAGAGTATTCTATCAAGAGGTGAGTTGTTTTATTTACTAAGCTTAATGTGTGTGTCCACCTTGGACAACGTTATCGTCAACAAAATTGAAGTATAAAGACGTTAATGTTTTCTGGGGAAGGGCAGTGTTTACCGGTCTGCACAATGCCTAACAAAATTAACCCCCCACGACACGTTTTGACCGAAAAACACGACTTATGCATGAACGGGTGTGTAACACTTTTCCAAGAAAATTTAAACTTTAAATTAGTCGACGAACAATAAAATGTCACTTCACAACTCAGATCTTCCATCCAAAATGTTAATATAATAGAAATTGAATTCATCACAAAACACAATTAATATCAATCAATCAAAACAGAAACTTTTAAGTGAGTTTAGACTTCGTTAACGTCAAACTCAGACATTTACATGTTGCGGGATCTCACTGAAATTCCATAAACTTAAGTAATAAGTCTATTCTTATGATTTCGCTGCTGACAGCTTATACTTAGAGAATATTGTGTCAAGACCAGACCATGAAATTCTGTAATGGCACATCATTCTAACATTTCTTACACGAGTTGCTTATGAACATGAATTGGTACAAAAATACAAATTGTACGACATTTGATCATTTCAATTCAATGTATGATTAAATCAACGTTGTTTTGAAGAGTCCCGGCCATGTCCTGGCACTCAAAATTGACCCGAAAACAAACGAAAATGAATTCAGGTCAAATTTCTTCTTTTGCAGAGCGACTTCTATAAAATTAATGGAACATATTACGCGCCTATTACCGCGATAACTTCACCTACTATTTCGGACAGGACAAAGGTAAACAAAGTTGTCGCATACACCGAGCCAGCCAACGGCAAAGGCACGCAGCGGGATCTTTAGACGTTTCTGGACGTTAAAGTGGCGTATTCTTGGCGTTTAATTTAGAGAAAAGAAGCTACATGCCGAATACATCATTATCCTCCTCCAAACCGATGACCAACTAGATATAAGTCGGTAAAAAACAAGGAATAAAATCTACCATATTGAACAGTCAGCCAAGCGTGACGAATTTACGAAAGGCATTACGTTTCTTTCCGTGCGATTTAATTGCTTTATTTATTCTCAAGAGTCTCGCCGATGAACGCGTCACGAAAGCGTCCTATCAACGTCACTCTCGTTCCCGCTGTTTGCCCAAGCCAACACCGCACCCCACGCTTTACTTACAAAATTAAAAAAAACAAAACATGCAAAGGTCTAAAGACGGCTGTGCACGACTAACAAACAATTACTCATCCCTGTCGATGGGAGAGCCACTGAGCACCTGTGCCTCTGGTGTACGTTAAGGTGCGACTAGATTGCGGTCGATCGACGGTAATGATATCGATTGTTCTTATCAATTCAGCGTGCTGGGCTCGACTCCAACATCCAAGATGCGTTTCTCGCATTGAAAATGCAACAATTTTTTTCGTTAGTATCGATAGATAATATATACATTTATAGGTCGAAAGTTTGCGATTTTGTCACTATCTATGTCACAGAACACATATACTCTAGGAGATCTATGTCGAGACCCGCCCTGCATCGGTCGGTCGATCGTCGACTATTATTTTTATTTAACGTCGATTGATAGTGTGATATTGATCCAACCCTTCTGCTTCCAAACTGAATAGCGATCGCTGTCCGGTCATTTATCGATCGACGCATCATTATCTACTGGGCGAAGTCGATTAATATCGACTGGTTGTCGTCGATCTACTGCAATCTAGTTGCACCTTTAAGTAGGGAGCGAGTTACTCTACAATTGTGATCAATCTGCGCAAGCAATCGTAGTGTTAACTCGATAACTACGCCGCATACACTTGAGGAACTGTAGACGTGTTTGTGACTATACCAGTTACTGTTGAGTGTTGGATATCTTTGGGATTGTTCATTAATGTTTACTAACAAAACAGCTAATTTAGTTTTAAGGTGCCATCTATGTGTTAGTTTTAATGCATGGGGTTGGGTTTCATTATTAATGTTTAGATATTAAGATCATTAGTTTAAGAAAAATATGTTTTACGAAGGTATTATCGGATCGGCGTCTTCATATTATCGGATCGACGGATTCATATTTTTTCTATAAACTTGGTATTTTTCTGCCATGTTTTGTAGGCCACATTTCTATTTTACCCAGTAACTTAGTAACAGAAGATTCGCCACGCTTGTTCACGACACGCGAGCTTTACAACCCGATGCTATTTCCCACACAATCCATCTACAATCGATGGTCGATACTCATATAAATGTTCAAAACTTTTTATCAATTACTGTATCGGTATCAGAGATATCGATTTTGTTTCGGGAATGTTGTTTAGCTTGCTGATGTCACGGTAAGTTTATATTGTGTGTGTTATAAAATTTAAATATAGAATTGGTATGTTACCTGCCAATTTGTTTGAAAGAATACGAAGGAGTTTTGTTGACTTGCATTTTTTTTTTCAAAATGTTTGTAACAGATTTGAGGTCGTTCAACAACTATGTAATTGTTAGTCATTACTGGTGGTCATTACGCATACTTAGGTACTCCATAACATCATTATGTCTTCTAGTCATGTGCTAATTGGATAACTGTATTCCGACCGACCATGCGACCAACGAGCATAATGTGTTTATGACTGACTCACTCTGTTACTAACTAAACTGTCAAAATTACTGGAGTTACGTTCAAATTATCTTTTTATTAAAAGCAAATTACTGCAACTGGGCCTCGGACATAATTTAATGTAATGGAAAAAAGTAACGAATACTGAATTTTTGTGAAGCAAAAAGTTGGAAGTGAATCTTTTATGATTTTCAGTTTTGTATCCAGTAAACTATAGGTTTATTCAATGAATATAATACGTAGGTATTATCTATAGGTACCTTTTTTCACGTCCGTACTTTGAGTAGTTAGATAAAGCTTTCCGTGCAAGTTGTAATTAAGGCAATCAAAGGAGTCGGATTGTGCCGGCAAGTAATTGGTTAGGGTGGTAAACTTCCGCGGTATAAACGTTTAACAGAGATAGGTGTATCCATAGCCAACTGATAGTCAAGACGATCCGTGGAAGTAACTATCGTACTTAGACAGTTTATTCCTGAAATTGTAATAAGGCACCTACAGCATAGACTACAAACGCAAACTTAATTTTAACAGCAGGGGCCTAAAATGGACGCTTTAGCAGAATAATAATATGACAATATCCTGCATGAATTACTTTACAATATTCGTAAAAGGACACAAAGTGACAAATTATAATATTAAACTTCTTGTGACCATTTTAAGAATTTTATTTTCATTAATCTTCATTTGAAGCTTTGGTCTGACACTAATTTTGACATACCATTGCTACTTGCTACAGTGTATGTCAAATAAAACCGCGCATCTGTATGCGAGTGACAGGCTCGGGTGCGTTCCATAACGGTTCATTGCCAAAGACAATGACTGCCACTGCACTCCAAGGAAAAAATGACATTGCTCTACATTTCGCTATGGAAACATTGAGAATAATTATTGTTTAAAAGTTGTATAAAACATATATTTTAATCGCTTCGGTGGTATCGCCCTCATCACAAAAAGATGGTCATTTGTTTTGTCCGCTGATCAATTTTCGCAAAAAAAAACTTGCACTTGTAAGTTTTTTGGTGAAAATTGATCAGCGTAACACAGAAAAGCTACGAAAAAATAAACTTCTACTTTTGGAACTTAATAGCAGATTTGTAAATACTTAAGTAGATGGTTATTGAGCTAGTAGTAACAAATAGCATTGTTTACATATTTGCCACTCCACATTGTCAATCCGTACACACTTATCTCATTACATTAACCAATAACTTTAACTATCCTCATCAATAGCTGACTCCTGTAAACAATTACCTTAAAGCGTTGGCCATTGTGTGAATGGGTCGACCGATGTGTAAACAAGTATCACCACTATGGCACTCGAGTGTGTGCCACCGTATCGCGTCGCACTAGAACTTAAGGGCCTAACATGCCTCAAATGGCTTAGCATGATCCTCCGTTACGCCTAAAATACTGCAGCATTAATTTTGAAATAAATATATGGTAAAGTTGAGGATTAATGCTAGGTACTATGTATGACGAAAACACGATTCAACTTTTTTTTCTCGACAGTGAAAAATTCCAAAGTTACCTCAAAATCGAACAATAAACCGCTGGTATTCAAAAAGTACTTCAAATTAGATCATGAAACTTTGCATACTAACTGCACTAACTATAAAGCAGGTCTTATATGTTTTATTTTTTAGTCCAATCAATAGATTTTTTGTAAATCGCAAAAAAACACTCATTTCGCACTATTCGGCCGCAGTGACTGACGTAACAACCTCTTTGTAGTGCAAGCAGATTAGAACTTTATTCTAACAGTATTTCAAACGAAGTTTGAACCACCACAAATAGAGTTGATAATTTTAGAGTTAGAAGGGCCTTAAGTGCTGACTAGTTGATAGTTCGTCGCTTTTACTGCGAGATATGCAGTATTTCCCAACTTTTTGAACTTAAGGGGGTGGTACCTGCTAATGAGAGGTTTTCTCCATGTAACTCCTCTTTGATGAGTGAATATAAATGTCCAAAAAAAATATATGTTGCTTGTTAGACTCTAAACTTTAATTGGTACAATTGAAATAATTCTAACTTTATTATTACTATATAAAAAAAATCTTCAAAGTGAAGCATATTTTCTTTGAAATTTCGTAACTACTCCTAAACGGCATTAAGTTTTAATTTTTTTTTTCACACAAATATTTGTCACGTTTTTCTTCACAAAGCGTACAATTGGAATTTTGATCTAATGATTTATTAGGCTACAATTAAATAAAAACCACTCATTTCGCACTAATAGGCCCGCAGTGACGGACGTAACAACCGCTTTTTAGTGCAAGCTGATTAGAACTTTATTGTAACAGTATTTCAAACGAAGTTTGAACCACCGCAAATAGAGTTGCTAATTTAGCAGATACCCCAGCCTTAACGCGAGGAAACTAGTATCTAAGGCCCTATTACACCCCAAATCACTAAATGCGTTTAGCGCTACCTATACGTCTTACTTCGTTTTGCGTCTGACAATCATTCGCGGATAGCAGAGACAAAACGATAAAAGATGCGGTGCAACGGGGCTCTAATATTCTTAATTTGAATCCATTAGTAGAGAAGTAAGA
This sequence comes from Xestia xanthographa, assembly GCA_905147715.2. Classification (NCBI taxonomy): domain Eukaryota; kingdom Metazoa; phylum Arthropoda; class Insecta; order Lepidoptera; family Noctuidae; genus Xestia; species Xestia xanthographa. Next base: position 16,661,091 of record LR990650.1, on the reverse strand, counting down.
AGTAGTAGTAGTAAGTAAGAAGCTACTGATCGTTTTAATAGAGTTTAGTGTTGCTTTCTACGTATTTTTAAAGAGGAGGAGCTCGTGGCTAAACAATAACAGCCGCTCGGGTCGATCTTTAGGTAAAGCCGTGCTTGCCTAGGTTGGTCTGTGGATGGGTGACCACCCTTACATACCGAGTTTCCTCCGTGCCTTGGAAAGCACGTTAAGCTGTTGGTCCCGGCTGTCATTTGTAGATCTTTGACAGTCGTTACAGGTAGTCAGTGGCCCAAAAAGTCTGACAACCAGTCTTACCAAGGGGTATCGTATTACCCGGTCGGTACTAACTGGGTTGTGGAAGTCAGATAGGCAGTCGCTCCATGTAAAATACTGGTATTCAGCTACATCCGATTAGATTGGAAGCCGACCCCAACATAGTTGGGAAAAGGCTAAGCAAATGATGAATGAGGAGTTATGTGTACGTATAAGTAGGTATTATAATATTATATAATAAATTTCTTAATCGATTTTCAACTTTATAGCTAAAGCATTAGGTTCAGGGTTTATTGGGTAAATTTGACAATTTCGGGCAGCTTATACTGGCGTCTGTACTATGTATATTGTACGGAACGATTTATGAAATGGGAAAGCTGAAATCTATGGGTAACAGATGGTAATAGAGAAAAAAAATTAAAAGTTAATGTTGTATGGTAGTTCTTAAGTTAATGTCTTATTAATTCAGTCAAGTGTAAAGCCCTATATTAATTATCTGTGGTGTACTTTGGGTCTGTGTACTGTGGTTTTGGGGATTTGAATAAAAACCAAAAATACTTTACACATGGACGTTTTATTTAATTAATAATAATATGGTTCAAGATACAACAGTTAAGAAGCGTGATGTTTGCAAAGTAGGTGACTAAAACTGCGTTTGTCTTTTGAAAACTTACTAACCTTCCCCAGCTACGAATTTATTCCGTTCTTTTGGAACAACAATAGGCATGACCTGCTTTTCTACATACCAATGTGGAAGTATACCGATACGATAAATTGTTACTATCAATAATAATTGAACACGCAAAACAATCTAAAGTCTGACAACCGTCTTACTAAAGTGGTATCGTATTACCCAGTATGAACTGGGTTGTGGAGGTCAGCTAGGCAATCGCTCCATGTAAAATACTCAGCTGCATCCGGTTAGACTGGAAGCCGACAAAGGATAGGCAGATGATGAGTTTTTTAAGTAGCCGTAAGTTGATTTTCTATTTATGTGCGGTGTGTGTTTGCAAACCACTCATCATCCTGTAAAGATAGTGTGTGTAAGTTTAATAAAAAATAAATAAATGACTATAAATAATATTAAATTTATTATTATTTCTAGCTTTTGTAAAATTCAATGACGCTATGCTATGGAATGTTTGACTACGATTCTGACTTTGAACATAATTAGAAACTATCCGTTATACAGGTATAGCTTATTGTCTTTGAATGTTCCAAAAGATATAAGTAATAAGTATAATTTATAGTCATGAGCAATAGCTACCTAAGCATACAGAGTACAGCATACGATGTATAGTACTGGAAATATACTCCGGTTGTACGTTGGTTATTTCACACCTCACTAAAAGGCATACTGCATACAAAGATGTTAATTAATGGATCAACTATAGACGATGGTAGCTGATTCACTTGAGTATAAAACTAATCGTCACCTTGAATCTGAAACGGGGAACCTTGACAAAGTCTCATTCTTTCAAAACCAAAATCAATAGTACAATGTTTTATTTCTCTTAGGACTACACGGGCACGGGTTTCCTATTGAGAAGAACCGGCAAGAAAATGGTTACTCTTTTAAAATTGTTTTGTTCTGCAACGTTATTAAGTTATAGCGTTATTACTTCACTATGGAAGGATGTCGTAGACCCGACAATAAGTCGTTGCTTACTTCACAAAACAAGGTCTACAATGTTGACACCCTTTTTGATAGAAAAGTCTAAAAAGTTTAATAATATGCAGTATGGTTTTGACATATATATGCTATAGAATAGAATTTTTTTTATCGTTGTTCTAGAAAACGGAACACGATGGTCCTTTGTTGTTTACTCGTAGCCTGTATAAGCTTGAAAATCGTCTTATTATATATAATGTATCGGAGGAAACTTAACCCCATCCCAACATCCGAAGAAGTTAGAAAGGCGAAGATTGTAATCCATGTCGTACAAAAAGTGCTCCTCCCATTCTTCCATAGCCCCCGGCCCTGTCTGCTCACTCCTTGATTCTGACGTTCTAATATAATAAGGAGTTACAGTTTAAACTCACGATTTATAAACGTGAGTTCAGTTTCAGTTCAACATGTAATTTGATCAATAAGTAACTTAAACACTGTTTTTATGCTTTCACGGTTTAAAACTAAGTTATATTGTCACTTACGGCCGGCCGGTTGTCAACAATGTCAACCCGCGATCATGGCGCTTGCAACAGCGTGCAGCGTCGAAATATCGGGAGTTCAAATAAAAAACCGGCCAAGTGCGAGTCGGACTCGCGCACGAAGGGTTCCGTACCATTATCTATACATTAGACAAAACGGCAAAAAAATCACGTTTGTTGTATGGGAATAAAAAATAAATATTAATTTTATTCTGTTTTTAGTATTTCTTGTTATAGCGGCAACAGAAATACATCATCTGTGAAAATTTCAACTGTCTAGCTGTCACGGTTCATGAGATATAGCCTGGTGACAGACAGACGGACAGACAGACGGACAGACAGCGAAGTCTTAGTAATAGGGTTCCGTTTTTACCCTTTGGGTACGGAACCCTAAAAATAATCACGGAAGATATCTTGTAAGTGACAATATAAGTTTATTAAGTATTTTAATTATCTTTTTTCGGGGAACCACTCAATAATTTAGAGATTTTTTTTCATTGGCTATTAATATTGGGATGTAGGCTCGCCCCTATTAGGTACATTAGTACATGGGACTCAAACATACGTAGATACGTGGACGGTTCATTGAAGCACAAACGGTTAGATACCATGAATTCAGCACATAAATCCTAGCGTTTGAATTTCAAGCGTATGAATCCCATATATTATTGGTCGCTTCTTTAAAAAACGCTGGTTAAAATTAATTAATTAATAATAAAATGGTTATGGTATGGTTATTAATTATTTAATTAATTAATTGTAGGTAAATTGCCTGATGATTTGTTGTCATAATTAATAATTAATACCGTAGAATAAAACTACTTCAATGTCTAAAAGCTTTCTAGTAATCATTAATTGTTTAATAAATAATTAACACTGTATTGATCCCAGTAACTCAAGGCCTCGGAAAAGCAATATTACATCGATCGTGTATGCGTGTCATAATATCATCGTCGCATTCTTTAGTGAGCTGCAATAATAATACTCTTGTCCTTGAAAAGCTCGATGAGTGGGAATTCCCCGTATTCAATGATTCAGCAATCGTAATCCTTTCTGCATCAGTCGTGAAACGAATTCATTTATTTTCTTTGGATACCAAAACAAAACAAAAAGTCTTCTTAAAAACAGTTGAATGTTGTCGAAGAATTGGGTTCTACGAAAGCTCATTCCACTGCAAACTAGCCGCACGGGTCCAATTGACCTTTTTGTAAATGAATTAAAGTAAACTGGTTCCTCATCTGTTTGGCTTTCAAAAAGATAGGGAGACGAATAAAACAATAATTCGAAGAGACCAATCTCTCTCAAAAAAACTTTATTTTGGGCCTGAAAACCCGATTTATTTTCAATTAACTGCCTAAATCAATGAATAGTTGAGTCTTTGAGTTGACTAAACAGTGCCGTCACAGTTTGCTATTGCCATACAAAATCTATGAGAGAACCGCGTTTTGACAGCTCTTAAAAAGTATATCAATTGATTGATGTGTCATCTACCCCATTATCACAAAATTTTGAATTTTGAATTTGGAATAGGCTAGAAACAGATCAACTACAGATCCAAAATTTTATTTCTGCATGCTACTCAGTATAATCAACTGTCTTCCTCTCCACTCGACTGCCTCGCTGGTTTAGTAGCCGAAAGCGCGACTGTTGAGCATAACGTCCTGGGTTCGATTCCAGGTCGGGCAAAGTATTTTTGAGTTATTCCATCAGGAATTTCTCAGTAGCTACCCCGGAGTCTGGATTTGTGCCCGGTTGATGGCAATAGTGGTACCCGCCGTGTGGTATCCGGCAGAGTAGAATAGAACCAACCCATTACACTCACGGGTGTCGTATAAGGCGACTAATGTCTGAGGCAGAACACCTTGCGCCTCCGTAGACCAGAGAATGGGCAGCAGCGTTTTCTGTTAGTCTTTCATCACTGCGATCTCCAATCCGCCTGCCAAGCGTGGAGATTACGGCAAATTCCTCCCATCATGGGAGAGGCTTATGTCCAGCAGTGGACGTTATGGGCTGATGTTGTTGTTGTTGATGGCAATAGGTCCCTATTATAATGAATATAGTCCTCCTTACCGATTTCGGTAACGGCGACCCTTTGAAACTATTTCCGTGCGTGTTCCCTTATATGACTGGTCAGACCGAATTTGTTTTTAAATATCCGGTCACAACTTAAGCAGTAGAGTTGACCGGTAGAGTTATAGGTGTAGGAGGGCTTAGGTCTCTCTTTCCGTATTTGGCGCTTACATAGGTCCCTAATACTTACAGGCGTGATGTTATGTCTTCCCCTTTAGTCCACACGTCTTACATTTCACATTAAGAGCCTATACTACCTCAGATTAGCAACTCTATTTGTGGTGGTTCAAACTTCGTTTGTAATACTGTTAGAATAACGTTCTAATCAGCTTGCACTACAAAGCGGTTGTTACGTCAGTCACTGCGGCCGAATAGTGCGAAATGAGTGGTTTTTATTCTTTATAAAATCAAATTTTCGTCTTTTGGAAAAAATAAAAAACATAAGACCTGCTTTATAGTTAGTTCAGTTAGTATGCAAAGTTTCATGATCTAATTTGAAGTACTTTTTGAATACCAGCGGTTTATTGTTCGATTTGGAGGTAACTTTGGGATTTTTTTCTATCGAGAAAAGTTTATGGAATCGTGTTTTCGCTAAACATAAGACCTAACATTAATCCTCAACTTTACCATATATTTATTTCAAAAATAATGCTGCAGTATTTTAGGCGTAACGGAGGATCATGCTAAGCCATTTGAGGTAGTATAGGCCCTTAACACCTCGTCAGCGCTCCTCCCCCATTCCGTGCGGTTGGGGTGTATCTGTACCCCGAGCACCCCAAGTCCCCAACACACATTATCACGTAGATACTCGGTCTACGTGCAACATGGAGGAACTATCTCAAACGGCGCTCCTGCACTTTATCCGCAATGTCACGTACGCCCCTTATACCGTCGGCGGTTGCTTGAAGTTGATACATAGTTTATTTATCAGAGTAGGTATTTGTGTACTTACTTTTGTGCTTCGAAGCTTTGCTAAAAGCTTTAGAGTGGTTTGGAAAATAACATAACATGATTATAGCCTGTAATCCGCGAAGACTTAATAATAATAATAATAAATATTGCTGGACATTACACACAGCGCTATCTAGTGCCACACTAAGCAACGAGGCTTGTGTCGTGGACACCAGATAGTTGATATACTACATATATAGTTTTATGTTTGTAAATACATACTTATTATACATACAAACATCCATGACTCGAAAACAAATGTGCATGCTCATCACACAAACATTTGCTCCGACCGGGATTCGAACCCGGGACCCTAAGAACGCAAGGCAGCCTCACTACCACTGCGGCAATCGGGTCGTCAGGGTAAGCAGAGGTACTGTTCCTAACACGTACTTGTACACCTACTACACTACACTACAACAGCCCTTAACGTCCACTGCTGGACATAAGCCTCTCCCATGATGGGAGGAATTTGCCGTAATCTCCACGCTTGGCAGGCGGATTGGAGATCGCAGTGATGAAAGACTAACAGAAAACGCTGCTGCCCATTCTCTGGTCTACGGAGGCGCAAGGTGTTCTGCCTCAGACATTAGTCGCCTTATACGACACCCGTGAGTGTAATGGGTTGGTTCTATTCTACTCTGCCGGATACCACACGGCTAACTTGTACACCTACATTTCACCAATTAAGTCCCATTTGAAAAGGTGAAGCCTATTGCCATGAACCGGGCTCATTTCCAGACTCCATGTGCTTCTGAGGAAAAACCCAATAATCTTTGCCCGATCTGGGAATCAAACCTAGGACCTCATCGCTCTGCTGTCGCATTTGCGGCGGTGACCACTAGACCTCTATAAAAGATAGCCTGGTTCAGAGAGCCTCGTAACCGCCCAAACTAAGTTTACGACTTATTGTTTTGACCATACAACCGTAATGTTAGAGTATTGCTTGTGTAACATTCGTACGTGTCCGGTGTCCTGGTCACGTCCGCAATCTGTCAGTACTGGTTTACAAAACCTTGAAAGGACAGACGACTCATGCGGAAACGTCTGCGAAAATCCGATAAACGCGTTTGTATCTTTTCTTCGAACGTATTTAAAACAACATAAATCTTTTTTTTTAATCTTTTTTGCTAGAAAAACAGATGGGAACATAACATAACATCACACCTGTAATCTACGGAGGGTTAGGCAGAGGTGTACCTAAAATAGTACACCCACATTTCGCTACAGTTATATAGTCACCTACAACTAGGGTTACCAGGGCCTAAAATCGGGAATCCGGTCTTGGAGGATGAAAAATCCTGATTTTCAACACAAAAGTCCGGTCTAGTCTAAAGTTTACGATCAAACAAAAAACTGAATTTTTTACTCAAAGTTAGAAAAAAAAACAATCAATCATGTTAATTGTTCAAAAGTTAAACGTAAAGTGTTAAATATTTTTTTTCTAGAAATAGCTTTTAAAATTTGGTTTTGACCGCAAAAATTTAATTGAAGAATTGCTCACAAATATAAATCTTTCCAGATAGACTTCGTAAGTACGATGGCTTTATTGAACTCCACTGATAGTCTGTTTCTTTCTTTCGTCCGGCATGAGTCCAAAAATCCGGTCTGGCACAAAATCCGGGCGAAGTCCGGTATTGGCATTAAAAATCCGGTCTAGACCGGATTTATCCGGCCAGATGGTAACCCTACCTACAACGCCAGTTACATTTAAGTCCCATCAATGTAATAGAGCGAGCCTATTGCCATCAACCGGGCACCCAGACTTCCTGGTTGTTACTTTGAAATTCCTGGTGGCCTACCATGACGTCTTAAACCAGGATTGTTTTAATTTTATTCCAGTGTGGGAAAGAGATGGCGCTAGACGTCCTCTATATCTCCGTCTCTTACCCACACTGGAACAAGATTAAAACGATCCAGCTTTAATAAGACGTTATGGTAGGCCACCCGAACAAAAAATCCAATATCACTTTAGCCGACCCGGGAATCGAACCTAGGACCTCATAGTCAGTAGCTGCGCTTGCGACTACTCGACCAATGAGGCAGTCAGATAGGAAATACAAATTAAAATTTAAACTTCCAGTTTAATTAATAATAATAATAATAATAATAATAAATTTTTATTGTTTCATAAAAGTGTTACAATAAGATGTGACACTGGATCCTGCACTAGGATACCCTGTGTCGCAGGATCCAGTCTCTCTCGTCAAATATGGTTGTTTATGAAGAGGTATCAAATGCAACGGTTCCAATTATGAAAGAAAACTAAAAGGTAACTCAAGGTGTGAAAGTTACGATGAGTGTTAGTTTGTATGTGTTGGTGTGAAGGCTAGTAATCTATTGCAAGTAGGTTTTCTGTTTCGTTATAGTTAAGTCCGAGTAACCATTCCTGGACTTCTTTTTTACACCCAAACTTGGTCATGTGGAGAATTTTAAGCTTGTTATTGACCTTCCCATACAGATGTGGCCCAATGTATGAGAATGCTTTGTTTCCAAATTTAAGTTTGCAGTTAACTTTGTTCCACCTAGGCTTTCTACGCATGCGTTTGTCCGTAACCACTGTGGCAGCTGCGATTTTATGGAACTTGAGTACCACTGCCATAATAAACAGTTGGCGCACCGTAAGCACTCTAGTCTCTTGATATAACATATCAGTGGGGTAACGGATTCCTAATCTATGAGAGACTTTTAGGATAGCTCTTTGTGCACGTTCAGCAGCAATCAGAAACGTTTTTCCAGCTGGACCCCACGACATTATGCAGTAACTAAATATAGACTGACATAAGGCAAGGTATATCATCTTTAAAGTATTTTTGTCAGTTATAGAACGAAGTCTTTTAAAAATGTATAAAAGCTTTCTAACGCGCGCAGTAACCGATTCTATTTGCTTTGTCCATGTCAAATGTTGGTCTATGTCAATCCCGAGGTATCTAATGTACCTAACCCGCTCAAAGATAGGACAGCTGCAGCCACGACCGGGGCCACAATTACATTGGTGGAATTTGAGTGCAAGGTTATCAGGGGCATCTGTTTTTTTTGTCACTGAAAAGTTTAGTACCTTAGTTTTTTTGACATTTAAGGTAAGCAGGTTGTGTTGCAGCCATCTGGTAACTTTCTGCATTCCAACTTCTGCGGTATCGTAGGCTTCCCTCCAAGACTCGCCATGGAAAATAATGGCTGTGTCATCAGCGTAAGCGTATATTTGCGCATTGTCTAATTTAAGCGAGCAGAGACCATCAACGTACAGAAGAAACAAGGTGGGACCAAGGACACTGCCCTGGGGCACCCCATATGCCACCTCCGCAAGGGTACTTTCGTAGTCACCAAGACACACTTTCTGTTTGCGTTCAGTAAGGTATGAGGTGAACCATTCCAAGGCAATGCCTCTAATGCCTAAGCGTTCCATTTTCTTGATGAGAATTGGCCTAGACACGGTATCAAAGGCCTTGGCAAGGTCAAGAAAGACGCCGACACACCTTCTACCACTGTCAAGGTTACCCACGATATGGTCCACCAGGTTAGAGACAGCGTCCTCCGTTGACCTGCCCTTACGAAAGCCATATTGGTTCACGGATAGCAGTTGCTTCCCCTCTAAGTACGCCAGGAGTCGCCTGTTCACCAACTTCTCCAGTATTTTGGACACAGATGTAAGGAGAGATATAGGCCTATAGTTAGATGGGACTGACGCATCTCCAGCCTTATAGATCGGGCATATATTGGCTGTTTTTAACTGGGATGGGACTATTCCCGACGACATGCTCAAATTACACAAATGTGAGATGGGACTGGCTAGACAATGTTGTGCTAGTTTTAGAATGCGATTTGGAATGCCATCCCAACCGGGAGCTGAATCATTTTTTAGATTGGCTATGGTATTTCTGACTTCAATTTCATCTGTTGGGGTCAGAAAAAAAGACTGTGAGGGAGATGAGTCAGTGTCATCCAGCGCAAGAGCCATACTGGCAAGCTCTATCTCTGTAGTTTTTAATTGAGACAGGGAATGCTCAGCAAGTTGTATTCCCACATCAGCAAAAAAGCCATTGGCCTCATTCAGCGAGATTACTGGATCAGGATTTGCGTTAAGTAAAGTAAGGCTGTTCGTTTTTTTATTTTTAAAGTCACATATTGTTTTGATTGCTGTCCAGGTTTTTTTACTATCTGCTTTAGAACTGTCAAGGAGATTTTTATCATGCGCATTTTTAAGGTTAGTTAAAATATTATTACATAGGTTTCTGTAGGTTTTATACTTTTTTTGCAAAGAGTAATTGTCTTTATTTTCAGCTTTTTTTGTTTCAGAGTGAAGTGAGTCTCTTTTACGTACGCATTTAAGCAGACCTTTGGTCATCCAAGGTTTTCTAATGGTTTTAGAGTTTCGTAATATTTCTTTTTTAGTGTGCCGATTTATGATATGTCGTAAATTATTTGTAAATTCATTCAATGCCGTATTCAAGTCATCTGAATTTAATATAGGTCTCCAATCTGTACTTTCAATGTCGTTTAGTATGTTAGGATAGTCCAACTTAAGTTTATATTTAGTTTGCCCAGGGATAGATAGTTGATTTGACGATTCCTTTCTAATACCTATCAGAACTGTATCATGGTCGGTGAGAGAAGATTGACATACGACAGTTTTAGTGGCTTTTTTTGTCTTTATCAACGCATGATCAAGGCAGGAATTATCACGAGTCGGAAATTGGTGACCAGGATAGAAACCATGGTAACCGATTATGTCAAGGTATTCACTGGCACGTTTGTCTTCTGTACCAGTTTTTATATCTATATTTATATCTCCTATAATTGCCATGGATGATGTGTTGTTGGCGTTAAGAAGGGTTTCTAATGATAAACAGAAGTTACTTATGTTGTACACTGAGGGCGACCGGTAGATAGCAAAAATTGTAAATTCTGTGCCAACATTAATAACCAAGCAGTTCGCGTCATTAAAAGGTGGCTCGTGTATAATGACATTTAGTTCTGATTTATATAATATTGCTAAACCATCGTTCTGATTCAGATAACATTGAGAATAATGGCATTCGTAGCCATTAAGATGGACTTTTGGAGTATTCCCTTGAAGTCTACATTCGGTTAGTATGATAATATCAGGTAAGAAATTTAGCCTAGACAGAAAAAACGAGAAATTATCAAAGTTTTTTAGTATACTTCGTATGTTTTGATTAACGATGGTAAGCTGGTTTTTAACGTCGCCCAAGTCATTCACACATTGTTCTGGGTCATTATGTATAGTACTAATAAAAATATCCGTTCTGTCAATGTCATCAATTAGGTCAATTTGGTTAGCCATTCTCAAAATTAGTTAACTGTATGATTCCGTTGTAAAGACTTAAAGTTTGCGAGTAATGAACACAAGTATAAACGAAAAGAATTAGGTGTGGTTCATATTTGTATTTCAAACATGAGTTCGTGTTAGAATTATTTACCTTTGCGCGGCTTAGTGTTTTTGTGCGTTTGAAAAATATGAATGTTTGTAAGAGGTGCTGTGTTTTGTTGTTTGCATTAGTTACCTTGAAGCATAGCTCAAAAAAAAAAGTATAATTTACATCACAATAAAAAGTATTAGTTACATTAACAAGGAAAGAATAAAGATAAAAATAACTAGATGAGTAAAGTAACAAAAATGTACATTTAGTTATCACGTAATTGTGTGAGAGTGTTTTCATTTTTGACAAGTATGTACTTAGCTCCCTCTTCCTTTCGTAGAAAAATTCTCCCGTTTGCGATCCAGCAGAAGCGATATTTTTCGGTGGCAGCAAAGTCTCGAGCAAGAAAGTGCAACCGCCTGGATTTATTCGTGAGGTGTTCCGAGAAATAGAGGGGTGAAGATGTGCCAGCAAGGCCTAAGTGGGAGGAATTAAGCCGACAAGTTCCATGTTCAGAGTTATACAGTTTCGTACTCTTCAGGAATTTTTCCTTAGCAAAGATATTGGAAAACTCCACTACGACAGTCGATGTTGTGGCACTCGCTTTGTAAGGGATACGGTATACATCCCTTATTTCGTTGAGTGATTCCATGCTAATTGACTTCATAAGGTTAATAGCATGGTTTAAGAGGTCTGACTTACTTTCCTTTCTCATAATGGGATAGCCTCTAATCTCGACGGAGGTTTTCCTAATGAAACGTTCTAGGTTCTCCGACTTTTCTTCAATATCGGCAATGCAAATCCGTGTAGAATCAATCTCCTCCTCAAGCTTGCCAATTTTAACTTCAGAATCTATAACTTGATTTTTCAAAAAGCATAGTGTCTTTTCTATCTCCCCATTAGACGATATAATGTCTGTATTCTGCTGTGTGATATTAAGTAAACACCTTTCTACACTGTCCAGCCGTGCAATCAGAGGGGCTAACTTAGACGTGAGCATTTCCATGACATCTAACTTGTATAGCTCAAACTTATCAGTGACTACGTTATCTTCCAGACAAGCCCTTTTCGAGTTAGGTCTTACGTTGACGTTCAGGCTAGGTGTACGATGTGCTGACTCCGCTCTGTTTAAATTGGAGTCTGAGGCAGAAAGAGATTTCGGTGGTGTGCGCGACATTATTCTGAGATACTAATGTAGGAGGATAAGTAATCAAAAAAACTCACAGCAGTGGTGCGCAGCGAGAAATAAGTATTCCGTATTTTGCTTGTTGTTTGTTTATATCCTTCGTCGAGTCAGGCGCAGGTTACAATCATAACAAGTCCAGCAGCAGCAGCGCGAGAGCGGGATGGCAATTATTAAGTAGCTCTCTTTCCCGCGGCTCGAGGTGCGGGGCGCTTCTGACGCGGCGGCGGCTGCGGCCCTCCGGACTATGCGGCGTAGTGTTCTTACAAAAATCTTATTTATGTACTTGCAATTAGGAACTATTATTTATCGCAGGTAGAGTTAACTTTTTGTTTAGAAATTGGCAAACACGTCTGCACTGGACAAAGATTCGGACGAAAGAGGAAATTACGACGAACGGTATTCCCAATGTGAAATTGAACTCGAGCTACACACGCACTTTAGATTGTTTTGCGTGTTCAATTATTATTGATAGTAACAATTTATCGTATCGGTATACTTCCACATTGGTATGTAGAAAAGCAGGTCATGCCTATTGTTGTTCCAAAAGAACGGAATAAATTCGTAGCTGGGGAAGGTTAGTAAGTTTTCAAAAGACAAAAGCAGTTTTAGTCACCTACTTTGCAAACATCACGCTTCTTAACTGTTGTATCTTGAACCATATTATTATTAATTAAATAAAACGTCCATGTGTAAAGTATTTTTGGTTTTTATTCAACTCCCCAAAACCACAGTACACAGACCCAAAGTACACCACAGATAATCATCATGCTCTATATATGTAAGTCACCACAGATAATTAATATAGGGCTTTACACTTGACTGAATTAATAAGACATTAACTTAAGAACTACCATACAACATTAACTTTTACTTTTTTAGGGTTCCGTACCCAAAGGGTAAAAACGGAACCCTATTACTAAGACTTCGCTGTCTGTCCGTCTGTCTGTCCGTCTGTCCGTCTGTCTGTCACCAGGCTGTATCTCATGAACCGTGACAGCTAGACAGTTCAAATTTTCATAGATGATGTATTTCTGTTGCCGCTATAACAACAAATACTAAATATAGTCAATGGTACGGAACCCTTCGTGTGCGAGTCCGACTCGCACTTGTTTTCTCTATTACGATCTGTTACCCATAGATTTCAGCTTTCCCATTTCATAAATTGTTCCGTACAATACACATAGTACAGACGCCAGTATAAGCTGCCCGAAATTGTCAAATTTACCCAATAAACCCTGAACCTAATGCTTTAGCTATAAAATTGAAATCGATTAAGAAATTTATTATATAATATTATAATACCTACTTATACGTATACATAACTCCTCATTCATCATTTGCTTAGCCTTTTCACAACTATGCTGGGGTCGGCTTCCAATCTAACCGGATGTAGCTGAATACCAGTATTTTACATGGAGCGACTGCCTATCTGACTTCCACAACCCAGTTAGTACCGGGTAATACGATACCCCTTGGTAAGACTGGTTGTCAGACTTTTTGGGCCACTGACTACCTGTAACGACTGTCAAAGATCACAAATGACAGCCGGGACCAAAGGCTTAACGTGCTTTCCGGCACGGAGGAAACTCGGTATGTAATGGGTGGTCACCCATCCACAGACCAACCTAGGCAAGCATGGCTTAACCTAGCGATTGACCCGAGCGGCTGTTATTATTTCGCCACGAGCTCCTCTATATTAACTCCTCATTACAAGGTAAAAAATAAAAAGTAACTATCATAACAATTTGTCAATCAGACGCGCCATCATTCTTTAGAACTTAAATATACCTAGTTACATACAATAAACACACCGGACTTTCCTTTACAAACATTTATTTATGTATGTTAAATAAACAATAAAATGTCATTTGAATTCAGAACACGCAATTGATCGAGTCGGTCACGATTGTGAGGTGAGCTCGCTGCGTTTATTTAGAGATAAATCCATCGAGTTTTGCATTATAAGGCTAGTGATACATCCTGTTATATATTCTCTGGTAGTTTACACAAGAAATAGGAATTTTATTGGTACAAACAAATGGCATATTAATTTGTAAATATGTCATCTCAAAACACAATAGTGTTTGTGATAATTTATTGATTCCCAGAAAATATACCTACCGCTTATCGCATAAAAAGTCGTAAAAATGTTTGTTAATCCAAAGAAGAAAATCTGTGCTACACTAAAGCTCAATAGCTAAAGAAAAAAAAAACATGATAATAGACAATACAATACAATCCGTAAGACAGAGGACCTGAGGTCCCAGGTCTCACACAAACCGGCATTCTATCAACGATAACGGAAATTCAAAAACATTTTACATTGACATACATAAGCTACTAAAAAATTTATTGTCAACCCTGTTGAAAATCGTAGTAGAATATAATAAATACGCTTTGAAAGCAATTTCAGGAACTAAACAAAACAAAAGCCTACCAATATGCAAACATTAGGTAGGTATGATGTAGTTCAAATACCTGCATCAAGATTAGTAGCAGGCAACACGGCACCAGCGCATTAGATACAAATTAAACTCCGGAACGTGACGGTCGTGCGGTGCGTGACATTGTGGAACACATTTATCTCGCAAATGTAACAGGGGGGCTACCACCACTTCCAATAGCAGTATCGTATAGTCTTTCTGTGGGAAAGAGAGAGAGCCATGCAGAATATACCTTCTCAAAAATCCAAATCTGCCAACATAATCTCATTCTCTTGCCCTTATATCATTTTGGGTCGGCGCAGCATGTCTTTTTCTTCCATACTTCTCTATTACGGCGTACAATGCTTTAGATACAAATTAAACGCTGGACCGTGACGATCGTGCGGTGCATGGCGTTACATTGTGGAACACATGTAGGTTGTACCCACCACCTTTATAGCAGAATAATTTTATCCTACTTCAATGGAGCCGTGGCTGGTATGACTTATGAGATCTAAACTTCTAAGCCAGGCACTGTTTAGAAAACTGGCATGCCATGCCATATAACCCAAAACTCGCACACATAGATATTTGTGATATCCAACAATCGGCACTGAGAACGGTGTACAGTAACTCCTTCTCACAAAGAGGCCGCCTGTGTCCCAAAGTCCCAACGGTAGGAACGTTATAGGTTGATTATGCTACTTAAGTGTGGAAAAGAGATGGAGCTTTAGGTATACTACCGCGTTCACTGACAGTCTGTCACTTTTCACTATTATGCCCTAAGTAATATGATTTAAAGTGGTCTACCGTCAGTAAATTCGGTTAGTATGTCATGCGTAGGTCCGTCTCTTCCGCACACTGAAGCAAAATTAACAAGACTGCTATAATAGTTGATGGTAGGTCCCCGGCTCTGGTATAAGTTCCGATACTTCCCACGTTCAAGAAGTTTTTGCTGCTCTTCGTAACGTTGAGCGCAAAAGGGAAAGGCTTGAGACAATAAGGATGGTTAATAAAATTTAAATATCCGCTAGTGTTTAAATAACAGCGGTTTTTAAAGGCTACGCTGTCGTTACTCTCGATAAAATGGAAAGCTTGGGTGAAGGAAAAGGAAGCTAAAAAAAAACCGACCAAGTGCGAGTTGGACTCGTGCATGAAGCATCCATCGTAAAGGGGGCTCCCCCTTTAATTATTTTTTTTTGTTGTTATACGGCAACAGAAATACACATTCTGTGAAAATTTTAACTGTTACAGACACACACAGCCCGTTGACAGACAGATGGACGGACAGCGGAAGTTTTTTTAGTAATAGGGTCCCGTTAATTATCCTTCGGGTAAGGAACCCTAAAAAGGGTTTCTTTATGAAATCTTTCAAACAAGAACATAAAGTACTCCTGAGTTCACTGACGGTCAACCACTTTTCAACCTTGTAATGGTTAAAGAAATTTATTTCTCAATAAGACACCCCTACGACAATAGAGACCCTTATAAACTTTGTAATGAACTTTATTACCAAGGGCATAAGGGTGAAAATTAGAAGACCCTCAGTGCATTCGGTAGTACTTAAATAATTACATTCTATTACAAAGACATTAAAAATAATATTTTTTTTAAGTTAATTATTTTTTAATTATGATTTCTTAAGTACCCACATAGAATAAAACAATATTCAACACTACTACACTTAGACTACTTATACTTAGATAAAATGGATAAACTTGTAAAAACTACCTATTTTACTCATTTCGTAAAAACAATGATGACTAAACAGTGGTTGGAGATTTTGTAACGAAAATGACTTTGATAATCAGTGTGGAATACCACATTGTGTGGAATCCCATTTTAGTATTCCATGTGCAAATGTAGTCGGTCAAAATACTCTACCGCTTATTTCTAATGTCAATTCCGATGTGACATTTAAAGGGTGGATGCCTACAAAGCCTAGCTAGATAGTATAGGTAGGTACAATCGTGGTCTTTTCCGCCTGATCAGTTAAATGTTTTTTCGCTTAAATCATGCAGAGGCGCCGAGCCGCGCCCCCTTAAAATTTAAGCCTATTAGGAAAGCGTCAACTTTGGCGCGCAAAATAACAATAACTCTCGTTTGGCGTGCGTCGTCAGTGCGCTCGGCCGATAGGTATCTTTTCATTCATAATTTCTATACAAAGTCAACGAGGCGGGGCTAGAGAGCGTTTCTATGTTGCAAGTGCAAGCAAAAATTAGCTTAGTGGTGGTCAGGCGGGAGTGTCCTCGATAGTACATACACACACAGGACTACAGATCCACTCAAATGTGTGTGGTTCTTTCTTCAAAAGACTATCTCAGACACTAATCTGCATATTCCTCATGTGAATTGAGCAAGATTATATCTGGGGGTCTAAAATGGCCGCTTTAGCAGAATCGTTTTGTGAATCACGTTAAAAATTTTAAATGGTTAAAATGGACTTTATTGTTATTTACATAAAGTCCATTTTAAGAATTTAAATTTTTTAACGTGATTCATGCTAAGATTCTGCGTAGGATCTGCTATAGCGGCCATTTTAGACCCGCTGGACTCCAAAAGAGACTTATGACCTCTGAGTTTGTTTCGGCTGTTTCTTCTTAGATTAGTCAGGTACGAAACACCGGCCCCATCTAGTTTTTAAATAATGACGTGTAAAAAAAAGTGTTTGTTAAAGCCTACTTGCAAAATAAACATCATTTTTCATCACTATATCCCTTCACAGACTGGCCGTCACGGCCTCGTTGTTTTACAGGTCCCGGTCCTGGCTTCGATTCCCAGGTCGTCTTTTTAACATGAGTCTGAAGGCTAAATGTGAGTGTACTACTAGGTTAATTGAATTAGGAATACCTCTGACTAACCCTTTGAGGATTACAGGCGTGATGTCACGTTAAATACCGTTTATTTTGTCTGAAAACAATTTTATTGGAACAAAAACCTCTATTTAGTGGCTTTAGATCGTTTCAACGCAATAAAGTATCGTCAGTCACGCGAGTGTACGGAACTGAATGGTTTGAACCCCATTACTTGTCTGAATTATTGAGATCAAGTGCTCTCTTTTGTTTTTTAAGTGGGCCTGCGCCTTATCCGAGTGTTTACGTTTTGTTTACTCAGGTTTGTATTTTGGGTAAAATACGAGTTGAAAGTGAAATCTGAAAAGAGCTTAGGTACATACCTACTTATTCTACATGCCTACTTGCATCACTTGATGCGATTGTCCTGTTTTTATGTAAGTAATTGGGTATAACTTACTGTTAATGGGGTAGATGACACAGTCACACCAATCAATTGAGTCTATACTTTTAAAACGCGGTTCTCTCATAGATTTTGTATGGCAATAGCGAAATGTGACGTCACTGTTTGGTCTACTCAATGACTCAACTATTTATTGATTTCAAAGCAACAAAAAATTGAATTTGACAATTAATTGAAAATAAATAAGGTTTTCAGGCCCAAAATAAAGTGTTTTTTTAGAGATAGGTGTCTTGGAATTATTGTTTTATGGTGTCATAATAATATATCCTATTTTAAGCCCAACAAAATTAAGGTGAAAGCGCCAGGACTACCCGCGAAATTATTATTTTTTACGTTTTTCTTGTAATTCGCAAGTCAGTGCCAGGTTGTATTTTATTAAAATATGATTCGCGGCTGTAACACGTATTTAGTTACATAAGTATAATCATTAAAATCATCAATACAACCCTCTAAGTTCATTTAATCCTATTGAATGGCTTTTTCATGAAATAGTTACCCTTGCGTTTCCACCTTAACTAAAGGCATTTAGAGTCATTTTCAATAACTTACTAGCAGTTTCGGTAGGTTGCTATCTCTGTCTGTTTGACATTTAGCTTACGGACGGTTAGAAACAAAAGGTCACAGAAAATCTTTCTTTGATTTTTCTATGAATCAAGTGACAGGTAGGTGACGCGGATAGGATATTTCAAGCTAACTTTGTTTATAGGAACACCGATAGCTACGAGTGTAGGCATATTAACTAAGAATCGCCTCGTGTGATAAACCCACATTCGTGTTTTAATACCCCTTATTATACAATAGTTGCATATATGTTACGGGCAATTTGATAAGTCGGGGCACTATTAATATTGCCCACCTATCTTGGGAAAAGTAATAAAATAGGTGAACTATAGTGTTTTTATTAAATGAAATTAAACTTACAAAATTTTCATGAAAAGTTAACAAAAAATAAACTATTGAACATAGTAGTTAAAAAATAAACAGTTAAAAATGTAATAACATCAGTAGTTACCTACTTTTATTTTGATAAAAATATTACTTATCAAACACTATGTCATCATGTAACAATAGAAATTACACTAAACAGATGGTCAGATCGGGCGGTCTAAAAAAAAAGCTGCCGCCCTATCCCCCGTCAGCCATGTCGTCGGAGCTCCGCCTTCGGCCTACGCTCCTCATGACCCAAATTTGGACTTCTGGGACATAAAGTTGTAATACTAATTCGGACCAATCATGGTGGTCGACCTATGCAGGGCAAGTATTAAAGAAAACCACTTTCAAACACTGACTTATTACATGGACCACGGGGCGTCGGCGGTCAAAGTGATAAATTAATCACTTTGCCCATCGCTCTTGGGCATTATTAATAATGGCCGGTCCGTATTAATAATGCCCAGTTTATCACGTTGCCCGTAACATATATATTAACTAATTTATTTATTTTACACTTAAAGTTACCATTTTAAAATCCTCATGATAAGCCCTCTATCGAGCCGTTCTGGCTGCAGAGCTTTGAGCATTGTATTGTATAATACATATTATCCTCAAAAATCTTACAAGGTAAATTAGTTTTAGAAAACGGCCGTATAAGATGCATGATGACACTACAAATCAATATAAATATAAAAGCTACCTAATATACCTGAAAGTTTCGCGTTTTAAGTCAAAGCATCCATTTCAGTCGAAAAAACTAACGCGCAGGATATCCAGACACATTACTTCCACTCCAAAAAGGATATTCCCATGTACAAAAGCCTTTATAAAGTACATAAAAGGACGGTCCATACATAAAACAAGAAAGGGAGGCTCGAAGGCAATATTTTCCCGTTTTCGGGTGAGGATATCGAACCCTGTCAGTTCGCGGGCGTCCTGCCGCAATGCGTCACCGGGTTTACTGCATCGACAAGATATAGGCCTTATTAATATGTACATAAGTATACATATTAAGTGTCTACTTATTAGTAAACAATATAACACGACATCAAGACTTGTAATCCCTCGTAATTAGCTCGTGGCGAAATAATAACCAAAATCAAAATCAAAGCATTTATTTCAAGTAGGCCAGTTACAGGCACTTTTGAATTGTCGAAACAAAGATGAAAATTATATGTAGCTACAGTCCCAGTCACAAGACATAAAAACTGTGAAAGTACTGTAGTTCAACAGCACATAACATAACAGCCGCTCAGGTCGATCGTTAGGTTAGGCCGTGCTTGCCAAGGTTGGTCTGTGGATGGGTGACCGCTCATTATATACCGAGTTTCCTCCGTTGGTCCCGGTTGTCATTTGTAGATCTTTGACAGTCGTTAGGTAGTCAGATGCCCAAAAAGTCTGACAACCAGTCTTACCAAGGGGTATCGTATTACCCGGTACTAACTGGGTTGTGGAGGTCAAATAGGCAGTCGCTCCATGTAAAATACTGGTATTCAGCTGCATCCGGTTAGACTGGAAGCCGACCCCAACATAGTTGGGAAAAGGCTAGGCAGATGATGAGCAAGACTTGTAATCCCCGTAGGATTTGACAGAAGTGTACCTACAATCGCCAGCACATCATGTTACCAGAAACTGTCGTATTTCTCCAAATGATTTGAAACCATATATTGTTGATGGTTAAGTTGTAAATCGAATGAAAAAATTTGACAGTTTGTAGTAACTTTTTTTAGGTTATTTCGGGATTCACTACGGGGCCTTGTTATTCTGTGACGGGGCTAAGGACTACATAATAGACCCACCCACATTTCACCAGTTACGTTTGGGTCCCACGTAATAGGGTGCTACTTTGCGAGCCTATTGTCTTGAACGAGGCACGAATAAAGACTGCGCGGCTACTGCTGAGAATTTCCTGAAGGAAAAATCCAATAACATTTTGCCCGAGCTGAGTATCGAACTCAGGAACTCTTGTTCAGCAGTAAGCTTACGGTCACTAGACCAACGAGGCAGTCGCTATCTCCGTACACAATATGAACAGAATATAATCCCCACACTATTATTGGAACTTCAAATATGTAAAGTATAAACACATAAAGGGTGTAAAACACCTTTTAACGAAGCCGAAAGGCACTTGTTCTCCCCGTCATTGCAATCATTTTTTTGTTCTACATACTCCAATATCTCCGTAACTAGAAGGTTCCCAGACCTTCTAGTTACGGAGATATTGGGGGTCAAAGTTCCAACTTTTTGACAAGTTTTTGAAGTGAAAACTTCTTTAGGCGCGTTGAGCACTTTTTGGGTGAAGGAAATACATTGAATTCATCGTCACGTAACGTAACGTGCGGTGACGCTTCGTAGCCGTTCGTAGCACTCGTAGTATCCGCTACGGCGTAGCAGCACATAGGCATGCGCGGGGCATAACCAGTGCTACGACTGGGGCGGGACCTGTAGTTGTTTTTTTTTTTAATACAAGTTTTAAAGTAAGATTTTTACTTTAAATACCTCCACGACCCCCGTACTATTCAATCCATCCATCAGCACAATGTTTTAAGTGCGTTACATTGAGTTCTACAACAAAACATGATTTTCACCCCAAAAAAAAGGAGTTTCCTGGCAATAATTTTTGCGTAAAGTTAGTTAGTTTGATGTACAGAATGCTTGGTTGACGGCTTCGTGATGAGGTCTTTTACATCCTGTATGTAGATAGGTTACTAGTAGGTACCCTATGCCACTACTCCTCGTAGCTTCGTTTGATAGAACAGTGTTATGACGTGATAACTGTACTAAGTATGTCATTTTACCATTCGGAAGACCAAGGATTAACAAAACAAGCGCATGTCGTGAAATTCAGTTTGTTCAACAAGAAATAGTATTTTTATTACAAATGTATATTGCTGAAAGCAGTAATTGAATGCTTCTGAAAAGCGACTAAACCGGGGATTATTTTATGATATAAAATTGGTGTCCTCTTCTTATCTTTTATATGTTCGTTCAGAAATTCTAATCAATTTTTTTTGTTGATAAAAATCTCTTAATATTTTAAGCTTTCTAGAGTAGCCTTTTGAACTGAATTGGGGACAAACCAAACAAACATGTAGCGACAATAAAAATCATACCAGGTTCCAAATTGATTTCACTGCTCAAATTATCAATATCCTTTTTGGTAAAATAACGGTAAATTAAGTATCTCTACGTCCAAAATTGGTATCCTCAAATTATCGTTGTTTTTTCTCTTCTTTGCAACGGTTTTTAAATAACAAAGCGAAAAAAAAACTACGCAGGATCAATACAATAAGGTGAATGCTTCAACCAGCCCGCGAAATTCAAATTTTCTTACGTTTTTTGCAAATTGCAGGCCAGTGCTAGGTTGTATGTTGATTAAAATATTGGACGCGATTGTAAGACGTATGTAGTTACAGAATTATAATCATCAAAACCATCAATACAACCCTTCAAGTTCATAAAGGTCTAGCAATGAATTTGACCTTGAAAAAATCGTTTCTCGACCTTTATGAACTTGGAGGGTTGTATTGATGGTTTTGATGATTATAATTCTGTAAATACATACGTCTTACAATCGCGTCCAATATTTTAATCAACATACAACCTAGCACTGGCCTGCAATTTGCCAAAAACGTAAGAAAATTTGAATTTCGCGGGCTACCCTGGAGCATCAGCCTTATGTAACAAGTAATGTTTTATCAACTATCATAAACTTGTTAATTGTGTTTCATCGGATCAAATATCTACATACCGCGACGCATCAATGTATTTGTTTTGTTATGTTCAAACAGCGTTTAGTTTTTTGCGTCGAATACCGGGTAATATTGTGTGCATAACCCTAGCAAAATGTTGTGCATTTGAGAGATGAGACCATAAAAAATAATTAGTGTATCATGAGGAGCAATTTGTTTAATAGTAGCAAAATTTGTGTGAATTGTAGTTTTAAAGTTATTTGAGAAAAACACATTTTGCTGGAGTAACGTTTGAAACGTTATCCTGGCAAAATCGATTTTCAAAAATTCGTTCAGCCCGGAACCAAATACATGATTAGATAGCTTTTGTTGCATAGTAAATATTTGTAAATAGCAAAATTTGTGTGTGGTATGGTTCTTGAGTTATTTAAGATTTTGCTGCGGTAACGTTTTGTGATTTCCCAGATCTCGAAAACGGCTCAACGCAGAAGATTGAAAAAAAATACCAATAAGAGACCTTAATTTGTTTAAATTAGTTTAAACATTAGTTTTTGATTTGGTTGTCGTAAACCAATGGAATTAAATGGTTTCAAAAATCAGATAAAAACGGATTTGCAAGTAAACCAAAACACTTATAACCAAATAAACAGCTGTAAAAAATACCCATGGTAGACACGTATCACGTCAAGTAAAATGGATTATGTAACTTTATACGATACGAAGATAAAAACAAAATTGATTTATTTTAGACTGGTCGTACTTTAGCGATGAAATACGCAGTTCCCAAAACATTAAGAAACGTGGCATACTTTAAAGTAATTAAAATGATACATGAACATTAATTCCTGTTAATTTTAGCTTTCAATTACGGCTGTAATGAAAGTTATATCAAAAACAAGAAAATGTCAGCAATTCTCTAATAAGCTGACCAAATCGGAAAGGTCACGAAAAAGCGGCCGCACTATACATAATCGTAACCATCTTAAATGAATGGGATAATATGGATGTTTTGTTAGTACAGTTGCGTACGTACGTTGTTGTTACTGTTGCGTAGGTTGCTGGTCATGGTGTTCATTATTTTTATTTAAAAATCAGTCTCATACAAATTATTGTATATCTTTGCCTTAGCATTAACATATTGAGGAAAAAATCTCAGATAAGTTACGTACGTACTTAATTTTAATATTTGGCATAAATGTTTTTCTGTTTGTCAAGTACCAATGCTTAAACTTAAAATACAATGTTGATTCATAGTTTGTACAATTTTCCTTAAGACGGAGATAGGCACCTACTAAATACGTAGGTAGGTAGGTGGACTCCATTTCCCCTCGACTCACAGTATGGCATTTAAACATGAGCTTTGTAACGTATAACTTAGTGGTTATTTCAACATTAAATGTGACAGTTACAGGTGATCAACGTGTGAACCACGCGTCGTCAATCAAAATCACACTATAAATTATTTACTGAGATTATTACTCACCTTTTTAAAGTTACTTGACTTTAAATAATTACTTATGATCCATTAAATTGTTAAACTACTGTTAATTAACATGATTTTCATTTATAAAATAGAAAACTAGTAGAAAATGTGTGTTATGGTACCTGCACTTCGAACATTAAAAAATAGGTTACACGTAAAACGTTTTTCTGCTTAACTGTACAAAACATCGGACACTAAGTAGCTAATTTGCGAAGACTACTCGTACGTATGGTGCGGCCGCTTTTACGTGACCTTTTTAATTTGGTCAGCTATTAGAGAATTTCTGACATATTCTTGATTTTGATATAACTTTCATTACAGCCGTAATTGAAAGCTGAAATTAACAGGAATTAATGTTCATGTATCATTTTAATTAGTTTAAAGTATGCCACGTTTCTTAATGTTTTGGGAACTGCGTATTTCATCGCTAAAGTATGACCAGTCTAAATTAATCAATTTTGTTTTTATCTTCGTATCGTATAAAGTTACATAATCCATTTTACTTGACGTGATACGTGTCTACCATGGGTATTTTTTACAGCTGTTTATTTGGTTATAAGTGTTTTGGTTTACTTGCAAATCCGTTTTTATCTGATTTTTGAAACCATTTAATTCCATTGGTTTACGACAACCAAATCAAAAACTAATGTTTAAACTAATTTAAACAAATTAAGGTCTCTTATTGGTATTTTTTTCAATCTTCTGCGTTGAGCCGTTTTCGAGATCTGGGAAATCCCAAAACGTTACCGCAGCAAAATCTTAAATAACTCAAGAACCATGCCACACACAAATTTTGCTATTTACAAACATTTACTATGCAACAAAAGCTATCTAATCATGTATTTGGTTACGGGCTGAACGAATTTTTGAAAATCGATTTTGCCAGGATAACGTTTCTTAACGTTACTCCAGCAAAATGTGTTTTTCTCAAATAACTTTAAAACTACAATTCACACAAATTTTGCTACTATTAAACAAATTGCTCCTCATGATACACTAATTATTTTTTATGGTCTCATCTCTCAAATGCACAACATTTTGCTCGGGTTATGCACACGGTAATATTCGCACATCGCGCCATCGCTTTGATCAAATGATATCTAAAACTTACTAGGTAGTATGTGCCTTGATTTGGCTTCTTCGAAAAAAACTTAAATAATGATGGTGTTGGTGAAATTCAATTCCTGACAAATAGAGTAAAAATATTAAATGTTATGTAATAGTACATTTTGATTTATGTGAGGAAACTTTGTTATTGCATTCGTGGCGGAATACACACCCGAGCTGCAGGCGAGGGTGTTATTGAGCCGAGAACTGCAGTAACAAATCACCACGCGTATGAAACAACGTTTCTCAATACACTTTCGAAGAAATAATATAATAGATCGAAAAAAAAATTGACATTAAGTTTTAGAAAACTGATTTCATTTGCTTATTTTCCGCGCTTTGCTTTCGCCAGGTTGAAGGAGAAACAAAGGTATGAAGCCGCTAAACAGCCTAATATGAAAATAAGAAAATTAAAATAATTTTGAATTTAGAGCATATATAACTTTTTTTTTTTTCATTAAAGTAAATTAATTTAAATATAATCATATTTATCTATGATATTCTATTTATAAACACAATTTAAATATTCAAAAAATATTTACACCGTAAAGACGCATATCTCTTTGCCGAGATTAAAAAATCAATCACCGACTATAGGCATTGAACCAATTTGGACTAAGTATAATAGGTTGTCTGTGGAAATTTTTATTTCTGCACGTGTTGATAAATGAAAAATAAAACGCACAGGTGTGAAATACATTGCATGTTGAACCTGATCGTAGTGCGATAAGAACCAGTTTTCGAGGAAGTGTATTGAAAAATATTTAGTTATGATTTCGCAAAAAGATCTAGGAAGCCTGGATGCAGGATGTAGCACCACCTCAGCCCGCAAAATATGTACATTCAGGAAAATAAATAATAATATTATCATGCCATGCACCCAAACCTGACAATAAACTCAAGAGTATATTTTGCATTTAAACATGTAATGTCATGGATTTCTGCAAAGAAACTACCGATTCCATAAGGGTGAATATCAGCAGAGTGCATTTTTTCTCAATTTTGATGGTGAAATGTAGATATTCTTCATTTTTCGTGAAAAATAAGGATCTGGGCTATTATTACGTATCTCTGTTGACAGCTCGAATTGATAGTAACCGGGCTCAGTGTACATCAATTAACTGTCAAAAGGTTAGTTTCGTATTATGTATGACCAGTCGCGATCAAATATGACGTCATCGGTGACTATCGTGGCTGATAGTCACCGTAACTCATTTTGACAGACGCTTTCGTATCGATTCTTCCAATATTGCGATTAGGTAAGCATAGTGGACATCAAATTGATGACAACTGAGTTTGAAGTGGCTTTCGTGAAAGACGTTACACCGTACCCGGACTGTTAGTCACCTTATTTATAGTGACATCCACTCAGTGTGATACGTAATACGAATATTATGACATTCACGGTTGTCATCAAAGTTCGGTGTACAACCGAAGCTTGATAGTCACTGGATATCAGAAAGATACGTAATAGGCCTGCTAGTATAACAATAGAAAGTCCAAGCTTAAAGAATCTTCAAGAGGCCCAAGAATATCTCAATAACTTTTTAAAGTTTAAAGATATTTAAAAGTGTAGTGTGGCTACCAAAATTGATAATCGCCCGTAGTGTGGCCACCAAAATTGATATAGGTAGCACATAAAACAATAAAAAAATTGGCCCTAGTTGCACCAAGTAACGTAGTTTAATATTAAAAAAAAATAAGAAACATCCTATCATTGTACACCTTGATTCTCAACGTGGACACGTAAAATTTGCTGCTTTGATATTCACCCATAACTTAGAGCAAAAATAACAAGAACATAGTACGATTTACCGTTTCCATTTTCAATTCAATCTAATAATTTGATTTACCAAGAATGGCGATTTGATGGCACGTTGAATTATAACCGTATCATCTTATAAAAAGCATTTTTTTTATATTAGTTATGATATTACTATGTAAAAAATTAGAGCACTGTTTCATCCGCAAATGTTAAGTCATTGTAAGTGAAAGTAGGTACGATATTATAATAAAAACAAAACATTAAATTAACTTCCGTAGGTGCTTGAAAAATTTACATTAAATGTTTTATAATGTCTACTTTTTATTAAAAAAAAAAATTAAGGCACACCAGTGTCAAATCGTTTTGTTTATTATAAGTTTTTAAACTGACATAGGGACAAAAACGGGAAATTTAGTTATGTATAAATAACATATCCCGTTTTTAGTGTTGATGATAGTTTTGTTAACTGTCGACGTTTCAATTTTGTCTTGTGACATTTTTTATTTAAATAACTTTTGATTACGAATAAAATCGTAAAATATTAGTTACCCATATCACATGACATGCTTGCGGCCCTCTAACTGTCAATTTGCAAACGATTCCCAATTTCCCACAGAAGCGCATTTTCTCACCACAAACGAGATACGATTCTCGTGTTACATCTTATGATACCAGTTTATGGTCCTTCTCGGATTATGGTATTTATGTCAAAGGACACCCTATAATGCAGTGTGTATCAGAAAAATGTGGTCATATTCAATTATGTGTTATAGACCATCAAACCGAACCTCTTTCTCTATATTGAGCTAGGCTTCACAGGTACAGTACCTGGGAGGTTACCATGACGTCATATAGCAGTATTGTTTTAATGTCACTCTAGTGAGGGAAACAGGTAGAGCTATAGAGGACGTCTAGCGCCATCTCTTACCCACTGGAATAAGATTAAAACATGGCCGCAAAAATGCATAGGCCATTTTGGAAAAAAAAACAGCGTATTGAGCGTCGTCTGTGTGTCCTGTGTGTGTTCTTTTTGACGCTCGTTGTGACATATATCGTTTACTTACAGATATTTTGAATCTGAAATAAACCCTATGAGAACGTGAATAAAAGTCACTTTAATGCATAATCAGAGAAAAATGGACAGTAGCAACAATAAGTCTTTGGTCTAATTACGTCTATACTGAAGTAATTTCAATAATTTCCGTGGGAAATAGGCGCTTATTAAGAGTTTTATAGCTTTGTAATGAGCAGTTAATCGTTTAAGCTATTTTACCATGACACGGGAAATAACCAATTAGCCATTAAATCTGGAGAGGGCTTAATTTTGTTCTCTACTTCATTTTCTATTAATATTATTAAAATTTGTCACTCCATGTAAAATACTGGTCTTGAGCTGCATCCGGTAAGACTGAAAGCCGACCCCAACATAGTTGGGAAAAGGCTTTTAGGCATCTGCCTAGCCTTCAGGACAACCTACCAGTATTTTACATGGAGTGACAAACTTTAATTAATATTATTGATGATAAATGAAAGTTTTAGTGGACTTTTCTTCTGTGAAAGTTTTTAGGAAATTGCAATATTGATTTGTCTAACGATAGTATTAGGTTAAAAAGAACATAAAAAAGATAGTTTGACCTTCTTATTAAGATGCAGGTAAGACGAATAAATGTATGATGGGTCGGTTTGCTGTTTTACCTGTGTCAAAAATATTTTTCATATTTTAATAGTTATAGACATTTCAGTAAAAAGCATGCATGTCTGTAACGTATCGACACGCGTATTGGACAATACCATTAGATAGCTACACGTTAGAAATTTGTTCTATAGAAACACAACAAAACGCATTACCCTCCTTCTAAGTAAGTAGGGTAAAAGCAAGATTGACACTCATACGATAAGTGGCGAAATAAACCCCGTTTTCTCAAAAGAAAGGTTATAAACAGTGATATACTTACTGTTATTTTGCAGGTACCTACTAATAACAATAATAAAGCTAGGTTACGACCAAATGCATAGATCAAAAACAAGAACATATTTTCTCAATATTCTTGGCCCATCACTTTTAAAGGTACACACACAAAAGTAATTTGGTAATGGTATCGATTCTGTTATGCACAAACTCTACTGCTATATTTTTCTCTCTAATAAAACGAGAAAGAGACGGACGTCATTTAGAGCTGTAAAATAATTTAGTTGGAACTAATATTTCCATACAAATGAAGGGTTCACGTAAAAACTTGTCGACTAAAAACACGGTGAAGCGCAAGGCATAAACTAGTTTGACATCTCTAACTTAGTTCATAGCTATAGCCGTCTTTTTCTCGCACTGCCTTTTAGTAAAAGATAGCAATAGCCTAAATTAAGTTTAGTTTGTGCACAAGAGAATCGACACCAATAATACCTCATTTCCGCAAATTACACACACATCAGGGATCATCGGGGTTCCTTTGAAAGGGGCCAAATAAACATTGAACGAGAAATAACCGCAATTTGCTAAATTAAATGTAACTATCCTATTTAAACACAGGCTTAAAAAATGGGAAGTACACCAATCACATAATATAATATAAAGCTTTATATAATAGATATAATCACCCACATTTTGGTCTAAATCGAATTACTTAGATATGGCCGCAGGAAAACAACAGGCAGTGCAGAGGTACCTAACAATACGGACAGTACAGACTGTTCAGAAATATTTTAACATCATAAGATATGTGTAGGTAATTATGCTTGTAGGTTTTACGGGCAATCCAAGCTTTTTTTTGGCTTAGATGACCTCCAAATCTTTCGATCCAGGGCCAATGTGGACCACGGGTCGTAGGCTCTCTCCAGCTCGTCATAATATGGTACAAATTCATTAAACATAATTTGTTTAAAACGAGTGATTTCCGGTTCATAATTCACTTTCTTCCGTTACGATTCGTGACGCTAAATGATTGCTGTAGTAAACTGATGATAACCATCATTTTAACCGTTATTATCGAAATTACTACACAAAGTGCTCGACAAGCCATTATATACAGTTTATAGCTTCACTATACTAAACTATTAGTAAACAGCCTTTCAATTTTAAGAGTCTGTACCAGTTTAGCGTTATTCACGTGTGTTTGATTAATTTATAATGTGCGTGTGTGTTTTACTGTCGAGAACAAACATTTTTTTCTTTCTTTATTGATTTGTGTGGTTTTATTAGCTAAGTTGTAACTCGTAACAAAAAATAAAATAATAAGGTACACATGTACCTAAAGTAGGGTTGTCATCCGTCCCGGTACACCGGGACATGTCACCGGTTTGGAACTTCTGTCCCGGTCGTCCCGTTTGATTTACAAAATGTCCCGGTATTTCAATCCACCGCAATGGCAGGATATTGTAAAGACAATAAATTAGTTACAAGAAACGGGAGAGTTTTTTTTAAATAAAAATTTCATTTATCGGCGGCAGTTTTACGGGTAGGTTTTCAAATTGGACAAGTACATTAACAATCTGCCCGAAAAACTACAAGTTATAATTTTGTTGCGATTCGTTTTTCCACTTGTCCATAATGTCCATTGCGATTCGTATTTCCACTTGTCCTTTGCCATTCGTTTTTCCACTTTTCCGTTGCGATTCGTTTTTCCACTTGCCTGTTGAAAGAAAAAAAGAAAAAAAAAAAAAAAATTTGTGTTGGGACACATTGTAGAAGTGAACACTTCTACTATGTGTCCCACCCAACACACATTTCTTTTTTTTTCTTTTACATTACATGGATATTTTCAGTCACTTACTGCTAATGTCCCGGGCAGTACTTGGGCTGCTATGGCAACCCTAACCTAAAGCCATATTTTGTTGCGGTCACGAATCATATTTTGTTTAACACACAACCTGACACTAAACTACAAATTGCATTTTAATTTCGCGGGCTACCCTGGCGCCCTTTGGCGATGGAGGACTATTGTGGAAGCCCTCTGCCCCATTTAGAGACAGGGGTAGGTAATTATTGCGTGAAATTAATAGACAAAAGTAAAATATTGTATCCCTGTTTACCAATGATATTCTACTATACAGATAATTATGTTGTGAGCGCGCAATTGTGAAGACTCGAAAACCGGCCAATTGGCCTGTTTTTCCTTTATTCTGCGTCACTGCGTGTATATGTGAGCTGACTCTGCCCCGCGGCACACTTTTTTCGGTGGTTTTGTAGGTGTATAACATATCTGTTTGTTAGAATATCATTGCTGTTTACACAAAAATTATTTAGACTACTAGGAAAGGTTTAAACCGACGTATATACTAGAAAAAAACTCTTCTATACTCCTTTCTATACTGAGAATATTAACTCAATGGATACAAAACCTTTATAAACATGTGTTGCACATTGTATAGCAACACGAAGTTATCTAAGAACACACTTATGAATACCTGTTATGTATACCCGGGTATTCCCGAATACCAATAGTAACACTATAGGTACTACGTTGAAAATAGAGCCGACAGCATTGTGTAGGTTCTTAGTCTCACTTACATGTTTTGTGTTTAGGTGCGCGTTGTCATAATTTCCAATTTGTACAGCAACGGGTGAATCATGCATTCATGCAGTTTCTAAATCACATTACAAAATATCTTCTGTTTTTATTTAAATCCGTGGTGTGGTCCTGGTCCCGAAAGCCCCCCAACCCTATTTGATGACTACCTACCTATTTGTAACCTTTTGTGTTTTGTTTGACTATTTGTTGTTTTTTTTTTTTTTTAATATGTTTTCTTTTTTTCTTATTTCAATCGGTTTTAGACACGGAAAATCATTTTGTTAATTTAAAGTTTTCCTTACAAATTAATGTTTCATGAATCCGTTTTAAAACTTAATGCGGTTAATTCAACTTTAATTTTAATAGAAAAAAGAGATACTATCAAAGTACATAAGTAAGCTATAGTCATGAGATTCTAAAAATAGGTAAAATTTCTTCGATACCTGCAAGGAAAAACGAGAATACTCTTGTTGTAGAGTTGCTTTTCAACATACCAACTTATCTAACAAGTGAACATCAATACTACAAAAATCGAATCTCAGATAAGTGCAAGCATTAAAAACAATGTCCGAATTGTTTCTATGTCTACTTGTTACGTCCGGAATCTCAACTTTGACAGCTGCAGTGAACCAAGCTTTGAGAATTCACACGCAGCGCGCTTTCACATAACAACAACAACAGCCCATAACGTCCACTGCTGGACATAAGCCTCTCCCATGATGGGAGGAATTTGCCGTAATCTCCACGCTTGGCAGGCGGATTGGAGATCGCAGTGATGAAAGACTAACAGAAAACGCTGCTGCCCATTCTCTGGTCTACGGAGGCACAAGGTGTTGTCGCCTTGTACGACACCCGTGAGTGTAATGGGTTGGTTCTATTCTACTCTGCCGGATACCACACGGCTTACTCTGCCGAATACCACACGGCTTCTACATAAGTCAGGTGTTAATTAAAATGGACATAAAACCGTTTGTATGTTTACATCTTAATTAAAGACCTTGGAAATTCTACACGGTAATATTATGGTCGTAGTGTTGTCAACAGCTTGGCCGAAGTAAAAAACAAAGGTTATAGGTACACAAGACCGGACCATCAGGTTTATTTGAGGATGCTTTTTTATAGCGTGTCTTGTGAATGTGAATTGAATCTGATGTCGAAATTATGTTAATAGCACCACAACCTTAAATTTGCACTGCCTCGTTCGTCTAGACTTCTAGAATAGAGGTTCCCAAACTTTTTTTTCTGGTAGACCACTTTCAAAATTTTCTACTTTCGGTGGACGCCTCTGCTGCATTTTTTCAAGCCCGTGGACCAAAAAAGAAAAGCAAGAAAGCAATACTATTTTTTCGCACTATCTGTTAGGATTGCATGTGGACCGTAGTCGTAGAGCTCCTAAGATTTTTTGAGAAAACAAATCTAAAAATTAGAATCTTAACTTCGAAATGCTTTTTTTAAAGACTCAATGCGACCTGGGCCCATCAGAATACCAGTGCTGTGGATTTTTTATTAAATGTCACAGCACCTTGCTGAGATAGGAGCCTTTTGGCCTTGCACAGGACCATTTTGATTGTTTTTTTTATTTTTGTCTTGTTTACTTTTTAAATATAATTTTTCATTTATATTCTATCTTTTTGTTTCTGTTATAAGTTGGGTTAAGTTCAATAAATACTTTTCTTTCTTTCATTTTCATCGAAAAACAACCTGTCGAAAATCACCGAAAACTTTTGGATCATTTTTTAACTTGTGAACCCCCTTTTTTTTCACGCCAACTTAAGACTCCCGTCGAGTCTCCTGTGGACCCTTAGAAGTCCACCTGGGCCACTTCGGGAATCACTGGTCTAGAGGTCGTAATCGGGACTGCTGGGCATGAGGTGCTGGACTCCTGGGGTCGATTGCAATTTTGTTATTAGGTTTTCCCATCATGAATTTTTCAGTAGCAGCCTCGGAGTCTGGATTTGTGCCCGGTTGATGGCAATAGGCCATATCACAATGGCGAAATGTGTGTGTACTATTAGCTACACCTCTGCCTAACCCTTCGAAGATTACAGGCGTGATGTTATGATATGTAAATTTGCTCTTAACGCGTCAAACAATGAAAACATTGACTTATTTCCGTTACATTATTTCATCATCTCATCATCATCATCAGCCTATTAATGTTCCCACTGCTGGGGCACAGGCCTCCTCTCTATGAGAGGGAATGGGCTGCAATCCACCACGCGGGCCAAGTGCGGATTGGTAGATGTCACATATCTTCGAATTTTTTGGTTCTAGGACATGCCGGTTTCCTCACCATGTTTTCCTTCACCGTTTTGAGAGCAGTGGTGATGAAATTAATTACACAAAGTAATGCGCCTGTCTGGGTTCGAACCCACGACTTACTGTTCGTAAGTCGGGGCCTGCCACCCGCGCGAGGAGCTCGTGGCTAAATAATAACAGTCGCTCGGGTCGATCGTTAGGTTAAGCCGTGCTTGCCTAGGTTGGTCTGTGGATGGGTGACCGCCCATTACATACCGAGTTTCCTCAGGGCCTCGGAAAGCACATTAAGCCGTTGGTCCCGGCTGTCATTTGTAGATCTTTGACAGTCGTTAGGTAGTGAGAGGCCCGAAAAGTCTGACAACCAGTCTTACCAAGGGGTATCGTATTACCCGGTACTAACTGGGTTGTGGAGGTCAGATAGGCAGTCGCTCCATGTAAAATACTGGTATTCAGCTGCATCCGATAAAACTGGAAGCCGACCCCAACACAGTTGGGAAAAGGCTAGGCAGATGAAGTCGGGGCCGCCACCACTGGGCCACTCACACACATGACTACTTCATTATAGAAAAGACAACAATGATAAATATCGCTTTTGTATTTTAACAAAGCCTATAGAAATACAACAAAACGCCTTTCTCGAAGTTTCATGTTGTTTTATTGGCATTATGTAGGTACCAACACTACCAACTGTTCTAGTAAAATTCCCAAATTACTCTACAGAGTAGTTAATTGGGTAATTTGGCCACACGTCTCCATCAATCAGGAATGACGATAAAGTGTGTAAATTGGACATTGGGCAGTAATTCTTTATGTACTTTAAATTACACCTCGAATGTGTCAAGTTCGAGGCCTTAATTATACCTATTCTCATTGAAGCAGGTACTATCTTGGTATTTTCCGCCTGACCAGTTTAAATTTTTTTCGCTTAATTCATGCGGAAGCGCCGCGCTACGCCCCTTTATAGTTTCGGCCTATTAGGAAAGCATCAACTTTGGCGCGCAAAATAACAATAACTCTCCTTTGGCGTGCGTCATCAGTGCGCTCGGACGATTCGGTATCTTTTCATTCATTTTTCTATACAAAGTCAACGGGGCGGGGCTAGAGAGCGTTTCTATCATGCGAATGCAAGCAAAAATTAGCTTAGTGGTGGTCAGGCGGGAGTGTCCTCGATAGTACATAGATAATTAATCTATACTATCTAGATATGTTGTGGTTAGTCTGGTATCCATGTAGAGTTTAATAAGTCACGGTCAAGTGTAGGGCGTGTATACAAGGTTGGTAGGTACCTACTACGTAGGTAATGATGCTGATTTATATACTTACCTCCATTATACGACAAAGTGGCCGAAACCGTGTCCGTCTTGTAAATCGAGCGAACCATAATTATTTTGAATCAATTCTTTGAATCGGTTTCGAATCAATTCCAAGATTTAGGTCTCATGATCTCATTTCTATACCACGGAATCACTTACTGACTCACTATTAGATATAACATATAGGCCTCTCCTTTTTTACCCGACTGCGCGACGCAAAGGAGGGTAATGTGTTTATTCTGCAATTCTTTTCTGCTCTGTGCGTCCCTTGTCTATCTGTTTCCCGCCCTTTTGACGATATCGTCAATCTAACGCGCTTTTATACAGGGTGTAAAAGACCTCATCACAAAGCCGTCAACCAAGCATTCTGTACATCAAACTAAGTAACTTTACGCAAAAATTATTGCTGGGAAACAACTTTTTTTTTGGGTGAAATATCATGTTTTGTGGTAGAACTCAATGTAACGCACTCAAAACATTGTGCTGATGGATGGATTGAATAGTAGGATAGGATGAATAGCAGGTCGTGAAGGTGTTAAAAGTACATTAACAAATAATGCAATACAATAAAATACAATACAATACAATAAATAAATAAGATACAATCTTACATTAAAAACATGTAAGTACTTATTTAAAAAAAAACTTGTCAAAAAGTTGGAAGTTTGACCCCCAATATCTCTGTAACTAGAAGGTTCCCAGGTATGGTGTAGAACAAAAAAATGATCGCAATGACATGACGGGAAGAAGAAGTGCCTTTCGGCTTCGTTAAGAGGTGTTTTACACCCTTTATAGGCCTCCCCTTTTTTCTGTCCTGTCATTCTTCTCTGTTCTATGCGTCCCTTGTCTATCTGTTTCCCGCGATTTTGACGATATCGTCAACCCAACGCGCTTTTATATTTTGGTTTCTTAGCAACCTTGGCCACCATTCGGTCAAAACCTTACTCCATCGGCCATCTCCAATCTGGCTGGTACCGAGTCTATATAAATAAATATACACACATCAAAAGTATCTAGGGATCAACATATATTTTTGCAATAACTTTTCTCCTGATTGATATTAATTAAAATTTTCTTTAAGGATTCATCAAATAAAGTGTTTTCGTTTGTCACAGTAACGATAAACCAAGTCACCTTTGCATTAATAAAGAAATTTGCCATTTTCCTAATAAAGGGATTTTTGACATTTGAACCACTAACATTAAAGTTAGAAAAAATGACTGAAAACACAGTTTTCTTTAAAATTTTATTGGGTAACTTAAACAATTAATAATCCGTGTTTCTACCGCGAACACTAACAACACAAGAACATCGGTTTGGCATACTCAAAATGAGTTCATCCAAATCACGCTGTGGAATGGCCGCCCATGTTCGTTGCAACAACAAAAAAAGGTCTTCTTGCGACTGGATACCCTCCATATTCGGCAGAGCTCTTCTCTGTAGCATATCCCATGCATGCTCAATCGGGTTCAAGTCTGGCGACTGAGCAGGCCAGGGCAGGACATTGATGTTAGCTGCGGCGAGAGTCTGTCTTACAACTCTTGCGGTGTGCGGTCGTGCATTATCATGCATTAACTGAAATAAGGGACCGATTTGCACTTGTAGAGGAACGATGACGTCTGATACAATCGTCTCAGCATAAATTTGAGCGTTGAGGTTGCCTCTGATCCAAATCAACTCAGTTCTTCCGCCGATCCAAATACCCGCCCATACCATGATGGTTCCACCACTATAAGGATGGACTTCCTGGCAGGATTTTAATCGCTGTTGGCGTCCAGGGGTTCTCCAGTGTCGTATACGTCTTGTATCCGGTCTCATACCAAAACGAGACTCATCAGAAAAGCACACGAAACGCCATTGTTCTTCTGTCCAATTTCTGTGTTCAAGAGCCCATTGATATCGAATCCTACGATTGTGCATTGCTATAGGTGGTACCCGTAGCGGTCTTCGGGAATGAAGGTTCACTTCATGCAAGCGGTTTCTGACTGTTTGGTCGCTAATTAAGTTCCCTGAAGAGTGATGAAGCCTCACGGCTAACATCATGGCGGTTATTGTTGGAGCTCTTCGAGTTAAGATTTGAATGTATCGGTCTTGTCTCCGTGTGGTGCAGCGATACCGTCCTTCATGGCGCTCAGCCACGGTACCAGTGCTTCGGTAACGTGTCCAAAGTCGACTGATAACACTCTGACTTGTATTCAGAGCTAAAGCTACAGTACGTTGCCGGGAACCAGCTTCTATCATTCCCACGGCTCTGAGCATTTCTTCCCTGCTTAAATGACGTCGCCGCTCCATAATAACGTTGGTTTTAATCAGTAGTAGGGAAACAGTAGCACTAATAATGTCTTCAATGCGTTGTATGTTTTTATAGGGAAAATATTGACAGCTTATTTTCATCTTTTACTCGAATTTGATTGAGAGTTCCTGATTCAAATTATGAAATGCACCAAAAAGGATCCATATAAATTTATAAAATCATAAATTTATTACAAAGCCACATCTCAATCTCAAGAAATCCGCATAAAAATGCTTGATCCCTAGACACTTTTGATGTGTGTACTTATATATCGCTGGCCTGTGGCGCTGTGTGTGTGTGTGTGTACACACACACACAGCGCCATCTAGTGCCACACTAAGCAACGAGGCTTGTGTCGTAGACACCAGATAGTTGATTACATAGATACTTTTTGTTTGTAAATACATACTTATTATACATATAAACTACAGTACTTTCACAGTTTTTATGTCTTGTGACTGGGACTGGCTACATTTAATTTTGATATTTGTTTCGACAATTCAAAAGTGCCTGTAACTGGCCTGAAATAAATGCTTTGATTTTGATTTTGAAACATCTACATCTCGGAAACAAATGTCCATGCTCATCACACAAACATTTGCTCCGACCGGGATTCGAACCCGGGACCCTAAGAACGTAAGGCAGCCTCACTACCGCTGCGCTATTCGGGTCGTCAATTCAAATATTCTCCATAGCTGGACCAAGATTTTGCCATTAAAGAATTCTAATGATATACAGGGGGTCTAAAATGGCTGCTTTAGCAGAATCTTAGCGAAATCGTAATATGAATCAAGTTAAAAATTTAAAAATCATAAAATGGACTTATGTTAATTTTTTTGACGTGATTCATATTATGATTCTGCTAAAGCGGCCATTTTAGACCCGCAGCAATTATTTATCCAAAACTAGCCCCCAATAGCAATGGACAGACGTGTTTGTAGTAGTGGGATATTGTGTTATGGCCTAAATAAAATGAGTTCCGGATTTCAGGGTCCTATTTTCAACCATTAATGAGTCAGAGTTTTACCAGAAAATAATAATAGAAAACAAATGAATACCAACTGCTAAAAATACAAAAATGAACCCCATCAACAAAAGTACAAGTTCAACAATCATAACTAAGTCAATAAAAATAATGACAATCACACTTGACCTTTGCCTACAAAAGGTTTGACGTCACGGGCCACAAATAGCCACAGACCAAGTACAATAGACCGGACGCGGTTCCGTACCACAAGCCTGCAATGCTCCCGAGCTCTTTTGTTGCACATCCACTGACCCACTTGCAGTGCTACGCCTGTTATGTAATAGTTGGTATTATGAACGTGGTTTTATTGATGTAGCAATTCGTTTTTCTTCTTTGAGAGAGATTTTACCAAACCGCGTTGGGCCCGCGTTGTGGATTTCGGCCTAATTCCTCTCAGAGAGGAGCCCTGTGATACATCATACAAGCTGAATATGCGATTATGAAAGAGGTTTTAAAACTTTTCTTGGTGATGAATTACAACAAATATTTTATACTAGCGGACGTCACGCGGTTTCACCCGCGTGGTTCCCGTTCCCGGGGGAGTATGGGGATAAAATATAGCCTATGTTACTCAGTAAAGACGTGGCTTTCTAATGGTGAAAGAATTTTTAAAATCGGTCAAGTAGTTTCAGAGTTAAATCGTAACAAACACACAAACAAACAAAAAATCATTTTTTTCCTCTTTATAATATTAAGTATAGAAGTATATAGATTTATCATTTCATGATGACTGGTACTACAGTAGTGAATAGAAAGAAAGATAAAAATTGCAGTACCTAATATGGGAAGTTTTCTGCCGGTTTTTTAGGCAAGAGCCATTAATAAGTACGGCATTTCACAATAATAAATGCGCGTAGAACGTTGAACATAGTATATGATACAATGAAGAAATTATTTTATCCTGGTGTGTTTTGTTGCCATATCCATTTAAGTAAAATAATATGTATTACACAACATCTAAGTGCTACACAGGGTTAGTTTTCAATGACCAGTCAAAATTTAAAATTTAGATCTAGATATCAAACCAAAAGTGTATCTATACTAATATTATAAAGAGGTAACATTTGTTTGTAAGTTTGTATGTTTTGGAAGTTTGTATGTAGGGGGTAATCTCCGGAAGTAATGAACCAATTTTAAAAATTACTGATAGAAAGCTACATTATTCGTGAGTGCTATAGGTTATATTTTATTCCTGTAATCCCATGGGAACGGGAACTACACGGGTGAAACCGCGGGACGTCAGCTAGTTTTAAATATTATTGTCGAAAAATATAAAATAAAATAATAGCATTCATTTGAAAGTGTCCTTCCCAAATCATAAACCTAGTCGGAATCAATCACAGAACAGAAAAACTGATTTTTCTGTTCTGTGGAATCAATGCACTTGTGTGCGTGCATGCACCGCCAAATGTATGTGTGTGCTAACTGCTACCTATCTAGGCTGTTGAATTGAATTGTGCTGTTATAATATCCACACTTTTGCTTCTAAATGGTTGACAGGAATGAAATTTTACTTAAAAAAAAATGTTTTTTTTTTTTATTAAGTGTATCGAAAATATTGTCGATTCTAAACCATTTCTGAAAATGCCTGTATAACCTCAAACTCATTAAAATACAAAACAGCGCCAAAGGATACGCACACGCATGTCACCGGAAGTCTCCGTATTCGTCGCTTATTCTGATATTTATTAATATAGTCGGATCCTGCTGGTTTCGCGGTAAGTCTTGTGATGTCATTGTTGTACTTAAACAAACAATTTCGTCATCGGCCCATCCTTTTCCTTTTAAAATTACAGATCGGCTTCTGTAATATAGTATTGATCACTTGAACATTTTATGTATACAGGATTAGTTTTCAATGACCGGCCAAATTTTCAGAAATGGTTTAGAATCGGTAATATTTTCTTTCATTCCTGTCCACCACTAAAAACAAAATTGTGGATATTACAACAGCACCATTTAGTACAATAGTATACGCGTATATACAATAGTATATAGTACAACGAGGTTTACCCTCTTCTGCATAATATTATCATTCCTGAACAACATGGCTTTGTTAAGCGCCGATCGACGACATCTAATTTGTTAATATTTGCTAATTACCTTTTTGAAAATATTGATAGGCGATTGCAAATAGATGCGGTCTACACTGATTTTAAAAAAGCTTTTGACAAGGTCGATCATGAAATTCTCCTAAGTAAAATTGCTTACAATGGAATACGCGGAAATCTATTGCGTTGGTTTGTGTCGTACCTCGAAAATCGGTCACAAAGGGTAGTGGTTAATGGCCATCAGTCTGTCTCTGTCAATATTACTTCCGGCGTTCCACAGGGGTCTATTCTGGGACCGCTATTATTCATTATTTACATCAATGATATTAAGAAATGTTTTAAAAAGTCCAAATTCCTAATGTACGCTGATGACTTGAAGGCGTTTCAAGCGATCCGCACTATTGATGACTGCATGTTATTTCAGGAGGACCTAGACAGACTAACTGCCTACTGTATTGAAAATAAGCTGCATCTTAGTATCCCCAAGTGTAACTATATACAATTTACTAAGAATAACTTAATCTTCAAATTCAATTACAGCCTTAACTGTATCCCCTTAAAAAATATTCAAATAGTGAAGGATCTTGGTGTTCTCTTTGATGGCAAACTATCCTTGAACCAGCATATCGAAGCCATAGTCAATAGTGCTTTTAAAATGTATGGATTCGTGATGACATCTTCAACCGAATTTAAGCGTACATCTACCTATCTGTATCTATATAAGACGCTCATTAGGTCTCAGTTAGAATATGCGGTTCCCTATTTGGAACCCCTTCTACCAAAAGTACGTAGTTGCAATAGAAAGGGTCCAACGCAAGTACTTACGTGCTATGTGCTACAGATGTCATGGGACTAAAACTTATCTGTCATACTCCCAACTTCTTGATAAGTACAAGCTTATCAGCATGGAGAACCGGCGCAAATACCTGGAGGCCAACGTGCTTCATGATATTGTTCACAATCATTTTGACGCCATTGATCTAACGAGTATGCTATGTTATTCTATTCCCCGAACAGTTCATGTGCGCCAGGTTCGTGCTCGTACTCTGTTCGCGCTCAATTCTTGTCGAACAAACTCTGGCTTACGCTGCCCTATTCATAGAATGTTGGAATCCTATAATTCAAATTTCATTGATATTGATATCTTTGCATGCTCGAAAAATAAATTTAAATCTAATATTATAAAAAAAATATTGTAATTATAATAATTCTATGATTAATATTTATTTAGTGCATAATTTAATTTAAGTAAATGGAATTATTTCTGATTTTATCTGATTTGGTTTTTTAACTATTGCTTGCTTTATAGTAACTTACTTAGATGTGTTTTTTAAATACTTAATTATGTACTTAATTAATTTTTGTAATGCCCATCTAGTGGCAACCATAATATTTATCCTCAAATATGTCTATCTGCGGATAATGCAGTTGACTGCAACGCTATTACTTACACATTGTTAACCTTATAAATTATATATATATATGTTGTAGTTGTTTATTATCCCATACTAAATAAAAAAAAAAAAAAAAAATAGTCTAGATAGTTAGCAGTTAGCACACACATACATTTGGCGGTGCATGCACGCACGCAAGTGCATTGATTCCCACTAGGTTTATGATTTAGGAAATTTTTAGGACACTTTCAATGAATGCTATTATTTTATATTTTTCGACAATAATATTTAAAATACACTTTTGTTTTTTGTCTGGTCATTGAAAACTAACCCTGTATAGAAAACGCTGCCGTTTTATGATAGTTTTGATTGATTTACTACAGTTATACGAGTATACCTACGTATGATGTGGCTTTTATGTCGTTAGTAGTGACTGTTTTTAAGGTTCCGTACCCAAAGGGTAAAAACGGAACCCTATTACTAAGACTTCGCTGTCTGTCCGTCTGTCCGTGTGTCCGTCTGTCTGTCACCAGGCTGTATCTCATGAACCGTGACAGCTAGACAGTTGAAATTTTCACAGATGATGTATTTCTGTTGCCGCTATAACAACAAATACTAAAAACAGAATAAAATTAATATTTAAGGGGGGCTCCCATCCGGGGTTGCGGGACTGTTCGAAAGAGATACCGTGGCCCCGGAACACAAAGGGCGATGAAGGAACATGGATGGGTTTTAGTCAGTAAAAGTCTGACACTCCCTCCTGCTCCGCCCAGAGCGTGAGGAGTTATTTGATGATTTCCAATAGGCAAGCACGGCTTAAGCTAAAGATCGACCCGAGCGGCTGTTATTATTTAGCCACGAGCTTCTCTGTCTATAATATTTCCCAATAACACTAATTATAAATTCAAGCGTTGCTTCATGATAGAAGCTCATTCAGCACAGGGATAATAAAACAGATTTTATGGATGGATGTAAAATAAACGGTTATATCTTGCAATAAAATGATTACAAGCAAGTTGATAGACAGGCTTGTCCATTAGCGATATTTACTTATTTATCTATGTCTGTATATAAAGAGTACAACGATAGGTACTATATCTTTAGGTACGCACGACGTAATCTGTCAAATTTCTTTAATAGATTTTCAACTTTACTGCTAAAGCATTAGGTTCGAGGTTGATTGGGAAGGGAACATTAATATGATGCACTCAAAAAAAACGTTATCACAACCGCAACATTCTCAGCTGAGTAATTAAAGACGATAATGCAGAAATTAATAAATTTTAACGAGGAAATTTTGATTAAACCCGTCGTAATGAGGGTAAACATTATTATGGACTGGTCGTAAAGTTCATCTGTACACCTCATAAACAGTGATAGGAATAGGTAGTGCTTATTAGCCTAAACTTCGAAGAACAGAGACAAGAATCGGAGACTTCCTTA
Source organism: Xestia xanthographa (assembly GCA_905147715.2). Taxonomy (NCBI): domain Eukaryota; kingdom Metazoa; phylum Arthropoda; class Insecta; order Lepidoptera; family Noctuidae; genus Xestia; species Xestia xanthographa. The sequence goes on along the minus strand of LR990650.1, from coordinate 16,618,157 downwards.
GACTATATTTTTTTCCGGGACATCACGTAAGTACATCAAAAATTAATGTTATTTGGAATAAGTAATTGGTCTATGTTTACCTAAAGTTTGCGACTAGACATAACATAACACAGTCGTTACAACCATCAAAATTTCTGAAAGTTTTCTTTTTAAGAACATTTTGGAAACGACTTCTTCATCATAAAACTATGATACGCTCTCTTAGGTACGCACTCTTAGAATTTACAAAAAAAACTCGCCGTGGTCGCATAATAAAATATAGTCTAAGGAAGTCTCCGATTCTTTTCTCTGTTCTTCTTCGAAGTTTAGGCTAATAAGCACTACCTATTCCTATCACTGCTCATAAACTAACGGACATTAAAATATTACCTACCTTAAACTGCAAAATCCACGTGTTTCTCTGTTTATCTCAAAATAGATGAGTTTTACTTTTATGCTGAGTGGTGCCAATAAAAATGAGATATTTATCGCTACTTTCATAACCGATGAAAGGTTTATATTTTCCGAGCAACCATCTCTCTCGATGGACTAATAAATAGAAAACTATTTGATCAGATTTAGGGTTCCGTATTTCGTCCTGTGTAAAACTCATACAAGCGTAGTAAAAAGACAAAGTTATTAAGATCGCCGTAAGCAACGGGAAAAATCCAACTTTCACTTAAAGCGCAGTAATCACTGCTGTAACTTTAAAGTAGAATCACGAACATATGGTCCTTCGAGCCGGATCATATGTTCGTGAATCTCAGAGGTCTTCGAAATAAAATAGCGGACTGTAATATATAGGTAGGTTCGTATATCTATACTAATATTATAAAGAGGTAACATTTGTTTGTAAGTTTGTATGTAGGGGGTAATCTCCGGAAGTAATGAACCGATTTCAAAAATTCTTTCACCATTAGAAAGCTACATTCACCCTGAGTAACATAGGCTATTTTATCCCCGTACTCCCACGGGAACGGGAACTACGCGGGTGAAACCGCGTGACGTCCGCTAGTTGTATAATAAGAACGCGCGCCTCTGGTCCGTGTCGTATGTGTGAATGGTGTTGCAGCGGCGGCGGCGGTGGCGATGGCGGTGGCGCTCGACGCCTCGTCCCTCGCTCCCCGTTCCCCGCTGTCGCCCTCCGGTCGCAGTGGCTCACAGTGCTACGTTTTGTCTCCAACATACTTATGTACGCACGGCAATGTATCAAGTTATACAAAACAAGTATAAATATGCGGATCTCTCATTCTGAAATCTGTACAAAGCAAGGTCATGCTTATACTGGAAATGTATAGCTTGATGTGTCGCCGTGTGTACCTACATATAGACAGGTCATATAGGTATGTCAAGATAATACAGGGGTAGTTTTCAATGACCAGCCAAAATTTAAAATTAAGATCTAGATATCAAACCAAAAGTGCATTTTAAATATTATTGTCGAAAACTATAAAATAAAATAATAGCATTCATTTGAACTCGCTCACGAAGGGATATAGGGGTATAGGGGATTGAAAAAATTCGATAGTTTTGATTTTCGAATATTCGAATATTTTTTCAGCGCTATTCGAATATTCAAATATTTTCAAAAAATAAACAAGCACTTAAAATATTAGCTTTTATTGCTTTCGGACAAGGCTGCTTAAGCTCCAACACTGTCCTGGTGATGATTGCGGGGAGACTTGACTGTCCCTATATGAGGCACTGCTGTAACCGGCATGTTGTTAAGGCGTAATATTTTCATATAATTAAATAAGTACCATTGATTTGACATTTAAATTTCTTTCCTGTAGTTCCACATTTTGTATATTATGATAATTTATTTTGACATTTATTTATTCTGAATTTATTGTGTATTTTTACTTTTGACTTGTTAATTTAATCTAGTTTGATTCGATAATGGTTCTAATGTTATTCTGACATTCCAATTATTTATGTGTTTGTATTTGTGTCTATCTATTTTTGTTTTTAAATAATGTTTTCAAATTTAATTGTAATGTAATTCTGCAATTTCAATTATATGTGTTGTATTTTTGTTTAATATGGGTCTCGGACCTGAAATATCTGATTTTATTTATTATTTTATTATTTATTATTTAACCCCAGGTCCGCGGGCAATATGGCCTGCCAACGTATTTGAATTGACCCACTAACAGTGGTGAACTGACGGAAAACAGATTTCAAAGTCCGGACTAAATAAGTTACTTTCACCCCTAGGGTAACATAACAATGTACTATTGCGTTCATGAGCTATCATAAATAGGCAGAATTAGGCGTATTTCTATAATCAAACCTATCAAATTCGAGGTGGATGCTAACAATTTCAAGCTCACACATTCGGTTTTCGAATCCTACTTTTTTCGATTGATGGGCTTTTCTGGATAGATCGGCCAAGTTACTCCTTGAATATAACATATCCGAGTCGGAGTGCAAAAAGTTTCAAGCTGTTTTAGGATTACTTAGAACTGAAGATGAACCTCCCTGGAAAAAATTCTGCCGGCGCCCATGGCTGCCACTGAGAAATTAAATTTATTATGAAAATAAAGTGGACAAAATTTGTCAGTCAGAAGGGTAGTAACAAAGATCCAAAGTACCAAAATGTCCCTTCTCAAAGAGACGGGAAACTTAAATGGTTTGTGCTTACGCAAGTTTTTGTGGTATAAGTTATTTACTATATTAACATATCTGAACGTGGGATATTTCATTATTACGTTTCCAAACGCGTGATCTCCTACGTTATATTTTTTCTGTCATGTTGCCAACCGCAGGTTTTAACTACCCATCTCCTTCCTTCCTACTACGCTCCCATACGACAGAAAGAGAAGGAGTACCGCCGCCGGCGTCCAATGAGGCGCGCTTCTGATGTGATTTTGACAGGAACCACTCTATGATTGAAGACACTGTTCGTTTCGATTCGTGACAGCAACCACACGCGAAGAATCGACCGCTCCGCTAAATCCGCTATTATAGCAATATATGCTGTCCACCTAATGGCAGTACCGCACCGCACCGCACCGCTTTCTATTTAACCGCATCGCGCCGCGCCGCGCTCTTGGATCCGCAACGTCAACCGCTTAACACCTCACGCAATACTGCTGAGCTTTGCGGCGCGCGCCGCAAAATACACCAAACCGCATTAAATTCTAAACTAAAAACAATCTGTGAATGTCGGCCGACACGGTAAAATAAACATAAGTGAAGGAAGAATCCACCAGAACACGCGCTGGGCTTCAGCACCTCCAGCGGCATCAGCCATCGTCCCAGGCGATCATCTTTATCATCAGCTTCCAAGTAAGTCCTTGTTTCCCTACATAAAACTGCGTGCCCGGCAACATTCTATCCCGCATAAATTAATTTCCCGCCAAAATTTACAACCCGCGAGGTCCTTCGAACCGCTATCCCAACTTATCAACATAAGTTTTTGGTCCATTCGAGACGGATTCAAAGAATCAGCATTTATAGGTCTCATACCTAGGATTTAGGTCAAATACCTAAGTTCGTAAAACCGCCATATTGAACGCGTACTAACGTTCGTACATCCCGCTAGGTACATATTCATTGAGAACTACTGTACTAACTTAATATTGCTCCTCCTGCATTAAAATAGCTTAGGTCAATATTAAAACCGCTAATTATCGTGAGTTAGCTCGGCAAACTTGCCTACAACATACTCAACCGCAATTACTTCTTATACCCGCTTATAATAAAATTATTATTATAAGTCTACCCGCTATACCTAAATTAATTTGTCCGTTGTATTTTCTAGAATAATCCATTATGGAAGAACTTAAAATGAAAGTAAAATTACTTCAAGCTAAAAATCAAGCAATCTTTGAGCATTTATCGTCGTTATACGAAACGTCAAAGAAAATAAATACGACTAGTATTGAGCTTCGTTCGTCGGAAACGTTCATGTCAGACACACAAATACTCTCAGTCACTCGTCAGGAATTTAGTAATAACCTAGATAAAATAAATACATATTCTTTACAAATTAATCCAGATCATAAAATCGATTATAACAGTCAAATATCCTTTGACGGCGTTTACACTCGTGTCGAGAGAGTGCGCTCACTTATCGCCGCGAAGTCTTCAAGGTCATTAGAGGACTCAATGTCTCAGGACAACGCGAAACATTCTAAAACTTCTATCAAACTACCTCCAATTCAGATTCCGTTCTTTGATGGTAGGATTGAAAACTGGCCTGTTTTTTATGAATCATTTAAATCAAATATCCATGGTAATATAAATCTCACAGATTCTCAGCGAGTGCAGTACTTAATGGGTAACCTAAAAGGAAACGCATTGCAGATTACCGCAGGAATTATTCCATCAGGAGAAAATTATGCTTCTATGTGGAACAGCTTAGTTAAAAAATATCAAGATAGACGAGCACTGGGCTCACACTACATGTCTAACATATTCAATATTAAACCTGCAACGAACAATTCCGCTTCTTTAAATAGTTTTATTGAAAGTTTTCACGCTTCTGTTTCTGCCTTAGAACAATTACAAATTAACGACATAAAGGATTTCATTTTATTAAATTTAGCTTTGAAAAAATTAGACCCCGCTACTATACATTTATTCGAGATGCATATGAGAGATGAGGAGATTCCTACTTATACGGATCTCGTTGAGTTCTTAAAATCGCAAGTTAAAATATTAGATAGGACTATTTCTTCTCGAACTGCATCAGTAAATAAAAATAACTCATACCGTAACCAGTCACGTGATAGTACAGTGCATACCTTTGTTGCTTGTGACAATAACCAAACTTGTTTATACTGTAACAAAAATGATCATTATAAGCTGTACACCTGTCCAAACTTTCAGGCACTATCAGCCAACGCGCGTTTGGATTTTATTAAAAACAAACGTGGATGTGTAAACTGTCTTAGTGCAACGCACACTGCTTCACAGTGTAAATCTATACATACTTGTAGAACATGTAATAAAAAGCATCATTCGCTCTTGCATCTGGAGCAAAGTTCGCCGCCGCGATCGATATCGACTGACGCTGTACCTAGTTCCGCGCACTCACAACAGGTGGCGCTGTGTGCATGTTCACGCTTAGGCACAAACATATCGCGCACTACTGTACTTTTGTCGACAGCACAAGTCTACGTTGACAATAAACATAACAAATACGTTTCTGTAAGATGTTTGATCGATAACGCTTCACAGAACAACATAATTACTTCAGCTTGTTGTAAGAAACTACAATTAAATATTATACCGCTTTCAAATTCATTTATAAAGGGTGTAGGAACCTCTTCACGGCCTATTATAGGTTACGTCGAGATAACAGTTACTGCTAAAAATAAAACTAATTCTTTTAAAATAACCGCTCTTGTGGTTGATTGTATAACGGATAATTTACCATCACACTTTGTGGATACCTCTGCTATGCAACATTTGTTCGAATTACCGCTGGCAGACCCCCAGTGGCATATACCAGGTGAGGTTGAGCTGCTTCTAGGGGCAAAGCTGTTCCCGTATTTATTACTTCATAATAAAATTATCTCACCTACCGCGCCTTCCGCAATTGAAACCGTGTTTGGTTATATTCTTATGGGTGAGGTACCCACTAGTTTACATATTATTAATAGTTCCGCTGATTTAAATACCGCTTCATATTTTTCTACCGCGTTGAATATAGATGACTCGTATTGTTTTCTGTCGTTAGACGAATCTTTGCATAAATTCTGGAATATCGAAGAAATTCCTTCAAAATCTTTTATGAGCCCCGCTGAACGGGAGTGTGAACAGCTGTACGCTTCTACGGTGTCACGTGACTCCGGTGGTAGGTACTGTACTGCGTTGCCATTCTGTAAAGATCCAGATTCACTCGGAAATTCTTATGCTGTCGCTTATCGACGCTTAATTAATTTGGAAAAAACTAAGCTTCGCGACCCTGCTTTGCGCGCTAGTTATAATGAAATTATTCAAGAATATATTGATCAAAATTATTTAACTGAAATTACACCTAGTGCTGCTGATCAGACTATAGGTTATTACATACCGCATCACCCTGTCATTAGGAATGATAAACAAACTACGAAAGTGCGCATCGTTCTTGACGCGAGCGCTAAGTCTCATAATGGCGTGTCATTAAATGATTTGTTGCACACAGGGCCGAATTTACAGGCTGACATATTTTTATTACTTTTAAATTTCCGTTTGTTCCCTATTGCAGTTACAGCCGATATAAAACAGATGTATCTTCGAATTGCTGTTATTGATGAGCATCGAAAGTACCAGAAAATATTGTTTCGATTTAATACAGCTGAACCTGTACGCGAATTTCAATTTAACCGAGTTGCCTTTGGTCTTAAGCCCAGTCCCTTTCTAGCCATGCGCACTGTGCGCGAGCTTGCAAAGGATGAAAAACATCGCTTCCCGCGCGCATCCATTGTCGCTTCTCATGAGCTATATATGGATGACTTGGCTAATTCTACCCCTACTCTGGAGGAAGCCAAGATTCTCTCCGCTGAACTTATCGCCTTATTTAAGGCTGGGGGCTTCGACCTTACTAAGTGGGCAAGTAATTCCTCGGAACTACTAGAGGCTATTCCACACTCCAACCGCTCTTCTATTAACTTCTCTGACGGGGATAATTTAAAAATTCTTGGACTCAAATGGATTCCTTCCGAGGATTGTTTCACCTTTACTACATCTAATGTGGACAAAAGTTGTACTAAACGCTCCATACTTTCTACTGTTGCCCGTCTGTGGGATGTTCTCGGTCTAGTAGCACCTGTAGTTCTATTCGCGAAATTACTCATAAAAGAATTATGGAAATTAAATACAGATTGGGATGAGACTCCACCCGATTCTATTATACTCCTTTTTCAAAAATTTAAAGAGCAATTGCCTCTACTCTCTTCTTTAAAATTGCCGCGTCATGTAGCCGTTGCTATGGGTTGTGTGACAAATATAGTAGGTTTTGCTGACGCCAGCATGAATGCGTATGGCTGCGTCATATATTTACATGTCACCGACGCAAATGGTAACACACACGTAAATTTGGTGTGTGCTAAATCCAAAGCTGCACCTGTTAATGTCGTATCTCTGGCTCGTCTAGAGCTTTGCGCTGCTGTTCTTTTATCTAACTTAATTAAACTAGTTTATGTAACTTACCGCTCTCGTTCCTCTATTAGTAATATATGGCAAAAACTACTTGCTAACCGTTACCACATAAAGTGGAAAATGATTCCACCCCGCACTCCCCACTTTGGAGAGTTGTGGGAATCTAATATTAAATCCATTAAAACACATTTATACCGTGTTATCGGTTCTCAGCTTCTCAATTATGAGGAGCTTTCGACTGTTCTCACTGAAATTGAGGCAGTTCTAAACTCTAGACCGCTCTGTGTCCTGAATGAGGATTCGTACCCAGAACCGCTTACTCCCGCGCATTTGATAATGGCTTCTCCGTTGACTTCGTTGCCTGTCGTGAACGTTCCCGAAACAACGAAGCCTCTAACTTGCCGCAAAAAGTTGCTTGACCAAATGGTTTGTAGCTTTTGGAGAAGATGGCAGATAGAATACCTACATAACTTACAAGTTAGGCAAAAATTGTTGAATGCCGCGGACAGTATTAAGATTGGTGCAGTGGTTCTCATGCATCAGGATGATGTCCCTCCTTTACGTTGGCCAATGGGTATAATCACTGAGGTTTTCCCTAGTAAGGATGGGACAACCCGCGTTGCTATGGTGAAGACATGCAGCGGCTCTTTCAAGAGACTCGTTGTCAAATTATGTCCTTTACCTTCCCAATAATATAACCGTGTAATTAATAACCTAATTTTAGCTGTAGTTACCATATTTAAATTATAATTTTTATCTCTCTTAGCCCGCTTTAATATATATTTTTTTCCTTTTTTTTGAGAATACTACATATCCTCAAAGCCGGGCAGGATGCTTACGCAAGTTTTTGTGGTATAAGTTATCTAAATATATAAAAGAAGAAACTGACTGACTGACTGACTGACTGACTGACTGACTGACTGACTGACTGACTCATCTATCAACGCACAGCCCAAACCGCTGGGTCTACAGATTCCAAATTTAGCAAGTAGGTTCCTTATAAGGTCTAAGGGTGCACTAAGAAAGGATTTTTCAAAATTCATCCCCTAAGGGGGTTAAACGGGGCTCCAAAGTTTGTATGGGGAAACAAGATTAGTCAGTCTATTTTATTCGAAACTTTACAGGAGTGCTCCTATTGATAAATGAGTAGAAACGGGTTTCAGGATTTTTCAGAATTCAACCCCTAAGAGGGGGAAAAGGGGTGGCAAAGTCTAAAAATCAATGCACAGCCCAAACCGCTGAGTCTAGAGATTCCAAATTTGGCACATTGGTTCCTTATGTGGTCTAGGGGTGCACTAAGAAAGGATTTTGCAAAATTCATCCCCTAGGGGGGTTAAACGGGGCTCCAAAGTTTGTATGGGGAAACAAGATTAGTTTAACTATTTTATTCGAAATTTCACAGAAGTGCTCCTGTTGATAAATGAGTAGAAATGGGTTTCAGGTTTTTTCAGAATTCATCCCCTAAGAGGGGGAAATGGGGTAACAAAGTCTAAAAATCAATGCACAGCCCAAACCACTGGGTCTACAGATTCCAAAATTGGCAAGTAGGTTCCTTATGTAGTCTAGGGGTGCACTAAGAAAGGATTTTTAAAAGTTCACCCCATAAGGGGGTTAAACGGGGATCCAAGGTTTGTATGGGGAAACAAGATTAGTTGGACTATTTTATTTGAAACTTCACAGAAGTGCTCCTATTGATAAATGAGTAGAAACGGGTTTCAGGTTTATTCAGATTTCAACCCCTAAGAGGGGGAAATGGGGTGGCAAAGTATACAAATCAATGCACAGCCCAAACCGCTGAGTCTAGAGATTCCAAATTTGGCACATAGGTTTTTATGAGGTTTAAGGGAACATTAAGAAAATATTTTTCAAAATTCACCCCCTAAGGGGTTGAAACAGGGCTCCAAAGGGGGGAAATAAGATTAGTTAGACTACTTTATTCGAAACTTAACAGGAGTACTCCTATCGATAAATGAGTTAACATTTGTGTTTCAGGTTTTTCAGAATTCAACCCCTAAACGGGGAAATGGGGTAACAAAGCCTGGAATTCAACACAGGTATTGTTTGTATGGTGAATTGGGTCGGGTGTATTACAAAAACAACGATTTTATGATTTAATGTGGCGGAACTGAAATACCATCATTCCCTGTTGGGGTGCGATGGAGTTGAAATGTCGAAAAATCAATATGGGTGTCGATACCGAGATTATCAAGGGTGCTGATTACGAAAATGGCATTTATTTTGAGATCCAGAAGATGGCGGGTTCGACTTCTATACAGGGTTATTGTGATGATGATGATTGTGATTACTATGATAATGATTGTGATTACGATGATGATGATGATTATTGTAAAAATTCTGACGATGATTGTGATGATGATTTTGATTACGATTATAATGACTGTGATTACGATGATGATGATTATGATAATGATGATTGTGATAACGATGATAATGATTGTGATTACGATGACAATGAGTTTGATAACGATGATAGTGATAGTGATTGTGATTGTGATGGTGATTGTAAGTGATGGTGATTGTGATAGTGACGGTGATTGTGATGGTGATAGCGATGGTTGTTATAACGAGGATGGAGATTGTGATGATGATAATTGTGATTAAGATGAAAATTATTGTGATTACGATGATAATGATTGTGATTACCTCAGATCATAGAAAGTGATTACGATGATGGTGATTGTGATAGTGATTTTGATAGTGATGTGATGGTGATTGTGATGGTAATTGTGATAGTGACGGTGATTGTGATGGTCATTAGTCATTAGTCATTTATTCATGAACAACAAATTGTATCTGAAATTACATGGTCGGTATAAATAAAAATAAAAAATTACATAAACAAAAACAAAACACACACGCCAAAATATTACAACAATGCATAAATTAAACAACAATGAAATATAACATAATTACATAATATAGGAATTTCGTTACAGATCTTCAACAGCATAAAGACACTAGACTTATTCAGTAGGAAACTTTTAAGTTGTTTTTTAAAGGAGCTTGAGTAGATAGCGCTTTTTATATAATTATAGAGGTAACTTATTGAATAATATAACCGATTGATATATGGTGATAGCGATGGTGATGGTAATGGTGATTGTGATTGTGATTGTGACAGTGATGGTGATTGTGATAATGATGAAGATGATTGTGATTACGATGATAATGATTGCGATACTGAGGATTGTGATGGTTATTGTGATAATGATTGTGGTTGTGATAGTGATGGCAATTGTGAGATTATGATGATAATAATTGTGATTACGATGATAATGTTTGTGATTACGATGATAGTGATTGCGATAGTGATTATGATAGTGACGGTGATTGTTATGGTGATAGCGATGGTGATGGTAATTGTGATAGTGATGGTGATTGTGATGGTAATGGTGATTGTGATAATGATTGTAGTTGTGATAGTAATGGCGATTGTGATTATGATGATTTTGTTTATGATGATAATGATTGAGATTACGATGCTAATGATTGTGATTACGATGCTAATTATTGTGATTACGATGATAATGATTGTGATGACGATGATGGAGATTGTGATGATGATGATTGTGATTAACATCTTAATCACAATCATCATCATGGTCCATAATAGTTGTGATTACGATGATAATGATTGTGATAATGATGATAGTGATTGTGATAGTAATTGTGATTGTGATGATGGCGATTGTGATGGTTGTGGTGATTGTGATGGTGATTGTGATTGTGATTGTGATGGTGATAATGATGGTGATTGTGATAGTGATGGTGATTATGATAATATTTGTGATTACGCTAATAATGATTGTGATAAAGATGATGGTGATTATGATAGTGATTTTGATGGTGATTGTGATAGTGACGGTGCTTGTGATGGTGATGGCGATGGTGATGGGGATTGTGATGGTGACTGTGATAGTGACGGTGATTGTGATGGTTATTGTGATAATGATGGTGGTTGTGATAGTGATGTTGATTGTGATGGTGATTGTAATAATGATGGTGACTGTGATAGTGATGGTGATTGTGATAATGATTGTGATAATGCTGGAGGTTGTGATAATGATGGTGATTGTGATAATGATGGTGGTTCTGATAGTGATGGTGGTTGTGTCAGTAATGCTGATCGTGATGATAATAATAAATTGTGATGATTATGAAATTTGGCACATAGATAGTTTATAACCTGGATTAACAGGTAGGACACTATTTATCCCTTTAGTATGATTCAGTGGGACAGTTACCGAACTGCACGCGGGCGAAGCCGCGGGCAACAGCTAGTTTACTATATTAACATATCTGAACGTGGGATATTTCATTATTACGTTTCCAAACGCGTGATCTCCTACGTTATATTTTTTCTGTCATGTTGCCAACCGCAGTTTTTAACTACCCATCTTCTTCCTTCCTACTACGCTCCCATACGACAGAAAGAGAAGGAGTACCGCCGCCGGCGTCCAATGAGGCGCGCTTCTGATGTGATTTTGACAGGAACCACTCTATGATTGAAGACACTGTTCGTTTCGATTCGTGACAGCAACCACACGCGAAGAATCGACCGCTCCGCTAAATCCGCTATTATAGCAATATATGCTGTCCACCTAATGGCAGTACCGCACCGCACCGCACCGCTTTCTATTTAACCGCATCGCGCCGCGCCGCGCTCTTGGATCCGCAACGTCAACCGCTTAACACCTCACGCAATACTGCTGAGCTTTGCGGCGCGCGCCGCAAAATACACCAAACCGCATTAAATTCTAAACTAAAAACAATCTGTGAATGTCGGCCGACACGGTAAAATAAACATAAGTGAAGGAAGAATCCACCAGAACACGCGCTGGGCTTCAGCACCTCCAGCGGCATCAGCCATCGTCCCAGGCGATCATCTTTATCATCAGCTTCCAAGTAAGTCCTTGTTTCCCTACATAAAACTGCGTGCCCGGCAACATTCTATCCCGCATAAATTAATTTCCCGCCAAAATTTACAACCCGCGAGGTCCTTCGAACCGCTATCCCAACTTATCAACAGTTTGTGTTATGATTATGGCAATATAAAATTATAATTCCGAATCAAAAACTTCCTTTGTATCTCAGTTACCATGACACAAACGAAATGTCATCCCCGCCCAGACTCAGAAGGCTATGCAAATATTATTTTGTCATGTAATAGATTGAACCTTTGACCATGAGCCCAAAAACCAGCCGTGGAATTGTTTGGACAAAAGTTATATAACATCGTGTCATAATGCCAAACGACGTATTATGTAAATTTAGTAGGCAATATTGAGGAAATTCAAAAATATAATATTGCAAAATTTTGCGTGAACATCAGAATGACTGGCCAAAATGACCGATCAGCTTTAAAATATTACTAAAATCTAGTACCTATTTGCTACTATTTGATACCTTTGTTTAAATAATTGGTACCTAAGTAATTAATAACTGAGTAAAATATTTTAAAAATTGGGCAGTCATTCTGATGTCAGGAATTCAGGATGACTGCCCACATTTAGAATCTCCACGTAAGGGCTCTAAAATTTTAATTCGCCTTTACAAAAATTTACTACTACACTACTACTACAACAGCCCATAACGTCCACTGCTGGACATAAGCCTCTCCCATGATGGGAGGAATTTGCCGTAATCTCCACGCTTGGCAGGCGGATTGGAGATCGCAGTGATGAAAGACTAACAGAAAACGCTGCTGCCCATTCTCTGGTCTACGGAGGCGCAAGGTGTTCTGCCTCAGACATTAGTCGCCTTATACGACACCCGTGAGTGTAACGGGTTGGTTCTATTCTACTCTGCCGGATACCACACGGCTAAAACAAAAATTTAGTACCCACTTATTGTATACCGAACATATATTTTTTTCTAGATTTTTAGGGCACAAGTGAGTTCACAAGTTGAGCTATCAAAAAGTTTATTTATATTTATTTAGTACATTATTTAAATCATAATCCAAATGACCATGGACTCAAGTCGCAAGTCTGGTGTTATTGGAATTTTCCATACAGAATTTCTCATTAGCACGTCATGGAGTCTGGATTTGCGCCCAGTTGATGGCAGTACTAGGTTTGTCCCATACATGGGACTTCAACATTACTGGCGAAATAAAAGTATACTACTTAAGTACCTAAGAACACTTTTATTTGTACTCAGGTGTACCTGATAAGGAACACCTCTGCCTATTCCTTCGGGAATAACAGAGTTGATGTAATGTCAAATAAAATAACCTTTTTTTTAATTTCTTTTCTTACAGTGTATTTAAATCAGTTACGGTAGCGCCACTCTAAGATACGCGAAATTACCTACTGCAATCACATTTAAAATTACTCCGTTAACAATTTAACATTATTTCCCTACCACACAAACTGAAACACGCGTAGTTGACAATGTTACTCAAACACTACAATTACGCGAACACAGTAAAACATAATTGCTTTATGTAACAACGCTACATTTTTTACAATTAAACGCTCTGTTTAAATTAGCCATAAGCTTGTAGCCTTGTTTAGACGAGTGAACAGGAAGATGTTAGTGACATGAAACAGATCAATTAGGAGCAATGCAGTGACTGTTAATATAATTAGGACAGTACATCAGTTGCTCAGTCAAATTTTGGGTGGTTATTAATATAACCACCCAAAATTTGTCTATAAAATACTGACCGAGACAGTTTTCAAAGGGAAACTGGTAGGAATCGAGTTGTATGGAATCTTCGCCACTGATACACACTCTATTACGCATATACCATACAAATAATTTATAGAAACCGGTAGGAATCTAGTTGTATGGAATCTTCGCCACTGATACACACTCCATTACGCATATACCATACAAATAATTTATAGAAACCGGTAAGAATCGAGTTGTATGGAATCTTCGCCACTGATACACACTCAATTACACATATACCATACAAATAATTTATAGAAACCGGTAGGAATCTAGTTGTATGAAATCTTCGCCACTGATACACACTCAATTACGCATATACCATACAGATAATTTATAGGGACATGTATAAGAGATGACTCTCCTCTAACTTTGTCCTATCAACAGCGCATTGGGAGTCGGGGTGAGCAATGGTTGCCCAGCGGTATCACATCCCCAGTGAATACGGTGAAGGAAAACATCGTGAGAAACTTCCTGTCCCATGTCTGAAACTGTAGGTACTGGACCCATGTTTTCGCATACGGCGCGATTCTTCTCGAGGAGGCCTTTGCCCAGTTATGAAAACGATAGAAAAAGGCTGATTATTATGCATCAGAGATAACAATGAAACGTCTGCCGGATTCAAACAAATCCATTACAGAAATGAAAAGCAGAATCATACATAATAGGATAAGGATAATAATAAGAATTATGAAATGGTCGCAAAGTGACAATTTGAGAGAAGAAAGAAAGAAAATACATTTATTTGGCACACGCCACAAGTGCACATAGTATAAAAAATAAACAAAAAAGAAGAACAATTGAATTGAACAATAAATTAATAAAAACTTAAAACTAAACAAAAAATAAAACAATGTGACACTGTGTGCCTCACGGAGTCACGGCTGCGCCAAATAGGCCCAGATCAGCAAAATGGACAACCAGTGCCCGACGCTGGTTTTCAACTGGACGTAGATTAGTGAGGTTACGATTCATAAAATTAACTTCACCTGTGACCATTTTAAGAATTTTAACGTGATTAATATTATTATCCTATACTATGATTCTGCCAAAGCGGCAAAAAATTGCACTTCTCTGAAAAAACACGAATAACGACGATCATTATATTAGAAATCGATTCGTCAAAGAATAAGGAATCCTAGTTAATCTTTATGAAGAATTTCTTACTTATTAGACACACCGCTAGAAAACTAGTCTTGTTACGGAAATTAAATTAACGTTAAAACAGGTTCTTACTGCAAATAAACGAGCTAGCCATTAGTCCATATTTGATGGCAGATAAGCTGCATCGATGACATTGATTGCACTCGCTAACTTACCCACACTTTCTACTGCGAGTAGGTAAGCAAGAAGAGATTGGCAACACCGATTTTCCGAAAGACTACTTCAAGTAAAATATTTTATGGAGTGACGACTTAAGGTGAATGCTTCGACCAGCCCGCGAAATTCAAATTTTCTTACGTTTTTGGCAAATTGCAAGCCAGTGCAAGGTTGTATGTTGATTAAAATATTGGACGCGATTGTAAGACGTATATAGTTACATAATTATAATCATCAAAACCATCAATACAACCCTCCAAGTTCATAAAGGTCTAGCAATGACTTTGACCTTGAAAAAATCGTTTCTCGACCTTTATGAACTTGGAGGGTTGTATTGATGGTTTTGATGATTATAATTCTGTAACTACATACGTCTTACAGTCGCGTCCAATATTTTAATCAACATACAACCTAGCACTGGCTTGCAATTTGCAAAAAACGTAAGAAAATTTGAATTTCGCGGGCTACCCTGGAGCATCAGCCTTAAGGTGGACGCAGTCACCGCATTCGAATTTTTCTATGCAATCTCGCACACAGACATAGACACAGATTGCACACAGACACAGATTGCATAGAACTTTATACGAAGAATTGGAATGCGGCGACTGCGGTGCGGCTAAGTCTGCGTTCACCTGTAGAGGCCTGTATGGCAGATTGGCCGGAGAAAACCGCACAGAGGTGTGGAAGGTTATGAAGGAGACCTTTGCCCAGCTGTGGGACAATATAGGTAAAAAAAATATATGGAGGATGGATGGATGTTTGTTATTCTTTCACGCGAAAACCTCTTCGGATTTGGATGTAATTTGGCACACAGGTAGTTTAAAACCTGGATTAACACTGGGAAACTTTATCTCCGTAGTATGATCCTGTGGGACAGTTACCGAACTTCACGCGGGCGAAGCTGCGAGGATAAGCTAGTATATAATAATTTCGACTTCTAGCCTGTGGCAGACCATTAACTTCTTCTTTTTCACTAACAATGTTATGTAACTGCAGTACACACGCAGAAAAATATTATCAACGGTAGTTCTGTCGTCACATCCAGTGACGGCTTTAGTTTTCGTTGTTTCACTGAAGTCTCTGTCAATTTGACTGAAGAGTTTCCCACCAAATAGGAGAGATACTTGTTAATTTCGAGATTATGGACAAGAACTTATGATTGTAAGTGTTTTTCTCCACATTGTGGAATGCAATCAATTTTATTGAGTATTGGGTACGCTGGTACTGAAATCGCCAGCCATTCATGATTGCTTGCATAACCGCCGTTCCTACGTTCTCTCACACAAACGAACGAATAATAATCTCAGGCTTTTCGCAATACTTACTCGATTCGCTCATTAGAACTTCCTTACTACTCGCCACGCCACTTATTGGAAAGAGTGCTCTAACGAGAAAACGATAACTGGACCAAACTCGAGATTAGTCCGCAAGTTGATAGAGATACAGCCAGTCAATTGCTGCAAACACTTAATTTATCTGATGATACTTTACGAGTGGGTGGCGGGAACTGACGCTGAAACGTGTTATTGGGTTGGGTTGCTATTTATTAAGCCCCTTTATGGACTCTTTAGCTTTGTCTGGGCATTACTGGATACGAGATTCAGTAGGTTGGTAGGTACCATTTACCAGGAACACTAACAGAATCCAAAATTTCACATTCTGTCGACGTTTGTAATGGGTTGTTATTGACCCATCTAAATGCTGTACACAGAAGCTGTTGGTGAACATATATTTATTAATGTTCACCAAAAATAATACCTAATAATATTTATTTATTTATTATTATAAATAAATACTTAAATATTATTTTTTATTAAGTATAATAAATATATATTCGTTTATTTTAGCATAATATTATATGTATATGTAGGTAGGTACCCATTTATGTGTTTTTAATTAATGCGAAAATGGTATTTTTCTTATTTATTTTTACTGTACTCTATCACAATGCTATCCTATTTGTCCCAAAGGTTGACTGGTAGAGAATGCCTTGTGGCATTAAGTCCGCCTCTATGAGAAAATGAAAATGAGTTGGGTAGGTACCTCAATCGATAATTCGTTTACCAATATTTACAAGGTAATTATGTAAGTAGGTACCATTTACCAATTTATTATTATGCATAGTACAGACGCCAGTACATCAAGCTACAACAACCTTTTTCAATAGATTTTCATCTTTATCGCTACTTATATACATATATCAATAGGTTCGAGGTTGACGGAAAAAAATTACAGTTTCGTTTAGCTTGATGTGGTGTCTGTACCTAAAATAATATAGTTTTATCTCATTTTTATATAAATTCCAATTACATTATCGAAATGGCCGAGAAGACATTACATTTAGAATAGCCATGTGCACAATACTTACGTCATTGAATGGACCTAAATGAATGCTCAACAGCCATTGAATTATCGAAATTCAACGCAGCGCCGACAGCTCAAATTCCAACAGTGCACTTCCGACGTGTTAGTCAAAGACGTCTTTACCTCGTTATTTGGTACACCTTAATCTACACACACAAGATATCACGGTATCTAAGTCCCCTTCCTGATGGCTGACATCATCATTCTTTGAGCGAGGAAATACGCTTGCGACGCGTTCGATAAGAGATCGTGTAAATAAATATGCGATCAGAGGTATATCGTCACGGTTGATAACGTAACACTTTTGCGATAAGTGTCAAAGCCCTTTTAGCGTCACAGAATAGATTGACTCTTCGGTAGGATCTAATAGGTAGTTAGCAATGATGTTCCATGATATGACTTCAAGTTTTTTACCAACGCAACGGCTTGGTCAGCTTGCAATCTTCAACCTCTTGTAAATACACTCAGGGTTAGTGTTGCCCAAAATCGGTCTTGGTCTCGTTCTTGCATTTTTGCAAGACCAAGACCAAGACCGAGTTATTGTTCTCTCTCTATTTTGTTTCAAAATGTAAATGATTTATGCAGAATGTCCCTCCCCAACTCGACGATCTTTGTATATGCCGATGACACCGTGGTTATAGTTGACGGGTCAACATGGGATAGTGTTAAAAGTAACGCGGAATTGGCACTACGTGAAATAATAAAATGGCTTAACTTTAACCTGCTTACCCTCAACTGTAACAAAACATCATATATTCCATTCGCCATCCGTCAGAGTACCGCACCGGACCACACCTTTTCGATACTAGCGCACACTTGCTCACAACTGTCATCCTCATGCCAATGTCCAACACTCATGCGTACAGATCACGTCAAATACCTTGGTGTTCAAATAGATGCTGGGTTACGCTGGAATAAACACATTGATGCCCTAACCTCGAGAACGCTGAGACTGATACATATCTTCAAGTCCCTTAGAGCTTCTGCAAACCTTGATACCCTCAAAATGGTGTTCTATGCTCTGTGTCAGTCCGTTCTTGGGTACTGCATCAGTGTATGGTAAAACAACTTTTCTTAGAGTGGAGAGAGCTCAGAGAGCAATACTGAAAGTGATGCTACGAAAACCTTATCGCTATCGGACAACTCAACTCTACTCAGATTGTAAGGTACTAACAGTTCGTCAGCTCTTCGTGTTGCAATCCGTTCTGAGAAGACACTCCAGTGTCCCACCGTCTGATCCCAACAAACGAACTAATATTCCTCCAGGTACACAACACAAAACCGCTTTTGCCAATCACCAATACTTCACCTTAAGTTCACTAATCTATGAGAAAATTTATAAAGAACTAAATATTCTAGATTGCAATAAATTTAAATTAAAAGCTAAGGTGATGGAATGGCTTCTTCAACAGGACTATACACTCACTGAATCACTACTAAAATACATGGTCTAATATTGCCTTTTTTTGCTTATAGCGCCTACACATAACACCTCACATTCACTACTCTCACACAAAAACTCACCACATATACATACATCATAAACACATCCCCACAGACATTCACCCATTCACACACACATTCACCCATTCACGCACATAGGTAACTTGTTATTTTTACTTTTTCCTTTTCCTTTCCTATTTTTTAAATATAATGTTTAAATTAATCTGATTGTTAGCACAAACAATAAGTTGGCACAGTCCGCAGTTGTATAATCAATATTTTTAAGTAACCTCACAGCTGAACACTGTCTCTTAAGATACAGGTTATCCTAGTTTGAGAGGCAGGGCTCACAATATCTGTATACAGACTTCTGCAGCATAGTTAGCATCTTGTTAATCAGTGTATAGTGTGTATACTAATGTATGTTTCTTTGTGACAATAAACAATTTTATTATTTATTATTATTGTAGCAAGATCAAGACCAAGGCTGAACCCTGCAAGACTTGAGCAAGAACAAGACTAAGCCTGCAAGACTCTTGTGATATTTGGGCGTTATAGTACCAGGTGTATTGACGCAAGACCAAGACTGGCTAAGGTCTTGTCTTGGTCTTGCATTTGGGCAACACTACTCAGGGTTGACTCTTGAAACATCTTTTCTTGATAGACCTCGAAACCGATTCTTTTCATCGAGAATCGGTTCTTTATCTTCCAAATATGCTTTTAATAGTTCCAGAGTGGTTTAGATTGTGTTGTACTACGTACAACCACTCAGTCAGTCGAAACTGACCTACCTACCTACCTCATCATTTGCCTAGCCTTCCCCCAAATATGTTGGGGTTGGCTTCCAGTCTAATCAGATGCAGCTGAATACCAGTATTTTACATGGAGCGACTGCCTATCTGACCTCCACACCCCAGTCAGTGCTGGGTAATACGATACCTCTTGGTAAGACTGGTCTCCAGACTTTTGGGCCGCTGAATACGTGTAACGACTGTCATTGATCTACAAATGACAGCTGGGACCAACGGCTTAATGTGCATTCCGAGGCACAGAGGAAACTCGGCATGTAATAGATGGTCTGGTCACACAGACCAACCTAGGTAAGCACGGCTTAACCAAAAGATCGACATGTGGCTGTTATTTTTCATTAGTCACGAGCTCCTCTCAAAACTGACCTACCTATACCATCCGTTTCTCTTTGCACCTCTACAACTTCAGAGGAATGTATTTTCCATACACGGGTCTACCTTGAATTGCTAAAGCTTTGCGTCGTCAGTAAGTCTGTCGCGGAACTCTCGGAACAGATCAAAGCAGCTATTTGTACAACACAGTGACATAGAATAGAAACACCTACATTTGTATGTCACGGTTAATTTAACACATTGCCGCTTCACCAGAGTGAGTGGTCTCAATCGGCTCTCCCTCGATACTGGCCTACACTACAAATATAATTCTATACTAATATTATAAAGCTGAAGAGTTTGTTTGTTTGTTTGAACGCGCTAATCTCTGGAACTACTGGTCCGATTTGAATGATTCTTTTAGTGTTGGGTAGTCCATTTATCGAGGAAGGCTATAGGCTATATAACATCACGCTACGACTAATAGGAGCGGAGCATAAGTGAAAAATGTTGCAAAAACGGGGAAAATTTGTTCCTTTTGTTAGCTTTTTCTCTCTTATGTGACGCAGACGAAGTTGCGTGGGTCAGCTAGTCATAAAATAAAATGCTAGACCTGGCCTTCGGACAAGCTGGTAAGCTATTCAGCCGTGGATCACTTTTATATTATTACATATAAATTAACGTTACAATGTACCAAGGTGTAGGTAATTAAAAAGAGACATAAAAGCTGCGTCAATAAGGTATTAGTCATATTGGTTGGTTGGTTGCATTGTTGCACTTGTTATTGTAAATAACAACTGCAACAATTATCACTTATTCAAGACCTATATTTGAAGAGCCAAAGTAGGTTAGGTAGGTACCAAATGGAATTGACTTCTTCCCAATGCGAAAAATAATCTTAAAATTAAGCTCAAGATATTAAAGAAGATGCAAATTTAATGTTTAAGCATTTGCATACTCGAAGACACTCTCAGTTCGACAAATAGGCACACAAGACATATTGTGTTAGTGACCTCGATATTTGCCATTTAACACAAAAGAAGACCTTATTTGCTAAAACCAACAGCCAACCGTTTGTCAAACGTTGGTCGCCATTCATCACGTCCAATTATAAGTTGGTGCTCTTTGGCCAAATGAATTTGAATGAGAATGATCGTCTTGGAAAGTTTCCACGTGGACCTTGTAATGACACGAATAACAACAGCTGCACCGCATCTAGCATTTACCAAAGATTTGGAGCAATCTGGAAATTTAAGTGTAGGGCTTGGATACCATTGGTTGGCAAGGCCTTGAATAGTAGGTATATTAAGAAGATCATACTCGAGATTGTGCAACTCAAACAACAGACATAGGTACCATTTCTGCTTTTTTTTAAGGGGACTACAGGAGCTAAACGCGAGTTTTATAATGCAAAAAAGCATATGATTCACTGCAATAAACAAAACCAGAAAAATATATGATATTCTTCAGGATATATGCTAGTATGATAGTGTTTTGAAAACATAATACAACTAATTTTACTCGATACAAAAAAAAATATCCAGAAATTTTTATGTGGCCATATTTAAACCATAATCACACATCTACACTGAGATTTTTAATGTGTGATTATGGTTTAGATATGGCCACAAAATAAAAAACCGGCCAAGTGCGAGTCGGACTCGCGCACGAAGGGTTCCGTACCATTATTTATACATTAGACAAAACGGTAAAAAAATCACGTTTGTTGTATGGGAGCCCCCCTTAAATATTAATTTTATTCTGTTTTTAGTATTTGTTGTTATAGCGGCAACAGAAATACATCATCTGTGAAAATTTCAACTGTCTAGCTGTCACGGTTCATGAGATACAGCCTGGTGACAGACAGACGGACAGACAGCGAAGTCTTAGTAATAGGGTTCCGTTTTTACCCTTTGGGTACGGAACCCTAAAAATTTAATTTGCCCGAAAAAGTTTGATTATTTCTCTAGAAAGCGCTCAAAATATTTTTTTTCTTGTATTTGAGTGTTAGACTCTTAAAACCTTACTTAAAACACTCAAGAACGAGAAAAAATGTGAAAGCCCTCTCAAGATAAGATAGATACACATAGGTACCTACTCATGTCATTTTTTGGCAATGCTGTGCTTGCAGTTTGTTGACACAAGTGACACAGCATCTACAGTGTTTTTCTGGCACAGCATAAATTTACTGTTTCGGCATCTGTAGCAGGAAACTGATAAGTGAAATGTCCTAACTTCACCGTATGATTTGTCTTGTAGGTGAATGCTTCAGGGTAGCCCGCGAAATTCAAATTTTCTTACGTTTTTTGTAATTTGCAGGCCAGTGCTAGGTTGTATGTTGATTAAAATATTATTCGCGGTTGTAAGACGTATGTAGTTACAGAATGATATTCATCAAAATTATCAATACAACCCTCAAAGTTCTTATAGGTGGAAAAATAACTTTTACAAGATCAAAATCATTCTTGCACCCAATGATACTACAACCCGGTCACATTATCTCGAGACCTCACTGGAATGCGAACCTCCCGCAATTTTAATCATATCATTATAATAATATTACCTACATTACATTAATTAACACAATATTTGTTTTGTTGGAAATCTTATTGTTTATATTAATATACTAGAGGATACTTGTTTTGCGCACCATATCAGAGCGCCTACGCGACGTGACGTCATCGACGCCAGGTCTCGAGATAATGTGACCGGGTTGTAGGTACATACGTCTTACAGTCGCAAACATTATTTTAATCAACATACAACCTAGCACTGGCCTGCAAATTGCAAAAAACGTAAGAAAATTTGAATTTCGCGACGAATTATTACTGTTCCTGCAGTGTTTTAGAAAACAGGTGTAAGAGTACATACAGTACATACTTACCCCCTTTTGCGGAGTTTTGGTAAATCAAAGATGTCTCCAAATTACAACTAGTGGAAAACAGATTTCTGTTGAGAGCTTGAGGCCAATGACTCAAAAAAAACCCCAGGGGTAGAGGACAAACATACATAATACATTTAACCACCATTTTTTAATTCACACACATGCAACACAAACAACAACACACGTCGCACGTTTGTTTTTAAACATTTTTTTGAGTATTGTGGCATTGCTTCAGAAACAATGACGGACGGGGTCAATGCCCTTATTCGTAATTTGTACGTACCTACATAATACGATATTATTATTAGGGGTATATTCCTTTATGGCCTATAGGAATTTACCACAGTAACTAGGGTTACCATTTCATTTGTCAAGTTCTGACAAAAAGCCGGATGGTAACCCTGTATGCGTGTTGTTGCGTGTTCAGGCAAAATCATAGTCGTATGAATTTCATAGAACCTTGAAGCCAAACATCTGCAATCAGCTACTAATAATGACAACATTGTTTGCTTACTGAAACCTTGTATACAGAATGACAGACACTATTGGTACCTTGTACTCGTACCTACCATACCAATCATTGATCAAATTAAGCACCTAAGGTTAAAACATTGTTTTGGTGGGAAAAGCTGACTATGGTTTGTTAAAAAAAAACAAGATGGCTGCGATGATGATTCAAATAAGTTTATTCTGTAAGTAAATTGGTTTCTGAAACTACATTTAAAAAAAAAAACTAACTAATCTTAAAAGTCCGCAAGAGAACCAGGGTCACCGACGGCGACGTAGCCCGAAGAATTGCCAAACTTACAGAACGGATGGCCGATAGGGCCGAAAAGTTCTGGAGTGGCGACCGCGAACCGGAATTAAAACGTTGCGTTGGAAGACCTCCCACTAGGTGGACCAATGACCTCGTGAAGGTTGCAGGAATCCGTTGGATGCGTCAATTTGGCGACACTTGGGGGAGGCATGTCCAGCAGTGGACGTCTTTCGGCTGAAATGATGAATCTTAAAAGAAACACCGAAACAAGATAAGGGGTCACAGACTCTGAAGTCCAGACATCATCATTCTCGTGCTTCATTTGTGGTCGGCGCAGCTTGTCTACTTCTTCCATACTCCTCTACTACTTGTCATCTCATCAGACACTTCTTTTCTTGCCATAATCATTCAGTCTTTGAAGTCCAGACATAATCTTGGTCAAGTCATGAGGAAGAGTCCATGCAGATTAGTTAGTGTCTGGGATGAGTGACAGTGACAGATTTGAGTACAACTGTCCACTGTCCAGTCAGTCAGTGCACGCAATGGGGGCTATCGCGCAAGAATTCGCCGCTAGAGGCGTTCGTGTAGAGTAAGGTCTTCCGAAATGTCGGATGTCATACGTGTTCGCGCTTTGCGTGCTTTTTTATCACGTATTAATATAGACTGAGCCATTCCTGATTAATTACGACTTGAAGATTTTAAGTAGCAACTTAGGATCTTATTTGTTAGTACTTGGAGATATAATTATTTTTAAATGTTTCATGCATGCTAATTTTAGGGAGAATATTGTAAATATGTATCTGAAGTTTACACTTTGTTGTTATACGTAATAAAATAAACTTTTTATGACGTTATTGGTACTCAACAGTATAAAATATAATTATTGACAAGTTCTTACTCGACAGTGGCGCCATCTGGAGAGCTCAAAAATGATAGCCCTCATTGTTTATAATGATCAGCTGTCGTTATGCTAATAAGATGCAAAGAAAGTATTTAGTATCGTCACACAAACATGTCATCTAACACCTCGCTATAATTTATCATCATTTTACTTCGTGGCAATCTTTCAAATAATTATTATAACTTGGTAGTATTTCTTATATCTACGTTACTTCACCGCGGTTTTTAGAGAATTAAAAAATAATATTTTTTAAGAATTGCAACCTTCGTATGCCTCTCTCATCTGACACATGACGCGGTACGTCACTTTTTTTATTGGCGCGTTATCGACACCGCAAGAAAAAATCTTTCTCGTCAAATTATTCATTTATAACTAAGTTTACATTACATTTTACCAAAATAACAAAATGTCGAGTGACAGGAAGTGTACTAAGTGCATCTTTAGTGAAATTCGTAAACCCGAAACAGAAATCCAAGCATTTACAAATAACGCTCGCTACCGACCAGGACGTAAATTGGAAGGACATTATTTATCAGAAGACATCAGAGACGAAGCAGGAAAAGTGTATTCCTGACAACAACTTGGATGCCCGACTTTAAATGACCCCCGGATACGCGATATCCACAGTGCTCATTGAAGCACTAAGGGGGTTGTAAGCTCGTTAAAGTTTTTTTCCTCCAGTGGGTACGCGATACCTCAGTAACACTACTACTGGTTACTAGCTGGATGGTGATCTATCAGTGGAGATACGAGATATCCTTTAGCTGAGTCTTTGAACGATGCTAACACTGAAAATCTAATGGCATAGCATTCAACGGCAGGTAAGTGCCATTTTCAAGACCAGTAACACCTCATGTTACTAGCTGCATGGTAAATTATCAGTTTGACACGCGGGGTCCAG
Organism: Xestia xanthographa; assembly: GCA_905147715.2. Taxonomy (NCBI): domain Eukaryota; kingdom Metazoa; phylum Arthropoda; class Insecta; order Lepidoptera; family Noctuidae; genus Xestia; species Xestia xanthographa. The sequence continues at coordinate 16,592,696 of LR990650.1, read as the reverse complement.
CTAAATTTATCGAACAATGCTAGCAAAGGGCAGGTACTTTCATTACCTTGATCAGGTAATTACAAAATTGTGCTATATATCCATGACCATGCAGGTCGTAAGACGACCCTGCTTAACTTAGCACATCCCGTGTGTGTTATAACCTTGCAAATGCATTATACTCTTGCAGTGAATGTGGAACCATTCCTTGCCTGGATTCCCATCAGGGAGTAAAGTTGCTGGCTGGCTGACACACATTTGTCAGGACCACACATTCTTAAGTACGAGATACTAACAGCATGTTAAGCCCATATAATGTGTTTTTAATAATAATAACTTATTTATTTCGAGCAACAAGACTCAGCGTTAGTAACAATATACTTACAAACTATGTTAGTAATACATTTACAAACAGAATAAAACAGAAAACAGATTGTGACATCATTGCTGCAAAGTGACTGGCGCAGATTTAGCTTGAACATCAAGTATAAATTAATGTTACACATACGTTTAACTAATGAAAACACCAGCCCAAAAAGTGTATTTATTCTATTTTGGTGGAAGTTATGTCAGACTATACAGGATATTTATAATATATACATGCCTAAATACGAGATATTTACAGCATGTTATAATCTACACTATGTGTGTAAGCTTTGACGTCAAGTATGATATTATCAAAGAACCCTGTGGCTATGCCATAAACTTGTCATTTTGATCTTTCAGCGATGAAGTAATATTTACATTTAAACATAACACTTTTCATTCAAATAATAGAACAAGATTCTTTGTTCACTTAATACTATGAGAGAACAGCTGATGGAAAATGTTCCAGACACTTATGACAGACTTCTGTTTCACTACTATACATATGGTGAACCAGTGAACCAAGGTATTGAGATGTTCTAAACCAAATTAGAATGTTACTGTTATCATAAGCAAAGCAACCGATGAATGGCTTGAATGACACTGCATAACACAACCTACCAATGTTCAATGTCAACCTCGAGATTAAATTAATATTATTTATATTTCCTTTAATGAAATGAAACACCAAACCTATAAGGACAATAGTTATATTCTTAGCTTATTATGTATATTTCCAAATAACTAATACATGTAGCCAAAGAGATTTTACCACCAACAACAAGAAGATCAATTAATCTGTTTGTGCCTAGCACAATAAAATTCAACACCCAAAAAAGTATCCCGTTAACAAAAATCTTTCAAGACTGAACACAATAATAGATACTGGAGTGCTAAGTCAGTACCCCCAAAAGAGAACACATCAAGGATGGTACCGGAATGATTTAACCATATTATATACCAGTTATAAAGTAATGATCTGGGTACTTGGTTTAAGTACAATGGTTCAAGAAACCATTTGTTATCAAATCTATACACCATAATGTCATAATACTCAAAACTATTAGTATTGAGAGGGAAAGGGTTATAGACTTACAAAGTTTGGAGGTCATAACAGCCTGTCAATGTACAAATGACATTAACAACTAAACCTGTTTTAGTTCTAACCCGTATGCTCCCGGCCGTGCCTCGTGAGGCACAGTGCATTGTTATTTTAATTGTGTCTGTAATTGCGGGTATTGAAGTGTTAAATCAAATTGCAAAGTGGAACTAAATCCCACCCCAGCTTCGAACAAAGATAATATTCTTATCATCATTATGTATAAGCCCAATCTAAAATAACATCTCCAATAGTAACCTATTGCTTTATCTAGCAATCCATAGATACAATATTAAATTATGGGTATATTAATCTTGCAATTTTTTTAAGTACCCCTTAAGTCCAAGAGTATTTTTGGAAGGGTTCTCATGACCAGATAGTTTTTCCTGCATTGCATTGCATTTTAAAATCACTTAAACCTTACCCATAATAATTAAGCACCTTTCTTAATCATATTGTTGCTGACTCATACCTTAAAACTAAAATGAAATATAATTATTACTTTGACTGCCTTATGAAGACAGTAGTAAAACATAACTTCATTGCTCCCTGGTTCCGGGCGTTGACCCCTATAATCAGCTGTAGCCTACTAGAAAATGAACCATGCTGAAAACAAATTAATCCCTATCAAATAACAACAGATAATTTGGCATGTCATCTACCTACATTGAATCATAACATAAAATTAAAATCACAATTAAAATACCCGAAAAGATAGATGGGCAGACATTATTGTGAGATTTATACAAACTCATAAAAATAAATTTTAACTAAGAAATCTCATTTATTCTCAGTTTTCATTAGCAATTGGAGTATTGGCTTTAATAGCTTCATAGCTTTCTATTGAAAATAACCATAAAGTGAAACAAAAGGGGGGGGGGGGGGTGCATGCGAGTGCAGAGATCAATGGATTGTGACTAGAAGATAAAATGCCATACATTTCGTGTAGAGCTAATAAAATCCAACTAAAATTCATAACAATTGACAGTACATTACGGCAATGTAGCCAATTACCTACACAATGTTGACTGAATATGGTCAACACATATCCACTAATTGCACAACATTTAGTCAATTCTTTAGAATTACTAGATGATTAAACAGGAGTGTTCGAGACCCTTGAAAGACATTGTCATGAAAACACTGCTGATTCTTGTAGAAGTTCCTAATATTTGAAATAGTTTGGGAAATTATACTAATATAGCAAATATTCATCGTGGAGACCAGACCTCTAAGTATTATATTTTTTCTACTATGAAACCGCAAAAACTTATTGCTCCTTTACAAGGTGCCTGGGAAAACATAATAATAACAATGTTTTTATTTATATTGTTTCTATCATTATAGGAATAATAGGTTAAAAAATGAATTATAAACGAAATCAGTATGTACAAAATGTACCAGACTAAAAGTATTAAACAGAAATCAGTTTCTAAGACTTAAATACAAACAGTTTTGAGAAAATAGCTCAACTGTCCTTTTCGAGCCAATTGACTAAATCTCAAATTCTGTTTTACCAGTAAGGAGTGAATCCCTTAACATTCATAATATTTAGTCATAAGACTACCAGACCCTTAGCAAAATTTTGAGCTTTATTTATACTATGTACTACTAGGTACTAATTAATAATAAAAACAGTTTAATCCACACTGTAATAAAGAGGTTTCTCTTTCTTTTCTTATTAATTGTATGTAACTATATTAATTGGTGATGATAGAGTGAATACTTTAATATCCATAATATTTGATCAAGGATCTACCTAGACCCTTAAAAAGTGACTGAGCTTTATTGATAAGAAGTACTTACTACTAGGTACTGATTAATAAAATCAGTTTAATTCTCACGACAATAAAGTGAAGAGATTTCTGTATTCTGATTAATTGGCTGTAATATTAATTGGAAACAGTGTTTTGAATGGACTCGGGCTCTTCTACTATTGAACAATAGTTAGACATTGTATGTGATCATAAAATCATTACATTAAATTTTTTATAGTTATACAATCACCTTTTGAGACAATATATCTATGGAACTCTATACTTGCCTTGTTTGCACTCTTCTGTTGCAAGTATTGTAACAAAAGGCCCTAAGTGAATAAACATTGCCTTGGTTGCACTATTCTGTTGCAAGTATTTTAACAAAAGGCCCTAAGTGAATAAAAATAATGCCAGTGGCATTCCTTGATAGTACTTCCAGACAATTCAACACTAAATAATGGAGTTGATGAGCCTTTTTTATTTGCAGACACATCTATAAAATACTAACACTACAACTGGATTTCAAATTATAAAATTACTTACTGAGAGATCTGAGGCTATCATTGCCTCAATCATAGAATCTATCAAAAGTATCATTAATTTCGTCATAGTTTGATAATATGAGCAAAATTTAGAAAACAAAGACATTGATTGTTCTCCTAGCTCTAACTTTAACCCATTGGATTGCTCCAATGTTAAAACAGTTATTAAAGTATATCAAACCCTAATATTCGTAAGTTTGTCAGATTTCAAGTGAAAGAGGCATCTAAACTCCAGAATTAAACTCTCACTATACAACCAAAACAACAGCTCAAATTAGAGCTGGCATCAACGAAGTCAGACATAATGTGGATTACATGGTTATCAAAGTTATTTTACAAAATATAATATATTTATTGTAAAGTATCCTTGAAGCTTTAATATGGAAGCTTTAATATTCTTACAGAAGAAGGTCCAATGTAATTATCACAGATCAACACTCAGAATTACTTGCATTTTAATCAGTTAATAAATTAATTATTGCAGCCAACTCTGAACATCTACCAAGTTATAATAATTATTTGAAAGATTGCCACGAAGTAAAATTGGGAATCAAACGAGCTTACCTGTTAAGCGAAGTCTTGATTCAAATTTTATGAGTGGCAATCTGAAAAATAATTACCCACCCGCCGCTATAATATAGTTAACACTAACAGCCCCAAAGCTGCAATAATTAGTCTACCTAATTCAATTTTAACCTTTCAGGAAAATATAGTGAATATAGGTATTTGGAACTACTCTGTACATAAAACAGAGATTGTTCCAATGATAAGATCTCTAAAATAAGTGACGTACCGCGTCATGTGTCAGATGAGAGAGGCATACGAAGGTTGCAATTCTTAAAAAATATTATTTTTTAATTCTCTAAAAACCGCGGTGAAGTAACGTAGATATAAGAAATACTACCAAGTTATAATAATTATTTTTCAGATTGCCACTCATAAAATTTGAATCAAGACTTCGCTTAACAGGTAAGCTCGTTTGATTCCCAATTATATCACACTTACTCCGAAGTTACGTTACTTCTCCGTAGCTGTCAACACGACACAAACATCTCAATAACTAGCGAAATTGTAGACGGAACACTTTCTAGGCGCATCTTAGTACTTACGTAGGTCTTAGCGAGTACCTACATTACTTTCACTTGGACTTTCCAACACGGACTCTCCCTGTCCTCATTTAGGCACAGATATCCAACTACTTACACGCGAAGTAAGAGTAAATCTGTAGAATTTATGATACAACCATACACGAACAGGACTTGGACCCGTTTGGACACTTAGCGAACAGTGGTGCCGATTCCCTTGTTTACAAACTAAACCAAATTTAAGTTCAGTGCATCTTTTTCTTTCTATTTCATTAAGAAAAGGACAGAAGATTAATTTTAGTTATGTTCTGTCAAATTAATCAGCGCCATACAAGTTTTAGACGCGATTAAAAAGTTGACTACTAAAATTACATCAAATTACGTCAGGTGCTGACTAATTTGACAGGATTAAACTAATATTTATCTTCTGTCCTTTTCATAATGAAATAGAGAGAAAAAGATGCATTCAACTTAAATTTAGTTTAGTTTGTGAACAGGGGAATCGGCACCATTGTTATCTTTTTTAACCGCTGAAACACTGTGTTTTCTGCTCACATTATCTTAATTTGTATTCCTAAGTGTGATTGACATCTATCGTAGTTTAAATTTCGATTCCCGCTAGCACATAATCTTCTGGGTGCCGTTGGCCCAACATTGTTTACCCAAGACTTCGTCATCGGTGGCAATGCAGACTTGCAGAGGCTCTTTGAAGTCCAGACATAATCTTGGTCAAGTCATTAGGAGCATGCAGATTAGTTAGTGTATGGGGTGGTCTTTTGAAGAACCACACAGATTTGAGTGGATTTGGGTGACTGCATTTTTGTATGCAGAGAAACACAGGATTGGGATAAAAATACTAGTCCACATATATATTTGGACCATTATCGAGTATTTTTATCCCGTTCATGCTGGTAAAGCCGTTCGCACGAAAATAGAACTCAAATTATAGTATGTTTATTTATTCGCTTTTTATAAGTATTACTTAGTTTAGTCTCCTTGAGGCGAGTCGTAATAAATTTCACGTGGACATTTGAAATAAAAAACGAATAAAACTGGATTCTCGATGCGTGTGTGTAAATTCTATTGCTGTTGAAGAATTTTTATTTGCAGGTGATAGAACTTTATAAGGTTAATTTACTTAGGTGTTAATTGACTAGTTTATATCGAAATAGTGACTATAATTTGGTATAGGATTATTATGGAGGGTTATTAACTATACAGGGTGTAACATAATAAACGTAAGACCTCTCGTGTGGTGTCTACAATAACAAACAACAACACACAACAACAACACAACAACAACAATAACAACAACGACACACAACAACAACACATAACAATATTTACACCAATTTCATTGGTAGGACATAGAGCGAACTAAAATGTATGAATAAGACCTTTATTACAATACCTGTGTTCACAAATAAAGATGATTTGATTTTTGATTTTGTCTCAGACCATTAAACTGAACAACTTTTGTTCTATCACTTTTGGAAATTCTCTTTTAGTCTTGTCTTCCCATCTTCTATGCAATCTGCCTCTTTTCGTTTTCCCTCCTTCATTTGTTCATATGACCTGTCCAGCCGACCTAAAATCGAAAAAAACAACAAAAAAATGAGATCTCAATATCCATTGTGTTTTCAGATTTTCGCTAGCAAATTTGATTCAACCCAAAGAATCTTTTCAACTTTTTGTGCTACCTTACCCGTGTACAAGTATTGATTACAATCGAAACTTTCTTGATGTTATCGCATAATGTTGACGACAATAAGGACTCAAGTGAAAGTCGTATTAAAAAACCGTACCAGCTTGTGTTACGTGCTTGGATGTGGATACCGGTAACTCAATAATCCCACACAAAAAATATTTTACACTATACTTTCACGGTTTCACTTCATTATTTATTTAGGCAATTTTAATTCTAAAGAATAACTGCTTATATTGCCTATTCTACCTAAGTAGGTACCTACAGTCGCCAGTACATCAAGTTACCCACCTAACCTAACCCAAACCGTAAAATGTTGGCAGTTAAGTTCAAAATCATCATCAATAAGAAAATTAGTCAGTTTGTGGTAACTCAACTACTGTAGTACTTACCTACTTATAACAATTTGTGTCACCCAAGAAATGTAGGCGAACCTAACAACGAACTTGATTAAAATTCCAAAATAACCACAAAATGAAAGCTTTCATTGAGTTTTTAAGGAACTTGTAATTCTAGGCACGCTCAGACACACTACTTCTTCCGAACCACAGTACAGAATAGAATGGAATATTCTTTGTTATGTACACCATACAACACCTATAATAGTAACAAATAAAATCTTTCCCATGAGCTCCAAAATTTTCAAGTACTTACCACGAAATTATAACATTGATGGTAGCAATTTGCGTTTTGTTGACCTTACGCAATTTGGTTTGGAGCCGCTGGGAAGAATTTTAGTATTTTTATTATTTAACTAATAAAATCATGGAGCAGTTGGGAATCAATGTATGGAGAGAAATTGTTTGGAGAACAATAGATTTGGAGCTCCTGGGAATAAGCCCAAACTTAGTCCAGAAATTATTTTGTACAACTTTTTGTCTTTTTTGTACAAAAACTGTTGTTTCCATCAAGTTCAAAATGATTTTCCTAGAAAGTCCTTATAAAGTTCTACTTTTCAGTTTTTTTTTCATATTTTCTAAACTTATGGTTCAAAAGTTAGAGGGGGGACACACATTGTTTTTTACTTTTGGAGCGATTATTTCCGAAATTATTGACATTATCAAAAATGATTTTAGGAAACCCAATATTCATTTTTAAATACCTTTCCAACAATATATCACACGTTAGGGTTGAAATTAAAAAAAAAAATCCCTTCCCTCTTTACATATAGGGGGGCTACCCTACTAAAACATTTTTTTCCAATTTTTATTTTACCACTTTGTCGGCGTGATTGATATACATATTGGTACCAAATTTCAGCTTTCTAGTGCTAACGGTCACAGAGATTAAGCGAGGACGGACAGACGGACGGACAGACATGGCGAAACTATAAGGGTTCCTAGTTGACTACGGAACCCTAAAAAGCAGATACCTATTACAAAAGTGTACATTTAGGTGCAGTAAGTGCTATTTCTTAAACAATTGTATAATTAGTGCTTATAAGTAAACTACAATATATTTAACAGTAATTGCAAGAAACGATGATGTCGAATTCAAATGTAAGGTAGCGACCTGCCTGATCTAGGTTTATTTAAACCTGTGTTTCAGGCCATCACGTGCCTAATGGCCTTGTTTTATTCTGTCTCCTGCTGATACGGAGAGCAGTGGAAATTTTGGTTTTCCAACTCCTCCGATATACTTATCTGTTATATTAATTGTCTCCGTTATATTAATTTCCTTGCGGGATCCCAGACAGTTAAATTGTTTCTCTGGGACTTCATCAAGCTTCATTGTCTCGGAGCTTTTCTGGTGGTCGCCACTGTTGATTCTGGCTTTCAGGAGTTGCAGTGGTTTGAAAATAGTCAAGGGGGTTTACCCAGAAAAAAAAGCACCTGGGTGTAGGTACCGTATCGGTACTGAGTTAGTACTGACGGAACATGGGAAGTTTCAGTCAATAGGAACTTTACTTCCACTAAGTTTCCGAAGTTACAGGTATTACTTACCTATACTTATCTACTATCGTTTTCATCGCCAGCTCGCGTGCCTCCAAGCTATAATACAGAGAATCCAATAACTTAAGCGGCGATAAAACGAATTGTCCCATTCATGGAAAGCAATTCAGTCTGATGCATTCACTTGCACGAAGGGTATGTGCCCTTATTGACAGCGTTCTTGAAGCATGCTTGTATAACAGAGTGACTGACACTTTGTAAAGTTTTAATTTATTTAATTTTTGATAAAGTGGGGTGATCTTTTCGTTTTATCAGAATTGAATCTTGTAGGTCTGTGTATAAGAAGAGAAAAGAGTTGAAAGAGTTGTCCATAAGCACTTGCACTAATATCAAAATAACTATAGGTATCTACATAATTAAACCTAGGTAAGTACCTATTTCTATTTGTGTGTGCTGTTGTTAATGAAACTCCTTTAATAATAAATAGAATAGGTACCTTACATTGTAAAATAAAACATGGGAAAGATTATTCAACTCCGTGTTTCCAATGAATCATTATTATCTCAACATAAATAAATATTATAAACTGTAAATGGTGTTAATTAAATTGATTTCAGAATGACTAGAGTACCGTTAAACAAATCATAACTACACTACTTACTACTACTACAACAGCCCATAACGTCCACTGCTGGACATAAGCCTCTCCCATGATGGGAGGAATTTGCCGTAATCTCCACGCTTGGCAAGCGGATTGGAGATAGCAGTGATGAAAGACTAACAGAAAACGCTTCTGCCCACTCTCTGGAGCGATTATTTCCGAAATTATTGACATTATCAAAAAATAATTTTAGGAAACCCCTATTCATTTTTAAATACCTTTCCAACAATATATCACACGTAAGGGTTGAAAAAAAAAAAAAAAACACTTCCCACTTCACATATAGGGGGGCTACCCTAATAAAACATTTTTTTCAAATTTTTATTTTACCACTTTGTCGGCGTGATTGATATACATATTGGTACCAAATTTCAGCTTTCTAGTGCTAACGGTCACAGAGATTAAGCGAGGACGGACGGACAGACATGGCGAAACTATAAGGGTTCCTAGTTGACTACGGAACCCTAAAAAATGGCTATAATTGTGTATCGCAAACCAAAATTATCTTTGGGTACTTTTCTTTTGTCCCACTGCTGGGCAAAGGCCTCCCCTTTCTTCTTCCCAACCTCTCCATCCTGTGCGAAATCTGGCCATGCTCGCCCCCGCACACAAGATCAGATCGTCACACCACTTTCGCCGCGGTATACCTGCAGGCCTACTACGTATCTCTGTTGACAGCTCGAAATGATAGTAACTGGGCTCAGTGTTCATCAAATAACTGTCAAAAAGCTAGTATCGTATTATGTGTGACAGTCGCGATCAAATATGACGTCATTGGTGCCTATCGTGGCTGATAGTCACCGTAACTCATTTTGACAGACGCTTTCGTATCGACACTTATATTATTTCGATTATGTAAGCATAGTGGACAACAAATTGATGAAAACTGAGTTGGAAGTGGCTTTCGTGAAAGCCGTTACATCGTACTCGGACTGTTAGCACGGTAATATTATGATACAGTAGTGTAACTCGGCCGCATGATAGAAATAAATGCCTACAGCCGCGCGGTACGTAAACATGCGTTAGGGCTGCCCGTCTCCAGCATTGTAATTACATTTGCCTACTTTCTGTTTCTATTTAGTTTTGTGATTGTAAATATCCTTTTTATATAAATAAATTAAATACTTTGTATATTGAATAGGAAGTGTTCAATAAAAATGCGTGTTGTTTTTTTATTGGTAGATTTAATTAAAAAAACATGTTTTTGTTCGAAAAACAAATCAGGCTTATAAATTTGCGACCGAAAAATATTTGCGCCTCGACTGAGTCGTACGAAATGCTTTATTGTTAAATTTTAAAGTATAGGCACCGAAGTTTTAACACAAGCGTAAGTAGGTAGGTACCTACCGTATCATGATTCATTCAGAACCGCATATAACTACCTATTTCACTCGTCTCAATAACTTTCCGTTACTCTATTCGCTTTATTTATTAATCCAAACACCTTTTTTTTCGTGAGATAAAAGGAAATACTTATCCATTAAAAAGAAACACATTATGTACCTACCTACTAGTAAGTAAAATTATTTTACAGTCTTACCTTTCAGAGTTTCCAGGTAATTTAAAAAAACTTATGTCTGGATGCGTTATTGACGAATTCATACAACCAAAAACAGCACAATATTTCCTACTCGTCATATTAACTGATTTTCAGAGAAAAAATCGCGCGGTTATTGTTAAAAAAACAACACACCGTCCGTTCGACACTGCGGTACAGCCGTGACTGTCTGCGCCCCAAGTGCACCCTTAGATCGAGGCGCGTAGGTATAGCTCGCGTTTCGTCCGTTTCTATGAAGTCGGAATACTGTATCCTATTACTACTGTGCTGTTAGTCACCGTGATATCCACTCAGTGCGTTACGTAGGTAATACCAATTTTATGATATTCTCGGTTGTCATCAAAGTTCGGTGTACAACCGAAGCTTGATAGTCACTGGATATCAGAAATATACGTAATAGGCCTACTGGACGGCCGGCGATTTCCTCCGTCCGGGGTCCAGTGAGTGAGTGACGACGATCTATGGGTAGAAGTATAAAGTTCTAATAAAAGCGTATTTCTTTGCATGTTAGGAAACAATATTGCGTTTGCGAACATAGCTTACATGTTACGATATACAAACAAATAGGTATTATACCAATGGTGTAATAGACGACCTCTGACAGTCGGCTATTGAATTAAGTCAAATTACATGTAATTGGTCAATTACAGGTTTGGGAACGCACTAATAAGTAGGTATATATGCTATACATCCGACAATTGGAGTGTGCCCCTAATTTAACAGCCAATTTGCGATTGCAATGACGATTTATTTCATAGAAGGAATGAGTTTAATTCTTTACCCATTTAAATTAATGTGGTAGCGTCAGGGTAGCCCACGAAATTCATTTTGTTTTTTTGCGTTTTTTGCAATTTGCTGTTTGGTGTCCGGCTGTAGGTATGTTGAACAAACTATGATTTGCGGCCGTATCACGTTTATATTTACAGAATGAAGACAATTAAAATCATCAATACAACCCTATAAGTTCATTTAATCCTGTTAAATGACTTTTTCATGAAAAAAACATTCCAGAGGGTTGTATTGATGATTTTAATGATTAAGTATAACTAAGGACCGACCGAAGGTTCGGTTTCGGTTTCGGCTAAAAATCCTGTTTCGGTCGGACACTAATTATAACTTATAACTCAGTAAAGCCGAAAGATAATTTGAATTTTGCGGCCTATCGCCGCAATGATTGATTTTATTATGATTTAATTTTTTTTTAGTTTTCATACCAACACCGTGCCTGTTCCCAGAGGCACATTTCGCCAATTCTAGTTAGTGTGTGACATTTATTTTCTGCCTTCAACTAATTACGTAAAAAATAATGATATCGTAAAATTCAGGAATATGTACATATTCCTGAATTTTACGATATCATTATTTTTTATCGACAAAAAAAAGTTTAGTAAGTAAAGGATCGATAACAACCAACTATATTTTTTCCTGTAAATAATCAATATTACAGGAAACAACATCATTATTTTTTATTGATAAAAAGGTTAGTAAACGATCGATAACAACCAATTATATTTTTTCCTGTAAATAAATCAATATTACAGTAAATAACTGTGCATTCCTCTTTACGACTCATAAAATATGGTTATAAGAGTTCAAATATAGAATAGGAAATATTAATTTTAGTGTTACTTTCATCCTACTTCGAATGAAAGTTGCATTTTAATGGTTTCCTCATCTTTGATGGAGCAGAAAGGCAATACGATAGAAATAGTAGTTTTAGTTCCGTTTCAGAATAAGATTTCTAGGAATTACGAAGGTATGAGAACGTTTTCTACAATTTAAACCGAAGTGGTATTCATTTTGATTTTTAGTCAAAATAAATTTTCTGTAAGTTAATCCTATCAAAAAAGTCCTAACAAGGTTAATTATTGTAGACTGGCAGATAAACCGGTACGGACAAATGAAACAGACTCGGCTGTGAACATCGGACACTGACAAATACATATTTCAGTACAATATCAGTTAGGCTACCCGGTATCCGACTGGGCAGCCGGTCCGAAAATGTCCCGTGCCAATTTGAACTAACCTTTAGTAAGGTCATCTGCATAGCCTTTTCACAACTATTTTGAGATCGACTTTGTCCAACCGGATGCAGCTGAATACCAGTATGATACATGGACCGACGGCCTATTACACCTCCACAAACCATTTAGTACTGGGTAATACGATATCACTTAATAAGACTGGTTGTCAGACTTTCGGGCCACGGACTACCTGTAACGACTGTCAAAGATCTACAAATAACAGCCGGGACCAACGGCTTAACCTGCTTTCCGCGGCACGGAGGAAACTCGGTATGTACTATCGAGGACACTCCCGCCTGATCACCACTAAGCTAATTTTTGCTTGCACTCGTAACATAGAAACGCTCTCTAGCCCCGCCGCGTTGACTTTGTATAGAAATAATGAATGAAAAGATACCTATCGGCCGAGCGCACTGACGACGCACGCCAAACGAGAGTTATTGTTATTTTGCGCGCCAGAGTTGACGTTTTCCTAATAGGCCCATACTTTAAGGTGGCATGGCTCGGCGCCTCTGCATGATTTAAGCGAAAAAAAAATAAACTGGTCAGACGGAAAAGACCACGACTGTACCTAATGGGTGGTCACACATTCACGGATCAACCTAGACAAGCACGGCTTAACCTGAAGAGCGGCGAGCGGCTGTTATTAGTTACTCACGAGCTTCTTTAAAAAGCACGTAAAGTACTTATTTTTAGGGTCCATCAATGCGAGAATATATTGAAACAGCTTATGCCCGCGGCTTCGCCCGCGTGGAATTCGATAATTGCCCCATCATACTACCGAGATAAAAAGTATCCTATGTGTTAATCCAGGTCTTATATTGTCTGTGTGCTAAATTTCACCTAAATTCGTTCAGTAGTTTTTGCGTGAAAGAGTAACAAATATACAGGGTGTTTGGTTTATGGACCGACACAATTATTCCTGGGATTTGGGAGGTCATTAGCTAGGTTCTAACCATACACCCTATGTCCTAAATGTCATGGTTGGTTACGCATGTTTTTTTTTTCAAATGAAAAAAATACCCAAAATGTTTCCTTTAACTCCAAATAACTTTTTTGTTTGTGAGTGTAATGGCACAAAATAATTTTTGTTGTATTTCTCCAAAGTTTTCTAAATCTAAATAAATCTTTGTTTGATAGAACTGGTTTCTAGAAAAAATTTTACGAGCTACCAAAGTTATTTTCTTTTTTAAATGTATGAAATTGTACAACTTCAAAATTTATTATAAAAAAAAACTAAAAGCCATTTTGAACTTAACTTTATTTTAAAAAGTTCTTAGGTTTTCCCCGTTCTAACGGTATGCTACATGTCACAAAGAACAATTCTTTAAGTAGTCAAAATGTTAGTTAGGAGAGCCAGGATTAAGACTTATAAATGTTATTACGTTTTTATAAACTAAAGTTATAAATCTTATTCAATTTTGATTCAAATTAACCCAGTATTACCCATACATCGTATGTCCCAAATGTCACGGTTGGTTACATGTTTTTTTTTAATTGATAAAAAATACCCGAAATGTTTCCTTTGATTCGAAATAACTTTTTCGTTCGTGGGTGTAATGGCACAAAATAAATATTGGGTTAATTTGAATCAAATTTGAACAAGATTTATAACTTTAGTTTATAAAAACATAATAACATTTATAAGTCTTTTCTTAATCCTGACTCTCCTAACTAACATTTTGACTACTTAATTAATTGTTCTTTGTGACATGTAGCATACCATTAGAAAGGGTATCAACTAAAGAACTTTTTAAAATAAAGCTAAGTTCAAAATGGCTTTTTGTTTTTTTTTATAATAAATTTTGAAATTGTACAATTTCATACATTTATAAAAGAAAATAAATTTGGTAGCTCGTAAGAAATTTTCTTGAAACCAGTTCTATCAAACAAAGATGTATTCAGAAGAAGACTTTGGAGAATACAACAAAATTTATTTTATGCCATTACACTCACAAACAAAAAAGTTATTTGGTGTTAAAGGAAACATTTTGGGTATTTTTTTCATTTGAAAAAAAAACATGCGTAACCAACCATGACATTTAGGACATAGGGTGTTTGGGTAGAACCTAGCTAATGACCTCCCAAATCCCTGAAAAAATTGTGTCGGTCCATAAACCAAACACCCTGTATATACACACACATACAAACTGTCGATTTTATAATCTATACATATGATAAAACAGTAACGAAAGAAAAACTGTACCTACATTGAGAATTTTCGAGACAAAATAAGTGGCATTTGTTAGAGAAACGTAACTGATGACAAAAAGTGACTTTTTCGACTTTTTTCTGTTTGTCGGTGTGTATGGTACGGCTTCACGCCAAAACTACTGGATAGATTGAATTGAAATTCAGCAAAAATGTTCTTTGTAAACCAAGGAAGGCTTTAGGCTACATATTATCACGCCGTATGTTATGGGAGGTAAGCAATATTGATTTTAAAAGGTTTTTGTTCCTAATTGAATGCACAAAATGACATGTTATACGCTATATTATGTGACGCAGACGAAGTTGCGCGGGTCAGCTAGTATTACCTATGGGATATTAGTGTGATGATGATGAAACACATCACCATCTGACTTTTGACCAACATTCTGGAAATATTGCGAGACATAATGCCTAAGTGACGTACTCACGCCACACGAACATAACTTAAAACAAGCATTCCCTTATCTCTGGTTCCAATCGTGACGATCAAGATTTCCTGCTCGAGTGCCGTCGCATGTCAATTGACGTTATATGTCATTAAGTACTGTCGTGTATTTCAGCCTGAAAATAGACACGTATCATGAAAACAACTTCAGTTATTTACTGGCGATGTGGGTATTTAAACAATGTAGTATATTACAATGATGAATGCATGCACGCATACTCGCTGCATGCATACAAAATGTCATTCTACCATCAGTAATGTAGGTAATTGGTAGTTGGCATCGAAGAAGGTTAAAACAATTTAAAATGTTTTCCAATTAAAATGACAAGTTTGAATTGTTTTACAGAATGTTTCAATTTTACTTACCTATGTCTTTTTGTGGTAGGTACATTAGGTAGGTCTTTGGTCTAAAGTAATTGTTAAGTACACATAAGTATTTATTTACTTTAAATGAAAAGGTGTTTTTCCTCGTGAGGATACGTCAGCGATTTATTTACATTTTAGATTCAGATGTTTAGGCTATACTTAGTACTTATAAGTTTAAAGTTACATCAAAATCTGTTCCTTAGGTTTGGCGTGTAAGAGTAACAAACATCCCTCCGTACATCCTCACAAACTTTCGCGTAGGTATTACTTACCTAGTTTTAATACGTAGAGCCCGTTCACAGCGACACAAATATTTTTTTGACGCTTTGCTATTATTTTTCCCTTTTGATACCTGTATTACATAGATTTAATTATGTACTATCGGGGTCTTTTCCGCCTGACCATTTTAATTTTTTTTCGCTTAAATCATGCGGAGGCGCCGAGCCACGCCCCCTTAAAGTTTGGACCTGTTAAGAAAGCGTCAACTTTGGCGCGCAAAGTAACAATAACTCTCGTTTGGCGTGCGTCGTCAATGCGCTCGGCCGATTCGGTATCTTTTCATTCATTTTTTCTACACAAAGTCAACGGGGCGGGGCTAGAGAGCGTTTTTATGTTGCGAGTGCAAGCAAAAATGAGCTTAGTGGTGGTCAGGCGGGAGTGTCCTCGATACTACCTATGGCCGTTTAACGCATACCCAGATACTGCTGAATATTTATAAATATTTCTCATTAAGGGGACTACAGGAGCTAAAGGCGAGTTTTATAATGCAAAAAAACACAAGTAAACACACAACAATAAACAAAACCAGAAAAATATATGATATTCTTCAGGATATATGCTAGTATGATAGTGTTTTAAAAAAAAATCACAAACTTATCTCTAAAAATTATTTACAGAGTAAAAACCATACCTATTAAAATACATGCGATCATTCTGATTTTTTGGCAAATAATTCTACAAGCAACAGCATGATAGTGTTTTATTTCTTTAGTCCAATTAATAGATTTTTAGTAAATCGCAAAAATCCATTCATTTCGCACTATTCGGCCCGCAGTGACTGACTTTAGAACTTTATTGTAACAGTATTTCAAACGAAGTTTGAACCACCATGAATTGAGTTGCTAATTTAGCTCCTGTAGTCGCCTTAAGGCGGCTCCCCGAGCAAATGACCTTGAGCGAGCAGTTTTTTGGAGCCTACTCTTTATCCAAAAGAAATACCAACTAATAAAAAATACATTAAGTTACTACATTATTCTTGACTCCAAAATTGTCGTTTCATTTTTTTTTTAAGTTGCTTATTGTTTAATAAATACCCTCACAACGAAACCACAGAAATGAGAAATAATGATTTTATAAAATGCTACTCCTCGTAAAGTAAACATTATTTTGATTTGCTACTTATACTAATGGATAGGCAATTTAATAATTAACATAATTGTTGTTTTATTTTTTCCAAAAGACGTAAATTTGATTTTAGAATAAAAACCACTAATTTCGCACAATTCGGCCTGCAGTGACTGACGTAACAACCATTTCGTAGTGCAAGTCGATTAGAACTTTATTCTGACAGTATTTCAAGCGAAGTTTGAACCACCACAAATAGACGCAACACGTTATATCTTCTTCCATTCTCCCTTGTCAGAAGCCACCAGTCACGGCATCATTTACTCCTTTCTCTTTCATATCATTCCTCACACAATTCATCCATCTTTTTTTGTGCTTCCTCGGCCTTTTGGCCATCATCATCTGCCTAGCCTTTACCCAACCATGTTGGGGTCGGCTTCCAGTCTAACCGGATACAGCTGAATACCAGTATTTAACATGGAGCGACTGCCTATCTGTCCTCCACAACCCAGTTCATACTGGGTAATACGATACCACTTTGGTAAGACGGCTGTCAGACTTTTTGGGCCACTGACTACCTAACGACTGTCAAAGATCTACAAATGACAGCCAGGACCAACAACAACAATTGGACAATTGTGTCTGTAATTGCGGGTATTGAAGTGCTACCGTCATTTCCGAGGCACGGAGGAAACTCGGTATGTAAGGGTGGTCACCCATTCACAGACCAACCTAGGCAAGCACGGCTTAACCTAAAGATCGACCCGAGCGACTGTTACTATTTAGCCACGAGCTTTTTGGCCATATTATTATGAATTACGACCTCCCCACGCAACCCGATGTCCAATTCCCAAAGCAATTCGAACTAAAAAGAAGTAGAAAATTAGGCAATTATTATAGTCGACGATTTAAAACGGGTGTGTTTTAAAAATACACGTATACCTGTGAGTAATTAAAAATCCCATCAGGGACCTCATTTGAGTGTCCTCAAATTAAAGTTGCCTCAAAGGAATCAACTTAATTAATGAATGCAAAAAAACCTATGAAACAAGGAAAACATTCGTTTTGTTATTAAAAAACACATTTGATAATAGAATATTATGTTAAATTAACATCAACCATTATGATTAACAAATGCGCCATGCCACACCACACCATAACGACGTAAACGTTAAATCATTAATTAGCAAAGTTGTTTCAGTGACATTTTAATTAGTTACACAATAATTATGGACTATGTACTTGATAAGCAAGGGTAAAGTAAATAACAGTTAAAATATATTTTATTTATTTACATTTTAGGAAAGCTTACAGACTAATGACAATATAATAACAAAATATATCCTTAAATTGCTAATTTGATATTAGCAATTTAAGGATAACTACAAAAATTTTTAGTTCCTCATAGCAAAAGTTACTTCCTAAATTATATAAATCACAAACTTTCAATACAAAACCGAAAAAATAATAATTTAAAAAATTAAAAAACCCGACTGCGTATAAATAACTAATAACTATAAATAAAAAAGAAAAAAAAACAAGTTCATGAAACAGGACATATTGACTGCAACAGTCTGGACCCATTAAATAATCTAGACTACTTTTATTTATAGTTATTAGTTATTTTTTACGCAGTCGGGTTTTTTAATTTTTTAAATATTTTTTTTAATTTTACACTTTTGAGTTACTTAGATATACCATTTTAAAATCCTCGTGATGAGCCCTTTATCGAGACGTTCAGGCTGCAGAGCGTGCCAAACATTTGAATTGGTCGCCAAAAATCCGCCATTTTGTTTTTTTTTTTTTATATATATACCCAGTGTCACTTGCACAGTATATACAAATCTAACGACACCTCTCAAGCTAAAATCCATCGAGCCGTTCAGTCTGCCGAGCGTGCCAAACATTTGAATATGGCGCGAAAAATCCGCTATTTTGTTTTTTTTTTTATTTTGAAATAACCAGTGTCACTCTCACTGTAAATACTTATCTAACGACACCTCTCAAGCTAAAATCCATCGAGCCGTTCAGGCCACAGAGCGTGCCAAACAATTATACATACATGCATGCATACTCTCGAAAAACATAACCCTCCTTCTGGCGCAGTCAGGTAAAAAGAAGTGAAAAATAAGGTTAGTTTCAGAAGTCGGTGACAAAAAAACTAAATCAATCAAACAAAGGTCACCGACTTCTGAAGCTAGTTATTTTTCACTTTTTTGTGTTTTTTGAAGACGGTTTTATTTTTTGGAAAAAAGTTTTTATTTTTCACTTTTTAGTGGTTCACATGTGCTTACCCCTTCACAGCGTACCGGCGTGATGTTATGTTATGAACTGGTGTAAACAATAGACAGATATGAGATTTCAGCAATCTTAGTCCATTTGCTATCATTTATTGAGGAGTTCCGTTGCCTATCTCCAAAGTTCTTCATCAGATCTTCACCAACTTAAATGGGACCACTCTGAGGAAGTACTCTTCCAAAAAATACCCAGATCGCTTCAAGTGTGCCTATAAAATTTGAAAAGTTCTCTCTATTTCTCCAGGATCCCATCATCAGATCCTGATTTGATGATCATGGGACCACCTGGGAAGTATACCCCTTCAAACAAAACAAAAAAAAAAGCCAAATCGGTCCTGCCATCTTCGAGTTATCGGGGAACATGCATAAAAAAAAATTAAAAAAAGGTTCAGACGAATTGAGAACCTCCTCTTTTTTGAAGTCGGTTAAAAAAATCTTACACTAAGTACTGTCAAATTATTGGCTATTTGAAAATAAAAAAGTTGTTGTGGTTTATTTTATTCAATCGTTGTAAATTTAAGTAGGTGCCTCCTGTACAAAAAATGGCTTCGCTAAGAGCCTCCTTACTGTGCTTGCATTGGTGCAGAATAGGTCAATAAAATATACAAATAAAAACAAAAATATACAAATACTTACGCGAACGATAAAGTAACTATGAATGGAGCCGCACAGATTTTACATACATACCATACAGGGTGCAAGCACCAACTGAGAAAGTACTTGCAGTTAATTTGTCTCTCCGTACCCCACATAGGTGTTACCGTTATAAAGCATTACTTCGAGTAAAGAGTGCACAGATTAGTACGTAATCCATAATAATTAGATACGCCAGGACTTAACGGGTTTATGTTTCTTGCACGTCCGTAATCATGGTGTGAGAGAAAAGCTATTTTTGCATACGATAACTGTTATAAACACAAGTTTTTTTATTATTAAAGCTGCATGTGTGAAACAAACGGGAAATATCATACTAACCTGCTGTGCTAACCACTAACTGGGTTGTGGAAGTCAGATCTAAGGTAGTCACCGTCTGCCTAGTCTAACCGGATGCAGCTGAGTACCAGTATTTTATATGGAGCGAGTGCCTATCTGATATCCACGACCCTGTTTTGTTTTGTACTGGGTTATACCATACCCCTTGGTAGACTGGTTGTCAGACATTCGGGTCACTGACTAACTGTAACGATAATCAAAAATCTACAAATGACAGCCGGGACCAACGGCTTAACGTGCTCTCCGAGGTACGGAGGACACTCGGTATGTACTGAGTGATCACCCATCCACGGACCAAGGACTAGACTTGACTGGAAAACGACTCCATCCAACGTAATTGGGGAAAGGCTAAAGGAAAAGATGAAAATGAGGCACTGTAAATTTAGTTGTGAAACAGCCAAATGGCTAAATTGCAGCTCGCAGAAAAAAATGCTTTTTGAACCATTGCCAAAACGCTAAAGTAGGAACTGGATTTATGAAAAGAGCCTGGCATCGTAGCTAACGTAACATCACGCCAAGTAATCCCCGAAGGAAATATTTGGCAGAGGTTGGCCTCAGTAGTATACTCAATTCGCCAGTCATTGGTCATAGTCATAGTCAACTGAGCACAACTACTCCCAAGCTTGTCAATTTCACGATTGGAAAACAGTTTTTCAAATAATAAACCTTACAGTAAGGCATTCTGATATAAATTACAGGAAAACAACCTTTACCAACCAAAAAGCCTGCAAAACATACAACCTCGTAGCCTCATCTGTCACTGCTCCAATAAAACTGTCTCAGAGAGCTATTAAGCACTTGTAAGACATAAAACATATAAAGGGAAGAAGACGCTCACCGTTCAAGTACACAAAGATCTATCTACCCACAATAGTGAACGAGACGAGTGTCTATTCAAACAATTTTACGAGCTTAGTTTTCCTCTACAAATGGGCTAATGGCTATTAAAGCTTCTTAAGCTTCATTGACAGTACTTTCTATAAGTAGATAGAAGGTAGGTGCCTAGTCTACAGTAGGCTCGCTAGTTCATTAAATTGTGAGTATGAAATGCGAAACATCATCATCAGCCTACAGCAGTCCACTGTTGGACATAAGCCCCTTTAATCGCACGGCAACTCTCATACAGTTGCTACCAGCCACCCTGCGAAGATCGTTGTCCCACCGAGCCTGAGGGCGTCCCAACGTACGCTTGCCGATTCGCAACACCTCAAGAATACGCGAAAATATAAGAGACAGGGAGACTTATTATGAACAGACTACCTTTTGCATTTATAATATGAGAACGGAAGTATATACGAAAACAGTTTTCTATAGGTACCTACGCAAGTTTTCGAGTGCTTCAGTCTTCGAGAGGGTTAAATAAATAAATAGCCAAACTACTGCACTAGGTACTCGTATATTAGATAAGTACTTAACATCTAGTTAACTGTAGGAATTCTAGTTAGGAATATTGTTTACCTGAATTCCGAGAGTGTTTAGACTTCAAAGCGAACGTCCCGCTAATGTATTCTCGACTTTATTATGCAAAATGTCACTCACCCGTCGTGAAAGATTAGCAGAATTCAAAACAGTACTGATTTTTATTTCCTGTGCCTGCATAGCATTATCGATTGATCTCAAATAGAAACTAAACCAGAAGACATATCCGGTCGTAAAAACAAGAGCAAGAGTTTTGCCACCAAGTAGCTGGCAAAAGTCTACGAAGTGATGCGTTTCCATATAATCACTTCAGTGTTTATAAACAAAATGTTTTTCTTTTTTTTTTTTTGCTATTATCATGTTTACATATCGCTATCCGTCGGTAAAGTTCCGCTAGATAATTTAATTTGACCCCTGTTCAATTATAATTATGCTCAAAATACTAGACAAAACAGCCTCAAGCGGCTTCGATTTTTGTTCTGCAATCGTGCAGAACAAAAATCTCTCGAACTAAAGTGCCTAACGGCCATTTATAACAAAATCATCACGCAACATAAGAAAACAGCCATATTATTTCTAATACTCAAAACCATACTCAATACCAAATGAACGAGATACCATCACAGGGAGAGTTATCTTAATAATATAACAGACTTGAGAGCGCTCCCTCGAGATATTTCTCTAATTAAGCATCCGTCAAGGAATGTCTTCACACGAGCAAAATATTCGTTTAATGAATCTTGCATTCAGCATCGGTTTCGACTTTCGAGCTTAATATAATAACTTGTGGATTGACTTTTCATTAAGCGATCGGCAAGTTGAAATAACTTCTGTTCCTGTTGATTTTTCATTAGGCTTTTTCTTTATTGCTTGGATTATATATATTAATCAAAAGATGGAACAGATAAAACTTTTGATTCAGAGCTTAAAGTATCCCTGTCTCTTTGACTTAATTTATAATAATAAATAGACGTTTTTTAACTAATGGTCCCATTGAATTCAAAGCTATAAACTTCTTCGAATTTTAGAAAACCAAGAGTCCTAGATGTAAGTACATAATTATCGGAAAATAAGTTCCAATAATGAGTTCAGCTCATAACTACGCATAGATAACAAATAAGGTGGTGAAATTATAGATTTTGAGGACCTACGTTATTAACTAAGTAGCTATTCAGCTGCATCTGGTTTGTGTATAGAAGCCGATCTTAACACAGTCGAAAAAAAGAAGAGCCTCGTTATTTTGTCTATTCTGCTTTTTAGTCTCTTATCGTAGTGAAGGAAAACTTGTAAAATGAATATGTAAACACAAATGTCTAATATAGCAAGGGTTTACAGTAATAATTGCAACCTGTTTTTCTAGATTACCCAGAGCTCCTAGCCTGGTTTCTATATGCCTTCCACAAACCGCTATGTGACACGGAATAGGCTTAGAAATCCTGGATCATTTTTAGAATTCATCACCTGGAGTTTTTTACTTGTTAAAAGTGTAATTTAGAATACACACAAGCAGCAGTGTAAGCTAACCTAAATTAAACAAGAGTTACCTGGAGTACTTTTCAGGATTAAGCTCTGGTCATACTGAAGGGAATCACGCGTGAGATGCGGGACTAAATTCGGTTGCCCCGATTGTTACTAAACTTATATGGAGCTGTTCAAACGGCGCTGTTCTTCGCGTACCGGGCGGGATTCCCCTCATTATGGCTAGAGCTATATCAACGAGCATAAACCACTGCAATTCGCGAAGTATTTTTGCTATTCTCACTTAAGTTATAAGTATAACGCACTTCATAAACAGAAAAAAAAACATTCCAATTTACCCATACACTAATTTTGACTTTTTGTTTTAGTACGTCTTCGAGAACGGTTCCCGCGATGACGGTCTGCTCAGCAGAGACAAGTTCATGGAGGTAAACGCCAGGATGGAAGCTAGAAGAGATTACATGAGGGCCGAATGCACCAGACTCAGCCTTGACACATCCAGTCATAAGTCCAACGCCTGGGAGTATCTCATTAACAGGCAGTATCATGTCATATGGTGAGGTTTTGTCTTATTATGATGGGTTATTTTGGGAAGCTTATGACTATATCTGCAGCAATTCATGATTTACCCACACTAATTCAGCACCGCTGATGACAACATTTTTGCGGGCTCGACGAATGAATCAAACTAAAAACCTTCCGACTTTGTTGACTCTGAAAGTCATACAATGAGGTATTTTGTAAACTGCCTGAAATAAAGTAACTTTCTGATAAGGAATATCCTAGAAATCATCAATAGAGCATTTTCAATTAGACTAAATTTCCAAAGTTACAAGGTGGTAGAAATCAGGAGGCCTCTTTATGACTGAGGTGTGGAGTTTTATGCCCCTGTGCCATTTGCCTACCCAAATGCATTACTGTGGACTCATTACTTTCTACTTTGACTAAGCCGATGGTAATTCATTTGATGGGTTTTTAGAATGACCCCTTTGCGTGTCAACATTAGAAATAAGTTTACCAGAATGCACAAATAATTTCACTTCAACTCCTGTCATACTGGATGTCCTAGTTACTACGACTAACTTATTAGTTGTACGCAGTTCATGTAGAAAGTCATCATTTGTGGTTTTCTATTTTCAGGTGCAACATATTTAAAGCGGCGTCCACGTCGTGGATGTACAACTTCAACCTTATGGCAAACTATACAGCAGCATTCTTAGACAAAACAAAAGAAGTGCCGCTAGAATTAGCCAGGAGGAAATACGCGAGGCCCACAACAGAAATGATCAAGAAGGCCCAAGGAGACTCGATCACTTTCCTTATAGTCAGACATCCTTTGGAAAGATTGGCGTCCGCTTATAATGACAAAATTGTGCATGCGTGGCCTAAATCCTTCCATGACAAAATGGGCCACAGGATCATCAAGAAATATAGAAAGGTAAAAGCGCTTCTATGTTTTTGCTAAGTCACATTTCCGTTTCCGTGTTCTATAAAGTAAAACTTTTCCTTTTTGTGTTAACTCAAATGATGTTATATTTCTAGCCAACAGACAAGTCCCGCACAGAAAAGTACCCAGTATTTGAAGAGTTCGTGTCGTACGTGTTAGACGAAACGAAAGCAAAACGTTCTCTAGACATGCACTGGACACCCTACACCACTTTCTGCACGCCGTGTAAATTCAATTTCGACGTTATACTCAAGTTTGAGACACTGGATGTAAGTTAATGATCCACTTATTCTTGGCTAGACTAGAGTCACTGCCAAAGCAACACATTTTTTGAATGAATCACTTGCACAAAGATTGCGCATTTTCATAATAAAATTGGCTTTAAGCCTGCATTATTAAGTAGTCCTTACCAATTAGGAAAGCGTTCGTGCAAAAGCTAACTCTATTTTTATGGCACAGTGAACATTCTTGGTAACTTCGTTTTCAATTTACCCAGCAATTCAACACAAACTGGTCAGCGGTCAGTGATAAATTTAATAATGACGGGATCCCGACCGCACGCTACTTTTGCCGGTGCGGTTTAACATCCGTTTGGCGTCGCATTTCCAATTCTATTTTGATAGCGAACTTGAGCATAGAAATCTGCACAGTTATCCGAGACTTTGAAAGGGCCACTTTTTCTACGTGTTGTTGCTACTGGGCTGATTTTTTATTTCTGTTGGCAGGAGGACCAAAAGTACCTGATCCAGTTGGCTCATCTCCAAGATGTTGTGAAGCCTGAGTGGCGTAACAGCGGGAAAGGCACCAACACACTGCATAACATCAGCCATCTATACTCGCGACTAAAGAGACGACAGCTTGACGGCCTTTATGACTTGTATATGTACGTATGTTTTCGTGCGTGCTAAGCAACTGGGCCTATCCCAGTTGTAAACGTCCCTTTGATGCCTATGCCTTTGTGCCTATTGGTCCTGTTTCGTTCTGTCTCCTGCTGATTTAGAAGGAAGTGAAAATTAAGGTTTTTCCTACTCCTCCGCTATACTTTTCTGATTAATTTCGTTGCGGACAGTTAAATTGTATCTCTGGGACTACGTCGAGCTTCATTGTCTCGGCGCTTTTCTGGTGGTCGCCACTGTTTATTCTGGCTTTCAGGTATTACAGTGGTTTGGGAATAGGGTGGCGTGTCGGGCTTGTCCCAATAAAAAAAAAACGTACGTGTTTTGTAATACCGTCAAATTTAAACGAGGTTTGAAGCTAGAATACTTTTGGGAGTATTTACCTATAAGTGATGGACCGTGATCGGCTTAATTTATTCAACTGTAGGTATCTATGGATAATAAACTCTAATCGGAACATGATTATTCCTTTTTCAGGAACGACTTCCGTCTATTCAACTACACCATAGACAACTATTACGAGATGATTGACAAGGAAAGAATGAGCAACCACGGATGAACTGTCGGTGAATCAGTTTGAACGCTTCAAGATAATGTATCATTAACGCAGCAAAGCATCGATTGTTGGTGAATGAACAATGAATTATTCATCAATGGCTGGAAAGACTGATCGTAACACAGAAATGATTGATGGACGTATTATTGATCCACCGGCCGAGTGAAAACTTGCCATTGCGTCAATTTTCAAATTTGTTATCGCTGCAAATATATATTTTGTGATACGGCGTTCCGTGGTTTCGGTTCCGCACCATAGAATAGTCATAGACTTAGCAAGTGTTTTTTTTTTATGATCTGTCAAAAGTGCAGTTCTATTTTCAAACACCGCTAGCTACGCCACCTGTGAGAGAATGAGAAAACAAGATAAGTGTTATAGATAACATAATTGAACAACAATAAATGGGTTCAGTATAAATTTGTTAGTATATCGTACGGCGCCTCATCAATCACCTTGATAGTTTTAGTGTTAGCTTTAAGATAACGAAAATTACGAACTGTTGAGCTAATCAAAATTATACGTAGAGTTAATAGCTGAATTTAGTTGTTATCGACGCGTAAGACAAATTAATGTAAATAATGTTTTAGTTTTATAATGCAAACAAAATTCCTTAGTGCTTCCATTATAGAAATATGGAAATAATGTATGTTGTACCTACCTATATGAGAAACGGAGTCACTAAGTAGGTTTATAGTTCTTTAAGGCATTTAAGTTTAAGGCGACTACAGGAGCTAAATTAGCAACTCTATTTGTGGTGGTTCAAACTTCGTTTGAAATACTGTTAGAATAGGTATAGTATAAAGTTCTAATCAGCTTGCACTACAAAGTGGTTGTTACGTCAGTCACTGCGGGCCGAATAGTGCGAAATGAGTGGTTTTTTGCGATTTACAAAAAATGTTTTGATTGGACTAAAAAAATAAAACACTATCATGCTAATATGTTGCTTGTAGAATTATTTGCAAAAAAATCAGAATGATCGCATGTATTTTAGTATAGTTTTTACTCGTTAAAAGAAATTTTTAAAAATAAGTTCGTGATTTTTTTTTTATCGAGTAAAATTAGTTGTATTATGTTTTCAAAACACTATCATAGGTACTAGCATTATATCCTGAAGAATATCATATTTTTTCTGGTTTTGATTATTGCAGTGAATCCTATGCTTTTTTGCATTATAAAACTCTCGTTTGCTCCTGTAGTCCCCTTAAGCCAGGCAGGCGAGCTTGTTTCGTTTGCACCTTTTTTTTTAATTAAGAGGCAAAGAGCCAAGTTGGCCTTTTAGGATTAGGAAATAAATAATTGTTACCGTTGCATTTTATAAGTACGATTTATAATATGAGAATGTGATAATTTGAATCAAAGAGTTTCAAACGTTTAATTTTGTTGTTGAGATCATTAATTGTTGTTGTAGGGAATTGAATCAAATCATCATCATCTGCCTAGCCTTTTCCCAACTATATTGGGGTCGGCTTCCAGTTTTACCGGATGCAGCTGAATACCAGTATTTTACATGGAGCGACTGCCTATCTGACCTCCACAACCCAGTTAGTACCGGGTAATACGATACTCCTTGGTAAGACTGGTTGTCAGACTTATTGGGCCTCTGACTACCTAACGACTGTCAAAGATCTACAAATGACAGCCGGGACCAACGGCTTAACGTGCTTTCCGAGGCACGGAGGAAACTCGGTATGTAATGGGTGGTCACCCATCCACAGACCAACCTAGGCAAGCACGGCTTAACCTAACGATCGACCTGAGCGGCTGTTATTATTTAGCCACGAGCTCCTCTGAATTGAATCAAATACAAAACTTTAAATTTAATCAAGAGATTTTGAGAAATATTTGTATTTCTTTTTTCGTAATAACAAGATTTTCGCTTTGAAATATTTTAATTGTTTTAATATGCCATGTTGTTTTTAATGTAATTAGTTAATTCGTCGTTAACGCTGAACTTTGTTTTAAACTGTTATAAATGCGGATAGTTGAACAGTTACAAGTTTGTACGTATGTAGGCAAAAGTGGTTTTTCCCTTGTTTGTATATTGCGTTATTTGCGTTTTATTTCATACTAGCTGACCCGCGCAACTTCGTCTGCGTTACATAATAAGAGAAAGAGAGAGAGAGGGTTAGGTTAGAGATTCTGAGACCACCTTAAAAGATAGACATCATTATGTTACCGCAGACTGTTTTTTTAACTTTTTAAGAAGAACAATTCCGTCATTTATGATTATTGCGTAAACGGTTAAAGATTCCCAAAAGGAATCTCCAGTTTTTTGCAATATTTTTCTTTGATGCTCCGCTCCTATTGGTTGTGGCGTGATGTTTTATAACGTATAACCTTCCTCGATAAATGGGCTATCCAACATTAATAGATACTTTTAAGTCGAACCAGCAGTGCAAGTACGTAGCACTCGATTCGATACGATTCGATAAATCTGACAGTTATTTTCGATAAAATGAGTTGTTAGCCAATCGAAAAGTCGGATTTATCGAATCGTATCGATTCGATCGTTATCGATTGCTACGTACTTGTAGTGCAGTAGGCATAGCCAAGTTACAAACGTTTCATATCGATTCTCTTTCTACAATCGTAAACCAGTTTTCAGCGTTGTAGATAGCGCTAAAATGGTAGCCAAGTTGACACGACTGAGTCGATCGCTCGTTCTCTAATGTCTGTAGAAAAAACATACACTTAAGTCTATGGTGAGCGTTCCTACCAAAGAGTATTGCGATCAACATCTATAGAAACGATATCTATTCTATCATTTTGAACGATGTAAACTTGTCTACGAATTCAGTAGTTCCTGAAATTAGCGCGTTCAACCATCCAAACAAACTCTTCAGCTTTATAATATTAGTATAGACTCAAGTAGGTAACAATTTAATTTCTCAGAAATATTTGCGTTAATCGCTAAAATATTCTAAGTACTTATATTTTTCCAAATAAGGGCTTCCCTCGACAGCCTTACGTTTTCATCCTTAGACACTCGATGAGGTCTAAAGTTCTCATCAAGGAACACAAAATGAGCCGAAACACGATAAAACTCCATTAAACTATTGCGGATCTCTCGCAACTGCCTTCCCTCTCCAACGTCAGACCTTCTTTGATAGTCATACTCCACCCAGGTCTAAAGTTCTCATCAAGGTTCATCAAAATGAGCACAAACACGATATAGATGCTGTAAACTCTGAGAACCTCTTGCAACTGCCTTCCGTCTCCATCGTTAGAATATCGATGACAGTCATACTCCAGCCAGAGTTAAAGTTCTCATCAAGAGCATGAAATGAGCCTAAGAACGATCTTCTTCTTGTTTATCGTGTGGTTAGTGCCTAACCTGGTGTCAGAGTTTTTATGCCGTCCAATGGCCTCTGACTTGGAGGCGCTACGCCGGGGGGAAACTCCGCTGCCGCGGAAAATTGTCGCTCAGCGGACAGACTTCCGGCGGGATCTCATGGCGACATGGAGAGAGCGACTGTCGCATCCCCGTGCAGGGCACGCCACAATAGTGGCGATAAGTCCCCTCTTTGAGGAGTGGCTTGAGCGACGCCACGGCGTCCTCACCTTCCGCCTGACGCAGGTCCTCACCGGACACGGTTGTTTCGGGAGGTTCCTGCACCGAATCGGGCGGGAGGAAACGCCCGGATGTTTCCATTGCGAGGATCGACCGGAGAACACGGTGGAGCACACGGTAGAGGTTTGCCCCGCGTGGGCGGAGCACCGCCGTGTCCTCGAAGCGGCGATTGGCGGCGGCGACCTCTCGCGTCCGGCCCTGGTTCAAGCCATGGTCCGGAGCGAGACGGAATGGGACGCCGTCACCTCCTTCTGCGAAGCAGTAATGCTAGAGAAGGAGGTGGCGGAATAGGAGAAGGAGAGAACCTCACAGCGTCCCGGCCGCCGCGGAAGTCGCCCCGGACATCCCGTCGCCCGGCCACCGTAGGCGCGGGCCCGTGGACGTCGGGCTATGGCTTAGCTCGCCGTCCGTCCGTCTCATGACGACAGGCCGTGTCGACGGCGCGTTCGCGTTCCACGCGCGCCTCAAAGAGAGTCGGCAAAAAGGAAGGGGTCCGCAAGGACCGAGGCCTGCTGGGGTTGCGGGACTGTTCGAAAGAGATACCGTGGCCCCAGAACACAAAGGGCGATGAAGGAACATGGATGGGTTTTAGTCAGTAAAAGTCTGACACTCCCTCCTGCTCCGCCCAGAGCGGGAGGAGTCATTTGATGATTTCCCATCCAAAAAAAAAAAGGGCCTCTGACTTGGTTTTACTTGCCGTCGACAAATATCTCTCAGGCATGCTGGTTTCCTCACGATGGTTTTCTTCACCGAAGCAAGTGATAATTATACAAAATGCACATGAATCCGAAAAATCAGAAGTGCATGACTTGGGTTCGAACACGATTTTTTTCAATTTTATATGGGACCAACTTTGAGATATACGCTTTTCACTAAAAAAGAATCATGCAAATCGGACCTCTCTGGAAAAAGTTATGCGTCATCATCATCATCATCCACAGCCTGAATTCACCCACTGCTGGGTATAGGCCTCTTCTGTTTGTGCTAAGTTCCACGCTCTTTCCGTTCCTAGGACGCCACCCGGTCACAGCTTTACTCCACCTACGATCACCTCGCCTTGCTAGGTGTCCTGCCCAACTCCATTACACAGCTGACACGGGCGAATGACAGTATTTATCATTCTTTCATAATAATCTTAACACTGCGATTCAGAAAATGGAGTCAATTTAAACTGCTAAAATATATGCTTGGAAAGCGATCGACTTGCTTTCCATGCATACAAAAGCTCCACGTCTACAGATTTACTAAATGATAGAATTATATTAATAAATATAGATAAATTTTGATTGAAATAAATTATTCCCTAACCGTCGTGTATATGGTTAAAAAAAACTAAAAGTATGTATAAACTATGTAGTAATGATTTCGAAACCTTAAAGCTTTAAAAAAAATCAAAATACTTAGTTACAAAAAGCAAAAACTGGATGGGGATCGAACATGCGAACCTAAGTTATTATCTTACAGCATTAAACAAATCAAAATTAATACAAAAAGTGAGTCTTGACCGAGGCTCGAACTTGCGAAACACTGTTCACAGGGCGGTCGCTGTCGCCGGCGGGCTATTTGTTCTATAGTGACAAAAGGTTCAAAATAGCTGTTCTATTGCAACGTATGTTATGGCAGTTGTCAGTTGTCAAACAGTTAAATAATATTGACGAAATGCAATATTGCTCACCCCGTAAGTTATTAGCGTAATAATATATAGCCTATGTCCTTCCCCAGGTTGAAATATATCTCCTTGCCAAATTTTATTACGATGCGATCAGCCGTTTAGTCGTGAAAAGGTAGCAAACAAACAAACAGAGTTACTTTCGCATTTATAATATTAGTATGGATATAAGTAAGTTTAATACCCCGCTCCTTTATAAAAATAGCGTGATTATTATGTTCCTAGAGTAAAATTTTTATTAACATGTTATTTTGTGCATTCAATTATTTTGTCCATTCAATTACGAACAAAAACCTTTTAAAATCAATATTGCTTACCTCCCATAACATAAGGCGTGATAATATGTAGCCTAAAGCCTTCCTTGGTTTACAAAGAACATTTTTGCCGAATTTCAATTCAATCTATGCAGTAGTTTTGGCGTGAAGCCGTACCATACACACAGACAAACAGACAAACAGACAAAAATTCTAAAAAGTCACTTTTTGTCATCAGTTACGTTTTTCTAACAAAAGCCACTTATATTTTCTCGAAAATTCTCAATGTACAGTTTTTCTTTCGTTACTGTTTTATTATTTGCGTTTTATTTCATATAAAAATAATCCAAAATGAGCATAACATTCCTATTTGAAAACTAACAGTAATTAGCTCTAGTAAAATTGTCTATGGTCAACCCATAGACATGTGACAACAAATCACACCAATAAAAAGTTCTGGTACCCTCTACACCTGTAAATAAATAGTTAGTAATATTTATTATGTATTAAGTACAAAAACTTATTGTATTTCTATAATATGATAAACTACAAAAACTTTTTCGTTTCACTTTTAAATAAGCATGTAGAAATTGTTGTATAATTATAATGTACCCTATATATAGTTTTCAAAGTTCATTATTGTAATTTTTCACATATTATAATTCCCCAGTTACCATAGTTATGAATTTAAATACATTTATAATTCGGTCACGGTCGTTTAAGTAGACTATATAATTAATTACGTAGGTACCTGGTTTTATGAATATATTCATGATGACCGCGACATAACATCGAAATTATGCCTTTTATCCTTATAATACAAATTGATCGCTGACAAAGATTAGAATATTATAGTGTATCAAGGAGTCTGCCAAGTGCCAATGTTCAATTGAAGTAAAAAATTGAATGTCGAAAAAAAGCAAGATGGCCGCTTGGACCATAGATATTTTGCTTGGCCGGCCTCCTCCTTCGTACACAAAATATTTTGATACTTTTCTAAAGGACTCGTTAGCGTTTAAAAGACTTTAGAAGTGAGAATGTGGATTACACTACATGTCAACACCTTTGCCAGTAAAAGTAAAGAACATTTTCTTTAGCTTTTCGTAGAAGAACTAAATTCACTAGTCGTAGATAATTGTAATTCAGCTTAAGACAATTTAATTAGCGATTTAACGCCATTTATATAAAACATTTTCCACATAGTAATCCTACAAATAATTTGCTCTTAGTGAGGTTTACTTAGATACATAAATAGTTGATACGGAATGAATTAGACCAAAAAGTAATGGCCTATGAAAGTAACTGTAAAGGTGCTATAGTCCTATAGTTTTGATCTCATATCTGAGTGTGAGACTTGAATGCATGCACAGTCGTTGCTAATATTACGTAATGCGTTATAGATTCCAACGGTAACTGAGTCGGTTGTGTTTATAATAATGTTGAAAGAATTATTCTTAGTACTTATAGAAAAATAAAATTGACTATTTAATATTTTGTTGTTTTTTTGAACCCTTACACCCGATACTCGATGTTCTGCCGAAGTACTTACAGCCGTTGGAGCAGAGGAGTTCTAGAGTGGAGGAGTCGGCCAGGGAGGTGAGAGGTCCCCAGCATGCCTATTACGTATCTCTGTTGACAGCTCGAAATGGTAGTAACTGGGCTCAGTGTCCATCAAATAACTGTTAAAAGGTTAGTTTCGTATTATGTATGACCAGTCGCGATCAAATATAACGTCATCGGTGCCCATCGTGGCTGATAGTCACCGTAACTCATTTTGACAGACGCTTTCGTATCGATTCTTCTAATATTGCGATTATGTAAGCATAGTGGAGCATCAAATTGATGACAACTGAGTTTGAAGTGGCTTGCGTGAAAGACGTTACACCGTACCCGGACTGTAAGTCACCGTAAAGTGATAATTATCCACTCAGTGTGATAAGTAATATCAATATTATGACATTCACGGTTGTCATCAAAGTTCGGTGTACAGTCACGGACTATAAATGATGAGCCACTTGCCACCATTCGTATTTTAGCCGTGTAATGCAAATCGGGTTTAGTCGGTTATATTCGTACTTAGTACAGAGTGACTACCTAAAGTCGACGAATTGCAGGTGTAGCAACCGTAACCTAGCAACAATATTGTTTTAGCGTATCCATAGTAACGTTGGCGTACGGAGAAATTTTATCTTTTCTAACATCGACATTTCAACTGTCACTCTGGCTTCGGATAGGTTTTCAGAAATAAAGAGTATTTAATAAGGACTATTTCTTCAAAGGAGGTCAGTATCAAATAGATTAGGATACACGTCAGCACCATTGTATGGTTTTATCATTGACAACTTTTAAGTCATTTTTCAACCTCTATGGATAATTGCGATGAATGTTTCCGATTCCGATGTTTCCGAGCATTCGGTTTGAGTTCGTGTTTAATCGTGTAATCTCGTGAATGTATAGGTACAACTGCAAAATTGGAAATCTTGAAAGTGGCTTATCAATTATAGTCCGTGACTGTACATACAACCGAAGCTTGATAGTCACTGGATATCAGAAAGATACGTAATAGGCCTGCTGGTCAGATGAACTGACGACCTTTAAAAGGTGGATGGGATTGACTGACTGCAGAAGGTGCAGCTTGAAAGAAACCTATGTTCAGCAATGGACTGATTGATTTGACCCTGTGGGGCACTACAAAAGAGGAGCTCGTGGCTAAATAATAACAGCCGCTCGGGTCAATCGTTAGGTTAAGCCGTGCTTGCCTAGGTTGGTCTGTGGATGGGTGACCACCCATTACATACCGAGTTTCCTCCGTGCCTCGGAAAGCACGTTAAGCCGTTGGTCCCGGCTGTCATTTGTAGATCTTTGACAGTCGTTAGGTAGTCAGAGGCCCAAAAAGTCTGACAACCAGTCTTACCAAGGGGTATCGTATTACCCGGTACTAACTGGGGTTGTGGAGGTCAGATAGGCAGTCGCTCCATGTAAAATACTGGTATTCAGCTGCATCCGGTAAAACTGGAAGCCGACCCCAACACAGTTGGGAAAAGGCTAGGCAGATGATGAGGGGCACTACAAAAGTACTACAGCGCCATCTTTATCACAAATGAAGAACTAACATTAAAATTCAAATAAAATTTCAATTTCAATAAAATTAAATTCCAAATCGCGCCGTTAAGTTATCAGCGACTTAAGACTAGTAGAGAAACCCGTCAACAACTGCCGATGCCTTTACTCAAGTATAAAAACTAGTCGTATCCTCTTAAAGGTCAAACCGTCACACCGGTCATGGCTAATTTACCTACCACGGCAGCGACTTTTTCTAGCAGGTTTCCCTTTTGAAAATATTGGCTTGGATTATGCTGGTCTCATACAATCTGTCGTGTTTGTAAATTAGTGAAGGTATATCGCAAATTTCGTTTGTTTCACGACAAAATCAATACACTTTGAACTAGTCGGTGATTTTACTAGTTATACTTTTATCATGGCGTTAAAGAGATTCATCTTGCGTAGGGGAAAGCGTTAATATATATATTCCGATAGTGGCACTTCGTTTGTAGGTGCATATAATGAGTAATGACCTATCAAAATTGCTTAAAACTAATTTTGACTCGTTGTCCGAGGAGATGGCTAAAGAGGGAATTAATTTTAACTTCATACCTAATGAAATCCCGAACATAAACACTTTGATCTTAGCCAAAAGGCCGTTGCAAAAAAAAGCATATTACTTTCGAAGAGATAACTTGTCAGGACAAATCTAATAGCTGCATGAAAGACACAAGTTTACAGAAAATGTGAACTGCAAGTACTTCTATCGCATTCTTAACAAAAAACGCTACAGCCTTTGCCATGGACTACGTCCCCTACGAATGCCATAACCAACTAAACCGAATATTAACTAATTGCCTACTCATTTTAAGACACTAATAACGCGAATTATATCGCCTAATTCGGTTTGACAAGTACACCAAATGAGCCTATGACTAAAATAATTGTTAACTGATCTTGAACTTAGTTTAGTTTAAAAACCTCTGCTAAACTACTGCAAATAGTATCGACATATTTTGTCTGGCTTCGCACGTGTCGAAGATGGAAATTAGTCCACAGGTGACGTACTACCAGCTTAAGAAGTATCGTATGTCCTTACAGGTCTAGCTGTGTGATATCAGGTCTACCCAGTGAGTTATCAGGTCTTCCTGTGTTGTCAGGTCAACCAGTGTGATGTCAGGTCTTCCTGTGTTGTCAGGTCAACCAGTGTGGTGTCAGGTCTATCTGTGTGGTGTCAGGTATACCTGTGTGGTGTCAGGTATACCTGTGTGGTGTTAGGTCTACCAGTGTGGTGTCAGGTTTCCATGTGTTGTGTCAGGTCAACCAGTGTGATGTCAGGTCTTCCTGTGTTGTCAGGTCAACCAGTGTGGTGTCAGGTCTCCCTGTGTTGTGTCAGGTCAACCAGTTTGATGTCAGGTCTACCAGTGTGGTGTCAGGTTTCCATGTGTGATGTCAGGTCTACCTGTGTGGTGTCAGGTCTACCTGTGTGGTGGCAGGTCTACCAGTGTGGTGTCAGGTCTATCAGTGTGGTGTCAGGTCTACTAGTGTGATGTCAGGTCTACCTGTGTGGTATTAGGTAGACCTCTAACTGTGTTCAATGTTTTAGAATGTTGTCTCCCTTTACGTCAATTAATAATATTATAGTTGGTTTAAATTATTTAATAATTAATTTTAATAATATTAACAATACTGACTTAGACTAGCCGGTTTTTGTGTTCTGCACTAAATGCACTGGGAACTGAGGTAGATATTCTCGTTTTTCTGGCACTTTGGTTTTGTTCCTGTAACAATTAGTTCACATTGTTATTCCCAATATAGCAGTATTTCCCAATTAGTGGTACGCGTACCCCCAGGGGTACGTAAAGTTGCATCAAGGGGTACGCGCGGCTATTAGTAAAAACAAGAACAATTCCAGACAAAGACAAACGTGCACATTTGTCACATTAGCGTCTTCGCCGATACATCATAATTATTATTCTGATTTTCACTATTGTACTGTAATTTGAAGATAATAAATGTTATTTAAACTGACTTATTTTTTTTTTATTTATCATTGTACAATAAGGTTTGAGGTCTTTTTTAAGTGGTATGCAGCAAAAACTAATTGGGAACCACTGCAATATAGTTATCAAGTAACTCGTGAATAAACACTGAAAGGTTTACAGTTTTTTATAACACGTGTTCACTGTTCAGCTCGGTATGATTCAGTCAAGTAGCAGAGCGACAAAACCGAATATTTGTATTTGGCTACAAATATTCAGTTTAGGCCTTAGCTTATGGAGTTTGCCCATCAGCATGAGCCAAAAATGTATAGTTTGCTTCCAGGCAGCTTTGTTGTTCAGCAAATAATAGCAAATTCAAAACTACCTATGAATATGGTCCTTAGGATCACAGGGTAAAGTTTACAATAGGGTATATGCATGATTTTTTTTTATCACTCTAAACAAAGCGTATTAACATCAGAAATAGCAAATTGAAATTATTTATTTAATATCTATAAAAAATACTAAGTTATGAGCATTTGAAACTGCTGATTAGACAGAGAGATCCAATAAAGCGAATGCCGTAATTCTCTGCATCGACGTACAAAATCCATACTAAATTCCGTTTATCTAGATTCTAGATCTAGAATCTAGATAAACTTTTGTTTCTATCTCTTTCTAGATTCTAGAAAGAGATAGAAACAAAAGTTTAAATGGTTATAACTTTTGTGTTGTTTGGCCGATTTATGTCTTGTTTTCGCTTTTTGTCATTATTTTTATAGCACCTTAACATTCCGTATGGAAATAAAAAAAAGAAAATGTATGCATAGGTATTCCCTATTGTAATGATAACTTACTCAGGCTTCCTCTTCCGCTTAGGAGCATCCAATATATCGATAGGGTCTGTCGTAATGATGACAGGGCGTACGGACCCGAAGAAGTCCGTGATGGGCACCTTGTCTGGGTCCCGTTTGAACAAGTCTTTACGGACCCCGACGGTGGACAGGCACGCGCTTTTTGGACAGACAGCCAGCTGGAAGTGACAATGCATGATTTTAGAAATTATAGGTCAGAAGTTGGATGAGTCAACACTATTAATGAGATGACGACTAAATTGAGATGTTCTAAAGTAGACAAACTGAGTCGACCCCAAATAAATTGAGATTGTATTGTATTCCACGATTGGCTATCGAGCTATGGGTAACTGATTCACAAGAAAAAACATATTTCTAAAGCCCCACCAGGTTTTTAAAATGGGTGACTATGTATAAGAATTTTCGTAATATACAGAATATAAATAGACAGCTTCAATCATATTTTTTGGTTTGATCGCATGTCGTACACTTGAAGCTAAGCCGTTAGAGAGTGCTGAGTATTTGTCACATGTTCAAAGTCAAGTTGAATGAAAAGAAACTAAACGCAATCGGCGACAGAATTTGCGCCATCTTGCAGAAAAAAAAATTAAATATTCAAATAGTTTGACAGTTTTCTTTTCTATTAACAACAACAAGAGCACAGAATAAAATGAATTTATATAAATTCAGTAGCAGCAAAAAATGAGAAGAATGCTAAAAAAAGTTATTATATATATTGCTAATAGACACACATCACATCCGCCTAGCCTTTTCCCAAGTTTTATTGGGGTCGGCTTCCAGTCTTACCGGATGCAGATGAATACCAGTATTTTACATGGAGCAACTGCATCTGACCTCCACAACCCAGTTAGTACTGGGTAATACGATACCCCTTGGTAAGATTGGTTGTCAGACTTTTTGGGCCACTGACTACCTGTAACGACTGTCAAAAATCACAAATGACAGCCGGGACCAACGCTTAACGTGCTTTCCGAGGCACGGAGGAAACTCGGTATGTAATGAATGGGTGGTCACCCATCCACAGACCAATCTAGGCAAGCATGGCTTAACCTAAAGATCGCCCCGAGCGGCTGCTATTATTTAGCCACGAGCTCCTTTTCCAATTATATTGCTAATAGATACTTACAAATTCTGTCATGCTCCTCCTACTGTTAGGGTGAACATTTTCCAGGAACTCCAGCACATAGTATGTGTATCTGTCTATGATGTACACACCGATAGCTGAGTCTACATGGTGCTGTAAAAAACAAAAAGGAGATTATAGCTTTTATGCCACAGGCATTACGGCCATCAACATCATTGAGACTGGCTGAATGAGAATTCATTGGTCATGTAATTGGACTCACTGTTCTAGTGATCGCAATTACTGCTGCAGAGCATGCATATCTCGACTTTGATTCTCAGGTTGGGAAAAATATGATTGGGTACTTTATTTTCTAGTAATTTCTCGGCCGGAGTCGCGCCTCTATTAATGGGACTTATTTATTTATTTGATACATCAACAGTAACAATAACATAGAACTGCTGGTGTGCATACCTTTATACCTGATTATTATTTATAGGGACTTAAAAATAACTGGCGAAATATTATTATAGAAAAGAAACAAACAAAAAAATACTTTTTACTTACAGAAAGAGAGTCCTCTCCCACTAAACTCGAGGCAGTAGCTAATATATTAGGAGAATAGAATTTCTCATACATTGATGAGGCTTGGCATGTGTCTATTATGAAGAATATCTCATTGTATCTGAAAATAAATAGAAAAAGATATCTTTGATTATTACACTGCGCTTACTATGTTAGCAGGAAAACACCAATATATGCTTGCTTTCTAGACTTATCGAAGGCCTTCGACCTAGTGGATTATAGTAAGGTCTGGACGAAGCTTGGGGAGGTTGGGGCTCCCGCCAAACTCATTAAGATATTTTCCTTCTGGTACAACCATCAGAAAAACGTTGTCAAGTGGGGAAACGTATTTTCGGATGAATATACACTTGAGTGTGGAGTTAGGCAAGGGGGGCGGGCTGACCTCACCAAGACTTTTCAATCTATATGTCAACCAGCTGATTGCTGAGCTCAGCAACAGCCATGTCGGGTGTCACAGAGACAACGTTTGTGTCAATAACATCAGTTACGCGGACGACATGGTGTTGCTGAGCCCATCGGTCTGAGGAAACTGTTGAATATCTGTGGGTCATACGCCGAGATTCACGGTTTAAGGTACAACGATAAAAGAGTGAGTATATGATTATCAGAGGTAAAAATAATCAACCTGAGCATATACCACCCGTATACTTAAACGGGGTATCCTTGAGTCGAGTGTCTGAGTTTAGATATCTAGGGCACATTGTAACTGAAACACTTAATGATGACAGAGATATTGAGAGGCAGAGGAGAGCATTGTCGGTGCGCGCTAACATGTTGGTGCACAGGTTCACAAAGTGTACAGCACAGGTTAAGGTAACTTTGTTCAGAGCATACTGTCAAAGCTTTTACACCAGCGCCCTACGGACCAACTATACGCAGCGGGCCTACAATGCTCTTAGAGTGCAATACAACAACGCCTTTAGGATTCTAGGTGCAGCTGCCTCGGTTTTGTAGCGCCTCGGGCATGTTTGCCGACGCGAGGGTGGATTACTTTTACGCTATAATGCGCAAAAAGTCAGTCTCACCAATTCGCCCAATTCGAGGAAGTGGCAACGGAATCCTAAGGATGATTGCAGAGACCTGAATCTGCAGTTGTAGGAAAGCTTGTTGCTTGCTGCATGTTGTCTAAGCATTTTTTCTGACTAACTTAGTTTTAAAAAATTATGGACATTTTATTAGTCTGAATTAAACGTATTTTATTTATTTATTTTTCAGATTCATGTGCTTATTGTATAATTTATGTGGGAAACGGAATGTAAGAGTGGGCGAAAGGGATGAATATATCTGAAGTGAGAGTGGATGTTAAAAAAGATGGCGTAAGTCTCTATAACGACGAAGACGTGTGCTAGACTTATAATTTAAAATAAATTCAGTTTGCTCATTAATCAACTAGTTTTACTCGGACCCCACATTCCCACATTTATTGTCTAGCTTTGATGAAGGAAAACATCGTGAGGAAACCAAAGCTGCTACTTTGGCCTGAGAGATATTTCTCGCTTTTATTTTTAAAGACAAGTCAGAAGCCCATGGGCAGCATAAAAACTCTGACACCAGGTTAGGCACTAAGGGGCCATCCATAAATTGCGTCACAGGTTAAGGGGGAGAGGTTCGACGAAGTGAAACTAGGAGTGATTGAGGTCCTTTACATTTCCAAATCTAATGAGATATCTAACCTAAGTACAAAGACACTATCTGATTATGGCTAGACAGCCGATCGCAGATAAAAGGAGAACGCAAAAAAAAACCTAAGTATTTAAACACGAAATTTCAACTATTAAGGGCCCGTGCACAAAATTAAGGCATTTTGAACATTTTTGATCACTACTTGTGGGAAAGGCAAGAAGAATTTGAACCTTATTTATTTTTATTATAGGAGACAGGTTCTTCATCTTGTCGACTGCTTGAACAATTTTTTAAAATAATGTATATGTCGCCGCAAGAGGCTCTATCTGCTAAGATTTAATCTAATTATTAACACTCATAATTCTATTCCGTGAACCTGCCATCTCTGCTTCGTGGTACAGTTATTACATCACTTGACAAATGAGTTAAGCGCCATCTATTGGCGTAACTAGCACTTAGATAGTTCGTGGTTTCAAATAGTAATTTATTAAACAAAAGTCTAGCTAAAGACTCAGTAAGTCTTTAGCTAAATCTATAGTTAAAATTATGATAAGCAAGTATTTTAGGACATTGGATTTGTAATTATTATTGTTCATTTTGACACAAGATTTTTATGAGGCAACACTACAGGCCGAATACGATTTGATCAATAAATCAATTAATAATTTGAAACTACAATTAAATCAGATTATCTAACTAAATTACAAACTAAAAAGTAACAAGATTATTTTACAGAACAATTTATTAGTGAAAGACTTCGTAGGTGTTCTTTGTACTAAATACTTTGATTTGCCGGAAATGGTTTTAAAAGATTGAATATTGTTGTAAAAAGTATTGAAGCGACTAATTAGCTTTAACTTGATAAAACCTTTGCATTTGTGAATATTGCTATTGTTTAATTATTAAAATGATTAATTATGAATTACTCTAGTATTGTTTGTAAGTTTTAATGAACTTATTATGTAATGAGTTACCTGTACTGTGTGGAGGACTTCCGCCCACACAGAAGAATGGACGCTTGAGCAACGGGCAGTCACGTTATCCTACGATTAGCAAAACAATTGAAATACTATGTAATTATAAGTGTTTAGTGAAGTGAACGTTATAACCGTTAGGTTTTACATACTC
The DNA here is from genome assembly GCA_905147715.2 of Xestia xanthographa. NCBI lineage: Eukaryota > Metazoa > Arthropoda > Insecta > Lepidoptera > Noctuidae > Xestia > Xestia xanthographa. The sequence goes on along the minus strand of LR990650.1, from coordinate 16,550,783 downwards.
TTTGGTTATAAGTTAATCAGTTTCTGTACCTAAATGGTTTCATAGAAATAAACGTTTGGAATTTGAGCCAAGTGCTGTGTGTGATTTCAAATACCCACCTACCTCTACCAACAATGAAGAAAGGTGTCGCACGGCGATGTGATGGCTAGAGAAGTAGAGACTGAAAGACAAAGGTGGATTGGCGGCGGATGTCGCCAATATATGGGCAGACTGTTCCTCTAGGCTTTCCCTGCCGTGATATCAGAAGTGGGATAGCTCTTGCGCGCTGCTCACAGTGCCGGACATCCAGAACAATTACAAGGAACTACCGAACTAGAACTCTTGCTTTCGTGACCATGGCCGAAGGCGTGGCAAAGAATTTTTCACCGAAGTGGTCACCACGAAGCTTTTCAAGAGAGAGCGACTTATTATGCTGCCACAGCCAATATACTTACAGTGTTATGTGGCAATGAACTGATAGACAAGAAGATACCTAAGAAGTCTAAGATAGCCTAAGAGTTGGCTGCATTTTCATCCAAGTGGCTGACAAATACCAACATGATAATTTATTGCAACATTTGACCCAAAACAAATCAGAACACATAATGAAAATGCAATTTACATTAGTAAACAAACAATGAAGTTGTATGTGATGGAAAACTTCATTTATTGCACTCAAAATTACCAACATGTACAGCACAGAATGACCGAAGCAGAATAAACAAAGATTGGACTCCGGGAAAACAAAATTATCAATAAATAAACCTGCTAATGGATCATCAATCCCGGGAAGTATTTTGTTTTATTTATTTTAGTATTTTGTTACTGTAGAGAATATTTACAGTTAACATTATTTTATCTTAACACATCCCATGCTGGTTAGGGTAACTTGACACCTGAATAAGTGAAATAAAAACACTCCATTTAATTCAATCACTATGCGTTCAATGTTATTTTGAAATATAACCAGTAATGATGTGTCAGAAACTAAACTCATGAATTAGATTTAACTTTTTAATTACTACTAATTAAATAACTGAGTAGTAACAAATTTAAAACTTGTTGTTATTGACTTTTCATTCACACTATAGGTTTAAACCTCAAAATCAGATATTGTTTGCGTTAAGTGCAAAGTTGAGGGCTTTTCAAATAATTATGCAAATTTGAAAACATTTGTAATGGACAACATGTTGCAAGATTCATACAAAAACATATTGTTATGAAACTGATTTATAAAACAAGACGACTTATGAAATGTCAAACAAATTTCAGTTCAACAAGTTATGACAATGAAATCTTAGCGTGTGATATCAACGAAGCAAAGCTTTCGATGTGTTAATAAAATGTGAATGTTTTGTCAGTGCAACTACACAACCAACAGTGTTTTTAAAGTAGTTCTGATCAGTTTAACTTTCCCATCTTAGTTTAATTAACTTAATCTAAGTAAACAACTATTTCAAAACAACTTATTACCGACTATAAAACTTATCACTCCAACTAATTAAAAAAAAATAGTAGGACTGCTTTGTTGGTCCAGTGGTCATGAGCCCTGTTATTAAAGCATGAGGACCTGGATTCGATTCCCAGGCCTGGCAGTGTTATTGGGTTTTTCCATCAGGAATTTCTCAGTAGCAAGCCAGACAATCATATGAATGGCAAATAGCCATATCGCTAAACTAGAGGCTTAGGCAAAGTGTGGATTTATTATTTTCACTTCTGCCTAACCCCTCAGGGATTGCAGGTGTGATGTTATGTACCTACACACTTCACTAGTAGTGTAGACATTACACTATTATTAATATTTACCTGCACTGACTACCTTGTTGGTCTAGTGGCTGCAAGCGTGACTGTTGAGCATAAGGCCCTGGGTTCGATTCCCAGGTCAGGCAAAGTGTTGTTGGGTTTTTCCATTAGGAATTTCTCTGTAGCAGGCATAGAGTCCAGATTTGTGCCTGGTTGATGACAATAAGGCTTGCCCCCTATTACATGGGACTTCAAAATAAATGTTGGCATACTATTAGGTATACCTCTGCCTAACCTTTCAGGAACAATAGGCGTGATGTTATGTTATTTACCTGCATGACTTTTCACATTTCAGGTTCCAGGCAATTGTCTTATCATAGAAGAAATGATACGTTTTATCAAAGAAATTGAGAGCAACTCTATGCACCCAGTCACTCCAAGATAGTGATGACATCAATTAACCGCTACCCCAGCAAATGATAATGGAGCAAGGTCACTTAAAAATGTGACTCGATGAACAATTTCAAAAACTAACAACTTCAAGGACTACAGCCTGGTGAACAGATGACCATGTCGCCAGCTATGGAGCTATAAAATGGGGAACAGCATGAGAACAGCCAACCAGGGATGACTGTTACAGTGTCCTCACATCATAAACTAACATAAAAGGTGAGGAGTTTTCAAACTACTTCTTACACTTCCCCACTGATACCTACAGTGTTACAACAAAAGACTTAATACAATAGCCCAATCAACTTACCTACATGATGCTTATGTGTATTGAGTAACATGTTTCCACATTGATTATTTTAGTTTTTATAATCCTGCCAGTTGTAAGCAACTATTTACAAAAATAATAACAAAATATTAGTACTCCTAACAGTAACTAATAAAATAAAAAACTCACAAGCTATTGGTATCCGTGGAGGAAACAACAAGCTCAATGAGTAATACAAACACTCACAACAAATCAAACAAATACTGTCAGTGCCGTGGAGGTACTTGATAATGAACACAACAAATTACAAACAATCCTATCAGCAGCCGTGGAGGCCACTGATAATGAACACTACTAATGATCCTATCAGCAGCCGTGGAGGCAACTGATAAACAATACTCTCATGTTATCCTGCTGGGTCCACGGCGTACTAACGCCCAGAGCCTGGTTCCTTATATCCTGTCAAATCAAAGACTTCGTGCCTGTCACGGAGCAATGGTCCTAAACTCCTTACCCTTTAATCCTGTCAAATCAAAGACTTTGTGTCTATCACAGAGCAGTGTTCCTGATCCTATCCTTTTATCCTGTCAAATCCAAGACTTTGTGTCTATCACAGAGCATTACCTTCCCGTGAGAATGAACAAATAAAAACATGCTACTTACACTACACTTAACAAATACAAATTACAGACTATCTAAAGCAATCAATAATTTTATTTAAGACAAATCTAGTAGACAGTAGATCTATTACAAGGTTCTGAAGATAACTAAAAACCCAAACTCATACCAAGCTGTTATTTTTAACAAATAGCTTTTAGCATCAACAAACTCAAATACAAGTTGCAAAACTGCTTGCAAACTAACTGATACTAAACAACAATTCAACGAATATTGTTGGACAATTGAAGCAACAATATTTTATTCAGCTGTTAGCTGATTAAACAAAATCAATAACCTCAATTCAATTAATGTTATTTGATAATTCAGGCTACAACATTTTATTCAGTTAGCAGCTCATACCAGCTTCAATCTAAACACTACTAAAAGATTAAATAAAAATTTCAAGCAGATTAACTCTGTGACTGTGTGTATGTCTAGGTGATACATAAACGCATTTAATTTTGAATACAATGAAAACTGAATAGATGCCTGATCTATAACTAGCTTTCTATGTTGACTGACACTTTCTATTACCAAATCCTACAATTCAATGAACATTGTAGGATAATAATAAAAGCAACAATAATCTGCCGACAAAATTTATCTCCACTATTTCAGATAACAACCACGAAACTCCACATACTGACGGCGACGGCAGGTGCAGAGCGCGCACCGCCGATCAGAATGGCCGTGTCGCCGCAAGAGGCTCTATCTGCTAAGATTTAATCTAATTATTAACACTCATAATTCTATTCCGTGAACCTGCCATCTCTGCTTCGTGGTACAGTTATTACATCACTTGACAAATGAGTTAAGCGCCATCTATTGGCGTAACTAGCACTTAGATAGTTCGTGGTTTCAAATAGTAATTTATTAAACAAAAGTCTAGCTAAAGACTCAGTAAGTCTTTAGCTAAATCTATAGTTAAAATTATGATAAGCAAGTATTTTAGGACATTGGATTTGTAATTATTATTGTTCATTTTGACACAAGATTTTTATGAGGCAACACTACAGGCCGAATACGATTTGATCAATAAATCAATTAATAATTTGAAACTACAATTAAATCAGATTATCTAACTAAATTACAAACTAAAAAGTAACAAGATTATTTTACAGAACAATTTATTAGTGAAAGACTTCGTAGGTGTTCTTTGTACTAAATACTTTGATTTGCCGGAAATGGTTTTAAAAGATTGAATATTGTTGTAAAAAGTATTGAAGCGACTAATTAGCTTTAACTTGATAAAACCTTTGCATTTGTGAATATTGCTATTGTTTAATTATTAAAATGATTAATTATGAATTACTCTAGTATTGTTTGTAAGTTTTAATGAACTTATTATGTAATGAGTTACCTGTACTGTGTGGAGGACTTCCGCCCACACAGAAGAATGGACGCTTGAGCAACGGGCAGTCACGTTATCCTACGATTAGCAAAACAATTGAAATACTATGTAATTATAAGTGTTTAGTGAAGTGAACGTTATAACCGTTAGGTTTTACATACTCTTTGGTTATAAGTTAATCAGTTTCTGTACCTAAATGGTTTCATAGAAATAAACGTTTGGAATTTGAGCCAAGTGCTGTGTGTGATTTCAAATACCCACCTACCTCTACCAACAATGAAGAAAGGTGTCGCACGGCGATGTGATGGCTAGAGAAGTAGAGACTGAAAGACAAAGGTGGATTGGCGGCGGATGTCGCCAATATATGGGCAGACTGTTCCTCTAGGCTTTCCCTGCCGTGATATATATATTAATGGCAATCACGCATATTCAAAACCCCTTTTCCGCAAAAGTAACGAGCGAGTGATGTTTGTGGTTCGCTGAACAAAGAACTACAAAATATTCTGAACATTAAAAAATATGAATAACATCATTATATGGTCTACTCGTAACATAGCAAGAAACATTATTGATTTCAATACGAAATATAGCAGAAAAAAAATGTTGAAAAAGCGTAATTTGTGGAAAACGTCGGGACAAATAAGTATTTTTTTCTATACCTTAGAAACACTTTAAAGAAAATTAAAAAAATAATTCTTAATCTCAAGGTAGCTTTTTAATAGAATCTGAATTTTAATTTATAAATAAACAATAACTTCATTTCGTAAATTAAATGCAAAGTAAACTATATAATCGACCGCGCAAACCCGATCCCGTCAGTAACGAAAGGGCTCTCCCAGCGTGAGCACGTATCACTTTGCTTCGCAAGCGCTCCCGAGTTATTACGTGAATATATTTCCGAGATATACGCAGACTACCACATTTCGATCCAGTATTTATATTAAAATTATTAAACTTTTTGATTGTATTAAGATAAGAGTTTTTTTTGACGTTGGTTGTTTATTAAGATTTATTTCGTCTTCATATTATTTAAAGTTAAGTTTCTTTGTTTGTACTTAATATGTTGTATGTAAGGGTAATAATCTGCGGAACTACTGATCCGATTCCGAAAATTCTTTCATTTAGGGGATTTCACTACTTCATATTATTATTGGTTTTCATGGTAACCTATGGTACCTACCTACAATTTGATTTTAAAATAAAGATAATTTTCTATTTTGGAAGTGCGATTTGGTAGAAATCGTCACGTAAGAAAATGCCGTATGTTGTTGTGTGTGTGTGTGTGTGTAGTAGGAGGTATACAAGAAGGGTATGGCGGGGTCGAGTGAGCGAGCGTTATTTTTCTTCATAGGTGTCGATTTCGTGGGTTTTGGGGTTGGTGATAACGAAAATGAGGTCAAAATGAAAATCCAAGATGGCGCCGAGGAAAATTTTTTTTTTTCCATCATGGGTGTCGTTTTCATGGTTTTTGGGGTTGCTGGTTACAAAAATGAGGTCAAAATGCAAATCCAAGATGGCGCCGTGGAAAATTTTTGATTTTCCGTCATGGGTGTCGTTTTTATGGTTTTTGGGGTTGCTGGTTACGAAAATGAGGTCAAAATGAAAATCCAAGATGTCACCGAGAAAATTGTTGTTTTTCCGTCATGGGTGTCGTTTTTATGGTTTTTGGGGTTGCGGGTTACGGAAATGAGGTCAAAATGAAAATCCAAGATGTCGCCGAGAAAAATTATTGTTTTTCCGACATAGGTGTCGTTTTCATGGCTTTTGGGGTTCCTGGTTACGAAAATGAGGTCAAAATGAAAAACGACACCCATGACGGAAAACCAAAAATTTTCCTCGGCACCATCTTGGATTTACATTTTGACCTCATTTTCGTAACCAGCAACCCCAAAAACCATAAAAACGACACCCATGACGGAAAATTAAAAATTTTCCTCGGCGCCATCTTGGATTTGCATTTTGACTTCATTTTCGTAACCAGCACCCCTATAAACCATGAAAACGACACCCATGACGGAAAATCAAAAATTTGCCTGGGCGCCATCTTGTATTTGCATTTCGACTTCAGTTACGTAACCAGCAACCCCAAAAAACATGAAAACGACACCCATGACGGAAAATCAAAAAAATTCCTCGGCGCCATCTTGGATTTTCATTTTGACCTTATTTTCGTAACCAGCAACCCCAAAAACCATAAAAACGACACCCATGACGGAAATACCAAAAATTTTCCTCGGCGCCTCTTGGATTTTTATTTTGACCTGATTTTTGTAACCAGCAACCCCAAAAACCATAAAAACGACACCCATGACGGAAAAACCAAAAATATTCCCTGGCGCCATCTTGGATTTTCATTTTGACCTCATTTTCGTTATCAGTGACCACTTAAACCATGAAAACGACACCGATGACGGAAAATACAAAAAATTTCCTGTGCGCCATCTTGGATTTTCATTTTGACCTCATTTTCGTAATCAGCAACCCCGAAAACCATAAAAATGACACCCATGATGGAAAAAACAGAAGTTTTCCTCGGCGCCATCTTGGATTTTCATTTTGATCTCATTTCGTTATCAGCGACTCCTTAACCATGAAAATGACATCCATGACAGAAAAACCAAAAGAAAAAACCACCTTCAAGTATAAATAACAGGGGTATGTTATGTTTACCCTACAGAGTGAACCTCAGTGGCCATTAAGTCGCGCTAAAGTCCAGTCGCGCAAGTGTCCTTTCGCGCAAAAGTCCATTCGCGCAAGTGTTTTGGCGCGCAAATGTCCGTTCGCGCATAAGTCTAATCGAGCAAAAGTCCATTCGCGCAAGTGTCCAGGCGCGCAAAAGTCCGTTCGCGCATAAGTCCAATCGCGCAAAAGTCCATGCGCGCATTTGTCTTTTCGCGCAAAAGTCCCAGATCCAGAAAAAATAAGTTTGTCCTTAAAAAAGTTTGTACGGAACCCTCAGTGCGCGAGTCCAACTCGCACTTTTATTTATCACTAGCTGTTGCCCGCGGCTTCGCCCGCGTGAAGTTCGGTAACTGTCCCACTGGATCATACTAAAGGGATAATAGTGTCCTCCATGTTAATCCAGGTTATAAACTATCTATGTGCCACATTCCACATTTCATAATCATCACAATTATTATTATCACAATCACCATCACTATCACAACCGCCACCATTATCACAATCACCATCACTATCACTATCACAAGCACAATCACTATCACAATCCCCATCGCCATTACTATCACAGTCACCATCATTGTCACCAATTATCATCATTAACACAACCACCATAATTACCACAATCATTATCACAATCACCATAACAATCACAATCACCATCACTATCACAATCACAATCACCATTACAATCCCCATCACTATCGCTATCAAAATCACTATCACAATCACCATCGCCATTACTATCACAGTCACCATCAAAATAACTATCACAATCACCATTATCGTTATCACAATAATTATCATCGTAATCACAGTCATTATCACACTCACCATCACCATCACTATCTCAATCACCATCACAATCACCATAACAATCACCATCACCATCACAATCACAATCACCATCACAATCACCATCAAAATCACCATCACCATCACCATCACCATCACAATCACCATCACAATCACCATCATCATCACAATCACCATCACAATCACCATCACAATCACTATCACAATCACCATCACAATCACCATCACAATCACCATCACAATCACCATCACAATCACAATCACAATCACAATCACCATCATAATCACAATCACCATCACAATCACCATCACAATCACCATCACAATCACCATCACAATCAACATGACAATCACCATCACAATCACCATCACAATGACCATCACAATCACCATCACAATCACCATCACAATTACCATCACAATCACCATCACAATCACCATCGCTATCACCATCACAATCACCACCATTCTCAGAATAACTATCACAATCATCATCACCATCACAATCACCATCAAAATCAGTATCACAAACACCATCATCGTTATCACAATCATTATCATCGTAATCACAATCGCTATCATCATTATCACAATCACTATCATCGTAATCACAACCATTATCATCATATCATAATCATCATCATCACAATCTCCATCCTCGTCATCACAATCATTATAATCGTAATCACAATCTTTACCATCTTACAATCACTATCATCTTAATCACAATCATCATGATCACAATCGCCATCACTATCTCATTCACAATCATTATCACCATCATTATCACAATCAAAATCACAATCACCATCACCATCACAATCACAATCACCATCACCATCACAATCACCATCAAAATCACTATCGCAATCACCATCATCGTTATCACAATCACCATCATCGTTATCACAATCATTATCATCGTAATCACAATCATTATCATCTTAATCACAATCATCATCATCACAATCTCCGTGCTCGTTATCACAACCATCGCTATCACCATAACAATCACCGACACTATCACAATCACCGTCACTGTCACAATCACCATTACAATCACAATCACTATCACAATCACCATCATCGTTATCACACTTATTATGATTGTAATCACAATCATTATCATCGTTATCACAATCATCATTATCACAATCATCATCATCGTAATCACAATCATTATCATCGTAATCAAAATCATCATCATCACAAACATCGTCATCATTATCACAATCATCATCATCGTAATCGCAATTATTATCATCTGGATCTCAAAATAAATGCCATTTTCGTAATCAGCACCCCTGATAATCTCGGTATCGACACCCATATTGATTTTTAGACATTTCAACCCCATCGCACCCCAACAGGGAATGGTAGTATTTCAGGTCTGCTGGTATCTTAAAATCGTTGTTTTTGTAATACACCCGACCCAATTCACCATAAAAACAATACCTATGTTGAATTTCAGGCTTTGTTACACCATTTCCCCCTTTAGGGGTTGAATACTGAAAAAAAACTGAAACACAAACGTTAACTCATTTATCGATAGGAGTACTCCTGTTAAGTTTCGAATAAAGTAGTCTAACTAATCTTATTTCCCCACGTAATCTTTGGACTCCCGTTCCAACCCCTAAGGGGGTGAATTTTGAAAAACCCTTTCTTAATGCACCTCTAAACCTCATAAAGAACCTTTGTGCTAAATTTGGAATCTCTAGACTCAGCGGTTTGGGCTGTGCATTGATTTTTATACTTTGCCACCCCATTTCCCCCTCTTAGGGGTTGAATTCTGAAAAAACCTGAAACCCGTTTCTACTCATTTATCAATAGGAGCACTCCTGTGAAGTTTCGAATAAAATAGTCTAACTAATCTTGTTTTACCCATACAAACTTTGGATTTCCGTTTAACCCCCTTAGGGGTTGAATTTTGAAAAATCCTTTCTTAGTGCACCTCTAGGCCACATAAGAAACCTACTTGCCAAATTTGGAATCTCTAGACTCAGCAGTTTGGGCTGTGCATTGATTTTTATACTTTGCCACCCCATTTCCCCCTCTTAGGGGTTGAATTCTGAAAAAACCTGAAACCCGTTTCTACTTATTTATCAATAGGAGCACTCCTGTGAAGTTTCGAATAAAATAGTCTAACTAATCTTGTTTCCCCATACAAACTTTGGAGCCCCGTTTAACCCCTTTAGGGGATGAATTTTGAAAAATCCTTTCTTAGTGCACCTCTAGACCACATAAGGAACCTACTTGCAAAATTTGGAATCTGTAGACCCAGCGGTTTGGGCTGTGCGTTGATAGATGAGTCAGTCAGTCAGTCAGTCAGTCAATCAGTCAGTCAGTCAGTTTCTTCTTTTATATATTTAGATTTTGTAAAATGTTTATATGTATCTAAATTCTTCTAATACAAAATTAAACCATTTTTATTTTGATTGTGATAAATATACAGTAGACACACATTCCAGACTTTTATTTCTAAACCGTACTGACTTTATAATTATCTATACTAATATTATACTAATATTATAAAGAGGAAAACTTTGTTTGTTTGTTTGTTTGTAATGAATAGGCTCGAAAACTACTGGACCGATTTAAAAAATTCTTTCACCATTCGAAAGCTACATTATCCACGAGTAACATAGGCTATATTTTATTCCCGTACTCCTACGGGAACGGGAACTACGCGGGTGAAACCGCGGGAAGTCCGCTAGTGTATCATAAAATAATATCGTCTACAGGAACAAAATGGTTTAATCGATCACTACGCTCGATCTTCACCCGTGTGTGCGTGTATCTGCATGAACAATGCACACTAACATAGGATCGCAACGAATTTGCCTAAACTCTAGCGACTGAACTTTGTGCACGGACTCTTAACGAAAATCTTAAAAATATTTGCACTGTACGATCATGTACAAAGCGAGGTTTTCTTTTTGAGTATTAAAAAAAAACAGTTTCCAAGACTCTGTAGATGGCGTTGAACTGACTACGTTACTAGGTGCCAAAGCCAAAATGCTTGGAAAAAAAATCATTGTGCCACATCGTATACGCTTGTTGACTGACACTTTCGTTTGCTGCTTCCGAATATAACCATTACATTAACTAACCAAGTTCAGCGCCATCTATCCAGCGACTAGGGAAGAGTTGAAAAAGAAAATCCCTCATTGCAAAAAATGTGACATCATTCAGAAGGTAGGGGGGAATCTTACTGATGTGACCAGCTGCTATATTAATTTGTATGTCGTAATTTATGGATGACCGCTAACCACACAAAAGAAAATTAATTTCGTTTGGAAGTTGAGATCAGGACAATGATGATCATTCAAGTAGCTTTAGTACCTTCTCTTCTCCCACATTTGCTCAAGAGCATCAGCTAACTCTTGGCTGGTGATCTCCTCAGAATCCTGGAACTTGAGGAAGCCATCACCACCGTGTCCAGTGAGGTAGATCAATATGTTGCTGCCTTCATCTGTAAGCAGCCTCTTGGAGCGAGGAGTGTCAGGAGGTACTCTGCCTGTTAGTAGACGTACAAAGTTTTCTACCGATACCTATAACACAAATGAAATATTTTTAATTAAATGTGGCGTTTGTTTTTATTTCTCATTTACACTGTTTTAACTCTCTATGCACATTTGTTATCAGTCCATGGCAGGAAATATTACTCTCTGAATAGACTCAGTTGGGATTTTGTAATAAAAGTAGTGGACTGTATTAAAACAGGTGTAATACCACAATTAACATTAATATTCAACATGTAAAGACTGTACAAAGAAATGCCCGGAGTGGCCGACATCTGTGAGCTCAGTGACAGTAGGGTGCGCAGCGGAGCTCGCGTAGCCGCGTTCAGCACACGAGCCCCGCGCCCTACCCGCGGTTGTGCACGCATAAGTGAGGCGCCGACACTCTCCTTTTCTTAATTGTTAACTAACCAGATTTCCCTGATTATGTTTATGAGTTTTAAATAATCACATTTCTTTCTGAAAATGGGAGATGACACATCACTGGATTTGCAAATCGAAAAGAGATGACAAATTAACAAACCTGATTAAAGATCTAGGGCTGATAGCAGATATTAAATAAAAAAAATTAAAAATTAAACATTTCTTTCTAATGAATGGACACAGCCCAGTTCTGGGCTGACACAATTTAGATTGCCATCAACACGCTAAGAAGTAGAAGCCCAGAGGTAACTTGTGGGCCAGTCCACAACATAGAACCAATCTAAACATTAATTTTAAAATATAAAGGTCATCATCATCATCCGCCTAGCCTTTTCCCAACTATATTGGGATCGGCTTCCAGTCTAACCGGATGCAGCTGAATACCAGTATTTTACATAGAGCAACTGCCTATCTGACCTCCACAACCCAGTTAGTACTGAGTAATATGATACCCCTTGGCAAGACTGGTTGTCAGACTTTTTGGGTTACTGTCTACCTGTAAAGACTGTCAAAGATCTACAAATGACGGCCGGGACCAACAGCTTAACGTGCTTTCCGAGGCCGTCACCCGACTACTGACCAACCTAGGCAAGCACGGCTTAACCTGAAGATCGACCCGAGCAGCTGTTATTATTTAGCCTTCTTAATAACTCAACAAAGGTACCACATTCTAACCTCATAGCCCCTATAATCCACTTCAACATCATCTCCGTACACATTGATTTGTTCGTGAGCATTATTAAATATGGTGGCAGGACGCGGGTTCCGAGGATTACAGGCCATATCATCAGATATCATCAAGATAATCTGACTGTCCGGTATACCAAGCCGCTTCACACTCCGATAAATAGACAACACGTTAGCTACATGACGATAGTTGAACCAAAACCGAGATGTGTCCACCAATACTGCCCAGTTATTCGAGTGGTTGGATTTCTCGAAGTCTTCTGGTATCTGGAAATAATGATAACAATGATAATTCGTCAGTAACCATGGAATAAGTTGTTTGCGTTTTGTGGCCTGCGTACCTCAATGCCGTAAGTAAATGTCAAGCTAGCAATTATCGAAAGTAAGACACCATAAAATGTATTTGTTAGATGCATTTTTAACTCATTTACGTTAGTTTTTTGTGTAATCAAAAAGATGAAACGAAATTCATATTTTTATTTATCTTGTGAGTTGTGTCAGTGTCAGAGTCAGACGTCACTCGTCACTACTCGTCAGACAGCACAGACCATAGAGTAAAATAAGTATGGACAGACGACAGTCTGTCCATACTTAAAAATCACAATGTTTCTTGAAATAAAAATAATAAATTGATACTCGACTCTGCGGTGGTTTAGCGGTGAGAACCTTGAATGCCATTTTGTACGTCAGATTCGACCTAAAAAGAGCAGGAAAGTGCTGTTATTCTTACACTGTTCCAGACAATGTACTACTTTGTATAGGGAACGTGCACAACGACGGTGCTGCCAACTGGCGTCACCAATCCGAATCTTGTGCTCTATTAATGCTTGACATTGACTTTTTTAACAAGTAAACAGAATTAATTTTATATTGAAAATTAATTAACTAATCATAATGCATTGTTGCATTTCTGGATGTAGGTATAATATATATGTTTTTATACCAATACATCCACAAAAATGAAAATAAATCAATGAGGGATTTTCTTTTTAGCTCTTCCCTAGTCGCTGGATAGATGGCGCTAGGAGTAAGTATGATAATGCAAGGAACGGAACCCAAAAAAACTGATTATAACAAAGCGCGATAAATGTTGGTTATATTCGGAAGGTTTTAAGCAAATGAAAGTGTCAGTCAACAAGAGTATGTGACGTGACACAATTTTTTTTTTCAAGCGTTTTGGCTTTGGCATAGTAAGTTCAACGCCATCTATAGAGTTCTTGGAAACTAAGTTTTTTTTTAAAACCTCAAAAGGAAAACTTCTCACTATCGTAAAATTCTATTACTTTCCAAAGAATACTACTATCATACCATGTTTTGGTGAAAAACGCAAAAAATGGATAAACGCAGTAAATAAAAATATTTGAAAACAACTTGTTTTTGTTACACTCTGCATTGAAAAGGCCCTCAAAATCAACCGTCCATGCAAACATACCAGAACCATTTAAGTATATTTCACCATACACGTGTTCTACTAGAACGCACTAAAGTTCACACCGAATATCCCTCAACAGTTAATCAAAGACTCCACATGTACTCAGAATATAAACATGGTTATACCCACAATAATGTTTTTAGTTGCCTGCACTCCTTTGGTTTTTAGGGTTCCGTACCCAAAGGGTAAAAACGGAACCCTATTACTAAGACTTCGCTGTCTGTCCGTCTGTCCATCTGTCCGTCTGTCCATCTGTCCGTCTGTCCGTCTGTCTGTCACCAGGCTGTATCTCATGAACCGTGACAGCTAGACAGTTGAAATTTTCACAGATGATGTATTTCTGTTGCCGCTATAACAACAAATACTAAAAACAGAATAAAATTAATATTTAAGGGGGGCTCCCATACAACAAACGTGTTTTTTTTTATAATAATTGGTACGGAACCCTTCGTGCGCGAGTCCGACTCGCACTTGGCCGGTTTTTTTAAGTTTTGTATCTAAATGCTACGGACTGCATTTGATTGATTGCTTCATCAAATGATTGTGAACTAATTGATTTGTAAGAGCCTGGAGATAGGTACTGTTCCAGGCGTGGATACAGGATTTCCTTTAGGGAGGGGCAATTTTTGTTTGATTTTACCTATCTTACGGAAAATTCATTAAAAAAATTGATTTTACTTAATCGACCTAAGGCGACAATTTTAACAAAAATTAACTAAGGCTCCATGAACGAGCGAAACGAGCTCAAAAATTTTAACACTCTACCTTGGGCAGGTTACAATTGTTCAGACCCTGAGTATCGACTCTCAGACAAAGGCAACATTCAAGAGGAAGTAAGCTGCAAGAGCAAGCGTAGCGAGCTCAAAATTCTTATGACACCTTGCCTTGGACAGGTTAGAATGGTTTCGATCCTTCATCTATGAGTTACTTGGTCGACTTTTTGATAAATTCAAGAGAAACTAGAGCGAGCGAAGCGAGCTCGAAAATTTTAACACTTTACCTACCTTGAACAGGTTAGAATTGTTTCGACCTACTAGCCTACTTGGGCCTCTTATAGACAAAGTCAAGACTCAAGATAAACTAGGTTGCAAGAGCGAGCTCGCAATTTTTTTACATCATTGCCTAAGATAATTATGCTATAGTTGCATAGAAGGCCTCGGGGCAAAGGGCTCCTAATTTATTTCAGGCTCTGTCTATACCGGTTGATCATGAATCCAATTAGAGTGCCAATCCAGAGGTAGAAAAAAGAAGCCTTTTCGACAATTGTTTTTCCGCAGGGTTTAACAATATTTTAATTTGAGTGATTCCATTTTACGCTACAATTTATTACGTACAATACCATTCTATGGCGCATCAGGAAAAGCTATAACTTTTAAAAATCCTGAGCCTCTAGGGGCAGCTGCCTCCTCCTAGCGACGCCCATGACAAGTTATACAACTAGAATATTTAGTTCCGTCAAACTAGTTCAAGCTTGGCTAATGACGTATTCGGTCTGGTTCAGTGGGGGGCAATTGCACCCATTGCCCCCCCCCCATGTATCCGCGCCTGTACTGTTCTCGCTGATAAAGGATTCCCTTCCATTATAACATGAGTTGAAAATAAGAAAGCTATCTTAGCTACGCCAGCCACCATGTCTTCATGCACCACTATTTTCATCAGAAAGTAAACGAAAGATATAAAATTCTCATTTATATTTACGCTGACGATCGTTATTGATAGACCGGAACTCATACTTTGTGCCTTTTAGCTTATTCAAAAATAATTTAATTGAAGAGATAATTTTGTTTACGTAAATTGAAAGCACGATGAGAAGTGATAAGTTTCCTTTTCTGTCCGCATAGTGTCTCTTTTGTCGATTAGTGCTGCCACTTATAGTTCCTGCACGTTCCCTGCCTCTGGCTCTCAGCCTTCCATAACAGCTAATGTTATGAATATCAAGACTTTAAATTCTAATCCTCGTAATAACGGTTTATCTCCCTGCCGCACCACTTAGTTACGTCATCGCATGCGTCATCTGACACCGCTAACTAAAACACTTATCGCTCGAGTTCTATTAAGGTGAATGCTTCAGGATAGCCCGCGAAATTCAAATTTTCTTACGTTTTTTTGCAATTTGTAGGCCAGTGCTAGGTTGTATGTTGATTAAAATACACTGGCCAGCAAATAAACCGGGCCACCCGCTTCCTTAGAACGCTGATTCGTTTTTCTCAAAAAGTATAAAACTTACAACTATTACGGTTATACCAACAGAGAGTGCGTTTAATGCTGAATAAAATAACTATACATTTATTCTAAAGTACCGTCAACTCACATTGTAATCAGGCAACAAACACAATGCTAACGATTTGCCCTGTTTTGACTATAGAGTTCGCGATTTGCGTTACTTTTTTCTACAATGAAGATAGTCGGATATTTCTTACCATTTCTTTAGATTTTGTCCATCGTTTGTTTTGACGCGTGTATTTTTGCTGCTTTTTCCGGTCAATAATGATTACGATATCTTAGGAAGCAGCTCAAGCTGCAGCACCACTTCAAGCAGGCGTTGCGCAACGTGAGGTTGCTCTAAGACTTCGAATCAGCAGATCTTCGGTGCAACGAGTTTACAGACGATACCTAGAGACTGGAGCATTGGATTGCCGTCCTGGTACGGGCAGAACTAGCGCGATATCAGCAGCAGATGATCGTTACATCCAACTTACTGTTCTGTGAAATCGCCGCCTACACGCAGTTGAAGTCCAACAAAGTCTGCGTGGCGAACGCCAAGTGGTCATAAGTTCAGATACCGTGAGAAGGAGACTTGCTGAATGGAACCTGACTCCAAAGAGAGCTGCAACAGGCCCAGCATTAACGGTAAGCCAACGTCGAGCACGACTTTTAGTTAGCATTGTGTTTGTAGCCTGATTACGATGTGAGTTGACGGTACTTTAGAATAAATGTATAGTCATTTTAATCAGAATGAAACGCATGCACTCTCTGTAGATATAACTGTAATAGTTGTAAGTTTTATACTTTTTGAGAAAATCGAATCAGCGTTCTAAGGAAGCGGGTGGCCCGGTTTATTTGCTGGCCAGTGTATTATTCGCGGTTGTAAGACGTATGTAGTTACAGAATTATATTCATCAAAATCATCAATACAACCCTCAAAGTTCATAAAGGAGGAAAAATTACTTTTCCAAGTTCAAAATCATTCTTGCACCTTTATGAACTTGGAGGGTTGTATTGATGATTTTGATGATTATAATTATGTACGTCTTATAGTCGCAAACAATATTTTAATCAACATACAACCTAGCACTGGCCTGCAAATTGCAAAAAACGTAAGAAAATTTGAATTTCGCGGGCTACCCTGGAGCATCAGCCTTAAGTCAATTAGCCAGTTTAAAATTTAAACTGATTAAATGTCAAACACCACGTTCAAGCACACAGTGAGATGAAAAATTAAACTGACTAAAATTAAATCTGCCCCGTTCACAGTCGTCCGCTGGTGTAAGTTCCTCTAGGATAAATTTTAGCGACCTTTTTACCTCGCTAAATTTTAGTCTGCTGTCAGATTGACATTGACATTGATCTGTTTGTTGTTTTATAGGCTCGATTCGCGCCTTAAGGTGACACAGCTCACAGGCTCGAACTCATTGGTGGGCGTTACCAAAAAGCACGCTGTCTCACCTGGCATCGTGCCCGACAGAGATAGTATCAGTGATGAGCAGTTAGACGCTAGTCTTCACGCACGTCTAGTTCGTACATACACACACAGCGTTCCGAACCGTTCCGAACAAAAACGAAGTTACACGATGCACACAATTGATATGAAAAAACAGTAGCGTTTGTCTTTCTTGAGCGTATATACTGCTCTGCTAGAGAGTATGCTCTCCAGCAGAGCCACAATCAAGGTCTATTTTATTATTACCTAATGCACGTAGGTACACACGCACGTACGTTAGCCGTGGGGTATCCGGCAGAGTAGAATAGAACCAACCCATTACACTCACGGGTGTCGTATAAGGCGACTAATGTCTGAGGCAGAACACCTTGTGCCTCCGTAGACCTGAGAATGGGCAGCAGCGTTTTCTGTTAGTCTTACATCACTGCGATCTCCAATCCGCCTGCCAAGCGTGGAGATTACGGCAAATTCCTCTCATCATGGGAGAGGCTTATGTCCAGCAGTGGACGTTGTGGGCTGTTGTTGTTGTTTTACGTACAGCGATAACGATATACGTTGATACGTTGATGTACGTTTGACGTACATCATTTTAAGATATAATTGATCGATTTCTAAGATAGTGGCTCCGTGGCACAGCATGACACCATCTACAAACTCGTACTAAAGTAGTAGGCGCTGCGTCATCGTTTTATACCTGTATGGCTCTCTAAGAACCTAATATAGATTGCTTATTATGTTTAGTTTTCCCCGGGTGGTCATGCAGCGATCGCCTCAAGAGTTCACGACGCTGCCGCCGCGACGACGCATGCTTACTTGAAAGTTCATCGCAGTTTATGTCCGATTGCAGCAGCATAACCAGCCCATAATGCTCCCACTGCTGGGACACAGAGCTCCTCTCTGTGAGAGGGAATGCGGGCCCAGTGCGGGTTGGTCTTATGTCAGAGTGGATACCTAATAATTGTAATTAGTTCTGCCTACATAAATTGTTTTACAAAAATACTTACACTTTTTTTTTAGGTTTATAATTATGCTCAATATCACTAAATGTAAACACATGTTTTCATCAAGACAAATAACAAATCAAGATTTTTTTCTTAGTATTTACATTTTAGAGTCCATGACAAAAATAATAGTCAATTTAGTCAGACGGACAGACAGACAGATGGACGGACTGACAGACGAACAGACAGGTGGATAGACAGACGAACCGACAGACGGACAGACAGATGGACAGCGGAGCCTTAGTAATAGGGTGCCGTTTTTACCCTCTGCAGTTTGTCTATGTCACATGAAGGAAATTAAAAAAGGTATTGGCATACTTTTAGAGCATGAGAAGTGAAAACTACATTAAATATGTATAGAAAACTATTATAGAATAATTTAATGCCCAAAAAGTATACATATTTTCATTAGTCAATTTAGTCAGACGGCCAGACAGACAGATGGACAGCCAGACGGACAGACAGACAGACAGATAGACAGACAGACGGACAGATATACAGACGGACAGACAGATGGACAGCGGAGTCTTAGTAATAGGGTCCCTTTTTACCCTTTGGAGTTTGTCTATGTCACATGAAGGAAATTAAAAAAAAACTAATTACTTTCACTCCCTAGACACTAAAAGGGTCACTTTAGTCCCACTTCGTAGGGCTATAATGGCGTACTTTTAGAGCGTGAGAAGTGAAATCTACAATGTATAGAAATCGAATAAAGAATAATTGAATGCCCAAAAAGTATACATATTTTTGTTACTAAAAATATATATTTTTTTAGTTAGCCTATTCTATCCCACTGCTGGACAAAGGCCTCTCACATTCCTTTCCAACTCTCCCGGTGTTTTGCCTCCTCCGGCCAATCAGTCAGGAACGAGTCCGTAAAAAAATTATTATTATACATAAATATTTAAAATGTAATAAATTTACATTTTTAATTTTTTAGTAACAAAACTATAAATAAAATTAAAAGCATATAAAATAGGTAGCCCGCCAGCATCGGGAACAGGGTCCAAGCTGCTGGTGGTTAGGGCTCTTGAGAGAGGAACTTACTAACAATACGCGCCGTGTCCAGAACTGCTTTCTGAATCAAGCGCTTGATCCAGCTGCCTAGCGAGGGTCACCTCAGATGTTAGTTGAGGCTCTTGTCCAATTAAATTATTATTATTATGGAATTAATAACACAATTACTGACATTGTTTCTTTTTACGTCTGCGGTTTGTAATTACCGCCACTATAGCTCAAAATAAGTGATTCCTAATAAACAGAAAAATAGTAAGGTATTTATGGTACTAGCCGTGCCGTGTGGTATCCGGCAGAGTAGAATAGAACCAACCCATTACACTCACGGGTGTCGTATAAGGCGACTAATGTCTGAGGCGGAACACCTTGCGCCTCCGTAGACCAGAGAATGGGCAGCAGCGTTTTCTGTTAGTCTTTCATCACTGCGATCTCCAATCCGCCTGCCAAGCGTGGAGATAACGGCAAATTCCTCCCATAATGGGAGAGGCTTATGTCCAGCAGTGGACGTTATGGGCTTTTGTTGTTGTTGTATGGTACTAGTGTGGAAAGTTGGTTTTTACAAACGAGTAGACGAATGTAACCGTAATTTACGCACGTGTACATTGTAATACAAGGTGCTAAAATGACCCATTATACACGAGGTAGTGAATAGGAACCGAGTTATAATGGGATTTTAGAACGAGTTATAATGGGATATTAGTGTGTCACACTGTAATTTTTACTTTGAGTGGAAGAAAAATAGTCAATTTAGTCAGACGGACAGACGGACGGACAGACAGGCGGACAGACAGACTGACAGACAGACGAACAGACAGACGGACGGACAGACAGACTGACATACAGACAGACGGACAGACAGATGGACAGCGGATTCTTAGTAATAGGGTTCCGTTTTGAAAGCTATAGCTCTTATAATGGGATTTTAGTGTTACACTGTACTTTTCACTTTGAGAGCGAGAAAAATAGTCAATTTAGTCAGACAGACAGACAGATGGATGGGCAGAGCGATGGACAGACAGACGGACATACAGACAGACAGATGGACGGCGGAGTCTTAGTAAATAGGGTAACGTTTTTAATGCTATAGCTCTTATAATAATTTTCTATAGCACATACATATTTTCCCTATTTGTCTTAGTTTATTTGAATAATTTCGCAGTACTGCATTCTATTTTTCTTACATATGTGAACATTAGGACCATACACCATTGCGTCTCTTAGAGCGTTTATTACACTGCTATCTCCATCACTAATTACCTTAGTATACATGAGCCCGTGCAACTGCATGCTTACTTTGCATCCATCTACACCTGACAAGTTTTTTTTTTAATACAATTTTTTAATGTATGATTACACCTCCACAACCCCCGTACTATTAAATTCAATCCATACATCAGCACAATGTTTTGAATGCGTTACATTGAGTTGTAACACAAAACATGATTTTTCACACCAAAAAAAAAATCGTTTGATGTACAGAATGCTTGGTTGACTGACGGCTTCGTGAGGAGGTCTTTTGCACCCTGTATTCATGACGTGTCATCAATTCTTACTGCGTGGTCCTGTAAACGTATAACTCAATTAGAATATGCAAAAACTAACAAAATAGTACATTGTAAACATAGTCAATTTAGTCTGACGGACAGACAGTTGGACAGACAGACGGACATACAGACGGCTAGACAGACAGACAGATAGACAGACAGATGAGCAGACAGACGGACAAACAAACAGACGGACATACAGACGGATAGACAACAGATGGACGGACAGACAGACGGACAGACAGAGGGATAGACAGATAGTTGGCCTGACAGACAGACAGTTGGACAGACAGACGGACATACAGACGGCTAGACAGACAGATGGACAGACAGACAGATAGACAGACAGATGGGCAGACAGACGGACAAACAAACAGACGGACATACAGACGGATAGACAACAGATGGACAGACAGACAGATGGACAGACAGACATGGGCAGATAGACAGAATGGTGGATAGAAAGAAAGATGGATAGACAGACAGACGGATAGACAGACGCACAGACAGACGGATAGACAGACATGGACAGACAGACGGATAGGCAGCGGAGTCTTAGTAATCATAGGGTACTGTTTTTACCCTTTGGAGTTTGTCTATGTCACATGAAAGAAATTAAAAAAAAAAAAAAAAACTTTTACTCTCTAGAGACTAAAAAGGTTACTTTAGTCCCTGATGGACTAAAGATGACTAGCGATAGCATAAATTATTATTCACAGAAAACACGTTTCAGTTTTCAGACATTTTATTGAGAACTGTTGAGAACTGTTGTCATGCCTACAAACAAAGTCACTATGTGACAGATTATATACCATGAAGGTATCAACCTCCAACAGTCCCGCTTCGTAGGGCTATATTGGCGTACTTTTAGAGCATGCGAAGTGAAATAATAGATTGTACATCAAGTGCATAAAATGCACCATTTTATGAGACGTTTTTTTTTTTGTTAAATAGAGTGTAAGGGTGCGTACAGACTATATAACATAACATTGCTATATAACATGTTTCAGATAATGTAGACACTGCATGTTATAAATGTCAATGTCAATTTCATAATGTGGACGTGTTATAAAACACAAGTTATATAATATGTTATATAGTCTGTACGCACCCTTAGGTGTGGTCAGTACATGAGGAATATCGGAACTAATCTATTCACATTGTGCAGACATTGCTTCATGTGCTTCTGCTGCACAGGTATCTTGCCCGAAATCTCGTGTTGATCTAAAAAAAAAAATGGATTACACAGGGTCAAATTAAATGAGTTAGCGAAACTCCGCACATAAAAATCAAAAGCTGTTTTTTTCGGGTCAACGATACACACAGCACAGTGGGTCTAAAATAGCCGCTATAGCAGAATCTACGCAGAATCTTAGCATGAATCACGTTAAAAAAATTAAATTCTTAAAATGGACTTTATGTCAATATCTATAAAGTCCATTTTAAGAATTTTAAATTTTTAACGTGATTCACTAAACGATTCTGCTAAAGCGGCCATTTTAGACCCCCGGTACAGATTTCATAAGTTTTTACCGTGCCGGAAGTGCCAGAGGTTGGTTTTATATATGTATAGGCACCAAGAGCAGCGACCGGTGGCCCAGTGGTGGCGGCCCCGACTTACGAACAGTAAGTCATGGGTTCGAACCTAGACAGGCGCATTACTTTGTATAATTTATTTCAACACCACTGCTCTCAAAGCGGTGAAGGAAAACATCGTGAGGAAACCGGAATGTCCTACAACCAAAAATTCGAAGACATGTGACATCTACTAACCCGCACTGGCCCGCGTGGTGGATTATAGCCCATTACCTCTCATAGAGAGGAGGCCTGTGTCCCAGCAGTGGGAACATTAATAGGCTGATGATGAGGCACCTACTATTTGCGCAACCATTTCCATTTACATACTGATACTGATACTGTTAGCCTGCGTCATCCCACTGCTGGGCAAAAGCCTCTCTCCATTTACATAAACATACAAAATAAAAGTCACTAGCGCATTGCACTGTCTGTCTTGCCTACATAGGGTGCCCTAATGCCTATACACAAAGCCGCGCCGCCGGCCACCATGGGTAAAGTAAGCCTGCGGCGCTGTGTGTAGAGAATAGCACTAATGGTTGAAGTCACCATCGACACGTGCCTCTGATGTCGATGCCGCGTGTCGCTCGTGTGTAAGAACACTAAATAGATTAGGTGCAACAAATTATATGACTTACCCATTGTTAATTTGTAGTTATTCACACCTGTTCTTCAATGAACCAACACAATATCACTCGCACAGCGTCCACTCAAATCAAAAATTATTTTTTTTATCAAAAATCCGGAGTCCAAACAGTTATACGTCAAACGTCACACGAATGACATAGGCTTTAGAAGCAGATTCGAAATTTCGAATATAACTGGAATAGGGTGGAGTCTCCTAGTATCAGCCTCCTCCTAAAATCGGCCTTTTCTAGAAAAAGTAACATAACTATAAAAATAGCTAAAATCATAATACTTTTCATGCAAAAACGACTCTAGTTCCATACACATAACCTCCCATACCATAAATACATTTCATTTTAAAATCTTCATGATGAGAAACATTTGAAATTTATTTATTCTTTTATACTATCTGTCATTTCGAATTACATTCAAACGTTGAATACATTTTTGTAATCATCTTTTAAAACCCTTCATTTTGATACCCCACTCGATGGTATTAGAAGAAAAAAAAATTCGAAGTCTACAATATGGCACCCCAAATCCACGATTTTTTTTTTTTTTGCAAGAAATCAAAAGCACTTAAAAATTACAAGTAGTCAAAGTTCAAAAAAAGTTGACACGGTCGATAATTGGTACCACCACCCTACGCGCGTATGACATATTGTTAATGTGTGCGTGAACGTCGTCGTCGTCCTCCCGCACCGCGCACCGCAGCGGGGGAAACATTGTTCAGTGAGATGCACGATAAGTCTAGTAAAAGGCGCGCGTAAAAAAATACGAAAAGGCCTTTGGAAAATCGGGTTTTATGAAAAAACCACTGCATAAATCAATTACAAGTAAAATTTATTGAATTCTTCGATAATTGTGCTGTGTCGGTACCGACTTTGTTTTGGAAATTTGACACTTCTTTTATTACTAATTTACGCCCAAAGTTACGTTAAAATTGGCAATAAAAATGAATCTTTGGTAGCTCGTAACTTTTTAATGGCTTTTTATTTTACTATTCTGTTTCCGTACAGACACAATTAATAATGAGACAAAACGATATCATGTTTAACTTTAGTTGTACCATGACAAACAGTGGAGTAATAGCCCCCCGAAATTTGTATGGAAAATATGTTGCGCAGATCAACCTTAAAAAACGAATATTTCTACCGATTACTTAATTCATCGTCTCTGTGAATTTTATTTGTGGATCATGGACTGTTGAGTTGAATTGATAGATTTGATAGTTGTTACTTGTTTGACAAGCTGAGCTGTCAGTTGAATTTGATAGATAACATTGATTTAGGCCAATAGACAGTGATGCTAGATCTACTGATTTAGCAGTAGATCTACCTGATTTAAAAAAAATCTACTGATCTACTGCCTTGATTGGAAATCTACCTGCTTTTTTTCAAATCACATCGTATCATCTAGTTATTGTCATCGTGTCGTGTCATCTGGCATAAAGGCCTAAATAACATGACATTTGTTCAACAAGTTATGTGAATTCGCGGTATTATTTATTTGTAGAGTGTGCAAGACCGACCAATCACTGACGGTAGGTACTATATATTACCTGTGGTACTACTTACTTAGTCTGCCAATCTGGTCACAAGGCATATAAACTGTAAAAGTACTGTACTCAGATTCTTTTTACCTCATGTGGGTATGACTTTTTTAATCTACTGCTTTTTCTTTTGATCTACTTCTAAAACTTTAACTTTTCTACTGATTTCTTCAGATTCCATCTGGCAACACTGCCAATAGACCTATGACTCCGTTCAGCGAACCCTCGCTAGTTTAATTTTTATCCGGCGAAAATTTCGCTGGCTTACCTACTTAAACGGTACCCCAGTCTGGCATGTTGATTCTGTAAGTTGGCCGCATTGAAGGTTGGCTGAGAATCATAGGCTGAGAATAGATCACAGATGACAACTTTTATCGGGAAATTCGGAAAAAGTAAATGTTATCGACAGTATTAGTCACAATTTCGTCAAGCAAGAATAATAATACCAGCCTATTACTGTCCCACTGCTGGGCAAAGACCTCTTAACAGAGAAGGCACGAGCATTGATCACCACGCTTGCTCAAGACGGGTTGACGATTTCAGACTTAAATTCGTTAGGTTAACGAGTTTTTGACGTGACAACGTCTTATAAATTGGTTTGCCGGGTGACACTTCAAGAAACTGCGTTACGCTCCGCTCACGTTATGCGCTCACAATGAGAGCGAGTGAGAGGCACGCGTCCCTTCCACTCGGGCATGGTTAGCCCGCCTAAGAGCGAGAGAGTGTGTTGAATATTCACATTAAAATTATTTTACCACTCAAAGTCGTTGTCACGTAAAACTTTCGCCCGTATACCGACTTTACAGGCAACCAATTTTTTAATAGGTAGACTTATAGTATTATGCTATACTTACGCTTCATATTCACCATTCATAATACTATTTATCATGCATTTTATTTGTTTATATATCTACACTCAGCAAATCGATTTAAATACGATTCTTTATCTTGGAAATAGCTGAAATAAAATATTATCAAAATTTTCATGTTGTGACACTTACGTCAAGCGTCAAATTGTCAAACTTTACTTTTTAATTCTGTTTCTGCTCAGTCTATGGTCTGGCTCTATGAATTCTCTTTTTGGTTTGTATAATTTAAATTATTTTTATCAATATGTGTTTAGCCATTATATTTTGTAGATTATTACGATTGTTTACTAAATAACTTAATATTAAATTATATTATAAAATTCTTAACGCACTCATGGATATGTCCTGGCCGACTACACTTGTCAGATGAGATGATGGCCACACTAAGAAAACTAAGATTTGAAAGAAGAAGACTACTTTGGGAGAAACGAGCTGACGGACGGCTGAAAAGTCTACTCTGAAATCTGATTTGAGGAGTATCAGAGAGCAGCTTGGTTTTGGCGGTGAGATTCTTAAACTGCCCAGGGGATCCAACGAAAGTTTCTCCTGGGACTTCTACTCCCGATGTTCGGAGGCTAACTACGTGCTTGTCCGTCTACTGGTCTCGCAGGGCTGTCCTACGTCTGGCCCTGAGTTCTGCACTGTCTTGCTGCTGAGCTGTCTTGGTGAACTCTGAGATCTGCGCTGCCGCCGTTTCTACTGCTTCAGAGCTCAACTTCAAGGTTACTCCGGTATCGACCTGCTACCCTGACGCCTGTTCCCGTTCTTACAGTGTGGTAAACTCATTATTGTCCATCTAAGTGCATAAACTTTAAAACTGAGTGCGTGCTAGGTAGTTTTTTATAACTAGACTATAGTTGGTGCCAGTTAACATCGGAATAGAGGTCATTAACACCTACCTACCAAGTTTTTGATCACAAAGCGATAACGACACTTACTAGTTACCTAAATCGACCAATAAGCGATACTTTGCTACATCGCTAGAGTATCATAATACCAGTCGGCTAGACATACAGGGGTTGAGAATCTTGTGTTGTTCCAATTCGAATTTATTATTATTTTTTGCTAGAAAACTAATTTTATGCTTATAAATTTACGTGTGACGTAAACGCCCTTGCACCGTGACCATAATGTGCTGCACACCTGACGCGATGACCTCGTAAAACGAAAACGGCATAAGATCAGAATTATAATTTTTTGTGATGAGATAGTTTTTGTGATGTCATAATTATATTTAGATACTTATGGTTTTTCCGTCATGGGTGTCATTTTCATGGTTTTCGGGGTCGTTGATTACGGTGATTGGTTTTTCCGTCATGGATGTCGTTTTCATGGTTTTCGGGGTCGTTGATTACGAAAATGAGCTCAAAATGAAAATCCAAGATGGCGTCCAAGATTTTTTTGGCTTTTCCGTCATGGATGTCGTTTTCATGGTTTTTGGGGTCGTTGATTACGAAAATGAGCTCAAAATGCAAATCCAAGATGGCGTCCAAGATTTTTTTGGTTTTTTCGTCATGGATGTCGTGTTCATGGTTTTCGGGGTCGTTGATTACGAAAATGAGCTCAAAATGAAAATCCAAGATGGCGTCCAAGATTTTTTTGGTTTTTCCGTCATGGGTGTCGTTTTCATGGTTTTAGGGGTCCCTGAATATGAAAATGAGGTCCAAACGAAAATCCTAGATGACACCGAGGAAAATTTTTGGTTTTATTAATCATGTGTGTCGTTTTCATGATTTTCGGGGTCGATGATAACGAAATGAGGTTAAAATGAAAAACCAAGATGGCGCCGAGAAAAATATTCGGTTTTTCCGTTATAGCCGTCGTTTTCATGGTTAGGTCATTCATAGGCACTTTTGAATGACGAATAGTGAAATGGATTCAATGATTTACCTTGCCTTTGGTTAAATCTGATTTCAACAAATCATTTTCGTTTTCATTATCAGCGACCCCGAAAACCATGAAAACGACACTCATGCATGACGGAAAAACAAAAAAAAAAAACACCTTCAAGTAATAATAGGCGTGATGTTATGTTTACTCTACAGAGTAAACCTCAGTGGCCATTAAGTCGCGTAAGAGTCCAATCGTGCAAGTGTCCATTCGCGCAAGATTCCTTTCGCGCATAAGTCCATTCGCGCAAAAGTTCGTTCGCGCAAAAGTCCATATACGCATATGTCTTTTCGCGCAAGTGGGTGCGCGCAACAAGTGTTCTTTGCGCAAATGTCTTTCGCGCAAAAGTCTCAGATCCTAATTTTAAGATGTATAATAATATATTTACTTTATTAAAATTGTCTCAGTAAGTTAAAATAGTGTTAAAAACGAAAGTATTTAAATCAATTAATGTCTTAGGGTAGGTACGTTTGCTCGATTTCTTATTTTTTTGGGTTGTGCACTGTGTTATGTATGTGGAACACTGTGGATGTATTATGAGACTCAAGCGATATCAGTTTTGCGACAGGTTTGTACGGATGGAGCGGCAGTATCGCTAATATTTAGATGTCGGGATGAAAGTCGGAGCAATGACCTCTATTCCGATGTTAACTGGCACCAACTATAGCTGGATTTTTTATCTTTCCCCTCTATTAAAATTTAATTGAACAAGTCTGCTTATCCATTTATTTTAAATAGGAGCAAGTAGATCTGTTACAGACTGCAGGCATTTCACCAAAACATGCTTCTACTAATTTAATCCAGAAGGAGATGCCGGGACGAACTCGACTCTTTCCACTAGGATTGGCGAACAACAACACTGGATAGGGACAAGTGGAAAGAGGGAAAGGAGGGCTTTGCCCTGCAGTGGGGTAATCTAACCCTTACATGCATGATTTTTCGTTTTGTAAAATGAATAATATTTTCGTGTAGATGTTTGAAGATATGTAATAGGAAAAATAGTAAAAAAAGTCCCAAGTAAAACATAAGGAGTTTATTAGGAAAAAGCTTTATGTTGCCTTTTGGATACATTATGCGTTTGCTGTGTAAAAATGCTACGAATTTACATGGTTGTGGGCCGGCTTGACGTTATTTTTTGCTTTTGCTTTTTAGCATAGCACGCAGGCTGCGCGATGGAGATATCGAAGGTATGCTCATGGCAACAGAAAATGGAAATATCTCAGAAGATGAAGAAGACATAGGTGACCAAAATGATATAAATTATTATCCAAGTATACAAGATATTTTGAATGATTTGGATAATGAATCTCCCGAAAATGAAGAAGTCGATCGACGAAGGGGTTCCACTTGTATCCGAAGAGCCCCTATCTCGTGAGACCTCGTCCGTGGAACCTGCTTCAGGGCCTTTGCCAACTCCATCAGTTCTGGGTATTCCTGGTGTTGCAGCTTTGAGATCACCTAACAGAGATCTATGGAAAAAGCGTAATTTGGAATGAAATGAAGATCGCATAGTCTTCTTGACGTCTTCTTCTTCTACCAATGGTCTTATTTTATGGAGACGATCATGCTGTGGATGATTTACAGGCTCCGAGTTGTCGTTGAAATGAACTACAGATCGTATTTTTTCAAATCTTTTTACTGTCATGGTTTTCATGATTTGAGCAAAGCCATATTTTGATCGACGCTAGGGTAGTGAAACACCGACATAAATATGATAATTCCTAAAAAAAATCGTACTTCTGTAGCAATTACGGGTGCGCTGGTAGTGGTAACACTCTCTTGGATAATATATAAATTGGTCTGTTCGACATTTTTTGTAATTACTGCGTCATTTATGAATTTAGAAAAAATTGGAATGGAGTTTCAAGGCCCGCGACGTCTGAGGGTAGCTCTGAGCTTCCTTAGAAGGCTATGCGATCTTCATTCCATACTAAATTACGCTTTATCCATGTTAGATCGTTCGTATATATCGTAGGCAGTTCTGGGTATATTAGGCAGGTTCCACTGACGAGGTCTCACGGGATAGGGGCTCTTCTTCGGATACAAGTAGAGGGTCTTCGTCGATCTCTTCATTTTCGGGAGATTCATTATCCAAATCATTCAAAATATCTTGTATACTTGGATAATAATCTATATCATTTTGGTCACCTATGTCTTCTTCATCTTCTGAGATATTTCCATTTTCTAAAGCCATGAGCATACCTTCGAAATCTCCATCGCGCAGCCTGCGTGCTATGCTAAAAAGCAAAAGCAAAAAATAACGTCAAGCCGGCCCACAACCATGTAAATTCGTAGCATTTTTTATACAGCAAACGCATATTGTAGACATTTGGCAACTTAGTAAAAACTAACTTGACATAAAATTACAAAGAAATCAGAGACAAAATGTCTGAAATATCAAAAACTTGCCTCATTTTCTACTCGATTACTATTTTTTAAACTATGAAGAATAGATTCTTTGATGTGAAATCGTGAATCCAATCACTCGTAATCGCCAATACACAAACTTTTTCACTTACTCGTTTGTAATGACGTAAGACAGAAAAACTACCTGCAAATGGGGAAGGCTGGTCAAAGCTGATTGTAGATGGCGCGTCCATAGCTTAGACCCAATCTGACCAATGAGGTCAAACTATTTTGAAATATAAAATGACATTGACAGATTTTCAACCAATGACGATGTTTGGTTCATGCGATGCTAGCGCCATTAGTTCCACAAGTTGCCCGTCCCATTTCGATTTATTTTTTATTTTTCTGTTAGTCTATAATCCATGTCCGCATATTACGTTGCGTTCAGAAAGGTACAGCTGTCAAATTATTTTTTTGCTGGCAAAAAATAAATTGTTGCCATTTGTCAACTGTATGCATCTAAGCAAATCGTTCGAGAAAAAACTGATTATTTTGGACTGGCAATTTTTGGATTTACCATACCAACCAGTTGGGCGGCTTGGGCGCACTTTAAATTTAAAAAATGAAAATGTCAAAATAAAAGAAAATACCTATCTGTCAATGTAAAAGTCGAGTAAACAAGGCAAACTTATAGCTTTGTTGAGCATTTAATTCAATTTAAATCATGGGCAGCCGCAATCCTGATACGTTAATGAGTGGCCCAGTTGACGAGCCATTCGACTATTTATTCAAAATAGTACTTATTGGTGACTGCGGAACTGGAAAAACATGCATTGTGGAACGGTTCAGATCTGGTAATTTCATAGAAAGGCACGGAAGTACAATAGGCGTAGACTTTTCAATGAAAACAATGATAGTGGATGGGAAGAAAGTCAAGGTTAGTCTAATTATATAATGTAATAATGTAAATGCGTCTAATTTAATCATTCAAAAGATGTTTGTTGACAATTAATTTGTCTTATTTCAGCTTCAGATTTGGGACACTGCGGGCCAAGAGCGCTTCAGAACTATCACTCAGAGTTACTATCGCTCGGCGAATGGTGTAATTATTGGTAGGTACCTATGCGATATACGCCCACTCTTTGATAAATTTCCTGGTTAAAACAACTCATGACTCATGTATGACAGTAAAATGAGTACATAATATGATGAGTAAACTATATACTAATTTTGTAAGTAGTTATGGATAAATCGATAACTTCATGGTTACCGTGGCTGGTATCTTGCGTGGGCTATAACTGGATTCCTAATTTATGCACCAGACACACAGGTTTGATTTAAAATGCAAACATTAATTTCTTGTTTACAACACAATTAATTAAAAAAGCAGGATATTAAATATCTCTCAGAAATATTAGCAAATGATAAATATTATGCAATATGATTTATGTTCATCTGTTCCCTCTTAAATCCCAAACTACTTGTCATATTTTGGCAATTGCTGTTTAAATCATATTCACGTAATGTTAAATAAACAAAAAAATTACTGTTCTACGTTGTTAGAGCTCCTGCAGCCTGTGATACAGGATTATCCTAGTACAGGCATCATACATTAATATACCTACATTGTTTGTTTTTAGATTCATATTGTATTTTACCTTCGGAGTTTCTGAATAAAGATTTATTATTATTTCTTTATTTCAAGTTTTTCAATAATTTATTAAACTTTTATTAAATAATATTTTATCTATTTTCTGCATTCCAGTATATGACATCACGAAGAGGCCAACATTTCTGTCTCTACAAAAATGGATTGAAGAAGTACGAAGGTACACGTCATCTAATGTCATAGTATGCCTCATCGGTAATAAGTGTGACTTGACGGAGCAAAGAGAAGTTGAGGAAGATGAGGCAAAATCATTTTTCCGTTTTCTCTCAGAACTGACATTTGTCAAGGAGACCTCTGCCAAGGACAACACTAACGTCGAAGATACATTCTACATTTTGGCCAGAGAATTAAAGGTGACAATTTCATCTTACTAATATTATAAATACAAAGGTTTGTGAGAATGGATGAAATAAGAAAGAAGAAGAAAGAAAAAATCTTTATTTATCGCAGGGACATGACATGCACACAAAATTTAAAAACATAACAAGCATTGGATGGATGTTTGTTACTCGTTCACTCTAAATCTACTGAACGGATTTGGATGAAATCTAGCACATATAGTTTATAACCCAGATTAACACATATGATGATTTTTACACCAGTAGTATGATCCTGTGGGACAATTATTGAACTCCCCGCGAAATAACTAGTGACTCACCCCGGCTCCGTATGGGTGCAATTTAATAAGAACAGCTCCACCTATTTGGTCCTAAACCAACTGTAAACATTCACAAAATTTCAATTAAATTGGCTGGGTGGCGACCTGATTTTTATATTTTAAGATAAGATAAAAATTAATGACGTACCTTACAAAGGTGACTGGGTCAAACCGTACGAGGAAGAGGAGGCAGAGAACAGTGTGGTGTGGCATGATAGGCTGGGTTACTTGATAACGTGTTTGAACAGTATCTTTTTGCAAGGTGTCCTTTCCAATATTAAAATTAAAAACATTTCTTGGTAGGTATTTGATTAAAATCTTTATAATAGGCTTGTGTCCTTTCCAATATTAAAATTAAAAACATTTCTTGGTATTTGATTAAAATCTTTCTAACAAGCTTGTGTCCTTTCCAATATTAAAATTAAAACCATTTGTTGGTATTTGATTAAAATCTTTATAATAGGCTTGTGTCCTGAAAAAATCGAATTAGTCCGTCACCGTCAGATATATTACTTATCAAAAAATATTTGACACATACAATGACGTATTATATATAGACACGTCATGAACCAACATCGCGGCGCTTAAAAACGGCGAAAATACTAGAACTACTTATAAGCGTGAAGAAAGAGAAAGAAAATATGACACCGAACGGCGGGATGCCTGTTGCGAGAGGGAGATAAATATACATCTTCAGTCACGTCAGAGGATTTATTAAATTATTAAACAAACGTAGCGTCGCGCGACAGGTTGGTGCGTAACTAAGCGCGATGTGGGCAATTGCCTTCATTTCATGTTGTCATTTTAGAGTGCGGACAACGTATCTATAGTTTATATATCATTGGACACATAGCTATTTTTGCTTTTGTTAGGTAAACCAAAATTTACGAAGATACGACGCTTTTAAAATTCTCAATACGTCACGCCGTGCTATAATTTTCGTCACGAGCCCCCCACTCTCCAGTTTTGATGCGTTTTATCTTTGTCAATATTTATTGATTTACAAAAACAAAAAATACGTGTCCATTATGTACTTTCCAATACTCTAACTGATGGACTAAATAGATTTGCAATTTATTGATGGTGGAAACTAGCCTATTGATTAAGCTCACTATCACAAAAGGCTAGGCGAATGATGATGAAGCTTACTATTACATTTACTTCAACAAGCATTAGGTACTTACTTACTTATTTCCTTCCAGTCACGGCTGGCTACCAACATTAGGAAACACCTTCATGTCTCAATAGCGTTTCATGTTTTTGTTACTGAAATTGCTATTGTTATGTTTCATGCTTGATTTACACAGATGTACCTAATGTCTAACAAGTTTGTTTAACGAGTAGGTATTTCAGTGTTTGGCGGGTTTATTGTAAAATCATTAAAACTGTTGCAAGTTAGTAAGACAGACTTTTTTGATGGCGATTAGCCTGGAAATAAGGGTGTGGTAATTGATACTGAGTGTTCATCAGGCGAGAGCGCACTAAGAGTGTTTTTGCACTACGTCCGATCCGAACCCGGTCAGTAGTCGTAGAACTATTTCTATGGTAGTTTACCTACACACTAGCTCCGGCTTGCGTCATCTGATTTTGTATTTTATTGTATTTTCACGGGTAGGTACAGATCGGACGTAGTGCAAAAACACTCTTAGGGCGCTCTCGCCTGATGAACACTCAGTACCTATCAATTAAAATGCCAGTAAGTACATATAATTTACTTACAGATATCCTTTTGATTTTACTTCTTCACAAGTAAGTAGGTACTTATTACGTATGTGTTAGTCCCTGACATACTTACATAAATTGTGCCGTAGTGTGCTGTTAAGGACAGATCATGTGTGGCCACACGATCGTCTCTCCACGCTTTGACGCTAGAGTTTCATATCATACGTTTTAATACCCTAAAGAATAGAGGAAAAATGCCATAATAACAATCTTTACATCTAGGTACATCATTTTTTCGTATGAGTATTTTTGAAGTGAAAACTTCTTTAGGCGCGTTGAGCACTTTTTGGGTGAACAAAAATCATGGCACTCGCGTGACTGTCCCGTACGCTTTTCGTAGCACTCGTAGCCGATCCGCTACGGCGTAGCACCACATAGGCTGTACAGATCGCGGCACGTAAGTTGACCCAAAATGGCGGTCGTTCGCATAGGTAAAATTATTGAAAAAAAAATCGAGTAAGACCCGAAAATGTGCAACTGCGCATTCAAGGACATAGTTCAACTTACGGGATGCAATCTGTAACACATTATTGGGTCTCAATCGACTTTTTTCATAATTGTAGGTTCGCGAACGACCGCCATTTTGGTTCAACTTACGTGCCGCGATCTATACTACGACTGGGCGGGACCTGAGGGGAGATGGGGAGGGGAAAAATAGAAAATGAAAACACAAATTTAATAAAAAAATGCACACATACAGCTCGACGATACAATTCACAAGTTACTTAGTTTTCACTTCTACCGGTAGCGGTACCTAGTCCCTAAAGACTGCCCCGCATGTTTTTTTTTTTTAATATTGATTAACCAAATAGAATAATTTAAATTGCAGAGACAACACGACACAAGTAAGGGTCCTCCAGAAAAGTCGGAATCAGTGGTCCTCGGTGAGAGTCACCCAGTAGTTAGATGTCAACCTTGCAGTTCATCCTAGACTTAATAGGTAATCCAAGGATCTGACCAAATGATATATTCTGTGTCCCTAACATGGTGCTGTATTGCACCAAAATAATTGGTGAAACGGGAAGGTGACTAGGATTTCATTTTTGCCATGATGTGATTTGGCTATGCTTCATGAGTTTCTTGTCACAAAGTTATTTTTTATTTTTTATATCATGTTATTGTACTTGATTGGCCAATGCCATATTAAAAATATGGATCATAGCATTGAATGTGAATACATTTATTGAATCGTAATGAAGTATAAGCTGCAGACTGTTAATCATTGTTAATTCGAATATGTTTCGCCTGTTAGATTTGTTTCATGTGATGACTACATAATGTATCTATGAGTACATGCATCAATTGTTTGCTGTTCATTCGCAATTCTGATTTAGTATAGATAACTTCTTCACCGAAGCATACTGTATTCATATGTTAATGTTTTTAGGAATTGTTAAATGAATGGCCTAGTAAAACAACCAAACGATGGCCTTAAAAGCCACAAAGTAATGTGCGCTGTTTAAACTAATAATCTGTAATTATTGCAAGGTTGTTACAGATTGTCACTGGCATTGTGACAGGCTGTCACTCACAGATTTTTTGCTGTTTTTACTACAGGTCGCGGCACGTAACTCTAGCGTTGACCGTTATTGCGCAGAAGTAAAACATAAGAATGTCTTGGGGCGTGCGTTGCGCCGATTGGCTCTCCAGTCGTACATGCGCAGCTATCCCCTCCACGTTTCGTTCAGCGCTAGAGTTACGTGCCGTGACCTGTATTTTTCAACTTTCTATTACTTTGTGAGCAAGCATCATGTTTAAAGATCTGTATTTTTTTATAATTAGGTTCTAATTTGAGATTAATCGATGTACGAAATTTATTTCAACATTGAATTCTTTATTTTTGGTAAAATATACATAATTCTATGTTATGTTAAATATAATTTCGGGACTAGATTTATGAAAGTGGCTTTAAGTTATAATTTTAAAATCTAAAATGTAAGTTAACATGTAGTTTGTTTCTTTTACTTTTAGTGCTATACATTTATTAAAATCAGTTTCGATACTGTAAACAAATAACTATTAAATGTAGCTACTTATTATAATAATTAATAAAACCACCTGCTCGAGACTGATTTGAGCCATACCCATAGTATTGAATGTTGTAACCAGACCATAGATTTTTATCTATAAATGTTGTATGTTATTAAATTTCGAATATACAGGGTGTAAATTACGCATTCAATTGTGAAAATTCGGAGCAATAAACGATCGTTTTGCTTTCTGTAAGAAAGCTAGCGAATATTTTTGCAAGATTTGAAAATTTTGTAAAAATGATTCATTCTATAGAAATATTACACCTTGTATATTTTTATTAGCACTTATTCTTTATCATTATTCGTAACGTTGTATGAATATAATGGAATTGTTGATGTGACGTCCATTGATAAATATGCAATTAAATAATACTCATACAGAATGTTGATTTAAAAATGCTATGACTGTGATCCAATCTTTTAAAATCAATGGATTCGTGTAATACAGTTTTAAATCAACGCTGTATTTATAAATTAATCACCATAATAAATAATGAAGTAGCGATACCTCAATAATATATTACAGGAAGTTCTCATGTTTGAATATTTTTTTGTAACTCTCATTTATTATAAAAAGATATCAATTGGTTAAATATTGTTTACCACCCTAAATTATTGTGGTATATATTAGTTAGGTAGAAAATTATATTTTCGTCAAATTATTAGTCGTGTCATAAGAATCTCTAAAAATAATTTTATATTATATTTTTTTAAATTAACTCTCAAAAAAAATAAAATAAAAAAAACAACAGATAAAACTAAAATAATTTTATTTGTATACTTATCTCAGTGCTATAATTATCTCAATCATATTTTAATTAAGTTAACATTGTCACAATGTTCGATATTGAAATTATAATTGTTATAATTTAATAAAACTGTTAAAAAAAGTTGACGCTGTGGTTTTTAGTATCACTGATGATAATGTCTAGTTGTTTGGTGACGTGAATGCCCGAGATCCAGCCAAACTTCCCTGGTTGGCTGCCCAGACCCCCGAAAACCCTGACAAGTTGTCCTGTAGGTTTGAAAACCTGTACCCTACAGTTTCCTGAGTCCCCAACAAGGATATATCCCATAGGATCGACTGCTAATACTTCTGGGTGTCTGAATTGTCCTTTCCTTTGTCCCATAGATCCAAACTCTACGATTTTACTTTTATCTTGTTTATTGTAGACTTTGATCCTTCCGTTTCCACTGTCAAGTACGACAACGCGGTCGTTGGTGACGGCGACGCTTGTTGGTGCGTTTAGTTCTGTGCATGAGATCTCTTTGGTCTCCCAAACGGATGGCGCAAGCAACGCCTGGGGTTTCACTGCTATTCCGATTTGATCCACGAATTTACCATCCGGTTGGATTATCTGTAATTATAATGATACTTGTATTAGCATGATAAGGGGGTTTTTTATAGTAAAGAAACAGGAAAAATGCAATCATGATTTATTGGCGTGTTTATTGTTTGATCAGTATGAATCAGTCTTTGTTAATGCGAGAACTATTTTAAATACCTATGTCTATGTCATATTAATATTCCTCGTACTATAACAAACGACTCATAATCTGCCAGAACACACTGTTGGTCGGAATCTTAGTATGAATCATAAAAAAAAAAATCTTTAAATGGACTTTATGCTCTTAACTATAAAGTCCATTTTAAAATTTTAAACGTGATTCATATTACGATTTTGCTAAAGCGGCCATATAAGACCCCTAGGGCCCAGACTGACGGACTGAAGTATCTGTCATAGTCTGCAGCCAGGCCGCAATCTGTCCGTGTCCGTAACTCCGTACTTACTATCGTGCTCACTAATCACAACGATCCACCAATATTCAACCTTCTAACTCAGGGCATAAGGTTGAAAAGTGGTCGACCGTCAGTGAACTCGGTAGTACCTTGACACCCGTACCCTTACACAGAATTGTTGACAACATTTCAGTTTTGACCAGCCGAATCTACACTATCTACATCTACACTAATATTATAAAGAGGTAAGATTTGTTTTTTTGTATGTTTGTAATGAATAAACTCAAAAACTGAAAAACTTCAAAAATTCTTTATCCATTAGATAGCTACATTCACCCTGAGCACAGAATAGATAATAGTACTAGCGTACAGAAGTTGCACTCCTTTGATCTTGAAGAAAGCCGACATTTTAAATACCTAAACTGGGCCCGCTCGATCTAAATTGTGCCTTGACGCCACGCGTTAGCGTATTTTATTCGGCGACTCACTGCTTAATGGTCGGTCGGTAGGGTTGCCTCAATTACTCAAAATAAAATACTACCAACATTTTTGTATTTTAATGTATTATTCCCGCCATCTCCTGGGCCTGCCGCGTTGTCGTTTCCTGCTACTTGGTATCCACTGAGTGGTAATTTTTGCCCATTGCTCCTCCAACATGCAGCAGATGTGACCAGCCCAGTTCCACTTCAAATGACGCGGAGGTGATGGCGGGATGAGCTAGACTCTTTCGCAAAGGATTGGTCTACAATCGCACTAGATCACGAAATGTGGAAGGAGAGAAGGGAGGCCTTTGC
Source organism: Xestia xanthographa (assembly GCA_905147715.2). Lineage (NCBI taxonomy): Eukaryota > Metazoa > Arthropoda > Insecta > Lepidoptera > Noctuidae > Xestia > Xestia xanthographa. The sequence continues at coordinate 16,512,072 of LR990650.1, read as the reverse complement.
CCTGCAGTGGAACAATATAGGCTAATAATAATAATGTATTATTATTTAAGTGTTTTTAAAAACTTTTATAATTACAATTATTTTACTCTATAATGTCTCATATATATCTTGCCTTCTCTAAAATTACTAACAGCATAAATACGAAATCAACAAATAGGTAATTTTAAAATAAACTCTGATGGGAAGCATGGGCATGGAGCAGTGAAATTTATATAAAAAAGATAATTTTTTTCTACATATATTAACAGAAAGTTTATCTGGCTTGTCATTTTCACTAGTAATGAATGATTAATGATCAATAAATCAGTCAGTTAGCAAGCACGAAGTACGAGTAGGTAGGTACGCGACGCAAGGTCAAAAGAGCGCGAAAAATTAACGCGGCATACGTACGCAGTTACGCACGGCTGGAACGCGACAGCCCTAGATAGAGAGCTTGCATATTCAATATGCGCGAAGCGGTAGGTAATTATCTCATGCCTACACACGGAGTGCAACAGCTCTGCCCTGAGTAACATAGGCTATATTTTATCCCCGTACTCCCACGGAAACGGGAACAACGCGGGTGAGACCGCGTGACGTCCGCTAGTCTTTAATAATTATGCTCATTTCATAGGTATTTATTATACAGGAAAATTGATTATAAAGTTATCATTCACTAATTCGTTAGTCATTTGTTTATTGTGCGAAAGTCAAGTGCGAGGTAGAGATTACCATAATTGCGAATATAAAATAATATCTGTTGCGTAGTATTAGGTAATCATAATCAAGGTATGATTAGCTTAGAAGCCTGGATTAGCTGTCATAAAAGTCATTTAATACCAGAAATTGTAAATATATGGCACTGTGAAGCCTCTTTTATGACTTAGTTGGACAGAAGCCTGTCCTAATGAGGGAGCCTTTATCAAATACATTGAAGTACCAACTTATTGTTCCATCATTATGGATGATGACTGACTAAAAAAAATATGATTATGTTTAATCCGTCAGTTATATTATGTGGGGGCTTGTGACGTCACATTTGAGTACATTTTTACTTAAATGTGACGTCACACGAGTTTTCGACGCACTGTATCGTCTTCATTTTTTGTTTACGTGAAAAAAGAAAAAATATGTGTCCATTTTTTTTTGGAAATCTCTCTGACGGACTAATTAGATTTTTTTGTCAACTACCCTTTTTCCATACTTTATCATCTTAAAACTGTTTGATTGTGTCTATTGTCCTTTTCTATACAAGTAAAAGACAGAAGAGGGCAGAGGAGGGGTAGCTTTAAACCTCATGACGTATCACACAGGTGAAGGGGGGGGGGGCGTGATTAAAGGATGGCCCCTAAGTCTTTCAAAATCAAAGTGATCTCTATTTCTACTATGATAAGGTTTATGTTTCGTTGCTGTTGATAGATGTAAAATAACTTAGAAAGGATTTTAAATCAGACTGTGTTGTCCATTACCTGCACTCTATCATTGCCAGTATCAACAACATAGATCAGTTGGTTCGCGTTGTCTGTGGCAATGCCCTCTGGTGACCGGAACGTGCCAACTCGGCTACCCTTCTGTCCAATGCTCCGCAGGTATTCACCGTCCTTGGAGAAGACGTGGATACAGTGCTTCCATTTGTCTGAAAGAAGAAATTTAAATACTCGATAAAGAACAAAGAACTTGTGGTTATTTTGCAGCTTAGGTACTAATTTTTGTCCACGACTTCGCCCGCGTTAACCAGCTTTTGAACGCCATAGGGTAGATGATACCATAAAATAATTCCAAGACACCAATCTCTAAAAAAAACCACTTTATTTTGGGCCTGAATACCCGATTTATTTTCAATTAATTGCCAAATTCGAGTTTTAGTTGCTTGATATAAATAAACAGTTGAGTAATTTAGTTGAATTAACAGTGACGTCACAGTTTGCTATTGCCATACAAAATTTATGAGAGAACCGCTTTTTGACAGCTCTTAAAAAGTATCTCAATTGATTGGTGTGTCATCTACCCCATTCTGATGTTATAAAGGTTAATAATGTCGGAAGTTATTCCACGGGGACTTAGCTTGATCATGCAACCTAGGTGAGCCTTTCATCGAAATCTGTTTAGTCGTTTAAGCGTGAAAAAGTGACATACATGTCAGAGTTACATTTTAACAGATCTCGTATCGCCAGTGTCCGTAAGTACGAGAATATGCTGCGATGAAAATATTATTGGCAGTCTTTTACAAGCATTTAACTTTAACAAAATATCATAAAATCTTACCTATCTTAAAAGTCAATCTTGCGCAATAATCATAATCTTGCTTAATGCATGACATAAATCGCAACCACGTTTTCCTCATTGCGCGCTAAGATCATAGGTCACAATATGATGGTATAATAAGAGCTGTTTACAACAAAAAAATACGTCACCAGAAGCTATTGCTACCGATGACCTGTACACGTGATTTACCAGCTCTTGATCTAAATGCAAAGTCGAAAAATCTCAAGCCGGAACATTCCAATGTTGCTTGTCGACAGAAATGAGTTAGGTGATAGAATTTCTCCTATTACCCCACGCATGCCTGGTACAAGAGACAATAGGCAATAAAATGCGTAGCTTAGGCAAACGAACAACTTTTAAGCTGCGTTTTCAATTTAGCTTCCAAACAATACAAATAGGTTAATGAAAAACAATTTTGAAACCTGCACGCTAAGTTCAGTTTGCGCGTGTTTTTTTTTGTCTTCAAATAAGTAGTAGGTAAGTACAGTCGGGGTCTTTTCCACCTGACCATTTTAAAATTTCTTCGCTTAAAACATGCGGAAGCGCCGAGCCACGCCCCCTTAAAGTTTGGGCCTATTAGGAAAGCCTCAACTTTGGCGCGCAAAATAACAATAACTCTCGTTTGGCGTGCGTCGCGCGTCGTCAGTGCGCTCGGCCGATTCGGTATCTTTTCATTCATTATTTCTATACTAAGACAGCGGGGCGGGGCTAGAGAGCGTTTCTATGTTGCGAGTGCAAGCAAAAATAAGCTTAGTGGTGGTCAGGCGGGAGTGTCCTCGCTATAGTTCTGCCTAAAACTTCAGGGATTACAGGCGTGATGTTATATTCAATTAGGCAGTTCTAGTCATTCTGAAATCAACTCAACGAGACGTCTAAGAGAAAGTTGATAGGACAATCTAAAAACGGTTTTAAATCTAGATTTGCTATCTAACCTAACCTAACCCAGAGAGACTCCAGAGTTTTCTGTGTGTATGAAATTAAGTAGCTATTGTAGAATAATCTTCACCTGTAACATAAATTTCTCCCAAGCTCTTCATGAAAGCGATCTGGACGGGGCACAGCATCTCTTCACAGGACAGTCTCGTCACGATCTTGGCTTGGGCGCGCTCCATCACGAGAACACTGTGGCTATCCATGCCGCATACATAGAGATGGTTGCTCCACGGGCTCACGCCGACCCCGCAGGGACGTGACGATTTGCGCCAGACGAAGTGGGGGATGAAGTTGCGCGATCTGGGGGGAAGAGAAGTGTTGTAGGTAAGGAATAAGTTAATCTTTGTTTTAGGAAATTCGTGTTTGACTTGGAATTTGTCAGTTCAGAGTCTACATTCTGTTTAGCCGACCTCAACATTGCTGAAAAGAGGCAAAGCGGTTGCTGGATGGTTTTATAGCATGAAGTGATGGGTGTATATGCTGAAATAAATTTGACGTAATTATCCACGCAAACAGCGAAACATAGAACTGTTAGGGTACCTATTTGAAGGGACTACTTATAATGAATCCACGTGATATGGCGTACCTACCTAGTACAGTAAATTACGTACCTACTCAGCCAAATAAACATAGAAAAAATAGTATTTCACTATCGTTTCATTAGACATGAAATGATGGACTAGCAAGCAAGAAGCAGTAACAAATTGAAAGTGTTTTTTTTTTGCTAAAACAAATTGTGGCCCATTTCTACGGTATTTTTCCAGGAATTCTTGTGAATTGAATATAATAAGAAACGCCAAGATAAATAGATAAATCTCGTCAATAATATGTAAGGAATTTTCGCTAAATTAATTTTCATAAATAAACACAGTGAGTGAGCCGACAGCATTGTTGCTTGCACGCGAATCAAGTATGAATGCATGCACATAGTTTCGTATAAGGAGATATTCATCTTTGTTAGCTATGTCTGATGCGAGACATCATCTTTTCCTAAGGATGCAGTTTAACTTAAATGTAGGCAGGTATAACTTGCTGGCTGGGCCAAACCCTCTCCCAAGTCCTTCCTTCTCTTTTCTTGCACCACATTGAACCAGCCGTTGCGGTATGCGTCTAATAGCGGGATTGTAGGTAAGTAGGTACTTGTCGTAAGCTCGAATTCGATTGCCAATGGAATTCGGACAAACGTCCAAATGTAAGTAAACGGACGGGGTTGAGTACCCCGTCTTCGGGCAGTCTTGTTCGACTTCATTCAAACTACTTAGGTACCTACTCGTACTAATAAATGTATCGGGTGCTCGAATTTGAGTAAAGTCTATCGAGGACCCGCATAACGACCAAGGGCCGTAAACTTTTTTGGCCTTCATTCCATTTTCAGGCATCTATGTATAACAAGGGATTCTTGGCCCAATATGGTTTTACCTTACGCTAAGTAGGTAGGTAATTCAAACTGCCTTTGTTTGTTGCGTATTGACTGCATTAAGATTTCAAAAAGCGTACTCGCCACTATCGCTGACCAACAAATAAATCAGGCAATCGGAAATGGACATCTAGATCTAATCGGATATTTTTATAAAAACACGGTAACATTAAAACAAGTAAGTTATCTCATTCATGCAATTGGGTGATAACATATTTGCAATATAACTCAGCAAGGTGGTAGCAGGGCTGTCTGACTAGAGTGAGGTTCAGTTTTTCACTAAAGGAAAGACGTGTAAAATTCGACCAGTCACAGAAGAGACGAGAGACGCGTTGCAAATTTCCACCAATCTGATTGGCCGAATCCCGCATGTCTCCTCTCCGCTCTCTCTCCACTAGACGGACATATCCCCAATCGTATAGGCTATTGAATGTAGGCACCCCATTATAACTTAGATTAAGACCACCCATTATACGATCGATACCGTAACGGCGACTACATCTGTTTTATTCATACCTGGGAATGTTTAGCGAGGAGCATTCAAGGCAACAATACACTCATCGACTAGCAATCAGCTGCTAAGTGGTTTCATTTTCATTTTCGCATCAGGAGTTAGCCTACCCTACTCTTGTAGGAAGGTTCGATTGCAACGGACATGTTTGGATTTAAGTAATAGGTTTCCAATTAATACAGAGCCTTGTTACATTTGAGAGTAGTCGTGGCACAAGTATTTATCCCCAACTTTTACTAGGTGTACCATTGTAAACGCAAGACCTCCCGTGTGGTATATTGGACCATGAAACAACAACTTTTGTTCTACGAGTCCTTAAAATTCGCAAAAAAATTGGACTTTGTATCGGAACTGAACCGATCAGTTGATCAACATGTATGGTAAAACCGTAAAACTGAAAAAAGTTATGAATTTTCAAAAGTTATCGAACAGAAGTTGTTCTGTAACATGGTCTGAAACCACACGAGAGGTCTTGCGTTTATTATGTTACGTCCTGTTTAACGTGGGTGCGCCCAAACCAAGTCACTTTGTGTAATTTATTTCATTACCACTGCTCTCAAAACGTTGAAGGTAAGCATCGTGAGCAACGTTCAGAACCTAAAACATGACATCGATATCCACTATCCCACACTTTGTCCTTGCGGTGGTCCTTGCTCTTTTACTTTTTTTTACTCACTTTCTCTCACAAAGAGATGGATTGTGTCTCAGCAATGGGAATTTAATACGCTGATTATGCTACTGTCGTGACCAGAATTCTTCATAATCACCCCTGAAAATGAAAGATTATTGGATAAAGCTCCAAACTCACCTATAATGCAAAACGAGACTTTCTTCACTCTCTAACGGGTCATTCTGTTTAGCATTCTCTAAGACTGGGTCATCGGACTCGGATTCTAAAGGTGTTGCCGAGTCCATCTCGAGCGTAAAGTTCTCCTTGTCGAAGACAAAACGTTCTGTATCCCATCTTGAGACTTCTGATAGTAAGGATACTGCATTTTGATGGAGATTTATAAAAGTTTCCACCTGTGGATCAAAAAATATGGGTTGATAAGTTTTTTTTTCGTTCTTATCGGCCAAACATCAGCCAATAGGTATCTGACTAAAATTTTAAATTGGAAGACATGTTACATCCACAAACTTGCAATAGGCCCGTGTGGTCGATAGGCAACTTGGATAGCATAGACATGGAATTCTTGACCTCTCCAAACGTGAAATTTAACTCTTCTCGGGCATTCTCAGCCAGGTGCTCCAAGCCAAGATAAGATCATCAACTACGTAGCCTAAAGGCTTATCCACAGATCATAGATTTGTTTCTATGATCTGTGGGCTTATCCTACGCTTGGCAATTTGCACCTGGTCTTCATTGAACAATTCTCCCTCTACAATCATGGGTTTTATGGGTAGCTAATATAGCTTAGTCATTGCACTTTAGCTTGCTTATTCTGTGAGCTAAATCGACCACTCTGATTTTCTATCGGGTCTCCTGTTTCGATCGCGCAAAGAATATCCATAGTTAATAATATTATAAATGCGAAAGAAGCTAGTTTTGTTTGTTTGTTACTTTTTCACGACTAAATGGCTGAACGGATCGTAATGATATTTGGCAAGGAGATAGATTATGTCCTCAGGAAGGACATATTAGGCTACCTATCTTTTTTTTCTCACACATACACATCAAAATTTCCACGCAAAGGAAGTCGCGGGCTACAGCTAATAAATACCTACGAGGGCACTCCCTACTGTAGCTACTTCTAAATAACCTTAGAGATAAAAAGAACGGCCTCAAAACCATTTTAACAAAACATAACAGCTATCAGTCAATCTATAAATAATTCAGTGTTTGATTTTTTATTTTATAATATTGGTCCTTTTCTACAACGTAGTACCCCTAAAATATCACTGTACTTGTTACAATTTGATAATGTTTTATCGCAATAAATTTTGCTATTTAATTTACATTTAATCAGTCATTTGTCGTGATTTAGGTAATTATCAAGATAAGGTACCATTATTTCAAATAACAGGAACGACTGTAATTAACTTCAATAATTACGTAGGATTATTCACAGATTTACTTTTAAAATTTCACATTCATCGCTACCGAAAACTTTCACAGCTATAAATAATAGACGTCCCTCAGGGATTTGAACGATTGCTGGTCCAGGGATTCGGATCTCCGGGGTTGCGGGACTGTTCGAAAGAGATACCGTGGCCCCGGAACACAAAGGGCGATGAAGGAACATGGATGAGTTTTAGTCAGTAAAAGTCTGACACTCCCTCCTGCTCCGCCCAGAGCGGGAGGAGTCATTTGATGATTTCCCATGCGAAAAAAAAAGGGATTAAGATCTATACGTCTTTCTCTCGCGCGTCTGCACATGATTGCGAGTCGGTCCGAGTGAGAGACACGGGTAGATCCGAATATACGGACTAAACGTTTGAGAGTAGGGCCTCTAGGGCACATTCGGGGTTGCTAGTGTACATGTTCGGGTCGGTACAGAGGCCCTACTCTCTAACGTCCGTCCGTCGCGTCTATCCGTCACTCTCGCGCACGTCTGCAGATGAGTGCGAGTGAGAGAGACGAATAGAGACGGACGAACGGACGGACGTTAGAGAGTAGGGCCCCAGGCGCGAGGCGCCTACACATTAAGTTATTACAATCTATCTCTTTTAGAATTTCAACTTTATCGCTAAAGCATTAGGTTCAAGGTTGATTGGAAAAATTTGACAGTTTCAGGTAGCTTGATGTGCTGGCGTCTGTACATTGGATTCGGCACGATGCTATAAAGTTGATCTGAAGTAATTACTACACATAGGTACTAAAGCAATACAATTCAAGCTAAGCCGAGTGGCTTTTTCCCGAACACACTAGAATCTTTAGATCGGGTGCGCCAAAGTTCACCTAAATTTTCAACTCCGATAATTGGAAATCCGAAAATGTTCTTCCTAACATTTTTCATCCTAACAATCACAAACCCTAACTACTCTGGCTCTAATGTTCATAATTCCGAAGCATTCAACTTCATAACGTCAGTAGCAATAAACATCTATTATACTTTTATTTGTTTTCCTATATTTTCTCAACATAACCATTTTTTACACTATTATTCAAAGTCATATCTTTTTTGTTTAGATTTCTTTTTATTCTTAATAATCAGTATTATATACATTTTGCGTAACTTTATTTTACTACTATTATTCTTATATATTTTTTAACAATATATAAGAATAATAGTACTTACCATACAAAATAATAGGGGGGGGGGAATATAATGACCACTCAAATTAACTTTGTGACCACTAACATCTATCACCTAAATATCAATTGATCACCAAATTTAGTAAATTGAGCACCAAATTTTAATGAGTTGGTTGATGACAAACTAGTTTTGCTTAGGCCGACTTGGGGCACCCCAACACGGATAGATTAGGTTAGAAGGGTGTGGCGGGGTCGAATGAGCGAGCGAAGCGAGCGAATAGACCCCGCCATACCCTTCGTGGTTATTTTTTATAAACCATTCAGAAGTAGGAGCCCCGCGTAGCGGGGCTCCGTCGACCGGATCTCCCTCGACTTGGATGCAAGAGAGACACTCTGACCTGAATTTCATTCATTTAAGACATAAATCAGTGAAACGACCTTTAACCCGTATGCTCCCGGCCGTGCCTCCAGAGGCACAGTGCATTGTTATTTTAATTGTGTCTGTAATTGCGGGTATTGAAGTGTTAATTATTCTAAACAGTTGGTTTTTTAGACATAATTATCTCAGGTATAGTTATAGTAATAAGTACGTTATGTAAAGCATACCCCCAAATAATAATCATACCCTCAAATTAAAACTATAAATTTCATCTTCTACCCACATATATTTTTTATTATACTTGGTAATTGTTTCTTTCTGAGTATGAGTGAAAATATTATGGTAATTATGTTTAGGGATAAAAGCGTTAGGATAAAAAACATTAGGAGATTAAATATATTCACATTAATGATATTATTAATTACAATTTTCGGAAACATGAGTGTTATGAACATCGCCGGTAGCACTACAAATAGTATGAATGAAAACTTTAGGATGAAAAATTTTAGGAAGAGTGATCATTCGGATTACAAATCATTAAGAAGAACAATTTCGGGTAAAGAACTTTAGGTGAGCCAATATGGACCCCTTTAGATCATCTACAGATTTAATACACCGGTTTTGCCGAATCATGCAAACCGAATCACCTTCACCAGTGTGAATACCTACGAGTATGTGCCCACGACAATATTTAGGTCACAATATTTCCTGGGTAAAAGTTATTATGACCGTATGACCTCAAACCTTAATAAATCGTCCGAGTACCGTTTCCAACATTAAGCCTTTAAAGTTAGACAGTTAATTAAAGTTCCTTTTCCTTTAGTAGCTTTTTGATTAGGACATGCTAGTCAAATAGGGTCTAATACTAATTTAAAATAACATTTGTGATTAACATTACTTAGAGAACCAGTTGCAAAAAATTTACCAGACCAGCACAGTAGCCATACGCCTAACTACCACCGGGCCCACTTTTCCCATTCAGAGAGGAGTCAAGCAAGGCGACCCGCTATCTCCAAAACTCTTCACAGCAACGCTGGAAGAGGTTTTTCAAAACATAAACCCACACTGGCAGGACGAAGGTGTTGTCGTCGGCGGAAAGAGATTAACTAATCTTCGTTTCGCCGACGACATTGTCCTTTTTTCTTCCTCAGCAGCTGAGCTAGGCCTAATGCTCGATCAACTGAGCCACGCCAGCCACCAAGTCGGGCTTTCAATGAACATGTCTAAAACTAAACTGATGACGAACAGCACAGAGCGTAACATAGAGGTTGGGGGTGTGGTGATTGAATATGTCCATGAGTATATATACCTCGGCCAGATAGTCTCTTTCCAGGCAAGACAAGATAAAGAAGTTGCTCGACGCACCGAGAATGCCTGGAAGAGCTACTGGTCGATGAAACATCTTATGAAGGGATCTCTCCCTCTCGCACTTAAGCGGAAGCTCATGGACATGTGCATTCTCCCCACCCTCACCTATGGAGCGCAGACGTGGTCGCTTACAAATCGTCAGAATAGAATAGAATAGAATAGAAAAATGTTTATTTCCCTGGTTCATATGTTACATTATGTCCACAGGTCGGTGGTGTGTTCGGCCTGTGGGTGTGTCAGCTACTTACAGTCTACCTATGTTTGTCTGGGAGAGATCTGTATAAGTGTCGTGTAGTGTGTGCTGTGAGATTGTTAGTGTGTACAGAATTAATTTATATAAATTTATAATGTTGTTGTATATTGCCCTATCCTATTTAGAGCTAATTACAATTTATGGGGACGTGGAGCGGTTGTTCGCTTGCTGAGCAGCCGACTCCTGTCTTTTTTTGGTACATATTCGATGTCACCTAGTCTAATATTAGTGAGGAGGGGGTTGTGCTGTCCGTATCCGAGGTAGGCGTCACCAGGGGTCTCTAGATCCTCGATGTGCATTTCGCGGAGTCGGCGCAGCATGTCCTCGTTCAGGTCTTGTGCACGGAGGTGCCATGGATCCCAGTCGAGCATATCCCAGAGTAATGTGGTTTCTAGGCGTCTTGGGAATTGTCCGCTAGTCTTGAGAGCCATTCTATATTGGCGTTCAATTTTTTGTAGGTTGCTCTTACTGTAACGTGAGAGTAGTTGTACCACGCCATAATCCAATATAGGAAGTAGGCAGGCCTGAATGACAGCAAGTTTCACAGTTATATCTGTCTTGGCGTGCCAACCTATGATAGGGGCTAGTGCGCCGCGTGCTCGTCGCGCCTTCTGCACGACGTAATCCGTCTGTTTGCCCATGGTCATGGTCTTGTCTAAGTGTACGCCCAGATATTTTATGTTATTTTGGTATTCAATTGCCTCATCTTTGATGCGAATGGTTCTGTGGTAATTTCTCTTGTGAGTGAACATAGCACACTCCGTTTTGTCTACGTTACATTTTAGCCCCCAGCGATGATAGTAGTCGATGATGGTGTCGGCGGCCCACCCCGCGCGGCGTGTCGCGCAATTTGGGTCGGGAGACCTGTTAAGGATGCACAGATCATCGGCGTATTGGGAGAGCTTGAGTCCGCGGATACGGTCCCACTGGTCCCAAACGTCGTGTACGTAGAGGTTAAAGATGACCGGACCCAGGATAGAGCCCTGGGGGACCCCGTGTGGCACCGGTTTTTCATCGCCATTGGTGGTTCTGAAGCGTCCGTAGGTTTTGCGACCGCTCAGGTAATTCTCTATTACTTTGATGATGTTGTTCGGGACGTCAGCTGTTTGAAGCTTCTTCGTCAGACCTTCGTGGTTTATTGAGTCAAAGGCCTTCGAAAGATCCGTCAGGACCATGGCCACACTTTCCCTTGCTTCCAGCGCATCCGTGATGAACTTGCCAGTGCGAAGGACCTGTGTGCCTGTCCCTCTGTTTTTGGTAAAGCCATGTTGGAACGGCGGTTGGAGTCTGTCGGCCGTCTGTCGCAGGCGCGACAAGAGCAGGCGTTCGTGTAGTTTACCCATAATGTTTAGAAGAGTGATGGGTCGGTACGATTTGGCGTCCCGGTGATTCTTGCCTGCTTTGTGTAGGAAGATGCACTCTCCGATTTTCCATCTGTTGGGATAATAACCTGTCAGTAACAGATAGTCAGCTACCGCTTTGTACCTGATGAGGAAGGGGTCGCCTCCGAGTTTGAGGGCGTCTGCTTTGATTTTGTCCGGGCCAGGCGCCTTCTTATTTTTAAAGCGTCTCAGTGCGAATCTGATTTCCTCTATGGAGGTGGGGTCGAGAGGCTGGAACGGTGTGGTCTTCTCTGTGCTCTTATCTTCGTTGTTTATCTCGGCTTCTGTGACGATCGCTGCGTCGACCAGGGCGTCGATGGTATCCTTCTCGCTGTTGCAACCCTCAATGTGAGGGAGTCTCTGTACTGGAGCCTTCAGGTCGCGTTGGATTCGCCACATCTGGGCTCTGTTGTTCTGTGGATCGTTTATTATTCGAGTCCATTTTTCACTGCTATATTCCACGAGCGCTTGTTGGACCTGACGTTGCAGACGATTGTAGGTTCTTTTTTGTTCCGTTATTCTGCCCTGGTTGAAGCGCAGTCGCCACGCTTTACTTTTTGCTTCGTTTCTTTTGTCGATCAATTCATTAAGATCTTCTGGAAGTTGATCTCTTCTGTTATTTTCATGTAGTGGCGCATACTCATCCAAGGTTTCTATGATGGCTTTTTCTAGTTGTTCTACATATTCCTCGCATTCAGCGTCGGTTGTGATTTCCTTAGGTAGATGTGTGGTTTTATTCCATAGGGTTTGTTGGAATTGGTGTCTGGTTTCTTCGTTGTTTGCAATAGCGCGGGTATTTCTTACCAGTGTTTTCTCTCGGTCCACCACTATGCTTAGGTCCAGTAGCCAGGGCACATGATCGGAGCCAACTGGTGTTGTTTGTCGGCATGTTATGGTGTTGAAAGCTTGCGTATCTTGCGAGAAGATGGCTGCATCGAGGATGCCATAACCCGCACTGTTAGGTCGCGACGGTAGGCCAGTGTGGTGTATGGTGCAGACGTCAGAGTTACAGAGGTCGCGGACGAGTATTCCTGCCCCTTCGTCTCTCGTCTGGTTGAGTGCGGTCATTTTAAGGTTCAGGTCTCCGATGGTGATGTTTGGAGCTTCGGTTATGATGTCTTCTAGCTCATCATTAAGTGCTACGGCGTCGAAGTGCTCTGATCTGTGCGGTATGTATATCCCTTTAATTTTTATGGAATCTCCGGTCAGATGATCATAAGTGAGGTTGATAGCGACGCCTTCGATGAGGCGGTCTCTTTCTTCAGTACCTGGGGTTACGTCGGTCTGACTCCAGCGTATTCCTCGCATGACATACATGGCTGTAGTTAGATGCGACGCGATCGAGTGCGTGATCTTGTCATAGTTGCCGAGATTCATGCGGATTTTGGAAAAGTCCACCCGGCACTCGTTGACTACGATTATATGTGGTTTGTGACGGTCGACTAATGATTTTAGCTCGAGGAATTTACCTTTCAATCCTTGAGCATTGAGGTGCAGTATACGCAACTTATGATATTGATTTCTCGGATGATTTGTTGAGAATTTTTATAAGTATTTCATGTTGTAGCTGTAGCTGGTGTAATATTTGTTTCATGGTTGTTTGTAGCTCGTGTCCTAAGGGCTCCATGGACATGTGCATTCTCCCCACCCTCACCTATGGAGCGCAGACGTGGTCGCTTACAAATCGTCAGAAGTCCGCACTTGGGGTCTGCCAACGAGCTATGGAGCGAAGTATACTGGGTGTCAAACTTACGGACCGTGTCAGAAACTCTATGCTTCGCTCCAAAACCCAAATAACTGATGTTGGCCTTACAGCTGCTAGGTTGAAGTGGAACTGGGCTGGTCACATCTGCCGCATGTCGGAGGAGCAATGGGCAAAAATTACCACTCAGTGGATACCAAATAGCAGGAAACGACAACGCGGCAGGCCCAGAAGGAGATGGCGGGATGAGCTGGACTCTTTCGCAAAGGATTGGCCTACAATCGCACTAGATCGCGAAATGTGGAAGGAGGGAAGGGAGGCCTTTGCCCTGCAGTGGGACAATACAGGCTTATAATAATAAATAGAGAACCAGTGTTCACACTGGATTTTTCTGGTCGAATGCCTTTGTCTACACCTTCCATTTCACGCTACTTCCATCAACTCATACTAGACCTCTAAATGAAGATTGTCAACTCCCTCCTTGGTGTACTGTTCGCAAGAGTTATTAAGTATGAGATCCTGGATACGATTTCCAGGTCGAGCGAAGTGTTTTTAGTTTTTTTCGCAGCAGCAGCCGAGAGTGCGTATAAATGCCCGTTTAATGGCGAGAGGCCAAGAAACATAGCTGGCGAAATGTGAGTGTACCCTTATGCCCTAAGCAACAAGGTTGAAAAGTGGTAGAACGTCAGTGAACTCGGTAGGTAGTACAGATGTACTACCTACCGAGTACCAACTACCCGCAGAGATCTGCGGGTAATACAGTCTTGGTGTGATGAAAATTAAACTTACCCTATCGTTTTCATTTTCAGAACTACTCGATTCCATAGCTTTGTTCGCCACAGACTTAGCTTCATCCAGCGAAGCTTGCAGTGCTAATGCCGACATTTCTGATGACTTCTGTAAGTTAGCTGCGTCTATTAGCATTTTGTCTTTAGCTTGGAAGATAGCTGCTATTTTCTCGTCACCTGCTATCTTTATTTGTTCTGCTATTCGGTCGCAACGATCCTGGAAAAGGAGCAAGGAAGCATTCAAGCAGGTACTACGAAAAGCATAATTTTGATTTCCATGTTGTTTAGAGAATCGGAAACAAACGAATTACGAATCATAGCATGACAAGTTGCTACACTAATCGTAACTGTTAACTATTGCCCTATTGGTAAATAACTAATAAAGATAAGTTACTCAAAAACATATAGGTACTTTGTCGGAAAAACCAACATGGTTAAAAATAACTAATGAAATTTAACCGGTGTCGGTTTTTCTGTGAAAGTACCTATATGTTTTAGAGTTGTGTTCCCTGGTAATATTGTTTCACGTTGCACATAACGTGTTTGTGAAATCAAGATTAGTATAAATGGCTTTGGCTCCAAGCAAACATGTGTTTCTCGTCATATTATCCTCATTTCTCAAAATCTCGACAAAGGATGTTTGTTCGGAAAATCATTCGAGTCACGTACTTACCTTATAATGTTCAATTTTGTGTTCAAGATGACTGGAGGCCGTGTCCAGCTGTTTCACAATAGATTTTAGTTGGATCCGCATGTCTTCCAAATGCTGGGACCAACATACGCGGCAGAATTTCTAAAAAAACATTTTTCAACGTCAGTAAATAATAACAAGAGAAAAAGAGAAACAAACAAAGATCTTTTCATTTACCAGTTTGCAATGATCGCATTGTGTGATATCAAAATTATCACAAACACTCTTGCAGTGCACACATCTTGTTCCTCCAGCTGCGATCAAATCTACATTTTGCGCGGGCGTTGTGATCGGAGGGGTCGCCGGCGGCGTCCCTGGATTCTTTGACACCTGCCCATTCCCATTTTGAATGCCAACCAACTGAAGTAATGAATCTATGTACAAATTAGACGGCAGACTCGCCACGAAGTTGGGGCCAAGCACTTGAATCCTCGTCCTACATATTGGACAGTCGATTATGATTAAATCTGTAAACGGAAACAATTGCCACTTGTCATATTATGTGTCCTAAATGGTTATTTCCAATTTGGTGTGTAATTAATTACTGTAATTTTTACAAACCGGCGATGTAGACAGACAGGCAGGCCGTACAGAAAGTGTGCTGACACGGTAACATCTTTGGATTGTGCAGAACTTCGAGGCACAGTGAGCATTGTATCAGTTCTTTGATGCCGCCAGCTGATAACCTGTTTGTGATGATTGGATTGCATTATTTTTGCACGATAAACGTAAATACAAGGGTAAATGAAACGATTGGACTGATTATTTTTATTGACTCGTTTTATTGGCTTTCGACTTCATAAAAGAGTCTGTAGGTAGGTATTATGAAATTGAGATTTTCGACTTCATGTTTCTGCAACATGGTTTTTTAATATCATAATCTTAAGTAGATAAGTATACAAATAAGCAATAACTGAATTGTGTTTCATCATTCATCTAGTATTTGGTTTAAAGTTTCAATTCCGAGAATCTGCACATGTATGAAGGCTAGACCACCTACTTATCTGCATACGACAACGACATTCCACAACGCTAAACTGTCTACAAGAACAAGACGTAATAAGATCGATGAATATAATTATGAATGTCTACGATTTAAGTAGTACTCACTTTCTAGACTTTGGTTCTAGATTGAAATTAACTGCCCTCGATACGACTGAGCCAGCACGTGACCTAAACAGGAGAGGGTTATCCTGGGGCTGTGCAGTTGGGGTCGGCGGTGTGGGGGTTAACGAAGGTTTCCGTAGACCATTCTCCTTCGTACTCTGCCAACGTTTAAAGGTGAAAAACGGAGGCCTTTTAACTTTCTCTGCCATTATTTATAAAACACTTTAGTACACTTTAACATTCAATAATAGACTGAAGACTAAACTCCGATAATTTTATCAATTATCAGATACCTACTCTGGTAATTAATTTGCTATCTTCAGAATTTAAGATTTAAATTTGATTAAGATATATCGACTCATTTGATAAGATAGCACTGATTATTTTTGAAAAGGTATTTATGTTCGCCCATATCAGGCTTAATAATAAAAACAGCGATATCCTGCGAAAGAATTTTGCAGCGAAATCGAAACCGGTGTAGGGGCATAAGGTCTTGTGTTGTCTTGCAATAAAACGGAACATAAATTCCATTGATCCTCTTCACCGACATTGTACTTTACGTATAGCAATTTTGAGAAAGTTATCAAAATAAATGTAGGCTTTTAGGTTGTCATATATTTTAGGGGGAGGCCGATGCATTATAACGGTGAAAACAGGTGAAGTAAATGCTGGCCCGAGGCTCCTTGCCGAATTTGGTCACATCTTCAAACCAGTCTGGTATTCTTTATTCGCGTATGCAATGTTTTTCTATTTTATTATTGTGTTAATCTGCTGTCGTTATTGTAATCCAGCTTGTAACCGGTTGATACACTTTTTGCCAAGTTTAGCAAGTCGCACGACCTGGCTAAGTAAGTAATTAATTAATTATAGTTTTGTGTAGCAGCATGCAGTATTAGTCAGGAACTCAGGACTAATCAATTTTGTACTTACCTCTAAACTAAATTCAGCATTGAAAGTGTTGGAGGATGGCCAAATTTTTACGGCACCAATCATCATCAGCCTATAGCAGACCACTTCAGGACATGGGACCTCTCTCTTCTATCTCTCTAAAATAATAAATATAGGGTGTTAGGGATGTGTAATCTAACCGTGTTATGCAAAGCTTATCCGACAGATCAGGGTGAGCGGCTTTGCGTCTGCGCAGCCATTCTGTCAATTATCCGATCGACTCTCTATGGCGATGTACACTTCGTTTTAGTGCGTGTTTTGAACCATAACATCGCCTATGGGTATAAGGCTGCGTGTCTTTCGAGGATACCTACGAAGCGAGTGTTAAACTAACCTATCTATATAATTACCGAATCTTTTTCACAGCTTGAGTTATGAAGGGTGTAACAGAAAAAACGCAATACCACTTATGGTGGCGAATGTGGCGATTCAGACCTTTAAACTGGATAGGTACATTCCCTTTCTTAAGGATGTTTTAATTTTGTCTAGATTGACATGAGCCTGGATCAAAGCTGACCAGGCGCCTTCAGCGCCTGGAGAGAGATAGCCTTCATCTGATGGCGGGGACCATCACTGGACACTGTTCACTGAATAAACACTTTCACACCCTAGGAATCACTTACAGTCCCCTGTACAGAGCATGCATGGAGGCGGAGGAAACGGTGGCGCATGTGCTCCTTGAGTGCATAGGCGTTACCTACCAAAATTCGCGAGGAGACCCTGGGAACACCAAGATCCCTTGCGGATGCCCCTGAGGAGATTGGTAAGTTTGATCTGCTTCTGGAGGGTGGGCTGGTTGGAGTAATAGGCCACCATGGCTCACGCACAATGGTCCACTTCAAGGACTAAGTGCGGAAACCTAAACCCCATGAGAGATACAACTATGTTGGGGTCGGCTTCCAGTCTAACTGGATGCAGCTGAATACCAGTATTTTACATAGAGCGACTGCCTATCTGACCTCTACAACCCAGTTAGTACTGGGCAATACGATACCCCTTTGGTAAGACTGGTTGTCAGACTTTTTGGGCCGCTGAATACCTGTAACGACTTTCAAAGATCTACAAATGACAGCCGGGACCAACGGCTTAACGTGCTTCCCGTGGCACGGAAGAAACTCAGTATGTAATGGGTGGTCACCCATCCACTGGCCAACCTAGGCAAGCACGGCTTAACCTAAAGATCGACCCGAGCGGCTGTTATTATTTAGTCACGAGCTCCTCGTGTTGACAATAAGGAATTGATTAAATCCGGCTTATCGCTGTTATTAGTATATAAGGCAATGACTTAAAATCTTTAATACTGAGTAAAGTAGATCTATAAATAGATCGTAAGTAGATTATCACAAAATTGACGGATTTTAACTTAATGCCGAATATCTATACTAATATTATAAAGAGGAAAACTTTGTTTGTTTGTTTGTTTGTTTGTTTGTAATATACTAATATTATAAAGAGGAAAACTTTGTTTGTTTGTTTGTTTGTTTGTAATGAATAGGCTCAAAAACTACTGGACCGATTTAAAAAATTCTTTCACCATTCGAAAGCTACATTATCCACGAGTAACATAGGCTATATTTTATTCCCGTACTCCTACGGGTCGGTGATTACATACGGGACCGAAACGTGGTCGCTTACAATGGGCCTCATCAGAAGGCTTAAAGTCACCCAAAGGGCAATGGAAAGGGCTATGCTCGGAGTTTCCTTGCGCGATCGAATCAGAAATGAAGACATCCGCAAGAGAACCAAGGTTACCGACGTAGCCCGAAGAATTGCCAAACTTAAGTGGCAGTGGGCAGGGCACATTGCTCGCAGAACGGATGGCCGATGGGGCCGAAAAGTTCTGGAGTGGCGACCGCGAACCGGAAGACGTTGCGTTGGAAGGCCTCCCACTAGGTGGACCGATGACCTGGTGAAGGCTGCGGGAATCCGCTGGATGCGAGTCGCACGTGACCGTTCAATGTGGCGACACTTGGGGGAGGCCTATGTCCAGCAGTGGACGTCTTTCGGCTGAAATGATGATGGTGATGATGATGACTCCTACGGGAACGGGAACTACGCGGGTGAAACCGCGGGAAGTCCGCTAGTATTAAATATACACGCTGATTTTAAATTACTTGGCAATAAATGTCAGTGGTCGAAACAGCATTGTTCTTTTTTCAAAATAATTTCATGTTTACGAGTACTATCACTCCATGAATTGAAACCAGTCTCTTGAATTTTAAATCATAATCAGGAAAGCCGCACATTTTTCATCTCTGCGTAGTATAAAGCTCGTTCTTTTAATAAAACATCCCATAATACGAATGTAATAGGTCCTTTACCAAGACTACTGCAATTTGCAAAAGCTAAACATTATAAATGAAGTGCCTTGTCAATGAGTAATAGAAAAGTAGAAACAAAATGTAGCACGGGGCAAACCCAGTAAAGGAAACACTCAAGGAAATGGCAGAAATTAGTCAATACGACTGATTCATAATGATACTACTTATTATTAAATTTTAAAACATTAGATTAGATAATAATAAAATAACAACACGGTACTCCTGGACACGGCTCGTACTGTTAGGATGTTCCTCTCTCTGGAGCCCTGAGTCCTGACTACCGCGGCGCGCGGCGCGGTCCGTTAGCTTGGACCCTGTTCCCAATATCGGTGGGCTACATCATTTCATATTTTTTAATGTTTTTATATTTATGGTGTTAAAAATGCGGGAAAATATAATGATTACCAAAAAAACTTTGTAACCACTAACATCTATCACTTAAAAATTAAAATATCAATTGATCACCAAATTTAGTAAATTAAGCACCAAATATTAATAAGGTAGTTGATGATAAACTAGTTTTGCCTAGGCCGACTGGCTCCGTCGACCGGGTCTCCCTTGACTCGGATGCAAGAGCATAACAGTTCAATTTCTGGTGGTCATAAACTAAAAAAAAATGTTTTGGTTCTAATTTCATGATAAAATGGGGATTAATTTTGGTGATCATTTACTAATTTTGGCAATCAAGTGATTAGTTTTGACGTTACATTTTTCTAAATCTGGTGGTTCGTTAATTTATTGTATGCCTTAAAAAATGAACTTCAAGAATTTCGTGGGAGCATTATTATATATACGCATTACGTATTAGCATTACGAACAACTTTTACTATGGGATGAACCCTAAAATCGCGAAAAAAAATTGAACTATTCCGTACATTTATGCACACGTAACATAGAACACCTCATATTTTCTGAAATATGAAAAAAAATCTTTCAATTTGTCCTATTATTCGGTCAGGATTTTATGGAGCAAATGGTTTCTTTACGGTTTCAGGGCTTGAACCCCTAGTGAAATTTAATACTAAAAGGCTTATGTTTAACGAACCACCAGATTTAGTCAAATGTAACGGCAAAAAAATCACTTTTGATTGCCAAAAATAGTAAATGATCACCAAAATTAATCCCCATTTTAGCGTGAAATGAGAACCAAAAATAGTTAAAATTAGTTAATGATCACCAGAAATTGAACTGTTATGTTCTTGCATCCGAGTCGAGGGAGACCCGGTCGACGGAGCCCCGCTTCGCGGGGCTCCTGCTTCTGAGTGGTTTATAAAAAAATAACCACGAAGGGTATGGCGGAGTCTATTCGCTCGCTTCGCTCGCTCATTCGACCCCGCCATACCCTTCTAACCTAATCTATCCGTGTCGGGGTGCCCCAAGTCGGCCTAGGCAAAACTAGTTTGTCATCAACCACCTCATTAAAATTTGGTGCTCAATTTACTAAATTTGGTGATCAATTGATATTTTAGGTGATAAATGTTAGTGGTCAAAAAGTTAATTTTGGTGGTCATTATATTTTCCCCCATACTAAAATAGATACTACTATCCCTTAAAGTATGTCCTTCGTTTAAACTACAGCCTGTATTAAAACTTGTATTTTTTTTGCTTATTTTCCTCAAAACGAAATTAACGTAACATAATGCATTGCTTTGAAGTTTGTACGAGTTCTTCACTTAATATCAAAACATTTTCCTACTCGTGCGTGACCGAGGAAAGTTTTCACAAAAATAAAAACCGGAGAAGCGCACGAAGATGTTTACAAGTAGCACTTAAGTGAACCGTAAGGCAACATTAATTTTAAGTAGGTATATCTAGAAAGTCCTTGTATGCCTACATCTGAACAGGAAATAAGTAGGCAGGTATTTTCATACTTACTACATTTGTAGTACTTACCCACCGTACCAACATAAATGATGTAGATGTATTATTTTCTTCAAATTGGCGGTCCACCAAATCTTATAGTTTCATCTCGCCAGATACCTGGAGATAATTACGTGATATGACTGTATTAGAATATATTGTGATAGACAAAATATATAAAATAGTATATTCTTAGAAAATATGCCAGTTTTCCTTATTTGAATTTCCTGGCCAAGACAGTTTGACAAAGCTTTATTACAACGGCTATTAGGCTTGCGTATGGCCGCAACTCGCCTGATGTGAAGCGAATGCTTTCGGGAGCGGATTCGCGGACAGGGAAGTGGATAGATCCAGATTATAATAATCAGTACCTGGCCTAGCCAAGTTACAAACGTTTCATATCGATTCTCTTTCTACAATCGTAAACGTCTCGGCGTAAGCGATTGTAAAAAGCGCTAAATTGGTAGCCAAGTTGACACGACTGAGTCGATCGCTCGTTCTCTAATGTCTGTAGAAAAAACCTACACTTTAGTCTATGGTGAGCGTTCCTACCAAAGAATATAGTAATCAACATTGTAGAAACGATAACATTCAATTCTATCATTTTGAACGATGTAAACTTGTCTACGAATTTTCTATTCGTTGTCAAGTGTTGATCACGTGATTTAACGTTGAGATGATGTCATTCTCATACATTTGATTAGTTTTCTACTAGCGTTAACGATTGTAGATTGTCAACTTGGCTAAGCCCGCAGGGAACAGAGAAGCCGGCAGTGAATTCCACAGACTGGCGGTTCTCACTAATAAATGTGGAAGCATAGCGGTTTGTTCGGGTCCGAGGAACTAACCATAAAACGGTGACGCTTTTCTTACTTAATAATACCTCAAAGGTTCCTTGCTTCTGCTTCGCTTTACATTTTGGTATTTTTGGTGTCAAGAATTTCAGGCCGATTTTTTACATCATTTTTCCTTGGGACTGGCCAAGCTTATGGACACGGAATCTGCTTCAGTCAGACAGACAAAACTTTATATGTCCATACAATGTCATTCCCATGCCCTTTTTTTTCGGATGGAAAATCATCAAATGACTCCTCCCGCTCTGGGCGGAGCAGGAGGGAGTGTCAGACTTTTACTGACTAAAACCCATCCATATTCCTTCATCGCCCTTTGTGTTCCGGGGCCACGGTATCTCTTTCGAACAGTCCCGCAACCCCGGCAATTCCCCTGCCCTTATCCCAATTTATTTGGGATCGACGCAGCATATCTTCTTCTTCCATACTTCTCTATTACTCTTCATCTCAGCAGTCAGCAGCTTTATGGCGTCGTCCTAATTGGCAACGATCGTACGAGCAAACGATGCGTTCATCGTCGTGCGATGGAAATGCACATGCAAATTTACTGTTTCTCGCGCGGTGACTATTGCAAGCTTTACTTAGGTCACACTAAAGAAATGAGTGTGTTTAATCTCGTCGTGGGACGATTAACGCAACGTTTGCACGTACGATCGTTGCCAATTATTAGGACGACGCGACGCCTAAGTCCATAAACTAATAGTCTGATGCGGTGTTAAGTAACGTCTTCATTCGAACGAATACTCCCTAATGCAAAACTTCTAACAATGCGAATCAATTTCTCAAGCTTCTTTAGTTAACCACATAAATCATTCATGCTTAATCGTTTATGCTAACAAATTCCAGCCTTCAGCTTTACAATTCCTGCCGCCGGCGCCTTGTCATTGCTGAGTATCGTTTAAAAAAGCATTGTGATCAGTCTCTTTTCCCTTTGGTCATGTTCTGAATTCGAAATAAAGCTTATTTGCTAACAGCATGTTGATGAGCTGTGACTTACGATCTTGAGTTCATGAGGAAAAGGATTTACTTCAGGTGCAAGCGCAATCGCGTTTCTATTGCGAAATAAGCTGGGCCACAGGAAGGATGTGAGGCTAAAAACAAAACTGTTAGTATACTTACGACTTACTAGCTGATGCCCGCAAACGTCGTCCTCGAGAAATTATTTTCGGATTTTGTTAACAATTTCATGGGTTTACATTTTTTTTTGCAGTCCAAGGTATTTATAGACCAATTTGCCAGTAAACGTCCCGTCAAAATCAGTTCAGCCGTTTCGGAGATTTGTTGGAACAAAATGAAAAATAAAAATAAATGTTGTAAGCAAGTGCCTAGTATACTTTGATATGCATTCATTAAAAAGCTCTTATTTTGACATTACAAAAGGACAGTTCTATTTATTTGTATAGATTTTTTCACTATCATATCGCTTTACTTACCAATCGTTGTTTTAGGAGTAGGACAGAAGACCTGCAACATCGATCGTATCTTGTGAGCTCTCGCTAACGCTATTGTCGTTTCAATTGTATTTCGTTAAGAAAACAGTAAAACTGTCTCCTCTCGAGGAGCTATGCCCAGACAATACTTCCACATCGTGTACGAAATAAACTGCGACATCAATTGAGTAGTCCACTTGCAAACACCGCTAAGTTAAAAAAAAAAAGAAAATCAGATAGTGCGGCCATTTTATTTGTCGTTTAAAATGCTTTCATCTGCAACTATCAATCTCGATCAAAACCCCGTATGTTACGCATAAATTTAGGTTAAATATTCAGTAATCCTGCAAAACTTGCTATATTGATTGACAGTTAACTTTCAAACAACTCTAAGTTACAGTTAACTTTCAAAACTCGCTATATTACGCAGTGACTCGTGCAAACGCCGCCATTTTGACTGTCATTATCAGTTCGCATGGTCCTATGGAAGTGCAAGCACGTGTAACGCTATAAAATTATTCATATTCTGCTAAAATTCTGCTTGTAATGGAAATTCAAGAAAAGGAGGTTAATGAAGCACCATGTCGTAGAGGAATAATAAAATAAAAATAAAAAATAAATAAAAAAATAATAATAATAAAATCATGTCAAATTGTTTTGTGATGGTTGTGGGGGACAGAACAAAAATACTATTGTATTATGAATGCTCGCTTATTGGTTAAAAACCAAGGCCCCAAGTAATATAAAAAGAATTACAATAATATTTCCAGTTGTAGGACATTCATTTTTGCCTCCTGACCGTATTTTTGGAAATATTGAAAGGGCTACACGTAGGGTTGCCAACCGTACTCTAAAATAGAGTATTGTCCTCTTTTTCATGTAGGCGTACTTTATAATCTACGACACTAATAAAGTACGCTAAAATACTCTATTTACGTAAAACTGATTGTTACTGGCTCGTTACTGGTTATGAGTACGTATGAGACTAAATAAACTGGTTTTTGATTTTTCGATTGCAAAGAGGGTGTAAATATATTCAAGAAAGACAAATACTTGTTAAATGTCGCAAAGAGCAACAAAAAATATATTTTTAAGGAGAAATAATGAAAAATAATAATAAATACTCTTTTTTTATGCTGTGTACTTTATTTTTGTTCTACCAAAATGAAAAAATACTTTATTCGTCCTAAAAAAAGGTGGCAACCCTAGCTACACGGCCTCTAGAAGTCTGCAGAATCAGAGACCTATTTTGATATTTTCCAAAAATTCGGTACGGTGCTGAGACTTGGCAAAGATTTCAATTTTTATGATTGGAAAATGAAACACCAAAGACGTACTGAAATTGCCTGGATCTTGGCATTTCCAATTTAATGCATCCAAGAGGTTTTTTTTGAGAAAAGACAGGAATGGCAAAATCGCCGTTAAAGGGGAACCGCATTATGTATCAGAGGTGGTGAATTACGGCAATGTTTGTAAAAGAGGTAAATCGTTTGAACAGATTGAACCTACTTTGATCAATTTAGGCGTTCCTGTAAAACCAGCAAAATTAAATGATGTGAGAAACTTGCTGATTAAACATTTTGGACAGGATTGGGCTAAGGTCGATAGTCTAAAATATTATAGATTTCTTGAAGAAAACCAAACTGAAGCCGCTTTGTACGAAGATACCGATACTGAGGAAACTTTGATGGATGAAGAAACAGAAATAAGAGTATAATATTATTGTAAGATGATTTTTTAGGTTTAGGATTTAATTTTGATACTGTTTCAAAACTCTTCATGTTAATTTCATACTATTTCAAAACTGTTTATGTTAAAAATACTTTTGCAAAAGTGGTTATGTTTAATTTTTAAATACTAATAAAAAGATAACTATGGTATTGGGATTTTATTTACTATTAGAAATTAATTCTCTGTGACAATAATTTTCAGTAATGTGTTATAATATGAATTTTCATAACTCCATTTTAACACTAGAGGTTTTAATCGATTTTCCAAAATTATGATTCTTTCAACATAGCGGATTTTGCAAGTGGACTACTCAATTGACTGACAAGACAATGTAACGCATACAATACTGAGCTATTTCTACGGGATCTTCACTTCGTTGTTATTAAAATGCTCGTATGTCATGAAAGATACTTCCTGAGAAATCTAGGTCATTACCAGCGCGCCCTGGTCATGTGCATACAAAATTAGCTTTCCGAGTTTCACCCCGGACCAAAATGCAGGCCAAATTAATTACCATGACAATGAAACTGTTAAATACATTATTTATATACAGGGTGCGAGAACTCGAGTTTCTACTTACATTTGTGTACATTAACTACGTGTAAAACTAATAACAATGAGTGATACATCTACATGATAAGGTTTTTAGCCGACTGGCCCTGCCAATTAATGAAGGGTTGTTTTTCGCGCGTATTTTGTGTATTTCTAAATTATTACCTCGTATATTACCTCGTATCTTCCATACGGCTGGATGGATTTCGTATTATGTTAGTGAAAACCTAGGTGTCCTAAGATGGGTGTTTGAAAACAAAAACAAAATGGCGGATTTTTGGTGCGAAATAGTAATACGTTAAAAAAAAACTAACTAAATCTATCGAGTAAGGTATCAAAATAAAGGAAATTAAGAGGTGATTCCAAACAATTTAATTTAATTAGGAATAATAAAGGGTGAAAAAAACCTCTTAACGAAACCGAAAGGCAATTATTCTCCCCATCATTGCAATAATTTTTTTTGTTCTAGACCATACCTGGGAACCTTCTAGTTACGGAGATATTGGGGTTCAAAGTTCCAAGTTTTTTTTACATACAAGTTTTAATTGTAAGATTTTTAATTTAAACACCTCCACGACCCCCATACTATTTTAATCCATCCATCAGCACAATGTTTTGAGTGCGTTACATTGAGTTTTAACACAAAACATGATTTTTCACCCCAAAAAAAAGTTGTTTCCCAGCAATATTTTTTGCGTACTTAAAGTAACTTAGTTTAATGTACAGAATGCTTGGTTGAAGGCTTCGTGATGAGGTTGTTTACACCCTGTATAACAATATGTAATAATATTTGCAGTCGCGTTTTAATTTTTTTAAATTATGTAACTTGTTTGAGACTAATTTTAAACTTGAGTAAATTACACTTATCGAGGCATTAGACATTGACATTGTTACGAATGACATAAAAATAAAATCAAGTATCGATTTTGATGTGTTTATCTTTATCCAATACTTACAATGACTTTGATGATTGCGATGACGAACAAACATCCGCTGTTAATAATATCAATCTGATAAACAAAAAGTGATCCGATAGAAATAAAAAGAATTATTTAATCTGATTTTAAATGCGTCTAAATTTTGCAATATGTATGCTTGTCTTGCTTGACGCTACAACAACCGTGAGGGTAATTTGCCTACATATTGCCATTAAACAAAATGTACGAGTAGGTATTACTCTTGGAGTCAAACAACCAATAGTTTATATCATCATACCATAACGTTTGTCGCAGAACATTTTGTTTCCATTGTTCTTCACAGCATTGCTCTGATAAATGAGGTGCGGTCCACTTAAGGAATCGCAGCCTAAAATCACAATTACACAAGTTTATGTAATTTACGTAATTGGACCCCGCACGATATGTTCCGGCCCGATTCTGTAGTATAATATTATGTCGACAGCACTTTGATTGTGTTTAATAATTATCTTGTACTTGTAATACACCTGTTGTATTATTTTCTTTGTTTTTGCTTTCATTGTTGTTTTTCTTCTTGTGTGTAATCGGAAACTAGTTAGATTAGGGACGTATTCTTTGGGCCATAGCAGCGATAGTGTTGAAAAAAAAAAGCCTCAACGTTCGTTTATCGTTCTCGAGTTGGTAAAACTCTTGTTTCTTTTAAATCTATTTTTTTATGATCAGTTTCATGTTCCCTAATTGCCAATAGTTTTGCTTTGCCAGCCATCTCTTTCAGTCCATTACTTTCTGGCAATCTAAAAGGATGCTTTTAAAATGATCACGGTTTCATTTATCTCGTATGTCCTTTATCCCGTTATTCGGGTCAGTTACTGTGACCTCCATATCCCTTGGGAAATCAGATGTTTGTTGTCCATTCACATTGTATTACGGTATGATTAGTTTTATATTTTTGATGATGTTGTAGAATTCATCGGGACGAGGCCCATAAGCTCTCCCAAAGAGACATTGCTGCATAGCTTGTGGCTAAATATATAATTGCCGCACGGGCTAATCTTTCAGGTGAAGCCGCGCTTTTCTTTGTACGACAAGGTCTCATAGATTAGTCTGTGGATAGGTGACCACCCATTACAAACCGAGTTCCCTGTGCCTCCGAAAGGGTAGCGAAATGTTTAAAATAATATCAAAAGTTCTTATGATCACATGACCTAATTTCATTTTTATACCTACTTCTTTTTTAATTAAATAAATTCAAGTTGAAATTAAAACGATACTTGACTGTTTGGTTTTAATTTCAACTCGATACCTCCAGGCGTTCCCGAGATAAACGGTTTTGAGATAGACGGACGGATGTGAAACAGAAACCCCATGAGAGATAGATAGACGGACGGACGGACAGACAACAAAGTGATCCTATGAAGGTTCCGTTTTTTTTTTGAGGTCCGGAACCCTAAAAAGCAGTAACAAACTGAAAATGACATGAAATGAACATTATATTAAATTAATGTTATTAGAGCAAAAGAAGGTTATTTGACATTAGATCACATGAAATTAGGTTACTTAATTGTTTTTATAGCATATGAAAATTATGTCATGTGAACGTTATTTCAAGTAATATTCATCATGTGAACGTTATTTCAAGTAATATTATACTATCTGTTATAATCAATGACGTATTATATATAGACACGTCATGAACCAACATCGCGGCGCTTAAAAACGGCGAAAATACTAGAACTACTTATAAGCGTGAAGAAAGAGAAAGAAAATATGACACCGAACGGCGGGATGCCTGTTGCGAGAGGGAGATAAATATACATCTTCAGTCACGTCACAGGATTTATTAAATTATAAACAAACGTAGCGTCGCGCGACAGGTTGGTGCGTAACTAAGCGCGATGTGGCCAATTGGCTTCATTTCATGTTGTCATTTTAGAGTGCGGACAACGTATCTATAGTTTATATATCATTGGTTATAATGCCATATTTTACACACCCCTCCGAAAGCACGTTAAGCCGTTGGTGCCGGCTGTCATTTGCAGATTTTTGACAATCATTACAGGAAGTCAGTGGCCCGAAAGTCTGGCAACCAGTCTTACCAAAAGGTATCGTATTACTCAGTTTTTTTTTTCGTCCTTTTGAATGTGTAAATATTATATGTGTATTGTTATTTTTTTTTGTCATTTTGTATGACGCACGTCATGTCCCTGCGACAAGTTTTTTTTTCTTTCAGTTCTAACTGGGTAGTGGAGGTCAGACAGGCAGTCGCTCCATGTAAAATATTGGTATTCAGCTGAATGTTAGTTGCGAAAAGGCTAGGCAGACGATGATAAAGGTGTAAGTATTGGCAATCATTATTACCAACATTTCAGCCCAGAACCACTCACTATTGATTTTGCCTTAGTTTCTGCCCTAATAGGCTAGTTTCCACCACCAAGAAAATTGCAAATCTATTTAGTCCGTCAGTTAGAGCATTGGAAAATAATGGACACGTATTTTTTGTTTTTGTAAATCTATGAATATTGACAAAGATAAAACGCATCAAAACTCGGGAGTGGGGGCTCGTGACGTCAGAACGCACTAAAATTACACCACGGCGTTACGTATTGAGAATTTTAAAAGCTTTAGAAGGGCAAAATGACGGGACCTGACAAATACTCTCATTAATAGAGTTTTCTCGCTTACTCAGTTCTCACTTACACAGGTTTGATGTACTTCAAAAAAATGAGAACGTTATGTATTTCACCAGCATCTCTGTTTTTTTTTTCATTTATCTGCACCGATTTACGTGATTCTTTTTTCATTTGGTAGAGGAAACCCGCATGGTGGTCCCATATAAATATTAACATTGCTTGAGGAGTTAATGAGTTAAGTCACTTTAACATGTACTTTTTCTACCTGGCCTATGTTGATGACATGATGGTTGTTTATTAACTTTTATCTGATCTACACAACCTCATATCCTTTCCCTTATACCTAACTTAATTGTTGTTGGAGCCTTTACAATGTAAAATTCATTCATGACAACAATTTGTTTGGGATACTCCAACTAAAAAGGGTATAAAGGCAAAAAGTCACCGACTTTTGAAAGAAGTTATTTTGGACTTTTAATGTTTTTGGAAGGCGGTTTTTTATTGCAAAAATATTATTTGTCGATTTTAATGTGATTAAGAATTTCCAATATAGGCCTACGAGTATGTCACATTGTATTAGATAACTAGAATTTTCAAAGATAAAGATATTTTGTTATAATAAAGGCGTGTTACGAAATATAATTACCTGATTACGTACCTACGTAGCTACTGAAACAAAGAAAGATTTACCTAGTGTATATTAAAATCCTCATGAAGATAGCTTCTGATAGTGTTATGATGGAAATTGATAACAATATAACAGATGGGGCAGTATTGATATCACTAGGTACAATCTATTTATACTTTACATTCGGGAATCCCAATTGAATAACTCACTCGTATTTTGAAGAAATATTTATGCGATAATAATATGGGAAATTATCAGAATAGGATGATATTATTAATATTATCTAGATACGATCTTCTACTGATAGGTATTATTAAGATGATGATATTGATGATCTAAGTGTAACGGTGTGATTAACAATTTTATTAAATTGGAGTTTTGTTTCCACATGATATTTTTGTTTACAAAAATAATTCGATGAGCGCGGCCATCATGCGCGTGTGAAGGGCTGCTGCGCATCAGATTCACTTACAATGCGTGCTACCCATTAAGAAACGAAGAAGGAAAAGGAACACTGCTAACCCAGTGGCCTACTGGCGAGGCGACCTTGAAAGATTACACCTGCCTGATCCTCCATTCCGTACTGGTATCGCCGCACCAGCGCTCGCAACCAGATACTCACAGACTGTTATTACTAAACACATATCCACTAAACAACCGACCTTATGACGGGCCAACGGCCAGCTATAAGCGAAGAGGAGCCACCTGTCACCCCGGGGTGCTGCGCTCCATTGTTCGACAATGCGGAAAGCGGGGGCGCGCTGCGCATTAGCAAAGAGAGTTTCAGCGACATGTGAATACAAAGTCGTAGTCGATATTGTGGCACTCGAAGAAATTACAGAAGTAACAGGACGTCAGGGCGAACGTGACGCACTATCGTTACTTCAGCTGTCGATACTAAAAAGAAATTCGACGCGGAATTGAAGGAGGACGCATTTTCGTAGAACAGCGTTGTTATGAGCAAGCGTGCCCGAAAGTTAGCAAAATTTTGGCAACGACACGGCAAGACTGACGCCGGCGCAGCTGATCTTCTATCAGCCACTACATCCCAAGATGATGGCAGGAAAAAACATTTATTTGTACAGTGTGATTGACAGTGAACTATAATTCTGCAAGGACAAACAATACCTCGTGTAGTGTACAGTGTACATTTATTTCTTCGAAACAGTTGTAATATTGAGGTGAGTTTAATCTAGATACGACCGTCACAGAGTAATTTCTCAATTATCATCAAGTTCAGTTTTCATAAAATTCAGGTAATGAGATAGAAGACACGATAGCCATGAAGTGGATGCGAATACTGAATAATAAAGTACCGAAACAAGATGAACAAGACCATGAATATTCCAAGAAGAAGGTTGAAAACAAACATTGCATTGTAATATTCCCATCGAATCCTCATTCGTGGGGCATCCGTTCATAATACTATGACTGTTGCCAAACCACAGCAGCACTAAATAAGGTCGAGCCATACGTTATAAGAGTCATGGCGTGCTATAAAACGGTCCACGAGACAACAAAACACATTTGCGAGAGATGAAATGTGGTGCTTTGGATCACAACGAGCTAAGCTTTGAATAGCTACTGTTGAACTAGAACCTCTATAGGTCACCCGCACCCAGATGCGACAGAGGAGGAAACACACACCTGTATTTTAACCTTAGAATTCTCTCTTTTAAGAATCTAATTCTTTAAAGTATATTTCATTGTAGTAAACCTTTTTAAATTCTACTGTACACGGTGCGATCACTACACAAAAGAATGGTGGCACATTTTCGAACACGGGTGTGTAATATATGGCGTAATAACAGATAGTATAATATCACTTGAAATAACGTTCACATGATATAATTTTCATATGGTATAAAACAAATAACCTAATGTCATGTGATCTAATTATGCATTTCATATAACCTTCTTTCGCTCTAATAACATTTACTATAACCTCATCATCATTCATCATCATAATTTCAGCCAAAAGACGTCCACTGCTGGACATAGGCCTCCCCCAAGGGAGGGTTTTGCCATAATCGCCACGCTTGGCAGGCGGGTTGGCGATCGCAGTAGGTACGGTTGTTACAAAAGCACTGAGAACGCTGCTGCCCATACTCTGGTAAGTCCCTTAGTCGCCTCTTACGACACCCATGGGAAGATATGGGATGGTGCTATTCTTTACGTCCGACACCATACAGACTCTATCCTCATCCAACCCAAATGATTTACCAACAATAGAGGGGATCTGGCCCTCGGCGGCCGCTGCCGCGGCACACTCGCTGGTCATTGTTTCTATTTCTAAATTATATTGAGCGTTACTTTATATTTTTAATATTATACTAATTGTACATTTAGTTCAAATGTGCTTTATTGAAAATGTTCATGAAACCGTATAAAATTAGGTAAACTGAAATTATATCAATAATTCATTAAATCATTTCATCGTTATACTAAAAAAAAAGTATTAAATTAAATTAGAAGTCCGCGTACCACTGGTCAATTTCCCTCACTCGTCAGTTTATTAATTCGACAGTTTCGTTGATTCGCCACTTTCGCTGATTGGACAGTTGTGTAAATTCGACAGTTGCGTCAACTTGACAGTTTCCATAATTTGCCAGTTTCGTCGATTCGTCACTTTTATCCAATTCGTCAGTCGAACTACAGTCGGTAGGAAATTTTCTGTTGATTTTAATATGTACCTATTGAGATCTATTTATTTATTTAACTATTTAATTGTTTATGAGTAAGAAGTTAAGTTTTTTTCATATTAATGTATGTATATATTTTAAGAGCCTTGTATATCCCACTGCTGGGCAAAGGCCTTCCCCATATCCTTCTAGGTACTTTTCTCCTGTGCCACTTCGAACCAGCCCTCGTGATGCACGTCTAAATCATCAAGGCTCAAATGGGATTGAGCGGGACACGTGAGCCAGATGCACGACGACCGCTGGGCAAAGGTCTGAACAGGATGGGTGCCTGAGGATGGACGGCGCGAAATTACGGAAACTGTCGACTGTCGAATTGACGCAACTGTCGAATTCACACAACTTTCCAATCAGCGAAAGTGACGAATCAACGAAACTATCGAATTAAATACACTGACTGAGGGAATCTGACCAGTGTTACGCGAATTCGAAATTAGGTCATGTGATCATTAGAACTTTTTTTATTTATTTAACAATTTATGTACACACTAAATATAAAGAAACGTAGAAAGGAACAGAAAATTGTATAAAGGTGATGCTTATTTCTAAAGAAATCTCTTCCAGCATACCTGCGAAAGGAGATACTAAAAAAGAGATGTAGACATAGTGTGTTAATAAAAAGAAAAGAAAATGAAATACATAAAACAGACAAATATTTTAAATATAATATACAATACATACATACCTACTCATAAATACAAAGAAAAACATATAACAATACTCTAAATACACTACAAAAACTAATAATAAATTGTTATTATTTCGAACGTTACGCACTACGCACCCTTCGAACACAGATTTATGGCTAAGGACTATAATTTTAAATGTAAAATGTACTAAATCTTCGAATAGTCTATCTGACAAAAATTCTCTCGAACAAAATTTCACTGTGATTGTGAAGGGCACACTTTTCAATGTAGGCACCGTGATTTTGCTTGATGCACATGAAACATTATTTTAATTTTAGTGGTTAATTTAGTGTTTTGGTTGTGGTCGTACCTTCCACATTGATGTCCATATCTCTTTCTTCTTCACTCTCAGTATTCGGCCCAGTTGCATGTAAGGAGATACTTCTACCTGATTTAGATAAATCAACCAGTCCTTTACAAACATGCAAGTGATAAGCGTAGGGATCGTTTACTGATAGTTTTAAAGTTGCAGTTGAATACATACCATTTCTTTTTATATGCCAAGGATAAACAGACGGTTTATATTAGAGATGAAACAGATAGTTGTTTGGCCGGATACCGAATAACGGATATTCGGCGAACTGCGAGGCCGGATATCCGACCGCCGGAGCTCCGGCGGAGAGTAAGTAGTTCTCTGAGGCAAATTGTGACATGTTTAGCGTCGTACAGCTGCGGGCAACGCGATTGCATCATTCGAGCGGTTTCGGGTCTCATCGGGACTCATGTTTAGTGCGGTGCGATGAGTTAGAGACGTTAGAGTACATACGTGTAGCTTTTAATAAAACTTATCGTAATTGCTAGTTAGTAGTGTTGTCTTATTTCATGTCCGTTTTAAAGGATATTTTAGAAAATGTATGCATATCCGGTATCCACTGGATAATGAGTTACTATCCGGTATCACCGAATAGTTACCGGATATCCGTTTCATCTCTGTATATATATCGTTTCAGATACCAAAACAGAATGCATTTTATAAAATGAACTAACCATCGGGATACAAAATGCTTCTGGAGGAACATCGTCATAAACATCTTGTCCAACTTTAAAATATAACCCTGAATTGAATTCTTTCTCATCTTTTAGTGTAAATATGAATCTATATACAACAGGTACACCAGGATATAGTATTTTTGGAATAGCTGGCAATATCTTTGTTTTAAAAAAATGAGAACTGTCCATAATACTTTTAAATCTAATGTAAATTGGACAAATTGTTTTTCAAAAGTAATGCTGGTCAGGATACTTGGCGTCGGAATACATACCACTGATGAAGTGGGTATTAAACATCGCCACTCTTCTACGGTATTTTCCTACGGTAATTTGTGGCAAGGGATGGGGGATTTATAACTCATTCCAGAGGGTTGGCCCCAAAGGCGAAACTACCTTGTGGAAATTTGTAACGATAGCCGCTGGTAACTGTGGTTCTGGCATCTCTATTTGTAACTCTACGTCCTTTTTCAAAGGCGCGGGTTGTGCCGACACGCCTTCTAGGGTTGGAGATGAGACTATGGTGTTGGTATGAGGAGCTTCTTCTTCGTTCTGTGTTCTTGATGTTGAGGTTGTTATATTATCTTTTAGAGAATCAAGCTCTGGCATACCGGGAATTTTCCGTTTCTTCAAGTCAGCTCCCATTTCACGCCATTTGCTTGCTGTCCTACATAATCCTGCCTTTAAATGAAAAGGTGATGGTCTGGTGGCTTGCATATGTTACAGTAAAATCGTAAATACCGTTAGATTGTAATCTATCTAGCGAGATTGAAAACTCTCGAAAGATTGCCAACCAAACATATGCTTACAATTGAACAACGCATTAGTTTTCGGTAGATAATAATCTATCGAAGTAAAACCGTAAAATTGTGAAATGCATGCGACGGAAAACACCTAGCGCGCTGATTGGTTGAACGGAAAATGTATGTTATTTAGGTTATTTTAAATGACTAACACTAACTTATTTATCATTCAAACGGTATCAGGTGGCGCCGAGGAAATATTTTGGATTTTCTTCATGGGTGGCGTTCTCTTGGTTTTCGGGGTCGCTGATAACGAAAATGAGGTCAAAATGGAAATCCAACATAGCGTCGAGGAAAATTAAAATCTAACGCAGCGCAGCGAGCGCAAGTTTTTCGAAGTTGCAAAGGATCACCCAACTGATCTTTACAATGATATGATTATTCATCAATTCTTCAAAAGTTTTTTTTAACTTTCTTTTCGCTTTTTCAAGATTGTGAGTGAAGTATTACTCTCACAGACTTCGTTTTATGCTTACATGAAAGAAAATGAAATGTACTACGACTCTATATTGATGACTTTTCTCTCAGAACTAGCGATTCGTCAATATTTGCTTTGGACGGGAGCAAAACTTCAAATTGTCAATTATCGAGAAAAAATTACTATCTTTAAAGGAATGAAGTTAAAATGTATAATTTTTGAGTTTTCGAGCAAAAAGTGCAAAAAGTCCAAAACTTTTGCAGTTTATCGCGTGATCACTAGTTTTTCAAAGTTGAGTTTCACTTCAACTCATATCACCCAACAGATCTATACAACATATCAAAAATGCAAAACTACATCAAGCTTTGCGGTTTTATTGTTAATTTCCACTGGCCTATAAGCTTTTATTATACGACTTGCCTTGTTAGTTTTTAGTTTGTTTGTATTGGTCCAATCTTGCAACTGAATTTCAAACCAGTTCCTCCCAACCGATTTGAGCTGAAATTTTGGACACACCTTTGATAATATTTTTTATGCCAGACAAAACTTAATCCTGCAGACAGGGTCGTCTCCTCACGAAAGATCTTTTCAATCTTTAATAGCGCTTTCATAAAACTTTGTATACGCGTTTGTTAGCATTTGATTTGAGTATATAACTATGTAGATATGTAACTAGATGTACTTAAATATTTAATGTTCGTAACTTATTAGGTATAAAATATAAACAATGGGATTTACTTCATAATAACATTATATTTATCTTGTAGTATATAACAATTAACCGTAGTAGTGTATATAACACAACGTTACGTAGCGATATATCAACCATAACTAATAAACAACACACATAATAATAACATAATAATCACATCATAATAACCACAATCATCTTCATTATCTTGTCTTGTGTTCTTGTTCTTGTATTTTATCACAATCGTCGTTTTATCACAATCATCATCGTTTTATCACAATCGTCGTTTTATCACAATCGTCGTTTTATCACAATCATCATCATTTTATCACAATCATCATCATTTTATCACAATCGTCGTTTTATCACAATCATCATCATTTTATCACAATCATCATCATTCTATCACAATCATCATTATTTTATCACAATCATCATTATTTTATCACAATCATTATTTTATCACAATCATCATCATTTTATCACAATCATCATTTTATTACAATCATCATCATTTTATCACAATCATCATTTTATCACAATCATCATCATTTTATCACAATATTAATCTAACCTAACCTAACACAATGACCATCGTCGTTATTCACAATCACTATCACAATCACCATCGTCGTTATCACAATCACCATCATCGTTATCACAATCACCATCATCGTTGTCACAATCACTATCATCTTTATCACGACAAATCAACAATATAATCAGAATAGTATTATCAACTATAATCAAAATCATATCATACCTTAGATGTTATCGCCTTAAAAGTCGTAGAGCAACTGAGCCCACTCCATTTTTTTTTTTTTGCGGAATGTCATCTCGCAGTTCTACCTAGAGAGGTTGTCGTCTGCTTAACCGGATAATCCTGTGGGTACCTTAAGTGTAAGGCCTCCAACCAGGGCATACAACTTACAAACTAAACGACTACACGCTAAGGGCACCCCCTGCGGGGTACGGGCCTCGGCTTAGGTCGTCGCTGGGAGAGGACAGCAAGGGGACAGGCTGGATCTGAGTGGTGTCATTAATTAGGGACTGATTTTGAACTACAGGCGCAGCAACGCGGGCTGGCACGAGCAAGGGACGGGGAGGGTTCGTATCGGGGCGTCGCGACGGGCCTCGACGGCGAGGACGGAATGTCGGCTGTTTGCGTCTGTGCTTTCTAAGTGTGCTAGTTTCCTTCCTGCTCTCCTGGAGGAGGGTAATAGCGTCATCGGGATCGACTAAAGTATGCCTTGGGCGGCGGATCTGACTAATTCGCGAGGGTTCGTAACGGGCGGCCGCTGCCGGGTTCGTGACGGGCGCGGGCGGTTACGGTGTTTAATAGCAGAATCGAAGAAGCGCTTGGATAGGCGCTTCATGAACTGAGCTAACGTGGGAATTTTAGGATTTTAAGATCTAAATGTAAACGGTCATTACGGACGTAATAGGGGGCTCCCGTGACTTTACGTAAGAATCGGTTCTGAAGGACCTGCATCCTATAGAGATATCTAGGCTTGGCGTGGGCGTACACGACGCAAGCGTAGGTCATGATTGAGCCCGCTCCAATGAGGCTCCGCTCTTTTATACCCGATAACAAACAAGTATGATTCACAAGTGACCGTTGAGTCAAATCAGTGTTTGACTTGTACACAAATAAGTTTGTTATTTAATTACTTCATTTTAACAATTGATTATACATTATGAAACAGATAATATTTGCATTTATAGGTATTTCCAGTATTTATGTATTTAATACTAGACACATAATAATTTCATTTATCTAACACGTTCAATTTTGATGGATAAAGATGATTTTTAAGATGACTTTATCCTGCAGCCAGGATCGTCTCCGCAAAAAGGAACTCCTCAACGGTTAATTGCAAGGATACGAAAATTTGTTAACGCGTTCATATTTGATGGGTAAACATGATTTCTGTCATGGCCTCTTTCTGCAGCCAAGATCGTCTGCTCACGAGGGAAGTCCTCAACGATTAATAGCACAGATACGAAAAAAAATGTTTAGATAATGATGCGTTATAAGAAAAAATTACGACAAAACTAAAATTATTTATTAAAAAACCTTTTGAAAAATAAGCTTTTTTTCGTTTTCATTTACTCCAAAGTTTATTTTCTTCTTTTAAGTGCATTTTATAAAAGCTTATTGTTCAAAAGGTTTTTTTATTGATAATTTTATTTCTTAATTAACTGACGTTAGAGAGACGAGTATATGGATAACGAAAGCATTACTCACAAACGAAATCCAATAGCCAGCACAGTTCTGAATACAGTATTTATAAAAGTCATATAAATATGGACTAAAAAAAACATGACAATAAAATGTTTCCCGCAGGTAGGCGATGGATGCATCAGTTCCTCACGTACTACTAAGCATAGCATTAGCTGCTTTGCTGCCGATGGCTTCTCTGAACAGCCACGACGGTGTGGCCAAAGAGAACATACCACACTCGAGGCAGAAGAGGATACTCTGGATCACGAACGATGGCCGCTTGGCGTTGCCTCCCGGTACTACAATGAATATCGCACCGTCACTGTCGATGCCATTCGTAAGGAATCCACCGAAAGGATTCTGGTCTAGTGTGTCTATCAGTTTCCCTTTCAAAAGTAAGTGCTGTTTTGTACAACATTTCCATATTGTTTTGTATGAATTTAATGTTATATAAACACGGTCTAAGAAATATTGTGAGTATTGTGACGCAAAATTTTATCACAGACTATTAATTATACACGGTTAATTTTAGGTCGTTCTGGAACCGAAAGCCATAAACTCGATCATCGAACTCAAAACGATTGGGACTATTCAAAAAAATTATAAATTAAATTTTCCTGTTTTTTTTTTATTTATTTTTTTGTTTTTTTTAAAAAAAAAAACTCGATAAATTAAATTTATACATATATATTTTTGTTATTTTTGAAAAAAACAGTCCCAATCTATAATGTATAATGTATACGTTTATGGCTGTATACGTTATTTAAAAAAAAAACATCTATTTCATACAAACGTGCAATACCCACCGATACCCCCTAAATTAATGTGTAATAAATTATTTTTCTTTTTAATTTTATTTGCATTTTGTTCCGATTAATTGCAGGTAGATTTGAATACAAAATGGAATTTGCGAAATGCGTTAGTACTTTCAGGCCTACTGAGTAGATCAGTTGAAAGTAAAAATAACATAGTTTTATCTTAGTAAGTATAACAAAAAAAAATAAAACCGACTTCAAAAAACACAAAAAAGTGAAAAATAACTTTAGCTTCAGAAGTCGGTGACCTTTGTTTGATTCATTTAGTTTTTTTTTGTCACCGACTTCTGAAGCTAAAGTTATTTTTCACTTTTTTGTGTTTTGTGTTTTTTGAAGTCGGTTTTATTTTTTTTGTTAAAAAGTTTTTTTATTTCTCCATTTTTAGTTGTAAGTAATATCCTCTATAAATATTATATGCATTTATTTTACATTGTTAACAATACATGTCATGGTAATAGACTTATCCCCAATAAATGGAACTTAACATATCTAAACTGTCGAAATTTGGGTGTATTGTACACATCTGCGTACCCCTCAGAGCATACAGGCGTAATGTTACGTCATGATGTTGTATAAACAATAAATATCCAAGCGATGGCAGCAATCACGACCGATTTACTGTCTAGTTTTGAAGAGTTCCATTGTACGTATATATCTCCGAAGATCAGCATCAGATCTTCACCAAATTTAAGTGCGACCATCTCAGAAGTATATTCTTTCAATTAAAAAAATAATTTTGAGAATCGCTCCACAAATGGAGGAGAAATCGGTGAACATACATGAAATTATACCACACGACTGAAGCAAAAATGTTCATAAAATGAAAACTACTGGGCCAAATTATGTTAATTTTTTATGGGATCAAATGGCAACTATTCCGCATCAAACTAAAAAAGAATCACGTAAATCGGATCATAAATCTCAGCGTAATCGGTGTACATACATAAAAAAAAAATAAAAAAAATACCCATCGAATTGAGAACCTCCTCCTTTTTGAAAGTCGGTTAATAATAATTTAGAAAAACTAAGAGGAGTTCGTGGTAAATAGTTGCAGCCGCTCGGGTCGAATCCATGCTTGCCTAGGTTGGTCCGTGGCAGTCCGTAAATAGCCTTTTCTACGCCCTGCGAGCTTCTATAACTGCGCCCTTGTTTTTTAGATATTTTATGTACCCTAGCTAGAGCAATGCTATGTATAGCCCTACTTTATTAATACAAGGCCTACTTTAAGCACAAGGACCTTGGTGTTGGTGGACCAATTATCAAGTTCACTACTGCAAATGCATTGCCCACCCTGATGCTTAAGATATTAAATTTTTGGGCCACTACACAAATACGCTTGTGCGCTGCCAAAAACATGAGCGCGATGTTTTATCTATTTACGTTTTTGATGATACTGGCATGGTACGTTTGTGTTGGAATCGAGCACTAGGGGCGCAGCGGGAACTTATCAGGAGCAAACCGAAAAAATAATAGTCCTGCCTGGTCTAGCCATTCTTGCGCCCCCAGAGTCTACGCCCTGTGCCTGGGCACCGGTGGCACCTCCCTATGCACTGGTCCGTGGATGGGTGACCACTGAGCACCCATTACATACCGAGTTTTCTCCGTGCCTCGGAAAGCAAGCTAAGTCGTTGGTCCCGGCTATCATTTGTAGATCTTTGACAGTCGTCACAAGTAGTCAGTGGCCCAAAAGCCTGACAACCAGTCTTACCAAGGGGTATCGTATTATCCAGTACTAACTGGGTTGTGGAGGTTGGATAGGCAGTTGCTCTATCTGGTATTCAGCTGCATCCGGGTAACTGGAAGCTGACCCGAACATAGTGGTGAAAAGGCTATATAAATCATGTCGCATTTGGAAAAACCATAATCAGTTGTTTCAAATTTTTGCAGTCAATAAAGTAATTGGTTTATTAAATTTCAGTCAGCGTTAACATGTATTTAGTTGTTAATGATAATTTAGAAACTACTTACATCTTAATATAGTTAATTCTTCTGTACGTGTGTTTGTCACCTAACTCCTCCTAAACATAGATTTGTATGTAATTTTGTGTGTATATTTGATTGGGTTTCTTAATGGTTTGAAAACGCAATTGGACCCGGTAGGTGACGCTGTTTTCGGTGTGTCACTGACTTCTCTCAGGGGCCGCCTCCACGAGCGAGAATCGCGGCGATATTATCGTCCTTGCCACGTTTTTCTATACACTCTCTTTTGGGCCGTGTCCACCAGCGAGAGAATCGCGGAGATATTTTCGTATAAAAATACGTCAAATCGCCGCGATTCTTTCGCTCGTAGAGGCGGCCCCATAAATAGCAGAGACGATTTTAATGATATTTTTTGTGTCCTTTCGAGTGGGTCCCTGCAAGGTTTGAATTCACAAATGGACCCGGTAGGATTAGTAATAGGGTCTCGTCGGTTACCCTTCGGGTATGGA
This sequence comes from Xestia xanthographa, assembly GCA_905147715.2. Lineage (NCBI taxonomy): Eukaryota > Metazoa > Arthropoda > Insecta > Lepidoptera > Noctuidae > Xestia > Xestia xanthographa. The sequence continues at coordinate 16,470,478 of LR990650.1, read as the reverse complement.
ACCCTGAAAATGTGAATGTTAAATTTAAAATATCATATTTAATGTGGTAATGTGGCGCTGCTTTTCCGGGCAGGACGACGTCTTCCGGGTCCGCTACTATTATACATAGAGTATTGAAAGAGTCAACTTAGTTGAAGCTCATGTAGTTCCAGTTAGTTACGTATTACTGAGAATTAATGGTAGTGTTAAATAAACAGTTAAATGTATTAGCGGAAAAGTAAAAGTAGATACTTCTTCTCATGGTGTTTAAACAATTTCTCCTCTCTCATCAAATCCTAATACCCTATGAATCTTAGTAAAAGATTGCTTGAAGACTGGAAGACGTTACGTTGGAAGGCCTCCCACTAGGTGGACCGATGACCTGGTGAAGGTTGCGGGAATCCGCTGGATGCGAGTCGCACGGGACCGGTCAATGTGGCGACACTTGGGGGAGGCCCAAGTCCAGCAGTGGACGTCTTTCGGCTTAAATGATGATGAAAATATTGTGTACGAGGCTTTTATCATCGGTAGTCGGCTATCGAGCTCAGTCCTTAAATCGCCGGTCGCCAATGCTTGAAGTCAAAAGTATGCCAAGGGCCAAAAAATATATTTGATGAATGAGGTTGTAGATTTCTAAACTAATTTCCAAACAAAGAAAGTAAGCGACGTGAGTTACAATTTTTCTTATGAATTTCAGTGGACTTTGACAAACTTGGTTTGACGGACAATGAAAATCCTTACGGAGCATTCCCACCCATTTTGGCCCGATCTATGGGAAGAGCGGCAGTGTCCATGATGGCGGACTATGTGGGACAGTACTTGGACAAGAGACGAGGCAAGCGATTCACAGGAGAAAATATCACTCCTGAGGTTGAAAAGGATATACTTGATAGATTGCATGGAGGAGAGAGGTAATGTGTGATGTATAATAACTTAAAGCTACCATAGTTGTCTTTTCCTTTTTTAACCGACTTCAAAAAAGGCGGAGGTTATTAATAAACGACTGTCTCGTTTGTTATGCAAATCTTAAAATCTTTAACAAAGGCTCGATTCCTGACTTAAGACCTAAGCAGACAAGGAGGGGCCCTTGTCTTTTTAAAGAGTTGACTTGTTGCGTTATGTATTCTCCAAAGGTACAGGTGGACCTGTAGTACCACCACTTGTTTTCGGGGAATTTTGTCCTCCACAAACAAAATTCCCTTGTCTGCGCAAGCCTTAAAAGGGTAAAAGGGAACACACACAGAAGCCGTCCGCACGTATTTCTATGGGTCTCCAACAACGTGGTAGCTAGCAACAGTAGCGGTTACGTTATTGGCCGTCACTTTCACCTTCGAGCCGAACACATCAGAATCTGATGTGTCCGGCTTTTTTTTAGTCAGGAATCACCCCTATCTGATGATCAGATAGGGATGATTCCTGACTAAAAAAACATATGATTCATGTTTAGTCCGTCAGTTAGATTATCGAAAAATATTGGATAAGTACATGTTTTTTTGTAAACCAGTCTTACCAAGAGGTATCGTATTACTCAGTACTAACTGGGTTGTGAACGTCAGATAGGCAGTCGCTCCATGTAAAATACTGGTTTTCAGCTGCATCCGGTTAGACTTGAAGCCGACCCCAATAAAATTAGGAAAAGGCTAGGCAGATGATGACGTGTTTTTTGTTTTATCAAATTAATAAAAAATTACGAAGATAAAACGTGTCAGAGATCATGAGTCCGGCTTGTGACGTCACTTTCCGGCAAAAACGTACTCAAATGTGACGTCACACGAGTTTAGAACGCATTGTATCGTCTTCATTTTTGGTTTACGTGAAAAAAGGGTGTTTGAAATTCTTTATGTGATTTGAAACAACAACAACAGCCCATAACGTCCACTGCTGGACATAAGCCTCTCCCATGATGGGAGGAATTTGCCGTAATCTCCACGCTTGGCAGGCGGATTGGAGATCGCAGTGATGAAAGACTAACAGAAAACGCTGCTGCGCATTCTCTGATCTACGGAGGCGCAAGGTGTTCTGCCTCAGACATTAGTCGCCTTATACGACACCCGTGAGTGTAATGGGTTGGTTCTATTCTACTCTGCCGGAGACCACACGGCTAAGTGATTTGAAAACCGGCGCCAATTAGTCAAGTAATCGAATAATTGTAGTAAACAGTAAAATGTTTCAATAGAATTTTGTTACGTCTACTAGAACAATTCGCCTGGTTCACTAGATAATAGGTTTTGTTGTTATTTCTTCCTCAGATAGCATGATCTTCAGTTAAGTTAAATAGGCACAGATGTAGATAAGTCTAGGACATAATTTTGCGAATCATTCGTTTTGAAAGTGTTCTTTGTTATCTAGATAAATTCGCGTTTAGATAAATACCAGACAAACAAGAACTCAAATTCTATTTAGACGATACTAGTATAATAGGCTTATCAACTGAAAAAATCGAATTAGTCCGTCAGTTAGATTTTCAAGAAATATTTGATCCGTATTTTTTCTTTTATTACGTACACCAAAATACACGAAGATACAACGCTTTTAAAATTCTCAATATGTCACGCCGCGCCATGGTATTATTTTGTGCGTTCTGGACTTCTGACGTCACGAGCCTCGTTCTTCGTTCCCGTGTTTTGATGCGTTTTATCTTTGTCAATATTCATTGATTTACAAAAATAAAAAATACGTGCCCATTATTTGCCAATTCTCTAACTGACGGACTAAATAGATTTGCAATTTATTGATGGTGGAAACTAGCTTATTGTATGTATTTATTCTGCATTTACTTATTTAATTTTTTCGACTAATATGACACATTAACGTAGTCTTTCATCATTTTCAGAGCAATATTGTATGGAATAGCAGAGGATATGTTCGCAAACTTTGGGTTAAATGGAAAAGAATGTCTTCTACGAGCTATTTGCGAAATCCAAGCACACGAGCTCAAGAACTTCGGTCTTTTCGGAGAAATTATGAAGCTGTTCTTTACGTACGTACATTGTTAATCTTACTAATATTATAAATGCGAAAATTGTTTTTTACTTTTTCACGTAAAAACTACTTAACTGTTTGGGTAAAATATAGCACATAGATAGTTTATAACCAGGATTAACACATAGGATTATTTTTAACCCGGTAGTAGGTATGATCCCGTGGGACAATTATTGAACTCCACGCGGACGAAACTGTGGGCAAAAGCTAGTTATTTATAGATTTAAAGAACACAACGTTCCCTCGTTCGTTTTTTTTTTGTTCTTCTACGACGTGTGTGCAAAATCGGAAGCAATATCGCCGGTATTTCCTAAGGTCAGTTCAGTGAGTTCCAGTGTAACCGGATGCGGCTAGGTATATCGGTATTAAACACAGACTGACGTGTATCCAGTTGTAGATCGTATCTAGCCGGCATTCTACGGGCTTTTAAGTACTAATGACGAATTTCATTGATGGGTTTTCAATGTCTCGCGCTTTACGAGAAACGGCGGGATCTAAAGCGTTTTGTTGTTTATTACAATCTGAAATTTCTTTTTTCAGGCCTAGCAAGTCCCCATACGCACATCTTCTAGACGAATACGTGGAGGCCCAGAGGGCAGGGCAAGCGGGGGGGGAATGTTGGCCTTATTACAGGCTATGTCCCAAGAGTATCTTCCAATCTTCGAACAAATACGCGTGTGTATCGCACATTAATATTTTTATACTACACTTGCTTAGTAAGTGTACCAATACTACCCCACTAATAGGCTTGAAAGCTGTTCATTAAACCTTCTCAAAAATCTAGGCAGTTATGTTGTATGGAATTTCATTACTGCCCTGAAAATCAGGGTAGTAATGCATTACTAACGCGTTTTGTTTTTGTTTTTTTTTGTCTTGATGACGTGATCATCATCTTCCTGCCCTTATCCCATGTTACTTGGGGTCGGCGCAACACGTTTTTTATCTTTTCTTTTCTTTTTTTATCTTTTCTTTTCTTTTTTTATCTTTTCTTTTCTTTTTTTATCTTTTCTTTTCTTTTTTTTATCTTTTCTTTTCTTTTTTTATTTTTTCTTTTCTTTTTTTATCTTTTCTTTTCTTTTTTTATCATTTCTTTTCTTTTTTTATCATTTCTTTTCTTTTCTTTTCTTTTCTTGCAAGTGTAGTATAAAGCAGTATATATCACTCGAGGGTAAGTACAGATTACTAAACTCGTGTGGTTCACGGCCCTCCGCTTCGCGTCGGGCCTCAAATGCACACTCGATTAGTAATCTGTGCCTTACTCCCCTTGGTGAATAAATAGCTATTATGAGCTTCATTAGGTTAGCCTTTATTGTGTTATCGATCGTGTTTCGTAGGAGCTTCATGTTAAACCAACTTTACTTTTCTAGGCTTCAAAATTCATGACGAAGAAAGTAACAGTATTTTATTTTTGGGCTTATACCTACTTATTTACAGGAAAGACGCAGAAGATTTACACGGGCGGCAAGAACACGAAGACGTCGAAGAAAATAAAATAGAAGATATAAAGGCAATGTAGAACAATTTAGGGCCAAGTTCACACAAACACATTTTCATGTTCAAAAGAGTTTTTTAAACAGCTGTTTTTAGATAATCAGACTGTTATCTTTTCGGTGAACTTGGCCCTTAGTGATGACACATCATCCGCCGCATCGCCGAGAAACGCATCATCGTTCTCTTGCCTTTATTTTATTCCTATTTATTTACGTTCTTATTCTATACTCTTGTATTATTAATCTTCGTCTCATGAGTCTAGCTAGCCATATCATCTTTCACACAGTCCCTCGTGCGCACAAAATTATAATTTTAATAAGGAACGTTACATTGATCGGTCTGTCTGCGCGCGCTTAAAATTTGTTTAAGTAGTTACATTTTTGGATTTTCTTTTTAAAGGAGAATTACCAAATTGGTCCAAAAATTGATAAAATTTTACTACCTACGTAGCTCATTTTCATCTATGGATCCGCAAAAATCTATCGCACAGAATTATCGATATTAGCTAAAACGTGAACTTGAGAAAAAGTTGCACATTCACTTGACAACCTTTTCTTATAGCAGGCAATGTGGTAAAAAAATAAAAGCCCGACTATGGCATCGATCACTAATAAAAAACATTAGTGATCGATGGACTATGTTAGTATAGGTTTGTATAGCTTAGAATTTGATGCACATTTGCACACATAGTTAGTCCAACAGTATAAGTCAACCCATAATAGAGTTGACTCTATTGTGCAAATCTGCTGTCCTCAGGGTTGACCCTGGGGGCAGCAGATTTGCTGGGGCTGCGGGACTTTTCGAAAGAGATACCGCGGCCCCGGTATACAAAGGGCAAAGAAGAAACATGGATGGGTTTTAGTCAGTAAAAGTCTGACACTTCCTCCCGCTCCGCCAGAGCGAGAGGAGTCATTTGATAATTTCCCTCCCGAAAAAAGGGGCAGCAGATTTTTGGTTGGACTAGAGCCCTAACTTTTTTGGTCATTCTCCTTTGTTTAGATTTTAATTTATCATAATAGTTTGATCAATTCTATTTTACGTTTCTATGTTATATTGCGCATCTTTGTTGTCACTGTATATTGTACTGTGTATTAAGGAAACACGTGAGTATAAAGTAGCTTGTGATTTTGTAAATGTTAATGCATTTATAGTTGTTATGTAATATAATTTATTATTCTAAATGATGGCATTTTTTATAAACTAACTATTGTTTACAAAAATAATTCGATGAGCGCAGCCCTCAAGCGCGTGCGAAGGTCTGGTGCGCATCAGATTCACTTACAATGTGTGCTAACCCATTAAGAAACGAAGCAGGAAAAGGAACACCGCTAACCCAGTGGCCAACTGGCGAGGCGACGTCGAACGATTACACCCGCCCGAGCCTCCATTCCGTACCGGTATCGCCGCGCCAGCGCTCGCAACCAGATACTCACAGACTGTCATTACTAAACACATCGCCACTAAACAACCGACCTTATGACGGGCCAGCCATAAGCGATGAGGAGCCACCTGTCACCCCGGGGTGCTGCGCTCCATTGTTCGACAATGCGGAAAGCGGAGGACGCGCCGCGCATCACAATTAGCGAAGAGAGTTTCGGCGACATGTGAATACAAAGTCGTCGTCGATATTGTAGCACTCGAAGAAATTACAGACGTCCCAGGACTTGAGGACGAACGTGACGCACCAACGTTACTTCAGCTGTCGATACCAAAAAGAAATTCGACGCGGATTATATCAAAGGAGGACGCATTTTCGTGGAACAGTGTTTGTTATGCGCAAGCGTGCCCGAAAGTTAGCGAAATTTTGGCAACGACACAGCAAGAGTGACGCCTGCGCAGCTGACCTGCTATCAGCCACTACATCCCGCGATGATCGCAGGAAAAGGACATTTATTTGTACAGTGTGATTAACAGTGAACGATAATTCTGCAAGGACAATAATACCTCGTGTGGTGCGTCCATGAACATTTATTCCTTCGAAACAGTTGTGATATTGAGGTGAGTTTAATTTAAATACGACTGTTACAGAATAATTTCTCAATTATCAGCAAAACTCGTACATAAGTTTTATCAAATACATTATTTAAATGCGGCCTCAATTAATTCCTGTTTCAAGTGTCACGAAGTGCGCTCTTAGAATCGTCCTGGTTTATAATTGTAATCTTAATCTATCACTGTTTCAACTCATTCATCAATTTGGTGCTAATTCATTAACACATCACTTGGCAGCGAGTGTTTTATCGCACGTAGCGCGGATTAATGAATATTAACGATTTATAACTGTGTTAACGGACGAATTTCATCTATAGCTTTACGCACTGTCTCTAACTACTAAATACATGAATTATTTATAATGTGGTTCAAAATTTTAAGATATAATTAGGCGTGCAAAATGGACCTAGTTAAGATTTTTTACTGCAGCTCTTTTAATAATCTAATTTGAAAATGACGTGTGCCTAGACAGCGTGTTACTAGAAATAATAACAGTTCATTCAACTTTATCTACATAGACTGTAAAGTATTAAGTTTGTTAACCCGAAGTTCGTATTAAATGATCTTAGCGATGCAATTTTAATTGAAATTAAATGAAGACTGGAGAAGTATTCATAAAATTCAGGTAATGAGTTATCAGACACGATAGCCGTGAAGCGGATGCGAATACTGAATAATGAAGTATCGAAAGTAGATGAACAAGACCATGAAGATAACACGAAGAAGGTTGTAAACAAACACTGCATTGTAATTTTCCCATCGAATCATCATATCTAAAGTGGGGCATCAGTTCATAATACTATGTAGTGTTGCCAAACCACAGCAGCACTAAATAAGGTCGGGCCATACGTTATAAGAGTCATGCCGGTGCTATAAAACGGTCTACGAGTTAAAACAATAACACATTTGCGAGAGATGAAATGTGGTGATTTGGACCACAACGAGCTTAACTCTGAGAAGCTTTGAATAGCTACTGTCGAACTAGATCCTCTTTAGGTCACCCTAACCTAGATCCGACAAAAGAGGAAAATACACCTGTATTTTAACCTGTCTTTGTGTGGTCCGTAAATGTTTCTTAAGTAAATATTGACACAGAATTTAAGAGGAATGGGCAGCATTTACATGTGTATTCATAAAATAATATAAACCGCAACCGCAATGCACCAGCCAAACGGGGTGATTACCGTAATAAAGTATTTCAATATTAATTCACGGTAAAAAGTAATCAAAATCAACAACATAAACTCAATGGGAACTGAGAAATGATAACATACTGTTTGAATTACTTGTTTTCAAAACCGATTCCTTTAATCAATAAATCGCAATTTCTTTATTGACTCCGGCTATCTTTAAGCTGAATTTTTGGAAAATGATTTTAGCTGTATTCTACTGAGCCATTTTAAGTTGTCAACAAGACCTATATGATTGCTTTAGCACTATCAATCCATGTTGAATAGCGAATAGAAAAACAGAGATAATCAGTATGATTGGAAATATTAAATTTACGCATAATTAGAAACGAAACGTCAGTCGTCAGATAACATAATGGCGTCAAAGAAACATGATTTAATTTATGTAGCAAATAGCTTACATTCCTATGCCAATTATGATGTAATCTAACGTAACATAACAGTAAGCTTGCACACATTCATCAAGTTATTACGGATGGTGCTATCTCAATAGCGGTGTCTTGATCTAAGTTACTTTACCATCATTAACGAGTTATTGACATCGGAAACAATACAAACAGCAATAAATATCGATTCGTTGAAGTCGAGCACACTAAAAATAAAACATGACTGCAAGACACACAAAAAAACCAATACTGATAAATTATGGACAACAGCAAAAATAAGTACCTAGAAGACAGATATGAATAACAGCTGATTCTAAAAGGAAACGATATAAAAAGACGCTATAAAATAAATAACAAACTAGTGACTTAACGAGTTATTGACATTGGAAACAATATAAGAAGCAATCAATATTAATTTGTCGTAATCGGACATACTGAAAATAAAACATGACTGCAATAGTTAAAAAAAAACCGGACTGATAAATTAAGTACAACAAACAGAAATGAGTAATCGAAGAGAGACGTCAATAATAGCTGATATAAAAGCAAGCCAAATAAAATAGACGGTACAATATAATATATAATAAAACCAGTGACTCAGGTTTCAAAGAAAAGACTATTATAAAAAGAAAACAGAAGTGATTGATCACTGAAACCAGTTAAAGTTATTCGACATTTATTTTTCACATTCAAGATCAGATTAGGAAATGATTTTTAACGTGAAAGTGTCGAATGCTTAATGAATTCGTGATGACATTTCAATACGTTACCAATTCGATTGAACGTAGGACCCTATTGACATCCTACGTGCCAGGAATAGGAAATCCGTTAACAATATCGACATCAACAAAAAAGGTGATCGATTAGAAAATATCGTAGGTCATGCGATCTAAACCTCGTAAGGCTATCACCTTACGAGGTTTAGATCGAATGAAGTAGCAACAGGAAATGAGTAATATAATCGTAGAGCTGTTAAACATAGAACTATTTGCAAATGATTAACACTTAATAGATGTTTGCGTAAACTGGTGTTGCATTTAGGTTTTTGTTTTATTGGTGGCGCAAAGTCAAGAGAATGTATGCGTATGCAAAACGCAAGAAACACGACTTTTTGTTTCATGTAGTACTTGAATGTTTAGAAGTTATTGACTGTTAAGAAATATTGCACATAACCCCTTTTATAAAAGCAGAGAGAGCATTGTGAAAATATTTATGTGACTTGTTGAATGGTAGTTGAAGATGTATGATTTAATATGAAGTTGACGATCCCTGACAGGTTCAACAACGAATCATAATAAAGGTGTTATAGCACAATCGTTCCCATCAAACTTGTCGCAGATTTATAATCGATTGTCGCATTGAACTGGTTGCCCGACCTGTAGATCTGGTCTGGGATATTATGCGGGTTCAGGCAATCAACTCACTTGACCTGTATTACATTCAACTAGTTAGTTGGACGCGTTAACAGGTTTGATCCTTGTCAAACACTACTCAGTGTCCCCGGGATTGTTACTAGTTCTAGAATCAGTCAAAGCAACCCCATAGAAGAAATAGAAAAATGAATTAATTAATTGAAATACCTTGTAAATCATCATTTTGGTTGTCGTTATTTATTTCCAAAAGTTCAAGTTCAAAGTCACGATAACTTAACAAATCAACAACACGAAAGAAATTCTAGTTTATTTTTTCTAAGGATAGCTTGAGTCTGGAAACAAACAACTTGAATCTAATTCTTTATAGTATTTTTCATTGTAAACCTTTTTAAATTCTACTGCACACGGTACGATCACTTCATAAAAGAATGGTGGCACATTTTCGAACACAGATTTATGGCCAAGGACTATAATTTTAAATGTAAAATGTACTAAATCTTCGAATGGTCTATGTGACAAAAAGTCTCTCGAACAAAATTTCACTGTGAAGGCCACACTGTTTAATGCAGGCACTGTTGTTTCCATAGGGTCCACATGAAACATTTTTTTCATTTTAGTAGTTAATTTAATTTTTATAGTGGCAAGATACAGCTTGTGAGAGTTAGTAACTACGAACTGATCTTCAATATAACCATGTGTAACTGAAGAATTGGACATATCTAATAAAATAGGATGTATTTTAATTGGATGCGGAAGCACCTCTGCAAAGACTTTTATGGTTTTCGACATAATACACTTTTCGGTTTCTGGTTCCAGAAATTCTAACTCATAGTAACTATTGTGACAACCAGTGCGTTCATTTTTAGTAAAATATACCGGAATTTTGACTTTTTCGTATGGTTTCAGAAACAAATAAGTAGACTCGAATACAAACGTGTCTAAAGCAAGGTCAATAATGTTTTCGACAAGAAACTTCATTGATTCGATAATATTCATTGATTGTAAACTGTCTTGCTTTTTTGGAGAATTTATGGTTGTGGTACCTTCCACATCGATGTCCATATCTCTTTCTTCTTCACTCTCAGTATTCGGCCCAGTTGCTTGTAAGGAAATATTTATATCTGATTTAGATAAATCAACCAGTCGTTTACAAATATGCAAATGATAAGCGTAGGGATCGTTTACTGATACTTTTACAGTTGCAGTTGAATACATACCATTTCTTTTTATATGCCAAGGGTAAACAGACGGTATATATATCGTTTCGGATACCAACACAGAATGCATTTTTGAGAATGCACTAACTATCGGGATACAAAATGCTTCTGGAGGAACATCGTCATAAACATCTTGTCCAACTTTAAAATATAACCCTGAATGAAATTCTTTCTCATCTTTTAGTGTTAATATGAATCTATATACAACAGGTACACCAGGATATAGTATTTTCGGAATAGCTGGCAATATCTTTGTTTTCAAAAAATGAGAACTGTCCATAATACTTTTAAATCTAATGTGCATGTATTCATTTGCACAGTTTATCACCGTGAATTGGACAAATTGCTTTTCTAAAGTATTGCTGGTCAGGATAATTGGCGTCGGAATACATACCACTGATGAAGTGGGTATTAAACATCGCCACTCTTCTACGGTATTTTCCAACGGTAACTTGTGGCTAGGGATGGGGGATTTATAACTCATTCCAGAGGATTGGGATCCCAAAGGCGAAACTACCTTGTGGAGATTTGTAACGATAGCCGCTGGTAACTGTGGTTCTGGCAACTCTATTTGTAACTCCACGTCCATTTTCGAAGGCGCGGGTTGTGCCGACACGCCCTCTGGAGATGGAGATGAGACTATGGTGTTGGGATGAGGAAATCCTGACTCTTCTTCGTTCTGTGTTCTTGATGTTGAGGTTGTTATATTACCAGTTAGAGAATTAGGTTCTGGTATACCGGGAATTTTTCGTTTCTTCAGGTTAGCTTCCATTTTACGCCATTTGCTGGCTGTCCTACATAATCCTGCCGTTAAATCAAAAGGTGATGGTCTGGTGGCTTGCATATACAACTTGTCTATTATCATACTCTTTCGCCACTTTGCTCCTTGAATCTTTCGCTTGCAGTCGGTGTCTGCTACATGCATGCGTTGCACTAATTCTTCCCATCGTGGCAAGCATCGAAAATCAACCTTGTGTTTGGCTTCAAGTGATTTTATAAACTTCTCCACATCGACGTCATAGTAATTGTTATCCCTGATACGTATATGAGTGCACTTTTTTGGTTGGATCATGATATTACAATATTTATTTTTGCTGATGAAATAAAGTGGCTACGTGTTTGTGTTTTGACGTCTGGTTGACATAAATTTAATTGTTTTTACTTGATCTATTTATTTTTAATTACTGACGTTATGAGCTAATGGCTAACAAAAACATTACTCACAAACGAAATCCAATAGCCAACACAGTTCTGAATACAGTATTTATTATATACTAAGTCTATGATTTATACAAGTCAAATAATTATGTACTTAACTAAAAAACAGCATGACAATAAAATGTTCCCCGCAGGTAGGCGATGGATGCATCAGTTCCCCGCGTACTATTAAGCATAGCATTAGCTGCTTTGCTTCCGATGGCATCTCTGAACAGCCACGATGGTGTGGCCAAAGAGAACATACCACACTCGAGGCAGAAGAGGATACTCTGGATCACGAACGATGGCCGCTTGGCGTTGCCTCCCGGTACTACAATGACTATCTCACCGTCACTGTCGATGCCATTCGTAAGGCATCCACCGAAAGGATTCTTGTCTAATGTGACTATCAGTTTCCCTTTCACAAGTAAGTGCTGTTTTCTACATTTCCATCCTGTTTTTATGAATGTAATGTTCTTTACACACGGTCTCAGGGCGTATACACGTAGAACGCTGGCTACCGGCGCCGATCTGCGACCAGCGCCGATAAGCGCCGAACGTCACCGACAAGTTCCGACCTGCTTATCGGCGCTGGTTCGGCACAAGGTATAGAGACAGGCTACGGCAACTACTTGCGCGGACCGGTTCCGATAAGCGCTGGCAGACCGGCGCCGGTATTAAGCGTTCTACGTGTATAGTACGCGCTAAGGAATATTGTTACACAAAATTTTACCATAGACTACATTGCATAGGTTATTTTAAAATAAACAACTTATTTATATAAAATTGCAATACCCCCGAAACCCTCAAATTAATGTGTAATAGATTATTTTTCTTTTTTTTTTAAATTTATTTACATTTTGTTCCGATTCATTGCAGGTAGACTTGAATACAAAGTGGAATTTATGCGTCAGTACTTTCAGGTCTACTTAGTAGAATAGAGCAGTTGAAAGTAAAAATAACATAGTTTTAACTTAGTATTATAATTTGTAAAAACTAAAAGAGCTCGTGGCTCTAAATAATAACAGCTACTCGGGTCGATCTTAAGGTTAATCCATGCTTGCCTAGGTTAGTCCGTAGATGGGTGGCCACCCATTACATACCGGGTTTCCTCCGTGCCTCGGATAGCACGTTAAGCCGTTGGTCCCAGCTGTCATTTGTGGATCTTTGACAGTTGTTACAGGCAGGCGCGGATACAGGGGGGGGGGGGGTAATGGGGGCAATTGCCCCCCCCCCCCCCCCCCTGAACCGGACCAAATGCTTCATAATATTGTCTTGGACGTCGCCAAGAGGAAGCAGCTGCCCCTAGCCTAGAGGCTTAGGATTTTTAAAAGTTATAGCTTTTCCTGCCTGATGCCATAGAATAGATAATAAGTAATAAATTGTAGCGTAAAATGGAATCACTCAAATTAAGATATTGTTTAAACCTGCGAAAAAACATTTATCAAAAAGGCTCCATTTTTCTACCTCTAGACTGGCACTCCTATTGGATTTTTGCATGATCGACCTATACAAATGTATAGGTGTCGATCATGCAAAAATCCAATTTATTTAAGGCTCTGTGTAAATACACAGAGCCTTAAATAAATTAGGAGCCCCTTGCCCCGAGGCCTTGTATGCAATTAGGTATACTATAATTATCTGAAGCAATGATTAAAAATTTCGAGCTCGCTTCGCTCGCTCTTGCAGGCTATATTTTCTTTATTTTTGTCTATAGGAGGCCCAGGTAAGGTCGGTAGGAGAAGTGTTAAAATTTTCGCTCTACAGACTACTTTCTCTTGCATATCATTATATCATATGGATTTCTGTAAAGCAACGCCTGATTCCATTTATTACCAAAAGTTCATCAATTTTTTTTAATGAATTTTCCTTAGAATAGGTAAAACCAAACAAAATTTGCCCCCCCTTAAGGAAATCCTGTATCCGCGCCTGGTTACAGGTGTCCAAAAGTCTGCCATGACAACCAGTCTTCCCAAGGGGTATCGTATTATCCAGTACTAACTGGGTTGTGAAGGTCAGATAGACAGTCGCTCCACCTGGTATTCAGCTGCATCCGGGTAGACTGGAAGCTGACCCCAACTTAGTGGTGAAAAAGCTTGACAGATCCATGATGAATTTAGAAAAACAATAAAAAGTTGTTCCAAATTGGTATTTCAGTCAGCGTTAACATGTATTTAGTTGTTTTTAATAATTTAGAAACTACTTACATATTTGATAATATTAGTAAAAAATTTAGTATTAAAAGAGTCAACTTAGTTGAAGCCGTCACTAACTGGTACTCCTGTACATGAGTAGCTCCAGTTAGTGATGTCTTACTTAGAATTAATTGTAGTTAGTAGTTATAGAAACAGTTAAAATGAATTAGAGAAAAGTAAACGTAGATATAGTTCGGTTCAAACTTAATGGCGGCTCGGAAGTTAGCTGCAAGTGACGGTCTGCGCATTACACAGACAAAACGATGCGTCATCTGCGGCCTGTTGATACCTAAAATTGTTGTCTGCGCAGCTTTACATTAGATGTTCCGAATTGCCATAAAGTTTAAAGCGTTATTCCTGCGCAGACCGTCAATCGCAGCTAACTTCCGAGCCGCCATTAAGTTTGAACCGAACTATACTTCTAATCATGGTGTTTTAACTATTTCTCCACTGTCGTCAAATCCTATAATCTAAGTAAAAGATTGCTTTAATCTAGCCTTTTTTCAATGAAGTCCTTACAACAATCCAGTTTCTAGTCAGAGCTCGTATGATACATTTAGCATCGGCGATCGAGCCCAGTCCCCAAATCGCGGGTCCAATGCTTGAAGTCAAGGGGTGTAAAATAAAAATACCCATAAAAAAGTCGAAAGGCACTTGTTCTCCACCGTCATTGCGACCATTTTTTTTGTTTTTGACCATACCTGGGATCCTTCTAGTTACGGAGATATTGGGTGTGGACATTCCGACTTTCGCATTTCTTTTTATTTAGGTACTTACCTACAAGTTTTTAATATTATAACTTTACTTTAAATACCTCCACGACCCTCGTACTATTCAATCCATCCATCAGCACAATATTTTGATTGCCTTACATTGAGTACTAGTGATTTTTTAACCCAAAAATAAAAAAAATCCCAGCAATCATTTATGCATAGTCACTTCGTTTGATGTACAAAATGCTTGGTTGACGGCTTCGTGAAGGGTCCGTTTACACTTTGTATGCTAATGGTCCAAAAATATGTTTGACTAGCTGACGTCCCGCGGTTTCACCCGCGTAGTTCCCGTTCCCGTGGGAGTACGGGAATAAAATATAGCCTATAGCACTCACGAATAATGTAACTTTCTACCAGTGAAACAATTTTTAAAATTGGTTCATTACTTCCGGAGATTACCCCCTATATACAAACTTACAAACAAATGTTACCTCTTTATAATATTAGTATAAATGAACGAGGTTGTAGATTTCTAAACTAATTTCCAAACAAAGAAAGTAAACGACGGGAGTTACAAGTTGAGTTATTTTTCTTATGAATTTCAGTGGACTTTGACAAACTCGGTTTGACGGACAATGAAAATCCTTACGGAGCATTCCCACCCATTTTGGCTCGATCTATGGGAAGAGCGGCAGTGAACATGATGGCGGACTATGTGGGACAGTACTTGGACAAGAGACGAGGCAAGCGATCCACAGGAGAAAATTTCACTCCTGAGGTTGAAAAGGCTATACTTGATAGATTGCATGGAGGAGAGAGGTAATGTACGATGTAAATAACTTAAAACTAACAATAGTTGTCTTTTTATTTTTTTAATAAATGACTGTCTCGCTTTGTTATGCAAATCTTGAATGGTTTAACAAATAGGCCAGTGGAAATTAACATTAAAATCGCAAAGCTTGATGTAGTTCTGCATTTTTGTTATATTGTATGACCAGTTAGGGTGATGTGAAAAAAGTCCCAAAATTTTGTTTTTCGAAGTGGCAAATTTGAACTCACATCACCCTAACTGATCTATACAACATATCAAAAATGCAGAACTACATAATGTTTTGCGATTTTACCCTTTTCAGCGTCGATTTCTACTGGTCTAAAAGACTCGATTTCTGACTTAAGACCTGAGCAGACAAGAAGGCCCTTTTTTTTAAAGAGTGCGTGTTGCGTATATGTTGACTTGTTGCGTTATGTATCCCCAAAAGGTTCATGTGGATCTGTAGTACCAACACTTGTTTCTGGGAATTTTGTCCTCCACAAACAAAAGTCCCTCGTCTGAACGAGCCTTGCAAGGGCCAAAGTAACAAAGGTACTGTAGGGACCACACACAAAAACCGTTCGCACGTATTTCTATGGGTCTCCAACCACGTGGTAGCTAGCAACAGTAGCGGTTAAGTTATTGGCCGTCACTTTCACCTTCGAGCCGAATACATCAGGAATTCCACTCACGAAGGATAGTTGGCGACCGACGCAGGAAGTTACTACGAAAGGGTGTTTGAAATTCTTTATGTGATTCGAAAACCGGCGCCAATTACGCAAGTAATCGAAGAATTGGAGTAAACAATAAATTGTTTCAAAGGAATTTCGTAACGTCCACTAGAATAACTCGCCTGGTTCACTGAACAATAGGTCTTATTGATATTTTCTCTACTGACAGCATCATGTTCAATTTGCCGATTTAGATAAAAAGACAAAGAAGATCTAGAAAATATTTTGGCAAATAAGTAATTCAGACTGTTTCGTTTTTAATGTACTCTTTGTTAAACGGATAGATAATAATGATTAGAAAATCAAAAACATCTTTACGGCCATTTTCAACTTACTTACGGAAAACTGTCGGTTAATAATGCCTTCATCCATAGCTATCGGTTTCTATAAACAAAGTTAGCTTGAAATATCCTATCCACGTCACCTACCTGGGACTGAATTCATAGAAAAGTCTTTTCTGTGAATTTTGTTTCTAACCGTCTGTAAGCAAAATGTCAAACAGACAGAGATCCTACCGAAGACAACCTACCGAAACCGAACAGTATATTGAAAACTGACGTGATGACTTTGAAATAGACGTTGAACTTACTATCTTTTATTTCCAGAGCAATATTGTATGGAATGGCAGAGGACATGTTCGAAAACTTCGGGTTAGATGGAAAAGAGTGTCTTCTACGAGTTATTTGCGAAATCCAAGGACACCCACTCAAGAACTTCGGTCTTCTCGGAGAAATCATGAAGCTGTTCTTTACGTACGTACGCTAAATCTTACTAATAAGTATTATAAATGCGAAAGTTTGTGATAATTGATGTCTGTTACTCTTTCACTCAAAAACTAGTGAACGGATTTGGATGAAATTTAGCAAACAGTTAATATCCTAGATTAACAAATAGGATACCTTTTATCCCGGTAGGTCGATCCCGTGGGACAATGGGGAATATGCACGTAATTTTTTCTTCACTTAAATCAATAAAATACAGTACTATTAACCCAAGAAAAGTATTAAAAGTTAAGTTCAACTACTGCTTGTCGCTTAAAAATAATATTAAACTCCTGCAATTTTCTATGACAGTTGAAACGTCCGTAGCTGTCGCGGTCATTATGTGACGTAATTTAACACAAACTGCCTGTTTTTTTTTCGGATGGGAGTTTTGTATTTCATGCATATTCCCTATTACTGGAATCCACGCGGGCGAAGCTGCGGGTATAAGCTTTAATTTCTAGATGTAAAGAACACAACGTGCGTTTCTTCGTTCGATTTGCTGTTCATTTTTCTTCTACGTGTGTACAAAATCGGACGCAATATCTATTTCCTAAGATAAGGTTAGTTCAGTCATCCAGTGTTTATCCGGATGCAGCTATATCGGTATTAGACACAAACTGGCGTGTATCTAGTTGTAGATAGACTAGTATCTAGGCATTCTAACTTTTACGGGCTTTTAAGTTCTATGACGAATTTCATTGATAGGTTTTCAATGTCACGCGCTTTACGAGTAATGGCGGGATTTAATCCGTTTCGTTGTTTAGTATAATTTGAAATTTCTCTTTTCAGGCCTAGCAAGTCCCCATACGCACATCTCCTAGACGAATACGTGGAGGCCCAGAAGGCAGGGCAAGCGGGGGGGGAATGTTGGCCTTATTACAGGCTATGTCCCAAGAGTATCTTCCAATCTTCGAACAAATACGCGTGAGTATCGCACATTAATACTTTTATGAGGTTCATTAGGTTGGCCTTTATTGTGTTATCGTTCGTGTTTCGTTGGAGCTTCATGTTTTATATCAAGTTAAACCAACAAGTTTGCTTTTCTAGGCTTCAAAATTCATGACGAAGAAAGTAACAGTACTTTTATTTTGGACTTTATTTACAGCAAAGATGCAGAAGATTTACACAGGCGGCAAGAACACGAAGACGTCGAAGAAAATAAAATAGAAGATATAAAGGCAATGTAGAAGAATTTAGTGATGTCACTGTAACTTCGGCTCATAGAGCCGGCAATCCCAAATGTAGTGGTAGTTCCGACCAAAGTTCTTTGTAATTAGACTTGTACTAAAATTTATTTATTTTTACATCTAAGTGCCATTCCATTAGGGCGCGGGTAGACACATAACGATCAAATGGTTTTCGACCAATGGCGTCGCGTTAAACGCATCATTCTCTTACCCTTATCCCGATTTATTTGGGTTCTTTCATACTTCTGTATTAATCTTCATCTCAAGAGTCTGGCCATCTCTTTCACACAGTCCATCCATCGTTTTTTTGGTCTACCCCTACTCTCATAGCCACATTCATATTAAACACTTTCCTTACGACATTTTCCTCGTTCCTCGTGTTAAACTCGCGCGCACAAAATGAAAATTTCAAAATGGAACGTTACATTGATCGTTGTCTGTTTGCGCGTGCTTTTAATTTGTTTAGTTGAATTATTTAGATTTTCTTGTAAATTTGTTTAGATTATAATTTATCCTAATTGTTTGATTAATTCTATTTTACGTTTCAATGTTATTTTGCGCATCTTTGTTGTCACTGTTGTACTAAGTTAAGAAACACGTGAGTCTAAAGTAGCTAGTGATTTTGTAAATGTTAATGTATTTATAGTTGTTAGGTAATATAAATTATTATTCGAAATGATTGCATTTTTATAAACTAACGTTGATAATTGTCAAGTTTGTGCATTCACAACAACCACTACCTACCTCATAAAATAAAATTATACTTTTCGGATTGGCTTTTTGGAAGTAAATAAATTAAAACTAAGACAAAAATAAACTCGAAACAAAATAACCGAGAGAACCGCACAACCATCAATAAACATCGTAAAACTACGACCACACAACTCACCGCACACGAAACCATTCAATATACCACACCACCATTCCTCTAAAACCAAAACGAACCCAACCACATCGACATAGAATAGATAATAATCAATAAAAAGTAGATATCTGGGCCGCGACTACACGTTTAATAATAAATACCGATAAGACACGTGGATGGCCGCGCAACCCTAGTCGAGAACCTGAAAGCTCCGTCACGGGGCGTAACATGAAAAGCACCGCTGCCCGATAATTTTCTATTTTTTGGACCAAAACCCTGCTATGATTAAGGTAAGACCAACAGAAGGATGTGATCCAAGTATATGTGTGTCAATAAGTGTGTTTGTGTGTACAGTGTCTGTGTTTTGAACGTTACAGGCGCAATATGTAATGTTCGTGCTGATACTTATGTTGAGTGCAATGCTTGAGACCGCGTCGGTACAGAAACGAAGCTATTCGGACCAGTCCGTCAGGGGATACATCACTGAGGTATTGTTTCTTAAGCCGTTCTAAATTACGTATGTTTTCCTGATGATAAGTGAGAAGTTTTAATCGATAAACTGTTGTAGAGGACATGCTGGTGGAACGAAGTATGCAAGGAAGAGTTCCAAATACTGTTCCGATGTAAGTGCCCTTCGTGGTCTTACTGCCGCAGCCCTGGGCGCTATTACAACGCAATATGCTCCATGACAGAGACCGGATACATATGGGATCAGCCCCATTCGGAATGGCGCCCGCAGTAGTCAACAAAAATCACATAAAACCATTTTAAACATGCCCCAAAATATTATTGTAACACTTAAACATTCTAGCTTGTTACCGTAGATGTAAGTCTCCATAAAAAAATTCAAAATCTTCAAATGTGCCAAATTCTTACAACGATTCTAATTTGAGACTGATTCAGTATAAAATGAAATTAAATTTCGTCTTCTATTTTCGTAAAGTATCCTAAGATATGCACATCATTTCCTTTTGTTCACCACAATGAAAGAGATCACAATTACAATACCGAACGTGACGCGCGTATCTTGACCAATTTTGTTGAATACACTTGTTCGAATCATTTGAAAAATAAATCTATGTTTATTCGATATTTATGATTTTCATTTCACGTTTCCCCAATTTTGACCTTGAGAATGTATAAGGGAAGCCATTGCTGGAACGCGCATGCGTATCGTCTGTCGTCTAAGAGTGAATAATCAATAGCCGAGGCAGACATCACTCGGACCCTAATAACACGTAGACCACAACAAATAGGAGGACGTTTATCAAAATGCTGCCAGTAATAGTGTTTCTTCTATCTCTAACCGGGATCTATTGTGAACCAGAGACTGTGAGAGAGAATTTCGACTACTTCAGTTACGGCTCTAATGACGATCTTCTGAAAAGCTTGGATCTCCATTTGGTAAGTCAAGTTCATCTATACACACATATTATATCCATTTCAGGAAATTAACTTTTCTGAATACGTAATTTGTACCGCTTGTGAAATAGAATGATTTACGTGCATGCAAATCGTGAAAATAAAGTATATTTGAAACTTTTCAGCCGAAAGATGAAATAGTTCTGAGACCTCAAGAAGTGAAGGACTGGCCGCAAACGTCGTTGAACGTGGGACAGATAACCTCTGTATCCATCAACTCCTTGGGTCAACCAGTGATATTCCACAGGGCCGAGCGAGTATGGGACGAGAGGTGAGTAACTATACCCACGAATTAGATATCTTTACACTATTGTACCCTTTTAATAATAATAATTTATTTGCATCAGACACAACGATCCATAACTTAGTTTATAAAACACACTCAAAATAATGTTCAATGGAATTCAAATAATCATCGAGACAAAAACACACCACACAATACTCAAATATACTAGATAAAATAAAATTTAAATTAATACCAATATCTTGTCAACTAAAAATATAAAATGTCAATTTCAAAATCAAAATAATAAATTAAAAATAAAATAAGTTAAATTCAAAATCAAAATAATTAAAAAGTTATTTTAAATTCTGTGGTGATCGTTTACACTTTTTACCTTCTCCAGGCCCGATATACGGGTGCATGTAAGGCCTGCCAGTGCTGCATGAAAGGTCCGTCCAACCTGTTGGCAACAGCGGTAAGAAGACTGTTGGCGCTGCCCCGCACTCTACTCGCTAACGAGGTCGCCCTCTTGCGCATGCTGGCATAAAAACAGTCAATGCGGACGCTTGCGAACATTCCCGATGCGCTGCAGAAGCGAGGCAGCCGCAGCAGCGCTCTCAGCGCGTTATTATATTGAACGCGGAGAGCACTGTAGGATTTCTGCAAATATGACACCCACAAACTACTCGTATAAAAAGATGTGCAGTAGGCTCGAAACAAGGTGATCTTCACATCCTTGGAGCTACGAGCAAACCTGCGGGCAATCATATTCGCCCTCACCGACAGCGCCCTCCTTTCTCGCTCAATATCAGCGTCGTCCTTTAGGTCGGACGTCACAATATGGCCCAGATACTTAAAAGTGTGTACCCGCTCCAAGGACACCCCACATAGCCTTACTGGTGGAACCTCCGCCGGACACTTAGAACCCGCATTGAAAACCATAAGCTCGCTCTTTTTGACGTTATATCTTAGGCCATGTGTGTGAGCGTACGCGTGTGCTTTTGTCACCTCATTCGAGGTTGGCGCAGCATGTCTCCCGCACATTTTTACTAGCCGTCACCGGTATTCATCCGGGTTAACACCAATCTATCTTTCACACAGTCCATCGATGTGTTTGCTTTTCTCCTACTGTTATAGACGAACATGAGGAAATCCATTGTTATACTTTTATACGATGAGTAATTAAAATAATGGTGTGTTAAATACTTCGCAGCACTTTCAACGAATCCAACGCATACCAGAACTTGGACAAGGGTCCGATTATAGAAGATACTATTCTAGTATTGGATCCTCATACAGGATCCGTGCTGCACAGTTGGGGGGCCTATGCGTTTTACATGCCACATGGTCTGACTGTAGACCACCATGATAACGTCTGGGTCACTGATGTCGCCAAACATCAGGTTTTCAAGGTAAGAGATATTGTTATTCAAGCTAAAAACGTGTTTGTATTAAAATCGATGTAGCTGTTACCTATAACATTGAAAGAGTGCCCAAGGTCACGTGCTTTTAGTACTGCGGAAGTTAGGCAACTTGCATTGGTAAGGCTTCCGCCCTACATCAACTAAATTTTTTACCAAGTAGGATATTTAATCTGACGCTTAGCCGTCTGGGCCTAGGTAGTCGATTACAACGAACAGGAAACACTGCCTGGCTACAAAGAATTTGGCGAAGACGTGTGATGTATTATTAACCTCGCGTTTTATTTATCTAGTTGCGTGTTGTTGTAATCTTTCATTTCTCAATTCCAGTACATCCCCAACAACCACAAATACCCGACCTTGACCATCGGTGAGGCGTTCACAGCCGGCTACCCCTACAGACGCCACGTCCTACTATGCATGCCAACATCCGTCGCTGTCGCCACCACTGGAGAAATATTCGTCGCCGACGGCTACTGCAACAACCAGATCCTCAAGTTCAACGCCGCTGGAAAACTGCTACTGGCCATACCTTCCTATTCTGACACGATGACCTTGAACCTACCGCACAGTGTGACTTTATTGGAGCACCTGGATATCGTCTGTGTCGCTGATAGGGAGAATATGAGGATCGTCTGCCCGAAGGCTGGATTGAAGAGCTATGTGAAGATGTTTGAGCCGGCTACTGTTATTGAGGATCCTACTTTGGGCAGGGTGTTTGCTGTTGCGTCTCACGGTGATACGATCTATGCGGTGAATGGGCCAACGTCCCAGAATATTGCCGTCCGAGGATTTACTGTGAATGCGCTTTATGGAAACATTTTAGATACATGGGAACCGACCACGGTAAGTTTTAGATTTTTATAATGGTGCTTTATTATTACTAACGTTCATTTTACTGACTTGCTGTTTTGGAACTTTACCAAAATAATGGTAAGTAAATAACTTTTGGGTCCAGAATATCTTACATTGTGAATAATTTCTTTTTTTCCGATTCTTCTATCGTGTCAAACGTTCATTTTACTGACTTGCTGTTTTGGAACTTTACTAAAATAATGGTAACTTTGGGTCCAGAATATCTTACATTGTGAATAAATTTTTTTTTCCGATTCTTCTATCATCTCAATCGTCCAGTCCTTCATGGTTAACATACATCTAGCAAGATAACGGCAATGGGCTTTAGTGCGTATAATAATGTGTAAATATTTCTTTTTCAGGGCTTCACTAACCCCCACTCGCTGGCTGTGACAAGAAACGGATCCCACCTCTACGTCACAGAAATCGGGCCTAACAAGATCTGGAAGTTCGAACTGACAGATGTATATGATAAGAAGTAAACCGTCTATTAGGACCTTTAGGACAAATCTATAGAGCTATGTTTATTAACTTCAAAGAAAATAGATAAATGCTTGACGGTGAATCAAATTCGCCAAAATATAGGGAAATGGTAAATGCGATTTATAAAATGAAGATTATAGGAATTTAAAAGCTCATGTTTATAATAGCACCTATGTTGTATAACCAACAAATCTGGTAGAGTTATTTCAATGCTTCGATAGTTTACTTGATCCATGTCTTAACCATAGAGAGATATTCAACTTGCTTCTTCATTACGCAAAAATAATATTTATTGTAGACTACTTTAAACTTATATTTAAAGGTTCCTGCCATATTGGCTCATGTATCGAGAAATAATATGTATGATAGTTGTAAAGAGAATTGTTTAATATTGTAATTAAAGGGCCAATCTATAAAACACGCACAGAAAAGATTATTGAACCCTAAATTAAATGCTAAGGGCGGTTGTACGTAGAGTAAGGATCAGTTTAGTCAGAACGGATAAATGTGCGAGAAAATTACTGACTGCATTGAAAATAGGACCGTAATACCGTTTTCATCCCATCTATTCGAAAAGGACGACTTGGTTCGCCTTTAAGTGCACCCAAAGGTGGTGTTTTCTATAAGAAACTTTTAGCGGGCAGTAATGGGTTTTTAATCCTCTTTATAGATGTTCCAAATTAAAAAAGTGCGCCGCAAAGATAATTGCGGCGCACTTTTTGAATTTGGAACATCTAAGTGTTCAGCGCCGAAAGAAATCGAACGCAAATATTGTTTGAATAAAGACTGGCTGGTACGACGGCCCAGTCGCGCCGCCGGCCGCCGCGCTGACTGAATAAAAAAAAGAAATCAAATTAAAAACGCGCGAACTACAGACCGCGTTTTCGTCTATTTTCATGAATTGTTAGAAATTCATGGTTTTGTTTTGAAAAATGAGTTCTTCAAGTGACAGTGAATAAAAAACACAATAAAGTGAAAAATAACTTTAGATCTTCAGAAGTCGGTGACCTTTGTTTGATTCATTTACTTAGTTTTTTTTTTGTCACCGACTTCTGAAGCTAAAGTTATTTTTAACGTTTTTGTGTTTTGTGAAGTCGGTTTTATTTTTTGCAAAAATGTTTTTTTATTTTTCCATTTTTAGTTGTAATATCCTATCCAAATATTAGATATGCATTTATTTTACATGTTGAAATTAGACCACACGACTGAAGTAAAAATTTTCATAAAATTAAAACTACTGGGCCAAACTATGTTACATTTTTATAGGACCAAATGGCAACTATTTCGCATCAAACTAAAGAATAATCACGTCAATCGGCTCATAAATATCAGCGTAATCGGTGTAAATACATAAAACAGTCGAATTACCTCCTCCTTTTTGAAGTCGGTTAAAATTATGAGGCGCCTTTTATTTTCTCATAGTGGGTGATGAAAAGTAGAGTGTATCACTCAGGCGCAAAATATATTTTTAGCTCGGGCGACGTACTTTGAATCCCTCGCTACGTTCAGGATTCTATTAAAGAATCCCTCGCTACGCTCGGGATTCTACTCTAGAATCCCTCACTTCGCTCTGGATTCAAAAAAGCGCCCTCGCCGTAAAAATATTATTTTGCTCCCTTATGATACAATCTACTATTAAAGCCGCGCGATCGAATCGCGACGCGACGCGACGCTTGACGTTCGCATCGATATTCACACAATTTTCTACTTTAAACAATGGTGATACGGTCCTATTTATATTGCAGGTTGAGTCTGTAAATTGCGTGATGATTTTTCCGTTGTCCTAAGTCTTCAGAAAATATAATTTCTTCCCTTGTACACAATGTAACATAGACTTTCTATAATAGTACCGTTCTAACTGTTTTTACCCAACTGTGACGAAGCCCAAAAGAAGGGTAATGTTTTTACGTTGTACAAACGCCGTTAGCAGATATTCAATTTCATAGCAATGCAAATGAAATATATTTTCATATTAGTAGTGAAAATCTTGGCTTTCTAAATTACTAGTGCTATCTCTGAATATTGTAGTATTAACTTGAAATTATAGTATTAAATATTATGGACCAAATTGGCATGTTCATTCGAAAATTATTCAGAGCATAAATTCAGTAGAAAGAGAAATAAAATTTATAGAATCGATTTATGAAAATGAAGTGATGTTTTATTGAATTCAATTAGAATAAATTACATGTTCTATATGTAGTAGAGAAGATTGATATCTGGCGTACCCCGGAATCAAAAAAAGAATAATATATGTCTCCTAAAATGGCCGCGTGGTGATTTATACGACCCATTCCCTCTCACCGGAGTACCACGACCGGCTTGTATATACTAGGCTCAATGATATTCTAATAAACAGATATGTTATACACCTAGAAATCAACCGAAAAGTGTTCCGCGCGGCAGCGTCAGCTCACATAGGTACACGCAGTGACGCAGAATAAAGGCAATACGACCCAATTGGGCTGTTTTCGCGTCTTCACGATTGCGCGCTCACAACATATCTGTTTACTAGAATTTCATTGACTAGGCTCAATAAATGTATATTGTGTGTATAAGTAAATACATAAACGACATATTTCGACAAATTGTTTATTTTATATCCACATTTTTAATCAGATATTCCATAGCATACATACATTAATAATATAAAATATACATACTACAGTCATAATAACTTATTGTGTATTTACAAGTACTTAGAAAAGGAATGGAAATGGATACATTATGACCTTGTCACCTTCTGCTTATCACGTTGAATACAATACATACATACCTTCAAGTAATTATTCTTTTTTTCATTACTTTCATGAAGAGCACCATATCTGTGGCAAAGAAATAAACAAATTAGTAACAGTTGCCAGTGAGAGGGTAAATCCATACTATGCACGTAATTTTTTCTTCACATAAGGCTGATGTTCCAGGGTAGCCCGCGAAATTCAAATTTTCTTACGATTTTTGAAAAAGAAAATTTTAATTTCGCGGGTTGGTTGGAGCACTCACCTTAAATCAATAAAATGCAGTACTATCAACCCAAGAAAAGTATTAAAAGTTAAGTTCAACTACTGCTTGTCGCTTAAAATAATATTAAATTCCTGCAATTTTCTATGACAGTTGAAACGTCCGTAGCTGTCGCGGCCATGATGTGACGTCATTTACCACAATCTGCCTTGTTAACATCAAATTTTTGGCCCTTAATAGAATAATTTTACTAATTGTATGTGCTCCAGTCAAGTAAAAATTCAATAACAATATTACTTATAATAAAATCTTAGTGAAACTAGGCACTTTTCAAATAAAAGTGTTTTTCTGACACATAGATTTTGACGTCACTACCGGCGTTATCGAGGACGACGCGTTTGGAGAGTGCGTTCTGTTTCACCAAAAACATGCTACATAAAACAGTAAATTGTAAAATAAGTGATGTATTAGCAACTTAAACAAGCGTACCACAATGTTTTTATGGGCCAACACAAGGCATTTTTAATAAATAAAAAGAGTTTTGTATTTCATGCATATTCCCTATTGTAAGAAAGATAGTCCATCATTATCATCAAATTGTAATCTGTGGAGAACGTTGTGGGTAGCATAAATGTTTTAAAATTTAATATTTAAATTATTGTTACGAATTCTTATTGTGCTACTGTTTGTTTTTCCATAAATAAATAATTAAATTAAATTAAATCCACAGCCGTTCACCCACTGCTGGGTATAGGCCTCTCTGCGCTTGTGTCAAGCTCCATGACCACTAGTTTAAAATAGGAATGACTAAAAACAAATATGATTTTGTTTAGTTTGTCAGTTAGATTATCGAAAAATATTGGATACGTGTTTTTTGTTTTATCAAATGAATAAAAAAATACGAAGATAAAACGCATCAATGATCATGAGTGGGGAGGGGGGCTTGTGACGTCACTTTATGGTTAGATATGTACCGAAATGTGATGTCACACGAGTTTTCGACGCACTGTATCGTCTACAATTTTTGTTTAGGTACATGAAAAAGAAAAAAATTGAATATAATATTTTTTGGAAACCTATCAGACACTAATTAGATTTTTTTTGTCGTCTCGCCTATTCTTCAAGTTTTTGATTGTAGGTTTAAATGCTCGTGCGGGACTGTTTGAAAGAGATACCGCGGCCCCGGAACACAAAGGGCTAAGAAGGAACATGGATGGGTTTTAGTCAGTAAAAGTCTGACACTCCCTTCCGCTCCGCCCAGAGCGAGAGGGTGACACTGGATTTAATTGCTCATTGAATGACTTGTGTAAAGTGGTGTAAATAAAAAAAATAGTGGGGGTCAAGTTTAAAAAGTTCAAAAAAAGTAAAAAAGTTCAGGATATTGAAAAAGAAATGGTAACCATCCACTTCAAACTTTTTTTTTACTTTATCTTTACACTAGCGGACGTCACGCGGTTTCACCCGCGTAGTTCCCGTTCCCGTGGGAGTACGGGGATAAAATATAGCCTATGTTACTCAGGGTGAATGTAGCTTTCTAATGGTGAAAGAATTTTTGAAATCGGTTCATTACTTCCGGAGATTACCCCCTACATGATATTCATACATATATACACCTCTTTATAATATTAGTATAGAAGTATAGATAATACAGCAGTGCCAAGTTTTAGGTCTCAAGTTCGAACTCAAGACAAGTAGGTACCTCTGATTTTTCGGATTTATGTGCGTATTGTATAATTATCACTTGCTTCGATGAAGGAAAACATCGTGAGGAAAGCAAACCAGCTGCATGAGAGACATTTCTTGACGGCATGTAAAACCAAGTCAGAGGCCTATGCCTAACTCTCGACACCAGTTTAGGTTAGTACCTACTATGCACACGAAAGCGAAGAAAAAACTTTACACTCCCATTTCCACGTGTGTTTTATTTTGTAAGATAGGCAGCGACTTTCGTATAAGATGGTTAAATAGACTATCGAAAATGGAAAGTCTAACTTACTAATAAATATAGCCATGACGATAGCCAGCATGATCCACAGCCAACATTTCCACGCACTCCGACTGTGTTCTTGCAATCGGTCCGACTCCACTTTCAACGACGATAAGTTACGATCTGTAAGGTCGGAGGATTTCTTCAAAGCCTGGAATAAAATAAATACGAATTGTTTGAATTTTATGTGAAAACTGTCACACTGGCAGAAAACAAGGTAACTTGAAGTGGAAAATCGAAAGTTTATGATCCGCTCGTGAACAACTATAATAGGGATGATTACTGACTAAAAAAATATGATTCTGTTTAGTCCGTCAGTTAGATTATCGAAAAATATTGGATACGTGTTTTTTGTTTTATCTAATTAATAAAAAATGACGAAGATAAAACGTGTCAAAGATCATGAGTGGGGGGCTAGTGACGTCACATTTGAGTAAAAAATGTACTCAAATGTGACGTCACACGAGTTTTCGAAGCACTGTATCGTCTTCTGTTTTTGTTTACGTGAAAAAATATGTGACCAATATTTTTTGGAAATCTATCTGACGGACTAATTCGATTTTTTTTGTCATCTACCCTATTGAACAATACAGTCGTAGTCATCTTCATCTGCCTAGCCTTTTACCATGTTGGGGTTGGCTTCCAGTCTAACTGCATGCAGCTGTTTACCAGTATACAGGGTGTAAAAGACCTCATCACGAAGCCGTCAACCAAGCATTCTGTACATCAAACTAAGTAACTACGCAAAAATTATTGCTGGGAAATTACTTTTTTTTTTGGGTGAAAAATCATGTTTTGTGGTAGAACTCAATGTAAGGCACTCAAAACATTGTGCTGATGGATGGATTGAATAGTACGGGGATCGTGGAGGTGTTTAAAGTAAAAATCTTACATTAAAAACTTGTATTAAAAAAAAACTTGTCAAAAAGTTGGAACTTTGACCCCCAGTATCTCCGTAACTAGGAGGTTCCCAGGTATGGTGTAGAATAAAAAAAAAATCGCAATGACGAGGAAAACAAGTCCTTTCAGCTTCTTTAGGAGGTGTTTTACACCCTTTATTACATGGATCAACAGCCAACCTGACCACAACCTAGTTAGTACTGGATAATGTGATACCCTTTGTTAAGACTGGATGTCAATGCATTCAAATGGATGAAATGATTAGCAAGGCAGGAAATCAATATTCTGACAGTGAAGAGTGGGCACAATAGGCTAGTTTCCACCATCAATAAATTAAAAATCTATTTAGTCCGTCAGAGTATTGGAAAATAATGGACACGTATTTTTGGTTTTTGTAAATCAATGAATATTGACAAAGATAAAACGCATCAAAACTCGGGTGTGGGGGCTCGTGACGTCACAACGCACTAAAAATTATAGCACGGCGTGACGTATTGACAATTTTAAAAGCGTCGTATCTTCGTCAATTCTGGTTTACGTAATAAAAGAAAATAATACGTGTCGAATATTTTTTGATAATGTACTGACGGATTTAGTTTTTTTTTAGGACACAAGCCTATTCCAGTCTCAACACATTTTAATAACAGTAAATTGAATCTCACCTCAGTATCGCCTTTAATAATAGTGCTGGCTATCTGAGACTGTTCCTTCAAACTCTTGGTGAGCATCACCATGTTCTCCGCCACCTTCTCCTGCATGTTCTGATGGTATTTCAGTAGAGAGTCAATGTCTTCCTGACTGCTACTGTTGCTTGTAAAGTTCGGAGCTTTGATGATGTTCCGTTTTCGAAGCGCGTCGTCGCTGTCTGCTGGAACAAATTGTAGAGGTGACTAAGGATTTTTTACAGGGTTCGAAGTGATATTTATCACATTGATAATTACACCTTGATAATAAAAATATCATTATTAATGTCATAAATGTGGTTTTAGTAAAAAAATTACGAGATCGAGTAATAAATGAGCATGTATAATTATCATGATAATTATCTGACAATTAGCATGATAATTATCTGTTAGTTATCATGATAATTACCTGTTAATTGTCATGATAATTATCTGACAATTAGCATGATAATTATCTGTTATTTATCATGATAATTACCTGTTAATTATCATGATAATTATCTGATAATTAGCATGATAATTACCTGTTAATTATCATGATAATTATCTTGATAATTTCAAACCCTGATTTTAATGAATCATAGAATTTAAATCGAACATGGCGAGTATCATATCAACAGCAACAGATACCAGTAATTAACAAACCAATAAACTTGTCTTATCGGTTAAGTAGCTGGAAGGGCTACTGCTGAGTAGTGAATTTCTTGTGTATGATTCCCAAGTTGTTTCTCTTCTCAAGTGTTATTGGGAATACACCAGGAATTTCTCAGTAGACATAGGGAACCTTAACAACTCAGTGACTCGGTAACAATACTCCTTAAAACATTACTATGTCATAATTTATTAGCTAAGAATAGTAAATTGAAAACTAACCCAATCCAAATAATTCAGATCTGAGATCTGCGCCATACTTGACTCTTGTTTTCTGATGTATTTCTTGAGCTGATGCATCTGCAGACATGGTAGCTGCACCATGTGATAGTAGCTGAACTGCCTCTAACTGTAAATTTGGACAGGCATTCGAAATTAATAATGTGCAAAGAGAGCGGAAGAATCAGGAAAATGTTGCAAGGATAATTTTGTACATTTTTTCAATGTAAACTGGAATTCACGTTAAGCCATTGGTCCCAGCTGTCATTTGTAGATGTTTGACAGTTGTTACAAGTTGTCAGTGGCCCAAGAGTCTGACATCCAGTCTTACCAAATTTCATTGCCAAAGGATTATTTTGAGTTGTTTGAAATAAAACTCACACCATCAACACAGCAAGAAGTGTTCTACTTTCATTCAGCCTTTGAGAAAAAGGTACAGACAAATTTAATACCAAATCCACTTAAACTTCTATTGTCACTTACGGGATATCTTCCATGATTATTTATTGTTGTTGTTGTATTTGTTTATTTATTTTCCATCCACCCGCATTCTCCAGTCAACCCGCGATCATGGCGCTTGCAACAGCGTTGAAATATCAGAGCTCAAAACAATGAATACTCACAGAAGATATCCTGTTAGTGACAATATAAGTTAAGTTTTAAACTGTGAAAGCTTAAAACAGTGTTACAAATTCATTTTCTTTATTCATTCATTTAAATCAAACAGTTGTACTACTAACCACCATGTAAAATACTGGTATTCAGCTGCATCTGGTTAGACTGGAAGCCGATTCCAACAGTTGGGAAAAGGCTAAGCAGATGATGAGTTGTACTACTAACCTTCTCGCTTGGTGTGTTCAAAGAAGCTGTTTGGACCACACCTTTCAGGAAGGCAGCTCTTTTGGTGTATTCTAATAGCGCTTCTTTCGTTGGCTTTCTGAAAAAGAAAGATTTCAGATATGGTTAGTAAACATCACATGTGTAAGTTTAACAAAACAAAATCATCCTTCATCGATCTGCCTGCATTTCAGACAATACTATAACTTATACACTTTACCAATGGTGCAGGATCTTTTAACCAAAACTTTGGCAGTCACCAAAAACCATACTTATTATTGAGAATAAGATAAAAAAGATATTTACAACACAAATTCAGGAGCAGTGCTAGTCTTCAGTTCTGTTATCATTTCAGTGAGGGACTCCACGTATTGCTTGAGCCTACAATTAGTGTCAATAGGGTCCTGTTTGGCCATTAGTTCACATTTATTTAGTAAATTTCTCACATTCATTTCTAGTCTAGATTTTGTCGGCACTGTTGCTTGGGGTATTGTCCTTTGCACAGCCATTTTGGCAAGTTTTTATATTTCTCTACTTAATTAAAAGTTCGGTTCGGTTTAATATTAAAATAATATGTTTTAAATGTTTTATTTTGAAATCATCGCGTACGCGTAGCGTATTGATTTTTGAGGTTTGACGTTGACATTGACAGACGACAGTCAAGTCAAGTGACAACACAACTTATTTATTTGTCATTGGTAACATAAATAATGTTGCCTGCAAAAATCATGCATCCTCGAGGAAACAGCGGCGTCCCCACTAGAGTGAGTCTCGTGTGGACGTGAGCGAGACCTGAGCCGCGTGGCCCAACAGAGCCGCGCCGCCGGCCTCGCGCAACCCCAGCGTCCCCACTAGGCTCCGTAAGGCCGAGCTGCGTGGCCAAGCCTCGTGAGTGTGGACGAGCGCGCAGCTGGCCTGGCGCAACCCTACGGTTGTCGGACTACTTCAAAGGAAGCCGCGCGGCTCTAGGTAGTGGGGACTGACCGCGCGGCCTGTCAGTGCGCTAGCACAGTTAAGCTAGTGACCACCACTACATCAAAATGTGTTTTTATTCGCGCCAATGAATTGGACGGATTGAATGATCGGACGAGAAAACACTTTTTAAATTGAGCGGGACCGGTTACCGGTTTATTGTACGGGTGTTATGGGACTGTTGTAGTAGTTTTTGTTTAAATAAAAAAAAAATCCTAAACATTTTTAATATTTCTTATTTGCGTAGCGGTGCTTATTACTATTCCTGCTGATGCTAAAAGCACGTCCTCTTCTTCGTACATCTCAAAAGAAACAGCCGCTAATATCTCTATGTAGCCTGTGGCATCTGTGCAAGACGGGCGACCGCTAGAGTATACCTAAGACAGCAGACGGTGTTGCTCACACAGATAATATAAAAAGATAGATTAAATTCATTAATTAATTAAATTAATTAATATCAATTTTAAATTTCACATTCAGAACATTTTGAAGGTGATAAGCGATACCGTACGTATGCTCCTGAAATATAAACCTAGGATTTTTTTATATTTTTTTTACAAATTCAATCTGTTATTTACCTTAATTTCAGTTCTCTGCAACGCTTAGTTTTTAAGATTTCCGTGGCCGCGCGGTTCACCGCGTTTCGATGGCGTGGCCACGTTCAAACCCTTATAACTTTTTAACCATAACTTTGACAAATTTAAGGTTTTGGGAAATTTGAACCACGTACATACATATTTTTACATTTTTACAAAATCATAGCATAGTTATTTAAAAAAAAAAAAACGCCATGGTCGCGCCATCGAAACGCACACCCTATAATATGGTGTAGCGACCTACTTATTTAGAAACTTTAAATACATAAAACCTTCACGATATAATTTTTACTTTTCTTCTGATCTGTCACTTCTCTGTCTTGTGTTGACTAAATTTATATAGAATTATGAACATTTTTAATTTAATTTAGTTAGTGTACAACAACCACTAAATTGGTGACTCCGACGTGATACGCCCTGAAAAGAAAATCCTAAACTTTATCAGGCCAAGTAAATCCACAGTACCACGATGACAATATAAAGCAGTCGTCTGCCGACCAACGTCCAGACTCTGCTGGCTTCACAGCCATTTATTTCTCTCGAGGGATTAGCAGACCTGGCGGAAAGCGTCCAGGACATCGTGACTCCAGGCCAACAATAACAAACAATATAGTTATACAATATTATTGTTGCCACTAATTTCGCGAATTGTGTAGTGACGATGACGTTATAAGTTGATAGTAAAAGCTTTAAAGAAAAAGTTTATTTTATTCTTTTTAGCGCATTTAAATAAAAGGTCAGACGAAAGTATTATATAAGTTCGTTTTTGTTCGGAACGGTTCGGAACGCTGAGTGTGTGCGTACGAACTAGACGCGCGTGAAGACTAGCGTCTAACTGCTTATCACTGATACTATCTCTGTCGGGCACGATGCCAGGTGAGACAGCGTGCTTTTTGGCCACGCCCACCAATGAGTTCGAGCCCGTGTGATGTGTCACCTTAAGGCTGATGCTCCAGGGTAGCCCGCGAAATTCAAATTTTCTTACGTTTTTGGCAAATTGCAGGCCAGTGCTAGGTTGTATGTTGATTAAAATGCAAGCCTAACCTAAGATACATAATATCAGTAACAGGCCAGCGTGCAGCGATTATAATGAATAGATATTCGGAGTATGTAAATGGATTAGGTATTTTTAAATACTAAGAGTAGGTGGATTAGGTATCGTTTTTACCTGATCCGACCCATGTCTAGAATCGGATCAGTAGTTCTGAAGATTATCCCATAACTTATAAAGCAGCGTCCCCACTATAAGCCACGCGGCTTTTTAGGCCGCGCGGCTCGGCCTCGCGAGCCTATTAAGGTGAATGCTTCGACCAGCCCGCGAAATTCAAATTTTCTTACGTTTTTGGCAAATTGCAAGCCAGTGCAAGGTTGTATGTTGATTAAAATATTGGACGCGATTGTAAGACGCATGTAGTTACAGAATTATAATCATCAAAACCATCAATACAACCCTCCAAGTTCATAAAGGTCTAGCAATGACTTTGACCTTGGAAAAATCGTTTCTCGACCTTTATGAACTTGGAGGGTTGTATTGATGGTTTTGATGATTATAATTCTGTAACTACATGCGTCTTACAATCGCGTCCAATATTTTAATCAACATACAACCTAGCACTAGCCTGCAATTTGCCAAAAACGTAAGAAAATTTGAATTTCGCGGGGTACCCTGGAGCATCAGCCTTAAGGTAATAAACATTCTCTTCGCAAAGTTTTCAAGCACTGAACTAACAAAAACACACTAAATCACTTGACTGTCACTCAATGTTTACCTCAACGACAATGACGCGCTTCTATATATATATTTTTTAAATTGCCCGTTTTAAGTTATTAGTGTTTGGCATCGTTCGAATCGACTACTGTCAGGCACCAGAGGTAAAAATTTCCTGACGATTTAGAACCTTATGTGTAGTAAAAATAAGGTTTGAATTTGTTGATACGATGTGGAACGGGAGCTAGTAGACCTTCATCAGGAATTCTTGAATGTTGTCAATGAACGGGATCAACTAAGGGCGGTCACGGATGGGTTCAACTCTTGTAGCAACTTGTATGAGGAGGCTTTATGTAAAATTAGGGACTTAGAGGATGAATTAGTCCATGCAAATGTCAAACTTTTAAATTTGAAAAAGGAAAAGGATCATACTCAGGCTATGGAAACTGAACATTTGTATAATGAATTAGTTAATACAAATTGCAACCCTCATTCCTTTATAACAATAGACCTCACAGAGGACTCCTTACTAAAGCATAACTACAGCCACAAAATTAGTAAAAATAAAATTAAGAAGTATGCACGATTAAATAGAATAATTAAAAAATGTAATAAATACAAGAAACAACAAAAACACCTTTCCAAAAATATTCAATTATGGAAAGAACGTGTTTCTCTAGTTAATAAATTAAATAACTATCAGATTAAATTGGAAGATAGTATAAATATTTATGAAATTGACACTCAGCGCTTACAATCAGAAATACAGGCTCTTAATAAGTCACTAAAATCTTTATGTTATAAATATGAATGCTCGGAAAATCAAATTAAAGAGCATATTCTTGCTACAAATGCATTGGTAGACAAAGTGGACTCGCTGACTCTCAGCAACACTCAGTGTACTTGTCAGAGGGAATCCAGCAATGATGCCCTCCAGCTTGAGGCAACGGAGGACCCGTCCCTAGCTGTGAGTACTCAGGACTGTATTTCCACCCAAGATACAATACCTGACTTAGGTAATTTGGTCTCACCTAATAGTCTTGGTTCTAATCTTTCAGTTATGTTCTCTGATAGTATAGGTAGAGGGTTAGGGAAATTGATCAGTAATAACCTGAGTTATTGTACCCAAAATTATTGCATGCCAGGATCAACCTACAAACAGATTATGGCATCATTAACAAAGACCGTTTGTGATCCTAGTACCACCATTACTATATGTGTTGGTAATAGTTCTAAGATTAAAAAGGAAGACATCACTGACTGTGTTTCAGAGTTGTTAAAGTTAAATTGTAACAAAATAATATTGTGTGGTTTTCCATTTTTTGAAAATTTGGGTAATAGAAAAAATAATTATATACATATGTTAAATAACCATGTACATTTTTTAGTAGGTCACTATAGTGACAGACTTATTTATCTGGATATCAACACTATTGTTGGTAAACTGAAGTCGACACGGGGTAAGGTGTATCTACCTATTAGATGTAGACACAAAATAGCTCGGCTATTAGCTTATAATATTCACACAGACATAAATAGTATGTCTATGTTTAGTTCTATTATTAACACTGCGACTATTAGTAGTAATACTAATATACAGGTGACGTTCAATGAATATAGCACTAGTGCTATAAATGTTTACAAACATTGTACTGAGGAGGATCCATGTGTCACCGTGGAGAATTCTCAATTAGGGTATATTAGTATTAGTGATAGGGTCTTGTTGTCTGAGGATGGTACGGGTGTCTCCAGCCTCACTCCAAAAATTAATTTAAACTAGGAAATGAGACAACAGGAGGTACGATTAACAATATTGTTAATCCTACCAACGTATCTTCTTGCACTCAATTAGTTAGTAAAAAAGGGCCTCAGCAGAACACTTTGAAATTATTCCACCAAAATATCCAAGGCATTTCTTCCAAATTATTAGAAATTGAATTGTTTTTAGAAAATAGTAAGTTTGACATTATATGTTTTACTGAACATTGGCTTAAGGATTACCAAATGCTTATCAATTATGAGAACTATATGGTGGGTAGCTGCTTTAACCGTAAAACTATGCTTCGTGGAGGTTCCCTAATATTAATAAGAAATTGTTTTAAATATAAGCAACGTAATGACATAGTAGGTCTCTCGGTTGAACATTGCGTTGAACTGTCCTGTGTTGAGCTAGATAAGCATGTAATTGTGTGTGTGTACAGACCCCCAAACTATCAAAACTTTTCTTTGTTTGAATCAATAATGGAAGATGTGATGGCAAAACTTGCAGTCAGTAATAAATCTACAATTATTTGTGGTGATTTTAATATCAATATTTTAGAAGAATGTGCAAATAGCAGTCGCTTATTAAATCTTTTTAAGTCATTTGACTTGACCAACACTTTTACAGAACCTACTAGAGTCACTCCATCTTCTGCTACTTGTATAGATAATATTTTCTGCGATTGTGATTACTTAGATAAAGCAATAGTAAATTGTCTACCCTCTGACCATAGTGGACAAACTGTAACCTTCAGGTGTAATACACCCCCATCGCAAAAAGTTCAAATTAAATTTAGACCTATAACTTCTAGCAGATTAAATAGGTATAATATTTTGCTACAGAACAAGTTAAGCGTTATGGGCCTTGATGATATTAATATAGATCAATTGTATGATAAATGATAAATGATGTTTATTTTGCAAGTAGGTTTTTACAAACACTTTTACACGTCATTTTTTAAAACTAGATGGGGCCGGTGTTTCGTACCTGACTACTCTGAGAAGAAACAGCCGAAACAAACTCAGAGGTCATAGTCTCTTTTAAAGTCCAGACAATCTTGCTCAATTCACATGAGGACTATGCAGATTAGTGTCTGAGATGGTCTTTTGAAGAAAGAACCATACAGATTTGAGTGGACCTGTCCAGTCAGTGCAAGCATTTGTCAGTTAACGTGTAGCTCGACTTATAACTCAAGGAGCTCAACGAAACGACGAACAATACCAAAGAAAGGACATTTGGGAAGGTCGCTTATAGTACTCAAACTGCCAGACAGTTGTGGGAAAAAAACAAACAAAAAATAAAAATGTGACCCACATGGTCCCCACATTCACAATAATCAAATAAAATTAATAACAAATTCTTTTCAAATGAATGTAAGAAAAAAAAAAAACACAAAAATCATTAAATGTCGCAATGATAATAAAATAAAAAAGTAAAATACTTAAAAAAATAAGTATTCATGTCAAATCAGTAAATGTCACATAAAATATAAAAAACTAAAAGTAAAATAATAAAATACATGTAAAAAAAAATTCAATGTCAGAGTGTATAAAAGAAAGGAATCAATAATAAACAAGCGAAGTCCGAAATTTCGACATTCACAGAGCAAATTTCATTGGAACAGCTTAATCCCAAGCTTTTTTATCTTCAAGATAGTGATTAACATGATAGTAGGCTTTCAGGCACAGCTTCCGTTTTATAAACGATTTGAATTTATTTAGGCTTAGTGCTTGAATTTGGCTCGGAAGTTTATTGTAAAAGCGTATACATTGGCATCTGAACGTACCTCCTATTTTTTTGAGCCTCGTTGCAGGAACAACAAATTTGTGTTTGTTCCTCGTGTTTATGTTGTGGATATCACTGTATTTTTTAAATAAATTAATATTTTTGTGGGCGTACAAAAGGTTTTCATAAATAAACTGAGCGGGCACAGTAAGAATATTAGTCTCTCTAAATTTTTCTCTGAGGGAGTATCTGGGACTTAATTTATAAATTGAACGAATTGCCCTTTTTTGCAAAACAAATATTGTCTGAATATCGGCGGCATTGCCCCACAAGAGAATACCGTACGACATCACGCTATGGAAATAACTAAAGTAAACTAAACGGGATGTCTCTAAGTCAGTTAAATCACGAATTCTTCTAACGGCGAATGCTGCAGAGCTAAGTTTCTTCGACAGTTTGTCTATATGCGGGCCCCACTGAAGCTTGGCATCCAAAGTTATGCCTAAAAAGACTGTGCTATCTTCCGATTTTAACTCTTCATCCTTAATTAGTACAGTAGTTTCCACTTGTCTTACATGGGGTATCGTAAACTTAATACACTTAGTTTTTTTCTCATTTAGGAGTAGATTATTAACATTAAACCAATTAACGACTTTCGCCAGGGCGCTATTAACATCATCCGTAACTAACTGCTGACGTTTGAGTTTAAATAAAAGAGAAGTGTCGTCTGCAAACAATACTATGTCATGATTATCCTTTATGAGGTAAGGCAAGTCATTTATATAAATAAGAAACAAAAATGGACCAAGAATTGAGCCCTGGGGTACCCCCATTCTTACTACGGATCCGGGAGATCTTTTCCCTTTAACATCAACTCTCTGAATCCTGTCACTCAAATATGAAATAAGAAGAGCCAGGGAGGCGTTACGGATTCCGTAGTGGTGTAGTTTCCTGATTAATGTTTCATGAAGAACACAATCGAAAGATTTAGATAAATCGCAAAAAATGCCCAAAGCATCGCATTTGTCCTCTCAGGCATTATAAATGTGTCCTAAAAGTTCAACACCCGGCATCAGTAGTTGAACGACCCCTTGTAAAACCAAATTGTTTTTTATGTAATAACTTATATTTATTGAAAAAACGTTGCATTTGTACCAAAATTAATTTTTCAAAAATTTTACTATGATCGTTTCTTTTCAATAGTTCACACGGAATTCAATAAAACTTTTGAAAAGAAGACAAAAAGTATTTGCCCTAAATTCATATTTACTGATTGGGCAACTAGAGGTATCAGAAAAAGTAGGGAAAGACTATTTGAGCTTTATGGCCTTAAGCCTTTTATAAACGCTGAAACTTTTAACAAGTATGTTGCTAAGTATTCAAACATTTTTAGAAATACATGCAAGGTTGCTAAAGCACTGCACATTAGCAACAAGATCAAAACAGCAGAAAATAAAATAAAGACAGTTTGGAAAGTTATAAATAACGAGACTAACAGGAAGAAAATACGTAACACTAGCTACACATTAGATACAGCATGTGGTCCTAAAAGCTCTAATCAGGAAGTAGCTCAAGAATTTGTAAAATTCTTTACCGATATAACACAAAAAACAACGGAGGCTCTTATTTCCTCACCTGAACTCTCAATTGGTTTATTAAAGGCGAATGTGTCTGGCTGCCTGGTTGAATTTAAATTTAAACACATTAACCCTATGATTGTTATTAAAACTTTCCGGCAAATAAAAATCAAACTAACCGAAGATCTATGGGGAATGTCTGTCAAAGTTTGTACATCCATACTTGAGACTATAGCCCCTTACTTAGCTTTAATTTTTAATTTATGTGTAGACCAAGGAGTTTTCCCTGATTTAATGAAATACAGTAAAGTCATACCTCTTTTCAAATCCGGGGACAGTAAAGATATACTAATAATTATAGACCTGTATCCGTGTTACCAGTTTTTAGCAAGGTTTTTGAAAAAGTAATGCTTAATCAAATGCTCTATCATTTTAACACCAACAGAATCTTACATGATCAACAGTATGGCTTCACCAAGGGACGTTGTACAACTGACGCCGGTGTAACCTTATTAAAGCACATATTTACTGCGTGGGAAGAGTCTCAAGACGCCATAGGAATTTTTTGTGACCTCTCCAAAGCGTTTGATTGCGTAAATCACGACACATTACTTTTGAAACTTGAGCATTACGGACTGGGTAAACTTGCACTTAGTTTGGTAAAATCTTATTTGAATGATAGTCAACAACATGTTCAAATAAATGGTGTTAATTCACAGGGGTTAAAAGTAAAAATGAGGGTTCCACAAGGCTCAATATTGGGTCCTTTCCTCTTTCTAGTATATATAAATGATCTACCCTATTTACTGAAAAACCAACCTCAAAATATGGTGTTATTTGCTGATGACACTTCCCTAATTTTTAAGATAAATAGGCGGGCCCAAAATCTAGATGACGTGAATAATGCCCTACTTCAGGTCCAAAATTGGTTCACAGCAAACAATTTGGTATTAAATGAAAAAAAAACCAAATGCATAAGATTTGCTTTACCGAATGTTAAAAGTAGTGATTGTGATATAATATTGAATAAAGAGAAACTTGAATTCGTAGATAAAACGGTTTTCCTGGGGATTACGCTTGATTCAAGGCTACAATGGGGTTTTCATTTGACATCTCTTGCGGGGCGGCTAAGTTCAGCAGCCTTTGCCATTAGAAAAATCCGTCAGTATACTGATGTAGATACCGCTAGACTGGTTTATTTTAGTTACTTTCATAGTATAATGTCTTATGGCATTTTGCTGTGGGGACGGGCTGCTGATATTGAGTCTATATTTATTCTGCAGAAAAGAGCCATCAGAGCCATATATAATCTTCGTAGGCGCGATTCTCTAAGGGAACTGTTTAAGGATATTGGCATCATGACGGTACATTGTCAATACATCTACGAAAACATAATGTACGTCAGAAAAAATCTGCACCTTTTTGGTAAAAGGGGTGACAGACATAATTACAGTACTAGAAATAGGGACCAACTAGTTCAGCCAGGTTTCAGACTCGCTAAAGTAGACTCATCTTTCATGGGGTACTGTTTGAGATGCTATAATAAAATTCCACAAAGTATTCTTGAACTGAATGAGACGAAATTTAAAACGTGCATTAAACGCACACTATGTAAGCAAGCATATTACAAGTTGAGCGATTATATCGATGATAAAAATGCTTGGCTCAATGCTGGTCCAGCTCCACATGGACAGGGGCGCATAAATTGATAGCATTAAATTGTATTGTTGGAGCTGCTGAAGATTGTACAACTATCTTTGCATTGTATAGAATCAATCTCTTTAGTATTATATAAATGCATAGCCCATATTGTGTGAGTACTATGTACTAGAAAGCTATCATTCACTGGAAACCTACGTCTTTTTTTGACTTGAATGTGCCCTGGCGGTTTGGAGTATGTCATGCTCACTCTATTGTCTCGCTGATGGTGGCGCATGTGTCGGATCATTTAGTTCCCTTCAAAATGGTTGAGTTGAATGGTGCTG
This sequence comes from Xestia xanthographa, assembly GCA_905147715.2. NCBI lineage: Eukaryota > Metazoa > Arthropoda > Insecta > Lepidoptera > Noctuidae > Xestia > Xestia xanthographa. Next base: position 16,428,438 of record LR990650.1, on the reverse strand, counting down.
ATCCATGCGTCATGTCCGTGAACGGGCGCTGTCAGTTGTGACTGGTCATCTCTTGGTTGCCATGGCTTATTTGAATGAATTATTTTGAATTGTATTTTTTTTTTGTTTGTGTTTTTTTGCTGTGGACACTTTTACCGTGCACATCTTGCTACATTGTTCTCACATAATATACCATCTCAACGTGAATGATGTAACCAAGATTTTGTAACAATATTCTGATTTAAAAGAGTGTCCATGGAGTTTCTTGCCCATTCTTCTCCATAGAGATCTACGCTAGGGAATGGGCAACTACAGTACTTTCACAGTTTTTATGTCTTGTGACTGGGACTGTAGCTACTAGGGCGTGCAAAACCGGTTTTCCGGTTTTGGAAAAAACCGGAAACCGGACAAAATTTACGGATTTTTGAAAACCGGGTTTGAGAGTCAAAACCGGAGCTAACTCCGGTTTTCCCGTTATTGAATTACATTTTGATTTAAATCAACTTTTTTCGAACGCACTTAATTAAGAAATCTTCAATTGAGAGTCATCAAATAAATCCGAACGCAACCTACACCCTCTTACACTTCTCCCTCCGCGACCCCCGCACCCACGAAGTGACTCCTGCGAAGCGATCCCGCCTGCCCAAACTCAAACCTTACCTTAAACTTTTCCCAAACCCAATGGTGCTGACATATCTGCGACTATTACAAACTTATTGCCGCAGCTAAAATATAAGCTCAAGGACTCTGATACCATCGCCGTAGTTGTCTCCGAGTAGTCCGTGCCATCGTTATCGTTATCATCTGACGCTGAAGTAGCTGATGAGCTCTTCAAGAGCAGCTTGTTAAGGAATTGGATAAATGCAGGAAAACCCCCAAGAATCGGACTTATTTCGACCTTGCATGGTTTGTCAAGGTAGAACAAGCCATGTATGAAAAGCATGACGTAACTATTTGATGTGTGTACTACCAACAAGTGTTGAGAGTGGGAAAGCCTTTTCGAGTGCTGGGTACTTTTGCAACGAAATAAGAAGTACGCTATGATCTGATAAAATGTTAGATGCACTTCTATTATTATCAAGAACAGCTGTCTCATGGAAAAAAATATTATTGTTTATTTAAATTACTGTACGGTACACAGTTGATTTGATCTCGTTTTATAGTCAAATATGAATGCTTTAATGTTGTTAGTAGTTCGTAATTAATGAGCTCAAGATTAAAAATATCGAGACGTTTTTTTTTAATTTTTTTCGATTTCTTAATGATTCGGTACTATGCATGTTATATATTGTCTTAAAACATTTCTTTTGGAGAATTAATGTGGATTGTACGTTTGTCGAGTTCCCCCAATATAACACCGTAAGTTAACAGTGGGTACACATTTCCAAAATACGCATTTCTCGTAACACTTGGATTTGTAGTTTCTGCCAAAACTGACAATGCGATTAGAGATACCACAAACTTACTTCTTGTTGATTTGATCTCAGTTAGTTAATCTTTATATTATTTTAAGTTCATGTTATCCATATTCCAAACTATTAATGTGGTCTTCTTGGTATTGGCATAAATGGTTGATTAAAAAGAGGTTTGATACAATTCGTTTTATTTGTGTATCTGAAAATATTGTTTTGTTGTAAAAATTCAAATATGTATAAAAAAAAAAAAAAGTTGCCGAAACCGGGGCTAACACCGGTTTCCGGTTTTGGGCCCTCAAACCCGGAATTCAAAACCGGTTTTGAGGACCTTCCGGTTTTGCACGCCCTAGTAGCTACATTTAATTTTCATCTTTGTTTCGACAATTCAAAAGTGCCTGTAACTGGCTTACTTGAAATAAATGCTTTGATTTTGATTTTGATTTTGAACGAATACGTGTCGGCGGGGTCCAACATGCATTTCTCCCATATTATCACATGAGTTTCTGATTTTTACACGTTTATTTTCAATTAAAGGCGTGAGAGTTTTGTTATATTTCTTCGAGAGTATCATCAATAACGGTAGCGTTAATAACGCTACCGTTATTTTAACGACGACTTTAATTCGTTACGAAATAAACCGCAGTGACGTAAAGAGCAGTAACTAGTCCAGTGGTATTCTACATAGATGGCGCTAGCGGCAGTGCTATTTGAACTTGAAAGTTAAGGCTGATGCTCCAGGGTAGCCCGCGAAATTCAATTTTTCTTACGTTTTTTTGCATCATACAACCCAGCACTGGCCTGCAACTTGCAAAAAACGTGAGAAAATTTGAGTTTCGCGGACTACCCTTGAACATCAGCCTTAACCCCCACATTTTAAGGTACGGAATATCTTCTGTGTAGACTGTGTACGAATATTTTCTGCCATACCTAATCCTCGGCGCTTTGGATTAGGTACGGACTCGCATCGAAAAATACCTAATCCACATACCTGTTCCAATATTTATGCCTTGCCTCACGTCTCCGATTCCGAAAATCTTTTGGGGAAGCTACACTATCCCCGAGTATTTTACGCTACATTTTACACGATCACCGTAGGTACCTACCTACTTATCGGGAACGAAACCGCGAGCAAAAGCTATTAAAAATAATATATATGTCTACAAATTAATTCTTAATATAAATAATAATAATTTTGGATTTAAATACTACATAATCGTACTAGGCTTGGAGCTTCATAATAACTCGATATTTTGATTTATGGCTAGCTGACGTCCCGCTTAGTTTTCTACCAGTGAAACAATTTTTAAAATTGGTTCATTACTTCCGGAGATTACCCCCTACATACAAACTTACAAACAAATGTTACCTCTTTATAATATTAGTATAGATGGACACCAGTATCTGTTCTGCCTCTCTAAGGATGTTATTAGGAGCATACTGAAAATCACTATTAGTTCAATACATAACTCACTTATTTTGGACTCCCAGACCTAGTCTGATAAACAAAGGCTCAGGTAAAGAAGTTCTTAGGAAAGCGAGTGACCTTCGTGTGTCCTATCGTCATCGTAATGACCGAATTTCTATTCCCAAATCATATTACTTATTAAATAAACGATCTTGTGCAAGTCGACAATTTTTCACCTCTTATGAGCAAAGGGTTTTTTGGTCACCATTTAGTTTCACGATGCTGTGCAAAGGCTCTCCTTTCTTTGTAGATCGTTACACCACCTTTTCCCGCGTTCAATGGCGACGTCCTCCCTGAGGTTTCTGCACATCTTGCCGGTTGCATTTGTGTAACGTGGATGTGAGCAGGCCACAATTCTATTTCATGGAATGTAAAGTGTAAATGATTAAAAAAAACTAAAAGATTTATTGTAAAATATTTAATGTACCAATATGAGAACACTTATACCAATCAGGAGTAAAAAGATTACGACTTGGGGGCCGCCTTCTTAGCGGCCTCGGCAGCAGCCTCACTCTTCTCAAAATCAGTTATCAACTTCTCTACTTCAGCGCTAGTTAGAACCCGGATGATGGTCTTGTTGTCTTTGCGCGTTAGAGACGCCATTTCAACTGGAAAATTAAAGAAATTATTTAGTGAAAAGGAATCTAGTCATTAAAACAAGTTCTACAACAGCTGGAGCACCTCATGAGATAATGGACAATGGTTTACAACAACAGCTACTAGTGGGAGTATCTTAGCAGGAGCAATGACACCCGTACCTCTACCTACCCTCTAATTGGTGGAAAACCATGTGCTTTTTTGGTCAGTAAGGGTAACATACCACACTGGCCATGGACATCCATGATGATTTTCACAAAAATGACTTAGAACATCTCATCTGATCTAATTTTTCCTGTCTTGCAGTAGAGATATCGCAGCCAGCCAAATAGTGTTCTCTGCGTTCCAAAAACTCGATATCACATCCTACGACTACAGACTATAGGTTTATGCCTATAATATACATGATCAAGAATATGATGATCTTGATATTTCCCAACACACCTTTTTCTGGAGTCAGCTTAGTCATGTCCAGGGTCTTGCTGAGCACCTTGATAGCCAAAGCTTGGGCTTCAGCAAGGGTAGTCTCGTTCTCCTTGTACTCCTGTTTTAGACTTGATACTGCAGCCTGAAAAGTAAATAATAAATATTAATTTTCAATACAAGTTAAAAGTCAGCATACTTAAAGTTTTGGTTTAGAAGGTTTAGACTTTAGATCATTACAAAAGTGTATGAAAAATTAACTCCAGAAACAGTATGGTGTTTCATGTCTGACTAAAATTGTGATGAAAAACACAGAAAAAAGTATTCACGGAATGCTCAAAAAATGATGATGAAGAAATTATGAAATTATGTTGAATAGTTTTAAGCTGGCAACACAAATGAATGTCTTGACTTGTACCAAAAACTCGCAGTTATTGTGAATTATAGCAATTGCTACCCATACTAACTGTTGCAAAATATCATAATGCACATTTAGTATTATAATACACAGATCCTGTTTTATGGTGTGCGGGAGATTTGATAAAATGATTCTACAAATGACTGTGCTTTCAAATAAGTGCAGAACAAAAAACCATAACTTACAGCACTATTGTTTCCAATGCAAGTGGCCTTCCATCCACCGTAGTTACCACTGGGGTCTGACTGGTATAGCTGGTAGCCGTAGTGCTTGTCCCAGCCCATGTACAGAATAGATACACCGAAGGGTCTCTTACCTGAAGGAAAAGATAAATTGCTTAGATGTAACCATACCTGACTGTAATATAGAGAATGTAATAAAAGAATGTCTTTGAAAACATTGGATGAGAAATAAAAGGTTTTGTTTCTTTGAACAAAAACCACAATCAGTTGAATGACAAAGTTCTATCTCACCTCCGTACTGTGTGTAAGCTTGTTTGACATCACACAGCCAAGACACAAGTTGTTCGCAGGGAATAGATTCACCATACTGCAAGAGGTATCTTTGAGCAATAAGTCTCAGTTCATTCGTAAGAACGTTGGCGTCTGACGTGATACCAGCCACTGAGCACACCATATCATCATTCAGCTTATAGATCTTCTCAGAAAAGAATACTTCATCAAGGAGTTTGTTTGTATTCCTGCGCTCAGCAGCTAGCAAGATGCCGTCTGTAGCCAGGATGCCAAGACATGTTCCGGCATGACTGATAGCTTCCATAGCATACTCAACTTGGTACAGCCGACCTAAAACAAACATTTTCTTTATTTTCTGATACATTTTTCAGTGAATGTAATGCAGAAATAAGGGATAATATTTACCTTCCGGCGAGAATATAGTTGTACGTGTATCATAACGCCGAGCCTGTGAAAATAATGTTATGAATCGGAATGATTGAATTCATTGAATGACCAAGCAAGATTGTTAACCTAAGTTAAGTTCGGTTTTACATTACAATCAGTACAAAATATGAACATAACTTACCATGTTTGTTACGTTTAAATATTATTTATTGATTCAATCACCCAATTAACTATGATATTGTAATAATTTCTAATGTTTTATGAAATGCAACTTAGCCGGACCGGACGATTCAAAGATGACAATGACATTGACAATTTTAATTTTGACATACTCAAATGGCTGTGTTCCAGTCCAAGTCTCGGCCATAAAAGTAGCATTGTATAGCGCACTCTGTCGTTTTTGGTGATATTAGTAGAAGTAGCACTAGTTTTATTGCTGAAGATCCTAATAACTTCAAACGAACTGAAATAACAGGGATGACAACAAAATTTTGATTCTAGAGTTGCGTACAAAAAGAACGAATAACAGGAAAACCTGCCAGATGTAAAAATAATACATGAATATTCGACACATTGAGGTCACGGCACACAGTGGGCCCATACTTACTGAAAATTAGTGGACTTAGGCAACAAAGTTCCAATATCGATGCGATTTTTTTTTATATGACGTGTTATGATATTCCTGACAACTTTTACTCTTATAAAATTCCTTCTTAAGTTGATAGTTTGTCTGAAAAAAAATCAATTAGATTTTTTTGTATGGAGCGAATCACGTTTAATTTTTTTTCTTCTATTGTACTAATATGTTGGGTGTGTAGCGAGAGTATATGATAGCTAAGGTCATTCTCTATCCACGCAAATTAAATCAGCGCCGGCCATCCGCGGCACCGCGAGTAATAATTCGGTAAAAAAATATAAATTTTGTATGACATTTATTACCATATAAAATAAATTCAAAGTATATTTTTTGTCTCATTTGGCTGTTTTGACCTTCTTTTTAGTTAAAAATATAGTTTTAATAGCACATAGGTACTTACAACTAGTCATTCTAGTAGAGATTTAGTTTTTATTGCATGTTATCGGTAGCACCTGCATTGTGATTGATGACTCATTTGTTTGTGCGCTCGGCTAAGCGCATAACAAACGAGTCACCGAAAAATGGCTGTTATTTCTTTAACTACCTGCACGTTATCTATTGTTGAATGTATATCGTAATAAGTTTCAGGTTATACTAATTTTGTTATTGTAATTAGGTGAAATAATTTAAATTTGTACGGGCAAGTCGTTGATAACTATCTACACTACATAATCAAGCTTATGTATATTATAGTCTATTATGAAACTTTGAAGTAATTGTAGCCCTGAAAAGGGCTGTTTGTCATTTTCCTAGCCCAGTAGAGCTATTACGTATCTCTGTTGACGGCTCGAAATGATAGTAACTGGGCTCAGTGTTCATCAGTTAACTGTCAAAAAGTTAGTTTCGTAATATATATGACCAGTCGCTATCAAATATAACGTCATAGGTTTTCATCGTGGCTGATAGTCACCGTAACTCATTTTGACAGACCCTTTCGTATCGATACTTATATTATTTCGATTATGTAAGGATAGTGGACAACAAATTGATGACAACACAGTTTGAAGTGGCTTTTGTGAAAGACATTTACACCGTACCCGAGCTGTTAGTCACCGTAAAGTGATATCCACTCAGTGCGATACGTAATACCAATATCATGACATTCTCGGTTGTCATCAAAGTTCGGTGTACAACCGACGCTAGATAGCACTGGATATCAGAAAGATACGTAATAGGCCTACTGATGGGCTTTTATGGGAATAATCTAGAGACGAATCACATTATTTCTTGTTCCAGAAGTGGGTCCGACAAATTTTCGAACACTGCTATGAGGCATTCTTCTTCCTTCAAAATCTCACTGTCACAGGGAGGCTCAGTAGTTGGTAACAACTAAATTGCATCAGGCAACAACTCATTATGAACCTGTTACGTTATTTTAGGCCTTATGTAGGATATGTGGGGATCAGAGCTTATTAGAAGTCCATGGAGGATGTCTTCGTTTGTTGCTATTCTGGCCGTTTTCCTAATGTGCCTCTCCCTTACGTTTCTGAAGTCCTTATTACGGGCTTCCGAAGCTTCTTCAGATCATCATCTGCCTAGCCTTTTCCCAAGTTTTTTTTTTATTGGGGTCGGCTTCCAGTCTAACCGGATGTAGCTGAATACCAGTATTTTACATGGAGCGACTGCCTATCTGACCTCCACAACCCAGTTAGTACTGGGTAATACGATACCCCTTGGTAAGACTGGTTGTCAGACTTTTTAGGCCACTGACTACCTGTAACGACTGTCAAAGATCACAAATGACAGCCGGGACCAACTGCTTATCGTGCTTTCCGAGGCACGGAGGAAACTCGGTATGTAATGGGTAACCCATCCACAGACCAACCTAGGCAAGCACGGCTTAACCTAACGATCGACCCGAGCGGCTGTTATTATTTAGCCACGAGCTCCTCCGAAGCTTCTTCAGATGAGGTTCACAAATAAGCAACAAGAGCGAAACTAGATGGACTTAATGAATGTCTTTGTATTTATAGTCAGTGTTAATTACTCAAGTAGTGGACATAGCAGTGACTGAAAATTATTCAGCCAATCGAAGACGGGCATTTTTCGATGACCCATTAGTTATGCGCTTAGCCGAGCGCACAAACAAATGAGTCATCAATCACAATGCAGGTGCTACCTATAACATGCAATAATAACTAAATTTCTACCAGAATTACTAGTTGTGAGTATCTATGCGCTATTAAAACTATATATTTAACTAAAAAGAAGATCAAAACAGCCAAATGAGACAAAAATATGCTTTAAATTTATTTTAAATGGCAAAAAATTTCATTCAATTTTTTTTTTATTATAATAATAATAATAATAATAGCCTTTATTCAGATCAACTTAACCTAATAACAATATTCAAAAGCAAACTTATAACTTATTAAAATGTATTCTAATATTTGCTGTTTTTTTTTTTATCTGTTGCGATCTGTTTGCCTATCGGCAAAGGCCTCCTCCAACCTTTTCCATTCTGATTTTTCACATCACTCCTTACACTTCTCTTAACTCTCTGTATGCTTTTTTTTGACTCCACCCATTTTACTCATATATTTTTCTATGATTTCCATTCTGTTTTCTTTTCTGTCCTTTGTTCGTAATTCTTTTGTTAACACACAATATTATTTTTTATTTTTTTTTCTGTGTAGTTATAAGTTTATTTTTTTATTGTGTAGTTTTAAGTTTTTATTTTATTCTTATTTTTGTCTTGTTGTGTGCAGTCCCGGGGTCTCTTATATGGTAAAATATGTAATGTTTCTTCACTTTTCAGGGTAAGAACTTCGAGTGCTGCGATAAAGATTTTAGATTTTTGCTGTTATTGTTGTCACTTATTGTTGGAGGGTTGTGGTCTCTTTCCCCCACGAGGACCAGTCGTCTTGGGGGAGGTTGATGTATTATTTTTCCTTGTTGTCAGTTTCTTCGGTTGGTTTTGGTTTCCGTTTGCCGATTATTAAGTGTTATTGTTTTTCTGAAGTAGATATATTTGAAAGAGAATTAGACCTACCCCGCATCATATCGAAAGCATTTGTTCTGTTTGCTTTGATTGAAGCTACAATCTGTTTTTTTTTGGGTTGGTTAATGGGTGATAAGGGGTGATAAGCAGTTGGTGAGGTGGATATTTCTCTTTTTCGTTTTTCTTGGTTCTTTTTATCCTGTATAACTATTAGTTTGTCGTATTTCAAATACGCTTTATTGCCTTTTTCCTTTTCTTCAGCTAGCTTGGCTTGTAGCGTTTTTCGCTTTTCCAACACTTCCTTTGAGTAATCTTCACTGATATTAATTTTGCTCAGGTTCTTTTTGTTTTTAATAATTTCGTTCTTTTTCCAATTCTTTATAAACGAACATAGTACCGGTCTTGGTTTATTAGTTTCTCTATTTTTAGTACTTATGCGACACATTTCGTTGATTTCATAATCTTCTATACTAATATTTAGATCTTGTTTCAGATGTTCTTTAAATTCCTGTAGTAATTCGTGAGTTGATGTTTCTTTTTCTTCCAGGCCAAACACTATGATATTATTTTTCTTCTCCACTCTTTTCATAAACTCAATTTCTTTTTCTAATTTTTCTACTTTTGTTTTCAGGTTTTTGTTTTCTTCCATCAAAGGGATTAACTTTTCATCAATTTTGTCCATAATAGAGTTTGTGATAGAATCCTTCAATTCAGCCGTTTGGCTTTGCATCTCAATTTTCATTTTGTCAAATAATATTTGGAATTGACCTTCCATTATATAGTTATGAAGTTGTATTAGCGTATGTTCTAGTCGCGCTGTGTCGCGCTGCCGCGGATGGCCGGCGCTGATTTTTTTTTCGTGGATAGAGAATGACCCTAGCTATCATATACTCACGCCACACACCCAACATATTAGTACAATTGAAGAAAAAAAATTAAATGTGATTCGCTCTATACAAAAAAATCTAATTGATTTTTTTGCAGACAAACTATCAACTTTAGAAGAAATTTTATAAGAGTAAAAGTTGTCAGGAATATCATAACACGTCATATAAAAAAAAATCGCATCGATATTGGAACTTTGTTGCCTATGTCCACTAATTTTCAGTATGGGCCCACTGTGCGGAAGGCCACGAAGGAGATTATGAGATGGCGGGACAAACTGGACAAGTTCCTTCCGAACTGAAAGGAGGACGCACGGGTTTGCGAGAAGTGGAAAGAGTGGAGGGAGGCCTTTGCCCAGGAGTGGGACAGAGCAGGAAAAAAACTAATTAATAATATAAAATTTACGAAGTCTTGACCGCTCGCGAGGTTGTCGACATGTGGGATGTGAGCTCAGTGATCATTGTGCAGAAAACCATTGGGAGCCTCGTCCAATACGAACACCTGAGGAGGCTCTCGATATGGAGCTATCAAAATAACACTAACACCTTGTACCTATATGTATAAAAAATCGGGAGCCTTAAGTTGCCATGTCAACGCCTCCACATGTTACCGGAGGAATATAATTACAGGCAAAAGTGAAAGATATGATTAGAGGCATCCACGCTTGTGTCAGTGCCCAGTGGGTCTATGTGCAATCGGGCAAGCATGATTAAGCGTTTCTGCAGAGGCGTCTCCAGCCCATGTAACGCCCGTGTGCTAGTAAGCGCGCGGTCAAAATGGAATGGGTACGAAGTACAAGTAACAGCACATCAAGTTACCACAAATTGTCAAATTTCCCCAATGGATAATAAACTCTATTGTTTGGAGATGAAGTATGAATTCGTAACAAATCAATTGCGACAAGGCTTATTTCGCAAAATTACGTGTAGCAAGCGGTAGAACACAGAGTGCGGCACGCGCCACACGTTAAACTCACGCTTTTGAGAAATGCCGCGCGCTTAAAGTTCGTCCATGGCAATTTGAACTTTATTTTCTATCCCAAACAGTTGAATTTGCAATACGTTTGTCGGCGTGTTTCGACAAATTTATGAAGAGCTCCAGATGCTATAAAAACTGTATATGCAAAGCCGAGCTCTTTTTACGTTGGTCTTGAAAGTGCCGCGGCCGGCCAACGCTCGCGCCGCGTGCTTCGTAGCGAACGGCGCTCGGCGCCCCCTATGACCGCTGCGCCCGTGTGCAACGCACACCCTGCACACTCGGTAAACACGACCCTGCGTTATTGAGTGTGTTCCGCCAGTAGACTCGCTTTGTCTTGCGCGTCGCTTCACTCGCACACTTCGTCTCGTGCAGCCGTTCCACTCAGGACCTCCTTGGCGAGCTTCTAGCTGAATGCTTTACGAGCGGATCCGTTTTTCAGGCGAACCGTTGGTCATAGACGGAGAGTATTCAGAGGTTTTCGTCTTATTTTTGGTCGCTCATGAGAAGAAAAAAAAATATAGCCTGAAAAAAAAACCTTGCTTATTATGAAACTATGATTTTAATTTTCTTTTTTTCCGCGCTTTCCTTTCGCCAGGTTGAAAGAGAAGCAAAGGTCGCCAAACAGCATAAATAAAAATAGATTTGTTTTATATTTTTGAATGTAAAACACAATTATATGTTAATTTGATAATAAAAGTAATTATATTGGTTTTAAATAAGTATATCTATGATATTCTATATAAAAACACAATTTGAATATTCAAAAAATATTTACGCCAAGACGCATTGCTTTGCCGAAATAAAAAAAAAACATTCACTTCCGACTATAGGACCAAAGATGTCAAATGTGTAGCTGGGTACATCTACATGATTGTGTGTTAAATAAATCATTAAGTAAAAATCCCAACTCCCCGATTCAGGCGCGGATACAGGATTTCCTTTAAGGGGGGGCAATTTTTTGAAAATTTATTAAAAAAATTGATCTACCGACCTATTGAAGTTACCTGGGCAAAGCTTATTGACAAAGTTAAGACTTATGAAAATCATAAGGCTTCAAGAGCGAGCGTAGCGAGCTCGAAATTTTTACAACATTGCCTCAGACAATAAATGCTATAATTGCATAATAATCTATATCTAAATATATAAAAGAAGAAACTGACTGACTGACTGACTGACTGACTGATTGACTGACTGACTGACTGACTGACTCATCTATCAACGCACAGCCCAAACCGCTGGGTCTACAGATTCCAAATTTGGCAAGTAGGTTCCTTAGGTGGTCTAGGGGTGCACTAAGAAAGGATTTTTCAAAATTCACCCCCTAAGGGGGTTAAACGGGGCTCCAAAGTTTGTATGGGGAAACAAGATTAGTTAGACTATTTTATTCGAAACTTCACAGGAGTGCTCCTATTGATAAATGAGTAGAAACGGGTTTCAGGGTTTTTCAGAATTCAACCCCTAAGAGGGGGAAATGGGGTGGCAAAGTATAAAAATCAATGCACAGCCCAAACCGCTGAGTCTAGAGATTCCAAATTTAGCAAGTAGGTTCCTTATGTGGTCTAGGGTTGCACTAAGAAAGGATTTTTCAAAATTCAACCCCTAAGGGGGTTAAACGGGGCTCCAAAGTTTGTATGGGTAAAACAAGATTAGTTAGACTATTTTATTCGAAACTTCACAGGAGTGCTCTTATTGATAAATGAGTAGAAACGGGTTTCAGGGTTTTTCAGAATTCAACCCCTAAGAGGGGGAAATGGGGTGGCAAAGTATAAAAATCAATGCACAGCCCAAACCGCTGAGTCTAGAGATTCCAAATTTAGCAAGTAGGTTCCTTATGTGGTCTAGGGTTGCACTAAGAAAGGATTTTTCAAAATTCACCCCCTATGGGGGTTAAACGGGGCTCCAAAGTTTGTATGGGGAAACAAGATTAGTTAGAATATTTTATTCGAAACTTCACAGGAGTGCTCCTATTGATAAATGAGTAGAAACGGGTTTCAGGTTTTTTCAGAATTCAACCCCTAAGAGCCCCCTCAAATGGGGTGGCAAAGTATAAAAATCAATGCACAGCCCAAACCGCTGAGTCTAGAGATTCCAAATTTGGCACAAAGGTTATTTATGAGGTTTAGGGGTGCATTAAGAAAGGATTTTTCAAAATTAACCCCGTTAGGGGTTGGAACGGGAGTCCAATGATTACATGGGGAAATAAGATTAGTTAGACTACTTTATTCGAAACTTAACAGGAGTACTCCAATCAATAAATGAGTTAACATTCGTGTTTCAGTTTTTTTCGAATTCAACCCCTAAAGGGGGAAATGGGGTAACAAAGCCTGAAATTCAACATAGGTATTGTTTTTATGGTAAACTGGGTCGGGTGTAATACAAAAACAACGATTTTAAGATTTAGTGTGGCGGACCTGAAATTCAATCATTCCCTGTTGGGGTGCGATGGGGTTGAAATGTCTAAAATCAATATGGGTGTCGATACCGAGATTATCAGGGGCGCTGATTACGAAAATGGCATTTATTTTGAGATCCAGAAGATGGCGTATTCGACTTCTATACAGGGTTATTGTTGTTTTATTGTGATGATTGTGATAACGGTGACGATGATTGTGATAATGATGCTGATGATTATGATGATGATGATTGTGATTACGATGAAGATTGTGATAATGATGATTGTGATTAAGATGATAATGATTGTGATTACGATGATAATGATTGTAGTAACGATGATGGTGATTGTGATAGTGATTTTGATGGTGATTGTGATGGTGATTGTGATGGTGATAGCGATGGTGATGGTGATTGTGATTATGACAGTGACGGTGACAATGATGAAGATGATTGTGATTACGATGATAATGATTGTGATAACGAGGATAGTGATTGTGAGAGTGATTGTGATGGTGATTGTGATTGTGTTAGTGATGGTCATTGTGATAGTGACGGTGATTGTGATAGTGATAGCGATGGTGATGGTGATTGTGATTGTGACAGCAACGGTGATAATGATGAAGATGATTGTGATTACGATGATAATGATTGTGATAACGAGGATAGTGATTGCGAGAATGATTGTGATGGTGATTGTGATTGTTTTAACTTGATTTTGTGATAGTGACGGCGATTGTGATCATGATGATTGTGATTGAGATGATAATGATTGTTATTACGATGATAATGATTGTAATTACGACGATAATTATTGTGAAAACGATGATGGTGATTGTGATAGTGATTTTGATGGTGATTGTGATGGTCATTGTGATAGTGACGGTGATTGTGATAGTGATAGCGATGGTGATGGTGATTGTGATTGTGACAGCAACGGTGATAATGATGATGATGATTGTGATTACGATGATAATGATTGTGATAACGAGGATAGCGATTGCGAGAATGATTGTGATGGTGATTGTGATCTGTGATAGTGATAGTGATTGTGATTGTGATAGTGATTGTGATAGTGATTGTGATAGTGATTGTGATAGTGATTGTGATAGTGATTGTGATAGTGATTGTGATAGTGATTGTGATAGTGATTGTGATAGTGATTGTGATAGTGATTGTGATAGTGATTGTGATAGTGATTGTGATAGTGATTGTGATAGTGATTGTGATAGTGATTGTGATAGTGATTGTGATAGTGATTGTGATAGTGATTGTGATAGTGATTGTGATAGTGATTGTGATAGTGATTGTGATAGTGATTGTGATAGTGATTGTGATAGTGATTGTGATAGTGATTGTGGTAGTGATTGTGATAGTGATTGTGATAGTGATTGTGATAGTGATTGTGATAGTGATTGTGATAGTGATTGTGATAGTGATTGTGATTGTGATAGTGATTGTGATAGTGATTGTGATAGTGATTGTGATAGTGATTGTGATAGTGATTGTGGTAGTGATTGTGATAGTGATTGTGATAGTGATTGTGATAGTGATTGTGATAGTGATTGTGATAGTGATTGTGATAGTGATTGTGATTGTGATAGTGATTGTGATAGTGATTGTGATAGTGATTGTGATAGTGATTGTGATAGTGATTGTGATAGTGATTGTGATAGTGATTGTGATAGTGATTGTGATTGTGATAGTGATTGTGATAGTGATTGTGATAGTGATTGTGATAGTGATTGTGATAGTGATTGTGATAGTGATTGTGATTGTGATAGTGATTGTGATAGTGATTGTGATAGTGATTGTGATAGTGATTGTGATAGTGATTGTGATAGTGATTGTGATAGTGATTGTGATAGTGATTGTGATTGTGATAGTGATTGTGATAGTGATTGTGATAGTGATTGTGATAGTGATTGTGATAGTGATTGTGATAGTGATTGTGATAGTGATTGTGATAGTGATTGTGATTGTGATAGTGATTGTGATAGTGATTGTGATAGTGATTGTGATAGTGATTGTGATAGTGATTGTGATAGTGATTGTGATTGTGATAGTGATTGTGATAGTGATTGTGATAGTGATTGTGATAGTGATTGTGATAGTGATTGTGATAGTGATTGTGATTGTGATTGTGATTGTGATAGTGATTGTGATAGTGATTGTGATAGTGATTGTGATAGTGATTGTGATAGTGATTGTGATAGTGATTGTGATAGTGATTGTGATAGTGATTGTGATAGTGATTGTGATAGTGATTGTGATAGTGATTGTGATAGTGATTGTGATAGTGATTGTGATAGTGATTGTGATAGTGATTGTGATAGTGATTGTGATAGTGATTGTGATAGTGATTGTGATAGTGATTGTGATAGTGATTGTGATAGTGATTGTGATAGTGATTGTGATAGTGATTGTGATAGTGATTGTGATAGTGATTGTGATAGTGATTGTGATAGTGATTGTGATAGTGATTGTGATAGTGATTGTGATAGTGATTGTGATAGTGATTGTGATAGTGATTGTGATAGTGATTGTGATAGTGATTGTGATAGTGATTGTGATAGTGATAGTGATTGTGATAGTGATTGTGATAGTGATTGTGATAGTGATTGTGATTGTGATTGTGATAGTGATTGTGATAGTGATTGTGATAGTGATTGTGATAGTGATTGTGATAGTGATTGTGATAGTGATTGTGATAGTGATTGTGATAGTGATTGTGATAGTGATTGTGATAGTGATTGTGATAGTGATTGTGATAGTGATAATGATAGTGATTGTGATAGTGATAGTGATAGTGATTGTGATAGTGTGTGATAGTGATTGTTATAGCGTGTGATAGTGATTGTGATTGTGATTGTGATTGTGATAGTGATAGTGATAGCGATAGTGATGGTGGTTGTGATAGTGATAGTGATAGTGATTGTGATTGTGATTGTAATTGTGATTGTGATTGTGATTGTGATAGTGATTGTGATTGTGATAGTGATAGTGATGGTGGTTGTGATAGTGATGGTGATTTTGATGATAATAATAAATTGTTTTATTATGAAATTTGGCACATACATAGTTTATAACCTGGAATAACATGTAGGATATTATTTATCCCTTTATTATGATTCAGTGGGACAATTACCGAACTTTACGCGGGCGAAGCCGCGGGCAACAGCTAGTACCTATATAAAAGAGAAGTCCACTCACTGACTGACCACTCATCACGAAATCTCGGAAACTACTGGGCCGTGAGGTCTAGAATTTGGCACAAGTACTCACTATGGGGTGCAGGCACGCACTAAGAAAGGATTTTTTAAAATTCGCACCCCGAGGGATTGAAAAGGGGTGTCAAAGTTTGTATGAAAGTTCTATGTTTTTAAAGTTAGAGACATGAATGTGGGTCTGAATGTTCCCTTCGGCTTCTAAATGCTCACTAAGAAAGGGTTTTACGAAATTCAGCCCTTAGGGGTATAAATAAGGGTGTTTTGTATTTGTATGAAAAAAGTTAAAGATCCAAATTTAATCTTACGGCAACGCGTTATTGCATACTTTACATTGAAATTAGAATTCAGAAGCCTATAATGATCCAAATTGAATTTTACGACAACACGGTAATGCATAGTTTACATTGAAATAAGAATTTGGAAGTTCCTTGAGGTTTATCTTCAGTTTTTATGCGAATTTCTAGGTGGCCAGTATGTTTCAGTAAAATGCAGGAGACTGCTGAAAGGTAATGAAATGAGGTTAACGTTCTAAAGTTTTTATACCAATTATTTCTAGGTGGCCAGTATTTTTCAGTAGGTATGCAGGCTGTAAGGTAAAAAAAAAACGTTTCAAAAAACGAACTAATGAATCAATCACAGACGGATTATTATACCTACCTAAGCGCTACACGTTCAAACTAATTTCTGTGCTGCAATATTTTGCTATTACCTACTACTAATTTGCATTGAAATATTTGTCATCGTCGTTGTTTGGTTTGTCTTCGTTATGGTTCAAACTATTTCATGCCGAGAAGGTTTTAGTTTTTGTTTCATTGTAATCGGTGCTTTCTATCAAATGATATAAATGAACTTAATGTGTTCAAGAAGAACTTATCATCAAAATGTAAGATACACGCAGCGACATCTATTCAACCAAAATGGTACTAATGACTAAAAACAAAGAACAAGTTAACTTTTAAATCGAGTGACCGACTTTAAAAAAAAGGTCATGATAGCAAAAGGTACTCTCAATTAGTCTATATGACACTGCTTTATAAATCTACATAACCAATATAGTGTGCGTTAGACGTGTGCATAACCCTAGCAAAATGTTGTGCATTTGAGAGATGAGACCATAGAAAATAATTAGTGTATCATGAGGAGCAATTTGTTTAATAGTAGCAAAATTTGTGTGAATTGTAGTTTTAAAGTTATTTGAGAAAAACACATTTTGCTGGAGTAACGTTAAGAAACGTTATCCTGGCAAAATCGATTTTCAAAAATTCGTTCAGCCCGTAACCAAATACATGATTAGATAGCTTTTGTTGCATAGTAAATGTTTGTAAATAGCAAAATTTGTGTGTGGTATGGTTCTTGAGTTATTTAAGATTTTGCTGCGGTAACGTTTTGGGATTTCCCAGATCTCGAAAACGGCTCAACGCAGAAGATTGAAAAAAATACCAATAAGAGACCTTAATTTGTTTAAATTAGTTTAAACATTAGTTTTTGATTTGGTTGTCGTAAACCAATGGAATTAAATGGTTTCAAAAATCAGATAAAAACGGATTTGCAAGTAAACCAAAACACTTATAACCAAATAAACAGCTGTAAAAATTACCCATGGTAGACACGTATCACGTCAAGTAAAATGGATTATGTAACTTTATACGATACGAAGATAAAAACAAAATTGATTAATTTAGACTGGTCGTACTTTAACGATGAAATACGCAGTTCCCAAAACATTAAGAAACGTGGCATACTTTAAACTAATTAAAATGATTCATGAACATCAATTCCTGTTAATTTCAGCTTTCAATTACGGCTGTAATGAAAGTTATATCAAAATCAAGAATATGTCAGAAATTCTCTAATAGCCGACCAAATTAAAAAGGTCACGTAAAAGCGGCCGCACCATACGTACGAGTAGTCTTCGCAAATTAGCAACTTAGTGTCCGATGTTTTGTACAGTTAAGCAGAAAAACGTTTTACGTGTAACCGATTTTTTAATGTTCGAAGTGCAGGTTACTGCAGGTACACATTTTCTACTAGTTTTCTATTTTATAAATGAAAATCATGTTAATTAACAGTAGTTTCATAAGTAATCATAAGATCAGTGGATCATAAGTAATTATTTAAAGTCAAGTAACTTTAAAAAGGTAAGTAATAATCTCAGTAAATAATTTATAGTGTGATTTTGATTGACGACGCGTGGTTCACACGTTGATCACCTGTAACTGTCACATGTAATGTTGAAATAACCACTAAGTTATACGTTACAAAGCTCATGTTTAAATGCCATACTGTGAGTCGAGGGGAAATGGAGTCCACCTACCTACCTACGTATTTAGTAGGTGCCTATCTCCGTCTTAAAGAAAATTGTACAAACTATGAATCAACATTGTATTTTAAGTTTAAGCATTGGTACTTGACAAACAGAAAAACATTTATGCCAATTATTAAAATTAAGTACGTACGTAACTTATCTGAGATTTTTTCCTCAATATGTTAATGCTAAGGCAAAGATATACAATAATTTGTATGAGACTGATTTTTAAATAAAAATAATGAACACCATGACCAGCAACCTACGCAACAGTAACAACAACGTACGTACGCAACTGTACTAACAAAACATCCATATTATCCCATTCATTTAAGATGGTTACGATTATGTATAGTGCGGCCGCTTTTTCGTGACCTTTCCGATTTGGTCAGCTTATTAGAGAATTGCTGACATTTTCTTGTTTTTGATATAACTTTCATTACAGCCGTAATTGAAAGCTGAAATTAACAGGAATCAATCTTCATGTATCATTTTAATTAGTTTAAAGTATGCCACGTTTCTTAATGTTTTGGGAACTGCGTATTTCATCGCTAAAGTACGACCAGTCTAAAATGAATCAATTTTGTTTTTATCTTCATATCATATAAAGTTACATAATTTATTTTACTTGACGTGATAAGTGTCTACCATGGGTATTTTTGACAGCTGTTTATTTGGTTATAAGTGTTTTGGTTTACTTGCAAATCCGTTTTATCTGATTTTTGAAACCATTTAATTCCATTGGTTTACGACAACCAAATCAAAAACTAATGTTTAAACTAATTTAAACAAATTAAGGTCTCTTATTGGTATTTTTTTCAATCTTCTGCGTTGAGCCGTTTTCGAGATCTGGGAAATCACAAAACGTTACCGCAGCAAAATCTTAAATAACTCAAGAACCATACCACACACAAATTTTGCTATTTACAAACATTTACTATGCAACAAAAGCTATCTAATCATGTATTTGGTTCCGGGCTGAACGAATTTTTGAAAATCGATTTTGCCAGGATAACGTTTCAAACGTTACTCCAGCAAAAAGTGTTTTTCTCAAATAACTTTAAAACTACAATTCACACAAATTTTGCTACTATTAAACAAATTGCTCCTCATGATACACTAATTATTTTTTATGGTCTCATCTCTCAAATTCACAACATTTTGCTAGGGTTATGCACACGCGTTAGACCGCTTTCCATGAATCATATTTTATCAATTTAACTTCGGAGTCGATAGATGGCATTGTAAATTTCACTACATTTTCTGAATCGCATTGTTAAGATTTTTCGTGAAAGAATGACTCTCTCCCGAGTCAGTTGCCTCAGATTTGGTGTTATGCACACAAAACAAATTCAGGAGGTTCTCAATTCAATGCATATAATTTTTTTATGTAGAACCATATCACTTTTTACAGGTACCTACCTATTTACCTAATTCCGGTATGCATGTTTTTTTTTTTATTGTGAAAAGCGTATAATTATCTTAAAGTTGGTCCTATTTAAAATTGAAAAATCGTGGTTGGGCTCATTTCATGTACCCTAATGAGAACTTTACCTAGCTGGAGTATGACAGTCATCGAAGGTCTGACGATGGAGACGGAAGGCAGTTGCAAAGGGTCCACAAGAGTTTACAGCAGCTATGTCGTGTTTCGGCTCATTTCATCGACCTTGATGAGAACTTTAGACCTGGCTGGAGTATGACTGTCATCAATGGTCTAGCAATGGAGACAGAAGGCAGTTGCAAGAGGTCCTAAACAGTTTGCAGCAGCTATGTTGTTGTTGGCTTCAGTTCATGCACCTTAGTAAGAACTTAAGCCCTGCCTGGAGTATGATTGTCATAAACGGTCTAACGATCGAGATGAATAGCAGTTGCAAGAGGTCCTGAACAGTTTACAGCAGCTATATTATGTTTGAGCTCATTTTATGCATCTTGATGAGAACTTTCGACCGAGCTAGGGAAAGACTATCATCGAGTGTCTAAGGATGAAAATGTAAGGCTGTCGAGGGAAGCCCCTAATTAGAAAAACATAGTAGAATATTTTAGCGATGAATGCAAATATTTCTGAGAAATTAAATTGTTACCCACTTGAATTTATACTTATTATAAAGGAGAAGAGTTTGTTTGTTTGGTTGGTTGAACGCGCTAATTTGAGGAACTACTGGTTGGAGTTAAAAACATATTTTAGTGTTGGATAGCCCACTAATCGAGGAAGGCTATACGTTATATAAGATCAATGAAAAATGTTGCAAATACAAGGAACAATTATTGCTTTTGAGAGCTTTCGTTGCGTGCGCTGCGTAAACGGTTAGCGTAAACGGTAAAAGTTACTCAACAATCATGCATTTATGACGGGATTGTTCCTCTTAAAAAGTTCATGATTGCACATTGGTTGACTCACGCTCTCTCTAACCCTCTCTCTTTCTCTCTCTCTCTTATGTAACGCAGACGAAGTTGCGCGGGTCAGCTAGTATAATTATATAAGGCCTCGGGGCAAGGGGCTCCTAATTTATTTCAGGCTCTGTCTATTGTATAGATCGATCATGCAAAAATCCAATAGGAGTGCCAATCCAGAGGATTTATCAAAAAAAACCGGCCAAGTGCGAGTCGGACTCGCGCACGAAGGGTTCCGTACCATTATTTAAAAACATTAGACAAAACTGCAAAAAATCACGTTTGTTGTATGGGAGCCCCCCTTAAATATTGATTTATTTCTGTTTTTAGTATTTGTTGTTATAGCGGCAACAGAAATACATCATCTGTGAAAATTTCAGCTGTCTAGCTGTCACGGTTCATGAGATACAGCCTGGTGACAGACAGACGGACAGACGGACAGATGGACAGACGGACAGACGGCGAAGTCTTAGTAATAGGGTTCCGTTTTTACCCTTTGGGTACGGAACCCTAAAAACTAGCTGACGTCCCGCGGTTTCACCCGCGTAGTTCCCGTTCCCGTGGGAGTACGGGAATAAAATATAGCCTATAGCACTCACGAATAATGTAGCTTTCTACCAGTGAAACAATTTTTAAAATTGGTTCATTACTTCCGGAGATTACCCCCTACATACAAACTTACAAACAAATTTTACCTCTTTATAATATTAGTATAGATGAGCCTTTTTGATAAATGTTTTTTCGCAGGGTTAAACAATATCTTAATTTAAGTGATTCCATTTTACGCTACAATTTATTACGTAATACCATTCTATGGCATCAGGCAGGAAAAGCTATAACTTTTGAAAATCCTGAGCCTCTAGGGGCAGGGCTGCCCCTCCTGGTGACGCCCATGACAAGATAATACAACTAGAATATTTAGTTTAAATTACGTCAAACTAGTTCAAGCTTGGCTAATGACGTATTCGGCCCGGTTCAGGGGGGCAATTGCACCCATTGCCCCCCCCCTGTATCCGCGCCTGACTTAAGCAGGAAGCTCCACGGTAGCCCGCGAAATTCAAATTTTCTTACGTTTTTTGAAATTTGCAGACCAGTGCTAGGTTGTATGTTAATTAAAATATGATTCGCGGCTGTAAGACGTAGGTATGTAATGTAGTTACAGAATTATAATCATCAAAATCATCAATACAACCCTGCAAGTAGGTCTAGAAATGACTCTGACCTTGGAAATCATTCTTAGACCCTAAGGTCTGGCCTGGTCTAAGAATGATTTTCAAGGTCAGAAAAGAAGAAGAAGAAATAGAAGAAAGAGAAGGAGAAGAAGAAAAGAGTGAAGAAGGAAGGAGGAGAAGAAGAGGGAGGGGGAGGGGAGGTGGAGAAGGTGGAATCGCTCGGGTACCCTACGAAATTTTAAAATTTTGCGGGTTACCCTGGCGATTCCACCTTAGGCCCAGCGCACACCGCTGGAGGCGCAGCGGAGCGCATTTGAAGACATCGATAGGTATACTTACGGTCGCGCGCATGCTCTTGTAGTAGCTTGAGGGCGCTCCGAGTACCGCGTGAGAATTTATTCTCATATTGACCGTATATCAAGGTAGTTAAGGTTTATATTAAATTGTTGTCTTCAAATGCGCTCCGCTGCGCCTCCAGCGGTGTGCTCTGGGCCTTAGCTTCCAGTTAGTAGGCAGCTGCTAGTTACTAACAGATTTTAGGGGTGGTGGGGGTAGAACTCCACCCCCCTCTGCATACGGCCCTACTTGCGGCCGTACAAATATAGGTAGGTACTCACGTTTCAAGAAATAAGCAACAAAATTATTACAAACGTTTATTAACTTATTAACACTCATACATGCATGTATTAGGTTACACTTATTATTATTATAAAGGAATAACAATATAAGCACCTAAAATTAACGACAAGAAGAAAAACTTAAATATATATACTTATTACGATACCTATTAGTAAAATCTTATACTTACCTAACAAGTTTTATAAAAATATTTAATTAAGTACGTAAATACTTACTTGGTAGATTTAATAAATGTAAAATACTTACAATAGGGTGTAAAAAAAAAATGTAATCAAGTTATTTTAATCAAAAGTCAATCGGGGATTTCCTATGCGTAACATCACAATTACGCATAAAAATCTGCTTTTGCAAGCACGCATTTCCTTTCATACAGATAATTTATAATATTTTAATATGAAAAAGTTGATGATGATGAGTTTCCATAGTGCAGCATTAAAAAAAAGTAGGTATGGTTGTGAATTGTGATTTATAGGTTATGGGATACCTGTCTTAAAAATAGTTCTATGCATTGCTATCGTCGTCAGGAGAGCCGTCCACCTTTAGTAGTCACATTGCGTTTCTTGTAGTCGCAACCAAATCGTAAATAGGCTGAACCATGACGTAGAATAAGATCATCATGGTAAAAACTATGAGCGCTGTCGACAAGGCTCCTTGGTCGACCGAGAAGTGGTCCATATGGAATCCTATGGCCATTGATATAAGGCCCATAGAGACAGCAAAGAGTCCAACAGCTATATGTATTATCTTGACGGGTCCACTCTTGACCATCAGCCGCACTTTTGCAGAAAATAGCGCGACGATGCCGGTTATGAAACTGCACAGTGTGAATGCTAAAGCGATAACACCTGTAACAAGGAAAGTTTGGGAAAAAATACGATTATACAAAGTAATAGGTGTCGATTTAAAACAGTTTGAATGTGGAGGATCTGGGTGACTCAGTCTGATGTTCCGTCATTGAAAACGAAAAGGATTCTTTCGCCAGACGGTTATCAGAATAGGGTATATATGCATGATTTTTTATCACTCTAAACAAAGCGTATAAACATCAGAAATAGCAAAGTGAACAAATTTTTTAATAGCTGTAAAAAGTACTAAGTTATAAGCATTTGATAATGCTGATTACACAGAGAGATCCGATACAGCGAATGACGTCATTCGCTGCATCGACGTACAAAATCCATATTAAATTCAGTTTATATAGAAAGAGATAGACACAAAAGTTTAAATGGTTATAACTTTTGTGTTGTTTGGCCGATTTATGTCTTGTTTTCGCATTTTGTCATTATTTTTATAGTACTTTAACATTCCGTATCGAAATAAATAAAAAAAAGATAATTTATGCATAGTTCCTATTTATTGCTACAATAACCGTTGGATAGGGGCTCATCGGACAAAATACACGATCCTCCTTGTTTGGGTGGTTTGGAGGTGGAAGCACCTGCAAGGTGTCAAGTTCGTCAAGTAGTACGGAAGCAGTTTAACCTTAAAGTTACACCTAAATAATAAAATGAGTATATTGGCGTCCCATTACCAGGGCAAAACTACCCTTCTAAACTACTAAATTCTAAATAATATTATAGAGAGAAAAGATTTGGATTTATGTTTGTTTGTTATAGTTACGATTTAACTCAAGAAATACTTAACCGATTTTAAATTCTTTCATCATTAGATAGCTTCGAGTAACAAGGCTATAAATTATATTGATATCATGCAAATTAGCCGAGTTATCACAATTTTTGCGGACTATATTATTTTCGCGGGCTATATTATTCAATCTATCTAATATTTTGTCAATCTTATTTTTTTTAATTATAATATGTTGCCAACTTATCTGAGTAGGGAGGGAAGCTATTTTTGTTAGCAAGGTTAGAGTCAGCTCTTCATGAGCGTAGCTATTGATGTTATTGCATTAGGAAGATACGTCAAGATATCTTTTTGTTATCAACAAGATGATGACACTCGACATTTTTTAGCAATTGAGAAATTGCTGACGCATACTCAATAACTTACTTAATAGTGGGTATTTATTAATATTTACAAGCAAACAATTTGTTTGATTTGGTTACAGATTGTGGTGAATCGGACTAAGAAGAGCAAAATATTCCAATTTCACCAATATCAGCTACCTATGTTTTAGTTAACATTACATTAACCAAACATTCTGCCATAGTTTTTGCATGACACACGCATGGCCCGTAGTGGAAATGAAATTTGCAGTCACAGATGTTACACATTCCGCCCCGGTTTTTCCGATGATATCAGATAAATAGGTCCCAAGGTGATACATTGAGATACGCACAATAGTGTAGGCAACATTGATATCGCAACATAAAAGTTTACAGAATGAGACATGTTTGAGACTACGGTTTTTAGGGAAGTCAAAAAGCAGTGGTCTTTGAGGTCTTTCATAGCAACCTAAGCAGATATGATACAATCCATGACAGCGAAATTTCTGAAATCAGGAGAAGCGTGCAAATTGTCGTGGTAGAGCTGTGAGGGCTTTTCTTGAACGGAGGAGACGTTCTTCTCCAAATTATACGTATTTCTGCAGTCTGAGAAGTGTTTTTGGGTTCCAGTTTAAAACGTATATTGATGTCGGTGTGATTAAGGCTAGATACCTTTAATTATGCATATTAGCAGACATTTCAGCTTTGTTTCTAGAATGGCCAAGGACTGCAATGCTTTTGGTATCGTAACTGTGTGTGTGTGTAGACAGCATTGACCAATTAGCAACAGCACTGCAAGTACGTAGCAATCGATAACGATCGAATCGATACGATTCGATAAATCCGACTTTTCGATTGGTTAAAAATTCATTTTGTCGAGAATAACTGTCAGATTTATCGAATCGTATCGAATCGAGTACTACGTACTTGCACTGCAGGTGGGATGTTGGTTTGTTTGCTATACTTAAAGTAAAAAAAGAAAATCTTACCGCAAATGCCGTGAGCAGACGAAATAACCATGTCGACTCTAGCCAGTCCCAGGAAAGTGCCAGCAATGACAAACACGGAACCAATGAGTTGCAGGCATCCGTGCACGATCCGTTTGCCATCTTTGGACATTTGGATCGACCAGGAGTTATGCCTGTGCAGTGTTAATATTGCTTCCACCAGGAATAGTTGATACTGAAATTAATGGTTAAGTAGGCATTTATATCTGATCTATGTTAATTGATACCCTTGAAACATTTTAAACTGGTTTACGCAATAAGCACAGTTGGAACTTTTAAAGGAGTTTCTACCTAGAAGACTCCCTGATTTCTAAGAATTCGTTTTAAAATTAAGAGTTCAAGGCTGTTCCTCGATCATTATAATCTAGATCTTTTCAAAGTTCAACTGAATTGGTTTCTCCAGCCAAACCATTGCTTCACATCAGGCGAATAATTGCCGCCAAACTCAAGTTTATTTAATATGAAAAAAAAGGAAAAGAGTTTGGTCAGGTCAGACGGGTACGTAAAAAGGGGGTTTATTTTAACAGTTAAAGGTAAAGTCGACGGTGGTTGTAGATAGCAGTTGTAAAGTTCAATAGTAGGTATTTTTCACGAGGAATTAATCCATTAAAAAAACCACTCAAACAAATTCATAATGAACTATTTTACATCTAAAATTTTTATTATCACAATACGTACGCCTGTTCCCGCGAAAATGATATGCAACTCCATATTGGTGATAGTCCCGTTAGGTGTCGAGGTCAGTGCGAAGCGCCACAAACAAAACACTACTATCGCGATCTGCATGTGGTGAAGGAGATTGTACAGCTGGCAGATGGCTCGAAACGCTGCTATCCACGAGGAGTCGTAGACGTCCCCGCTCTCCTGGTCATAGGCAGCCGGGGCCCGGGTCAGCTCCGCCTGGTAGGGCACGTGCTCCCGAACCTCAAACATCTCCACCTTTTCAACAGACTGCCGACTTGTACTAGGCCTAGGATCCATTTTCTTTCACTAACAAGTCAAAAAAACTTCAACTATCCACCAACATGCGGTCACATGCGAGTCCCGTCGACTAAGGAACTAAATTGCAAAAGTATTTTTTGAGATAAGAGCTACTCTTGTTTACGATAACAGGAGAAAATTCAGCAGATAGGTTACTTATCGAAAAGAATTGACGGTTTCGAGATAACGATCTTGCGTAACGTAAGATAATACGAGATGATTTTATACTTATTCCCTAGATTATGTTTTTATCTCGTCCATTCTTATGAGAATGTCGAAATTTCTGTAGTAAGCCGAAGGAGTGGTGATACAATAAATAATAGAGTATCTAGCTGTCTTGACCTAGTTTTTGTGTTCAGGTGCCCATTTCAAAATAACATAGGTAACCGATTATTGTAGACAGACCCGTTGGAGTTGCGCTAAGAAGGTACGAATACCGGGTGTCCAGTCAAGTTTACCTAGTGTTTGTTTTTTTGACAGAATCAAAATCAAAATCAAAACCAAAGCATTTATTTCAAGTAAGCCAGTTATAGGCTTTGACTTTTGAATTGTCGAAACAAAGATGAAAATTAAATGTAGCTACAGTCCCAGTCACAAGACATAAAAACTGTGAAAGTACTGTGGTTGCCCATTCCCTAGCGTAGATCTCTATGGAAATGAACTGGCAGAAGTCGCCTAGTTAATACTTAGCTATCACATTGCGTCAAAAAGCCAGGAAATCAATTTCATTCAGTTTTCTTGTGTCCATTGATCAGAATTGGAGCATTGAATACACAATCTTCATTGCTGCTTTAAAATTAAAATGAAGACACCGCGGTGTGTATTCTTGTATCATTGGTGTATAAAACTGTTTTTCCTCTTGCAGGTATCCATTCAACCTTGATATGTTTTGGACTCACTTAAGTATATCAGATTCCCTACTTCAATCCTGGCTTCCCTTCGACTCGATTAAGGTGGATGCTCCAGGATAGCCTGCGAAATTCAAATTTTCTTACGATTTTTTGCAATTTGCAGGCCAGTGCTAGGTTGTACGTTGATTAAAATATTGTTCGCGACTGTAAGATGTATGTAGTTACAGAATTATAGTCATCCAAATCATCAATACAACCCGCCAAGTTCATAAAGGTCGAGGAACGTTTCGTTTCGCGGGCTACTCTGATAGAATGATGGTTCCACTTAAGAGCCTATACTATCTCAAATAAGCAACTCTATTTGTGGTGGTTCAAACTTCGTTTGAAATACTGTTAGAATAACGTTGTAATCAGCTTGCACTACAAAGTGGTTGTTACAATTAAAATTGCAGGCCGAATAGTGCGAAATGAGTGGTTTTTATTCTTTATAAAATCAAATCTTTGTGTTTTTGAAAAAATAAAAAACATAAGATGCTTTATAGTTAGTTAAGTTAGTATGCAAAGTTTCATGATCTAATTTGAAGTAATTTTTGAATACCAGCGGTTTATAGTTCGATTTGGAGGTAACTTTGGATTTTTTTTCTATCGAGTAAATTTTGTGGAATCGTGTTTTCACCAAACATAGAACCTAATATTAATCCTCAACTTTACCATATATTTATTTCAAAATTAATGCTGCAGTATTTTAGACGTAACGGAGGATCATGCTACGCTATTTGAGGTAGTATAGGCACTTAAATACATAAACTCACGCCTTTTTTTCCATGTAGCCGGTAGGCAGAAACCACAGAAAGCGACCTGGCTATACGATTCTTACGTTCATACATTTTGTCATACACGCACGCCGGTTGCGAGTACCTGGGTACCTACTAATGTCTAGTACCTATACAATCTAAATATATAAAAGAAGAAACTGACTGACTGATTGACTGACTGACTGACTGACTGACTGACTCATCTATCAACGCACAGCCCAAACCGCTGGGTCTACAGATTCCAAATTTGGCAAGTAGGTTCCTTAGGTGGTCTAGGGGTGCACTAAGAAAGGATTTTTCAAAATTCACCCCTAAGGGGGTTAAACAGGGCTCCAAAGTTTGTATGGGGAAACAAGATTAGTTAGACTATTTTATTCGAAACTTCACAGGAGTGCTCCTATTGATAAATGAGTAGAAACGGGTTTCAGGTTTTTTCAGAATTCAACCCCTAAGAGGGGGAAATGGGGTGGCAAAGTATAAAAATCAATGCACAGCCCAAACCGCTGAGTCTAGAGATTCCAAATTTGGCAAGTAGGTTCCTTATGTGGTCTAGGGGAGCACTAAGAAAGGATTTTTCAAAATTCACCCCCTATGGGGGTTAAACGGGGCTCCAAAGTTTGTATGGGGAAACAAGATTAGTTAGACTATTTTATTCGAAACTTCACAGGAGTGCTCCTATTGATAAATGAGTAGAAACGGGTTTCAGGTTTTTTCAGAATTCAACCCCTAAGAGGGGGAAATGGGGTGGCAAAGTATAAAAATCAATGCACAGCCCAAACTGCTGAGTCTAGAGATTCCAAATTTGGCACAAAGGTTCTTTATGAGGTTTAGGGGTGTATTAAGAAAGGATTTTTCAAAATAAACCCCCTTGGGGGTTGGAACGGGAGTCCAAAGATAACATGGGGAAATAAGATTATACTACTTTATTCGAAACTTAACAGGAGTACCCCAATCAATAAATGAGTTAACATTTGTGTTTCAGGTTTTTTCAGAATTCAACCCCTAAAGGGGGAAATGGGGTAACAAAGCCTGAAATTCAACATAGGTATTGTTTTTATGGTAAACTGAGTCGGGTGTAATACAAAAACAACGATTTTAAGATTTAGTGTGGCGGACTTGAAATACAATCATTCCCTGTTGGGGTGCCATGGGGTTGAAATGTCTAAAAATCAATATGGGTGTCGATACCGAGATTATCAGGGGCGCTGATTACGAAAATGGCATTTATTTTGAGATCCAGAAGATGGCGGATTCGACTTCTATACAGGGTTATTGTTGATTTATTGTGATGATTGTGATAACGATGACGATGATTGTGATAATGATGCTGATGATTATGATGATGATGATTGTGATTACGATGAAGATTGTGATTAAGATGATAATGATTGTGATTACGATGATAATGATTGTAGTAACGATGATGGTGATTGTGATAGTGATTTTGATGGTGATTGTGATGGTGATTGTGATGGTGATAGCGATGGTGATGGTGATTGTGATTATGACAGTGACGGTGATAATGATGAAGATGATTGTGATTACGATGATAATGATTGTGATAACGAGGATAGTGATTGTGAGAGTGATTGTGATGGTGATGGTGATTGTGTTAGTGATGGTCATTGTGATAGTGATGGTGATTGTGATAGTGATAGCGATGGTGATGGTGATTGTGATTGTGACAGCAACGGTGATAATGATGAAGATGATTGTGATAACGATGATAATGATTGTGATAACGAGGACAGTGATTGCGAGAATTATTGTGATGGTGATTGTGATTGTTTTAACTTAATTTTGTGATGATAATGATTGTTATTACGATGATAATGATTGTATTTACGACGATAATTATTGTGAAAACGATGATGGTGATTGTGATAGTGATTTTGATGGTGATTGTGATAGTGATTTTGATGGTGATTGTGATGGTGACGGTGATTGTGATGGTGATAATGCCGAAGGTGGTTGTGATTACGATGATAATGATTGTGATAACGAGGATAGCGATTGTGAATGTGATGGTGGGTGTGATTGTGTTAATGATGGTGATTGTGATGGTGATTGTGATAATGATTGTGGTTGTGATAGTGATGGCGATTGTAATCATGATGATTGTGATTACAATGATAATGATTGCGATTATATTGTGATAACGATGATAGTGATTGTGATAGTGATTGTGATAGTGATTGTGATAGTGATTGTGATAGTGATTGTGATAGTGATTGTGATAGTGATTGTGATAGTGATTGTGATAGTGATTGTGATAGTGATTGTGATAGTGATTGCGATAGTGATTGTGATAGTGATTGTGATAGTGATTGTGATAGTGATTGTGATAGTGATTGTGATAGTGATTGTGATAGTGATTGTGATAGTGATTGTGATAGTGATTGTGATAGTGATTGTGATAGTGATTGTGATAGTGATTGTGATAGTGATTGTGATAGTGATTGTGATAGTGATTGTGATAGTGATTGTGATAGTGATTGTGATTGTGATAGTGATTGTGATAGTGATTGTGATAGTGATTGTGATAGTGATTGTGATAGTGATAATGATAGTGATAGTGATAGTGATTGTGATAGTTATTGTGATTGTGATTGTGATTGTGATAGTGATTGTGATAGTGATAGTGATTGTGATAGTGATTGTGAGAGTGATAGTGATTGTGATAGTGATTGTGATAGTGTGTGTTAGTGATTGTGATAGTGTGTGATAGTGATTGTGATAGTGATTGTGATTGTGATTGTGATTGTGATTGTGATTGTGATAGTGATAGTGATAGTGATGGTGGTTGTGATAGTGATGGTGATTTGGATCATAATAATAAATTGTGATTATTATGAAATTTGGCACATACATAGTTTATAACCTGGATTAACATGTAGGATACTATTTATCCCTTTATTATCATTCATTGGGACAATTACCGAACTTTACGCGGGCGAAGCCGCGGGCAACAGCTAGGCTAAATATATAAAAGAAGAAACTGACTGACTGACTGACTGATTGACTCATCTATCAACGCACAGCCCAAACCGCTGGGTCTACAGATACCAAATTTGGCGAGTACGTTCCTTATGTGGTCTAGGGCTGCACTAAGAAAGGATTTTTCAAAATTCACCTCCTAAGTGGGTTAAATGGGGCTCCAAATTTTGTATGGGGAAACAAGATTAGTTAGACTATTTTATTCGAAACTTCACAGGAGTGCTCCTATTGATAAAGGAGTAGAAACGGGTTTCAGGTTTTTTCAGAATTCATCCCCTAAGAAGGGGAAATGGGGTGGCAAAGTCTAAAAATCAATGCACAGCCCAAACCGCTGAGTCTTGAGATTCCAAATTTAGTACATTGGTTCCTTATGTGGTCTAGGGGTGCACTAAGAAAGGATTTTTCAAAATTCATCCCCTAAGGGGGTTAAACGGGGCTCCAAAGTTCGTATGGGGAAACAAGATTAGTTAGACTATTTTATTCGAAACTTCACAAGAGTGCTCCTCTTGATAAATGTGTAGAAACGGGTTTCAGGTTTTTTCAGAATTCATCCCCTAAGAGGGGGAAATGGGGTGGCAAAGTATAAAAATCAATGCACAGCCCAAACCACTGAGTCTAGAGATTCCAAATTTGGCACATAGGTTCTTTATGAGGTTTAGGGGTGTACTAAGAAAGGATTTTTCAAAATTAAACCCCTAAGGGGTTGAAACGGGCGTCCAAAGATTACATGGGGAAACAAGATTAGTTAGACTACTTTATTCAAAACTTAACAGGAGTACTCCTATCGATAAATGAGTTAACATTTGGGTTTCAGGTTTTTTCAGAATTCATCCCCTAAAGGGGGAAATGGGGTAACAAAGCCTGAAATTCAACATAGGTATTGTTTGTATGGTGAATTGGGTCAGGTGTATTACAAAAACAACGATTTTAAGATTTAATGTGGCGGACCTGAATTACCATCATTCCCTGTTGGGGTGCGATGGGGTTGAAATGTCAAAAAATCAATATGGGTGTCGAAATCGAGATTATCAGAGGTGCTGATTTCGAAAATGGCATTTATTTTGAGACCCAGAAGATGGCGGATTCGACTTCTATACAGGGGTATAGAAGTCGAATCTGCCATCTTATCCGCCATTATTGTTGATTTATTGTGATGATTGTGATAACTATGATGATGATTGTGATAATGAGTTTGATAACGATGATGGTGAATCTTATCAGATTCACCATCATCCACCACCATCCCTCACTAT
Organism: Xestia xanthographa; assembly: GCA_905147715.2. Classification (NCBI taxonomy): domain Eukaryota; kingdom Metazoa; phylum Arthropoda; class Insecta; order Lepidoptera; family Noctuidae; genus Xestia; species Xestia xanthographa. The sequence continues at coordinate 16,395,862 of LR990650.1, read as the reverse complement.
CGTGAGGAATATGTCGTGAGGAACTGTACCCTTATAACATTAACTAGAGTAGAGAAAGACCGAAAAAGGATGGATGGACTGTGTGAAAGATGATATGGATAGAAAGGAGGTGACTGTTGAGATGACGAGTAATAGAGAAATGAGGATGAAGGATATGATGTTGCGTCAAACACAAATAAATCAGCAAAAGGGCAGGACAATAATAATAATTTTATTATTCTGTTGATTAATCTAACGATAACGTTAATTTTCGCGAAGTTTACGTAAATACCCAAGTCTTATTCTACAGTTACAACTAAATCGTAGGCGCAGGACAAATTGCACAGATTATCTCAATTACTGAGATACGCCTAATTGCTCAAATGTGCGGCAAGAAAACAAGACTTCTATACAGGGGTATAGAAGTCGAATCTGCCATCTTATCCGCCATTATTGTTGATTTATTGTGATGATTGTGATAACTATGATGATGATTGTGATAATGAGTTTGATAACGATGATGGTGAATCTGATAGTGATTGTGATTGTGTTAGTGATGGCGATTGTGATAGTGACGGTGATTGTGATGGTGATAGCGATGGTTGTGATAACGAGGACGGAGATTGTGATGATGATGATTATGATGATAATGATTGTTATTACGATGATAATGATTGTGATAACGATGATGTTGGTTGTGACGGTGATTGTGATGGTGATAGCGATGGTGATTGTGATTGTGATTGTGATTGTGACAGTGATGGTGATAATGATGAAGGTGATTGTGATTACGATGATAATAATTGTGATAGGGATTGTGATTGTGATTACGATGATTATAATTGTGATAGGGATTGTGATTGTGATGGTGATTGTAATGGTGATGGTGATTGTGATAGTGACGGTGATTGTGATGGTGATAGCGATGGTGATGGTGATTGTGATTGTGACAGTGATGGTGATAATGATGAAGGTGTTTGCGATAATGATTGTGGTTGTGATAGTGATGGCGATTGTGATCATGATGATTGTGACTAAGATGAAAATGATTGAGATTGCGATGATAATGATTGTGATGACGATGATGGAGATTTTGATGATGATGATTGTGATTACGATGATAATGATTATTAAAATGGTGATAGTGATTGTGATCGAGATTGTGATGGTGATTGTGATGGTGATCGTGATTGTGATAGTGATGGTGATTGTGATGGTGATTGTGATTACGATGATAATGATTGTGATAACGATGATGGTGATTGTGATAGTGACGGTGATTGTTATGGTGATAGCGATGGTGATGGGGATTTTGATGGTGATGGTGATGGTGATTGTGATTGTGATGGTGATGGTGATTGTAATGGTGATAATGATTGTGATAATGATGGTGATTGTGATAGTGTTAGGATTGTGAAAATGATTGTGATAATGTTGGTGGTTGTGAAAGTGGTGGTGGCCGTGGTTGTGGTCGGACAGTTACCGAACTGCACGCGGGCGAAGCCGCGGGCAACAGCTAGTATATTTATAAATCAGCTGTTACCATCGAGCGTGGTCTCATAGTTTGGAGTTCTCTTCTCATATTCACACTATAGACTGATTTCATTTAAGATTTTAAATTAATGACTCGCCTTGGCCTATTATCTACATACCTAGTTAGATTCACCTTTTGAAGTAAACCAACTTTCGTTTTGGATCTAAATAATAATTTGTTAAAACAGTAACTTGTATTGCAGGTGTTAGAACTCGACTTCTCGGTTCAATCATCTGTTAAAATTTTGTGAAACTCGGTTTGCGTTGTTAGAAATTAGTATCGCTACTGAACGCCAGATGGCGTTTTATAAAAGTTTTGCTTATTTTTTATCTAGATGTCGCTAGTAGTGCCACTTAATAACAAAAAGCTTTTCGAATCAGCTGTTTATTCAATTGATTCGAGGTGGTATGTCTACATTTGTATAAATATACATATTTCCACGGTTTCTGATAAGATTTGAAAGGCTTGTGAGCAAAAGCCATTTATCAAATTCAATAAAAATTATCAAAATTAAAATAATGTCTGTCGCTAAAATATCTCGGTATTACCCACCATAGTAATTTAATAGACGACTCTAATTCTGGGCCAGTCTCGACATAGATAACGACAAATAACAATTAAAAAATTCGGTTACAATAACGATGCTTGCGAGAATCGCATCTTAGATGTAATGTAGAGACTTGCGTTTCCCGCAAGCTTGAGCCTCAAGCTTTTTTCATTGAATTTTTTCGATTGAACGAAAGTTTGCGACAGCGTCGATAAATATGTCGAGATTGAGATCGAGGTGCCCGCCCTATTATTTTACAGTATACCAAAAAGTTAACATATTTTATTTAGATTTAAACCGTAAATGGATGGACTGTTCGACCACTATTCTTTTGTCTTCGATTACCATATTTTCTCCTGGGATCCTGGCTCTACCCAAGGCGGGGGTACAAGACTTGATGCCAATACATTAAAAATAGATAATAATAAACATTAGCTCCCAGGGCACCATTATTATTAAACTGACGGAAACAATACAAAATAACTGTATTTAATAAGCCCTGGGCCACCAAAAAGTCCTGTAGTCCCGTTACAGAAAAAAAAAACAAATGAAAACGTCCATAGACAACAATCAGAACAAAATGAAAAAGACAAAAGCAGAAGAAATAGGTGTTCAAAGATGCCGTGCGTCATTAAGGTGGGTACAGGTCCGCCTTTCAATTAATTAAGGTGCTAATGAATTCCTACCTGAGGGTTTAGTTCGCCCAGCGAGGCGTAACCCATTTGTCAACGCAACACGTGATAACAAGGGGTCAGACTGGCCTTTTTAGACCGAGAGCCGCCGGGAGCAGTGACCTGGCTTTAATAGTGTCGTCTATCCGTGTAAAAGGATACGTGTTTTATTATGAGCCTGTGCCGAGAGGAGGATGTGCAATGGTGAATCTCAGTTTTTTCTGTGAATCTGAAAAGATTCTCTTACATAAAGCACAAATGTTGTTTTTTTTTTTAATTTCCCATGCGTTTTCACATGCAGCATAGCATCAAACAGATAGACGCAAGCAGATCATAATTTGCCCAATTTTTAATATCCGGTTGACATACATAGGTCAGCAATTTTATAGAAAAAAAAGAAGAAAAAAAAAGAAAAAAAAAAGTTAAAGATTTAAGAATTTTATAGAAAGTTTGCCTCGTTTTCAGGATCAACTCATCTATTATAAACAAAGGGTAGCTGTCATTCTAGTGTTGTGTAGTTGGATAGATGCTGCTTTTAAGCTGTCAACTATGAGCCAGCACAATTACCTATCTCAAGTAAAATGTTTGTCAAAGCTTCGCAGCTCACGACAAGGTAGATTATTCCGAAAAGCTAGATGCTTTGCTTCCTACTTCAAAACTAAGGATTTGCAAAGAAGGAGGTAGGTAGTAGAAACTTTTATCCTTTTAAAACCATAATAAGCCACTATGCAAGTACACGTTACGTCACTAAACAGATCTGCAAGCTAGCGGACGCAGTAACTAGTAAGAGTGGGCTCGGTCATTACTCCAGTGCAGCAGCGCGCGCGATCATAAACCGATCGATCGCGATTGAGATGTTACATTATGGACTCCTCATTATTGACTCTGATGTTGACGTCGTTCTTATCTTTCTTTTTTTTGCGTTGCGTTCGAGTTTTGAAGGCACTAGGGTAATTTTGGCAGCCATTATGCTCAAAGTATTTGGGTTATTGAAATAATTTTGTTTAAATCATAATTTTCAATTGTTTTTGGTCAACTTCATGAGGTTTTACTTGCGTTCGATTACATTCTTCCAGTATCTAGGATTACACTGAGAACTCTAATCAAATTAGTATTCCTCTTATTACAAAGTACAGGGAGAAAAAAAAAAGCGCGGGAATCATCGAATTTGGCGGGCGTGATTTTTCTTTCTTTTTCTTTAAATATTAAAAAACGTTTGAAATTGGAGATAAGTTGTGTAGATTTATGTAAATATTCATTAGATTAGTTAATTTAATTGTTTGTAGATAGAATTCTTCGTATAATAGGGTAAGTTTCTTTTATATTTTATTTTTTCTGGCCAGTGGCCACAATGGACAACGAACCGCCTGATCCGGGGGGCACAGTCCCCTCGGTCGGGCATAATATTACAATTTACGAATCCAGTATGGATACAGACTCATCCATAACCAGATCGGAGCGGAAAAGGGCTAGAGCTCCACGCAAAATATGTAAAAATTGCAATAAAAGAAGGCGAAGTGGTCATCACTCAACAGGAAATAATGAAACAAATTGTCATTGTGATAATGAACCAGTAGTCAGTCCAAAAATAACATCAGACATTCCGGTACATTCAGTTTTAGTTCACAAAGAAGCCACTCCACGTTCTGTGGATGGTCCCCAGACTGAAAACCTCTTAAAGTCAGATCTTCCCCAGAAGGCGCCACAGGTTGCTAGGGCTTTGTACGAAGCCACAGACCTGTCGCCATACGTTGTACACATCCAAAAAAATGTTGATACACAAAACTCGGCTCAGACATTACACCCAGTAACTTTAGGGCATTTCCTGAAAAATCGCAGATACAACAATATTATTAACGGTTCTCTAAAACGCATTGGTCGAAATAGAATATCTCTAAGCTTCTCCCGTTACGTAGATGCTAACTCTTTTATAAATGACCCAAGTTTGGCCAAAGAGAAATTGAAGGCATTTGTTCCATCAATAAATGTGTGTCGCATTGGCATTATTAAAGGCGTTCCTACCGAATGGTCTCCGGAGGAAATATTGGAAAATATATCTGTCCCAGCTGGATGCGGGAAAGTCATCAAAGCAAGGCGTCTCAATTATAAAATACACGAACCGACCCCTGTGTGGAAACCATCCCAAACAGTCGTGCTCACCTTCGACGGACAAATTCTACCAAAACGTGTGTTTTGTTGTTACAATTCCATGCCAGTGGAATTGTATACATTCCCTACAATTCAATGTTTTAATTGTTGTCGTTTTGGCCATACAAAGGTACAATGCAGGTCGAACCCTCAATGCTTCAAGTGTGGGGAGAAGCATTCTGCTGACACTTGCAGTATTGAAGACGAGAGTAATAGTAAATGCTGCCATTGCGGTGGCATTCATTACGCCATCAATAAAAAATGCCCAGAATTTGAAAGACAAAAATCAATTAAGCATTATATGGCCCATAGCTGCGTGTCATATGCTGAAGCGTCGCAGCTTCATCCACCAATCTCAAAATTGTATGCAGATGTGGTAACATCTGCCCCATCACATACCAATAAAAATTCTTTTTATTCACAACCTTTGCCCCAATCACGTAACACACCAATTGTCTCCTCACAAAGAAAAACGGTATTCCTTAAACCTCGAGATCCCCCAAAAACTGCCAAGGGATATGACCGGGCAGCTCATCAGGCAATAATCAGTAATGACGTTTCTATGTCAGGGAATGGTGTTGCATTCCAAAATAAAACAACAAATAATAATGAGAGTCAAATTTTAAATTTAATAATCATGTTAATTAATACCTTATCTCAAAATAATAATATTGAACCGTCCAACGTTGCTACTTTAATTGATACGCTGTCTAACTTATTTAACTTTAATCTTAATGGATCCAAGTCTACTCAAGATTGTTCAGTGGAACAGTCGCAGCATTGTGAATAAAAAATCTGATCTGTCCTACATATTGAACAAATACGATCCCTTTGCAGTCGCTCTCTGTGAGACATGGCTTAAACCAGGGTTCTCTTTTAGAATTCCTGGCTATGCGTGTCTAAGAACAGACAGAAGCGATGGGTATGGCGGTGTCGCCATACTTATTAAAAATAACTTGTCTTTTCAATCTTTTCCTCTTCCAAGTCTCAGTGACGATATATCTGCTGTCGCTGCTATTGTAAATAAAATCTGTTTAGTATGTATATATTATTCGCGTCCCACTGTAAATATTCTTTCTGAAATAAGTAATCTTCTTTCAGTTTTACCTAAACCATTTTTGGTAATGGGCGACTTTAATACACAACATCAGTCCTGGGGTAGTTCTAGTTCCAATCACTATGGGGAAAAGTTACTAGAAATTCTAGACTCTAATAATTTGTGTATTTTAAATACATGTCTCCCAACACGCCAAACGAATCCAGATGAGGGAGTAAGTGCCCCTGACCTTTCAATCTGCACACCTGATTTAGCATCGACATTATCCTGGTCCCCTTTACCGTCTTCTTATGGTAGTGATCATTACCCTTTAATAATTTCTTTTCTGCATAAAAAACCAGCTGCTTGTAATCCAACACCACGATTAAAGTATAGACTTCAAAATGCAGATTGGGATACATACAAAAACTGTGTAGAAGAAAGAATTCTTGCTATAACTAATTCCTTACAACTACATGATCCTCAGCTATTATCTAATCAAATAACAAGAATTTTAATAGAGGTGGCAGATAATACTTTCCCTATTAAGAATGGTGCTACAGCTAAAATTCCTTCACCACCTTGGTGGGATGCTGAGTGCACTCAGGCCATAAAAAAAAGAAAAGAAGCAGAAAAAAATTATAGTCATACTATGACTCGTCATAATTTTGAGATATACCTAGAAGCTGCTCATACAACTCGTAAGCTCCTTAAGAAAAAGAAATTTGAAGGTTGGCAAAGATTCTGTGCATCTATCTCCCCAGAAGTTAATGCATCTCTAGTATGGCAAAATATTAGGCGATTCAGGTCAGCATTCAGTGACACAACAGCCTCAAAACTACCATTAGAATTAGCCAATGAGTTTATGGATCATTTAGCTCCTCCTTCAGTCCCAGAACAGAGATCTTTAATGCATTTTCCCTATGTTCCTATTCCTAATTCTGAGTTGAATTCTCTCTTCACACTAAGTGAATTGAAAGGAGTCCTTTCACATGTTAAGGATTCAGCTCCTGGTGAAGATGGTATACCATATTCATTTATAGCTAATCTGTCTGACTCTGTTCTTTTAATATATTTAAATCTCATCAATACAGCTTTGATATCTGGCAACATTCCATCAAGTTGGAAGTCTCAAACAATTATTCCTATTCTGAAACCAAACAAAACTTCTTCTAATGTTTCTTCTTATCGACCAATTGCACTTTCTACAGTTCTTGCTAAAATTGCTGAACATCTCGTTAAGAATCGTTTGGAGTGGTTTTTGGAAAGCAAAAACTTGCTAGCTACATCACAGTTTGGTTTTAGGAAGGGTAAAAGTACGATGGATAGCCTTAGTGTGTTCACAACAGATATTCGCTTAGCCTTCACTTCTAATAACTCTGTAATTGCTGCTTTCCTGGATATTAGCTCAGCTTACGATAATGTCCTGGTATCAATCCTAGAACAAAAGTTGAATTCATTACAAGTTCCAACAATGCTGTCTAAGTTCATTATTAACATGCTTTCAGAAAGATCTTTACATCTTCATATTGAAGGGTATACATTTACCCGTTTAGTATGGAAAGGTCTCCCTCAAGGTTCTGTACTTAGTCCAATTCTCTACAATATTTACACTTATGATTTGGAATCCTCTCTAAATGAGTCAGTAAAAGTCCTTCAATATGCAGATGATTTACTTCTTTATTTATCTGGTCATTCTGTTGAAAATATTTGTACTTCTTTAACCTCTTCTCTAGTCTTACTGAAGACTTGGCTAGAAACTAATGGTCTAGACCTGTCAATTGATAAAAGCAACATTGTCTTGTTTACTAGAATGCGTAAGCCTCCTTTATTTACAGTAAGGTATAATAATATCCCTATGCCCATTAAAAACCAGGTAAAATTTTTAGGTCTTATTTTGGATACACATCTTACTGGTTTACCACACTGTGATTATATAGCTGCTAAATGCGAACGAAATATCAACATACTTAGATGTCTTGCTGGTGTTTGGTGGGGAGCACATCCCTTTTCATTAAAATTACTGTACAACACCTTGATTAGAAGCGTATTGGATTATGGAACTTTTTTGCTGGATCCTGCTAATGTTGCTGGTCTTAAGAAACTGGACAGTGTTCAGTCCAAGGCACTTAGAGTGGTTTCAGGTGCAATGAAAAGCAGTCCTATTAATTGTCTTCAGGTGGAATGTGGAGACCCTCCACTTCATTTACGACGTCAATTTTTAGCTGATAGATTTATGGCTCGGTGTTTGCAATTTACGTATCATCCTTTGCGAAATAAACTTTCCATTCTCTCTGAAGAAGTAATTTCATCCACTTACTGGAGGCACAAAGCTACTCCGTGTTTAGTTAAAAGCTTTAGAAAATACAATTTAATTGAAGCTCCTTGTCACCAATCTGAGTTTCTTCCTTTATTTCACTGTAATTACAGTTCATTATTATTGTCACCGAACATACATTATAACCTTAACATTTTTCGAAATGACGTATGTCATAACCTTAACTTCAACTTCACTATGGATAGAGACTGGAAGGGCTGCCATCTCTTGTTTACAGATGCTTCGAAGCATGGAAGAGACTCATGTGTGGGAGTAGGTGTATGCCACTCCCAATATAATATCGTCCAAAAAATAAAGCTCCCGCCCGAATCATCTGTATTTACGGGAGAATGTTACGGGCTATTCAAAGCTGTCGAATACATACTTATGATGGGCTTACGGAATTCACTCATTTTAACTGATGCAAGGAGTGCCTTACAATCTTTGGCCAGATTCCCTTTCTATTCTCATAATCCTTATATTATATTTGAAACACGTGAACTCCTCTATAGGTGTTTTAATAAGGGGTATTCAGTGCATTTTGCGTGGATACCCTCGCATTGTGGCATTCTAGGTAATGAGAGAGCTGACCAGTTAGCTAATGATGCCGTATTGTGTGGCGACGTTTTTCCGTACAAAAATAACACCCAAGATCTGGCAGCTCTGCCCAGGGTTTGTCTACAGAAATCCTGGGGTCAGCTTTGGTCCGAGCAATCAGCGAAAGGGAAATTCTATCGTAATATTCAGCCATCCATTTTTGTTAAACCTTGGTTTAGTAAGTACAAGCTAAACAAAAAGATTACAACAATATTCATACGTATGCGATTGGGTCACGTATGCACTCCTGCTCATCTTGCCAGGCTTGGCATTGTGCAGAACCCTGCGTGTGAATGTGGCGCTGAAGTGGGAGATCTGAACCACCTTATTTTTTCTTGCCCCCTTTATGACCACTCCTTACTTTTCCAAAGTCTTGTTTCCCTCCGAGTCCCTTTACCCACTTCTATCTCATGTATTTTATTTAATTTTAATGTAGATATATATAAAACCATAGCTCTTTTCTTTGTAAATAATGATATAGCTATTTAAACATTTTCTAGATTTTATGTACATAATATAATGTAGTTCCTAGTTTACGCACCGAGTCGGCCTTTTTGTTGGGCCACCTGGTTGCGTTTTATGGTTAGTTTTCTGTTGTTTATATTTCCCGGACTATTAATTTATTATATTTATTTAACAACTAATCTCCTTTCCATTTCCAAATTTTTCGTTGTAAAATTTTATCATTTCGCGAGTACTTGATTCTTACGTTTTGTTATCAAATATAATATTGTCAGTGGCAATAAGCACGAATAGTGCAATGCCAAAAGGAGAAAAAAAAAAAAAAAAAAAAAGTACAGGGAGTCAAGTTTATCTAGAACGAGTTTGTAAGCTCATTAGAACATAGATTACTTTAATTTCATAGCCGTATTGATAGTTTTTATAAAGCTAAAGTGATAATAATCACGGAAGATATCCCGTACTTGACATTTTAAGTTAAGTGAAAGCTTAAAACAGTGTTTGGAGCTAAAGTATCTTTTACAGTTAACCAGTTAGGTATAATATTAAATTTACTATCAATAATGTAGGTGTCTTTAGAGTAACATTCTACAGAGTAGCAAACATCTCGAGAATTCACCTTCTCTCAAATATTTAGTGCTCCATAAATCTTTTGTATTTTCTACGGTAAACGCGTGTATTGCACGCTTCACGTCATTCCCATGATTGTTAATTATTATAAATCGATGGAGGCTGCGCGGCGGGCTCGTCGACTGCATTCGATTATTATCATTAGATTTATCGCTGGTAACAGACGCAGGCGCATCCCGCCGGGAGACGCGGACGCGACGAAAGATCACGCGTGCTCCGTGGATCATTCTTTATTCAAAAAAATTAAGTTGAACATTATGGGCTTGGCTGGCGTAGAAGTTGGAATAAAAATGTCACGAAAAAGGTTGGGCTATTGTCGCTACTGGGCTACCGTATATGGCTATTGAATCACAATAACCACCAATTTTTGACATGGAATTTTTATAGCACCATACCGGTCTTTGGAGTTTGGAGGCACGTGCTAATTCGAAAGATATTTTATCGATTTTGATATTTTTACGTCCTCTATGTTTAAATCATCTGGATCGGCTTGTATATTTGTTGGGCTACAACTAAAGTGTATACCTACCTAGACATATCGAATAGTATCATCTTACACTAATTCGTTATTATTTAGCTAAAGAATGCTGCAGTAAACCACGTGTTTCGTCATCATTAGATAATCATGAATTTATTGAATCCACATGAATTATGTGAAGTTACCAAAGTGGATCGAAAGTGCATCATATCGGGGAATCCATTACCATTGCGTACAGATTTTTAATTTATTGTCATTTTGTCTTTGACATCCACAGAATTTATTTCGATTTTCTAAATGGCTGTAGCGATATTACTGGAATTAATAACGCTTTTTAATGGGCAATTCAATGCAGTATCTCAAATAGACGGCAGATAGGAAACTATTACGTGAATCAAGTGAGTATCGTATCGTTAGAGCAAAGCTATAAAATAAAGATGGCGCTTCACATCGTGGAGTCCTTGCAAATGAACCAGAAGGTACATTGGATTCGAATCATAATTATAAAGCAAGTAACGTCGAGTCGATTGGTCGGCAAGGCTCTGCCATCAATATAGCGTTTGCGAGCGGTAGTTAATATCTTAATAAGAAAGCAATAGAGATTATAGAACCGTGGCAGTACGGGGGTGGGCTGGGTAATAGTCCGCCACTATGTGTGGTCCCGTCCAGCCGAGCATTGCGGATGTATCGATAAATCCGAGACCTGAGTACGGCCGTAGTTAGTGCAGAATAATACATAAATAATTGCTTCACAAAGACCTCTAAGTGATGTAATTAAATACTACACGACTTCTACTAGTTTTGTAATGGATGTCCCAAGTTGGGTTGATTCATTGGTTTTTATATTACAGTCATATTCATTTAATATCTTCCTGCCAATTGTGTTTAACTTTACCTTTTTGTAACTCTACAATAAACAATAGTCATCTTCTTAATGACTAAAATATCCCAGGTTGTGTATCATGTATTAACTCGATTCAAATTGTGAACTGCTAAGTTCACAATTTGAATCGAAAAAATAATATTGAGCAATACCAAGCGACCATTACGACTGAGACAAAGTGGCAGTGATTTCGTATTTCTGTAGCGACTTTCAAACTTTTAACTATGTAGTTTGACAGAAGGTTTTTGATATGATCTTTTTGGAGCTTAAGAGGGCTATCACAATTTTTCTTGTATTTGAGTGTTTGAAGAGTCAAACACTCAAATATAAGAAACATTGTGATAGCCCTCTTCATCATCTTCACAGCCTGAACTCACCCACGTGCACCAAATGCGTCAAACCCACTGCTGGGTATAGGCCTCTCTTTTCTTGTGCCAATCTCCACGGTTCTGTGCCAGCCTCATCCAGGTTTTTCCCCCGACGGCAACTATGTCGTCTGCCTATCTTTTGCCAGTTATTGGACGTCACTCGGTGACAGCCTTGGTCCACCTGTCATCACTGCGCCTTGCTAAGTGTCCTACCCAACTCCATTTGAGTTCCGTAACGCGATTTCCAATATCGAAAACTTTTGTGCGATAAGTCAATCCAATATACGATTTTTTTTTTGACATCCTTATCACTGTTATATTAGTAACAGGGTCCAGAAAAAAAATAGTATATAATGTTGGTTTGTTTGAGTCCTCTTGCAAAATATATAGTCAACTTAGTTCCAATCTATCGATAGAAGACATCACTACAGTAACAAAATACGCTGTTGATCGATTATCCTCCTCATCCAGTGAGGTCTACAAAGCTAGAGGATACTAGATAATTGTTTTTCGTGACCCACATGTTATGTTACCCGGTAATTTCTACCCGTTGCGTGCGAATGCTGTTTCTCTTTTGTTTTTCATTGAGTGTAGTAATGATGATAGTAGGAAGACACGTATTTAAGTGTTATGTTTAAAAGATTATTGTTTACTTTGTAATGCAATAGAGTAGGTGTTGGATTTTCTTTATTTTGCTTGAACAGTTTGTTTGTTATAGTATGACGCAATATATTAAATCGTTATGAATTTGATATTAAAATAGCGAATGAAACATCAAAGCAAAACTTTCCCGAGGTTTTATGAAACTATCAAGCTGTAAACATTATAATTATTAATTCGCGTAGTGTGCAATTTTATATAGTTCTATGGATAGTTTAGATAGTATAAATATAATGTATGATAGACCCCATCTAGGATGTGCCGTGGCGAATGAGTAAATGCCAGCGGTCGGTCCCGAGGGAACATGAAGCGATTTTTGACGAGAAACCCCTCCTTGTTTTCAAATTGCCGGTAATAAATCACTTCAGATTGCTTAGAAATAACGATTCGCTATTAAAATGTTATTGAATTAATTTTTATCCTTTCAACTTGTTGAAATTCTCACGAGGTTTTTGCTTCCTGATGTTGACAGTTTAAGGGGCAATTGAGGCTTTCTTCACTCTCTTAACTATTCTTTGAAATATGTCTATGGACTATGTTCCTCAGTCTGTTCAGCATATTATTTTTATTGCAAAACTACTGAACGGACATCATGTTTGGTAGATATTTTGGGAAAAACACTCGATATTTTTGTAGACACCCTGAAAAATAAAAAAGTATCTAAACCCATGCGGATGACTGCACGGGCCCAGCATAGTGTAAATAATTCATTTGCGGAGGTTCGAACATTGGCCTTTATTTTTAATACCTATGCATCTGCCTGGCCGAAAATAAAAAACCGTTTGAAAAAAAGAAGTTTAGTATTTTTTGTACTAACATTAACAGCGTACGAGCGAATCTAGATTGATGCTGCATTTTCTAAGATTTATTGGTCTGTAAAACTCCCATTCTCTTTTATAAATTCTAGTTTCATTGAACCTGAACCTGTGCAATTGCGTAAACACACATGTTTTTGTTATTTAAATCTATACTAATATTACGTTTATAAAGAGGAAAGATTTGTATTTTTGTGTGTACGTTTGTAATGAATAAACTCAAAAACTACTGCGCCGATTTCAAAAATTGTTTCACCATTAGAAAGCTACATTCACCCTGAGTAACAAAGGCTATATTTTATCCCCGTTATCCCACGGGAACGGGAACTACGCGGGTGAAACCGCGTGAAGTCCGCTAGTCTCTTATATTACGAGGTACCTAACCAATTACCCATGTATATCTGCTTACATGTTGGTACCTAAAGGTTGATATATGAGTACCTAAGTATTTATATGTAGGTATAGCTTCGTGTAAGCTCATCACAATTTTGCATCGTTCATTACATACCCACTAATATTACTGGCGACCCGCACCTGTGATAAAACATGGATATTTTTTTTTCAATATTTACACTTAAATTCGGAATAAATTCTCTAAATGGTGGTGAAAACAGGATCAAAATCCGTTACGTAACTAGTTTAGAAGAACAATGCGGTTACACAGACAGACACAAAAATCGCCTTTACATCATAACATCACGCCTGTAATCACCGAAGGGTTAGGCAGAGGTGTGCCTAATCTAAAAGTAGGTACACCCACATTTCATCAGTTATATTTAAGTCCCATGTATTGGGGGGTGAGCCTATTGTCAAATCGTCTTTAATTTATAACATTGTATAGATAGATCTATATAGATAAATAATTACGTACCATGTTAGTACAAATCGTCAGAAGTCCGCACTTGGGGTCTGCCAACGAGCTATGGGGCGAAGTATACTGGGTGTCAAACTTACGGACCGTGTCAGAAACTCCATGCTTCGCTCCAAAACCCAAATAACTGATGTTGGCCTTACAGCTGCTAGGTTGAAGTGGAACTGGGCTGGTCACATCTGCCGCATGTCGGAGGAGCAATGGGCAAAAATTACCACTCAGTGGATACCAAATAGCAGGAAACGACAACGCGGCAGGCCCAGAAGGAGATGGCGGGATGAGCTAGACTCTTTCGCAAAGGATTGGCCTACAATCGCACAATATCGCGAAATGTGGTAGGAGGGAAGGGAGGCCTTTGCCCTGCAGTGGGACAATACAGGCTAATAATAATGTTAGTACACTGATATTTGAGTAGTTATTTACATGTAGCTAAATTCTAGCCCATCACAATCTTGCTATATTTACTTCCACCTACAGACATAAAACCTTATAGCTAGCAATGCAACTCACACTCACAATTTCATACATCCGTAGAGCGACATTAACACCGACAAAGTGCAGTTTTACACTGTCATGTAATTACTGTAACTTTTACTTACAACATTTTTACTTTCCACTCGAGTAAAGTAATAAGTGAGTTCTTGTTGAGCCCTTTTTCAAACAGTCGAAAGCCGTTGCCGGTGTCAGTAGGAACGACGCAAGCGCAGAGGCAACGTCATAAAGAAAAACGTAATTAAGAAAATTGTTGTAAGAACTTTATAGGTGGCGCGAAAGTTTTAAGACGTTTTTGTTGATTAGCGAAGTTAAGTAAGATAATAATACAGTGTTTTTTAAAAAGTGAATTAATTATTTTTGTTGCAAAACATTAAAAAAAGGTGAGTGCCAATTTTATCCTCATATTTCTAGTAGAAACTTCTTCAGAGCTCTTGCAGTTATTCAGTAATTTATCGAGCGGTACAAGATATTTACGGTACTTTGCAAATGTGAATATAACAACCCTTCATTACGTTTCATCGTTAGTTCCTATCAATCTGCCTGTCTTACTAGGCCTGTTGAAAGTAGTTGGTAGTGTTTTTCCCGTATAGAATAACCAATCCTTTTCTTGCTGTGGGTGTCAAAAGGTCAGCTGTTTGTTTTTTGCACTTAGAAATGTGGGTACCTAATCATAAAGAGATAACAGCTGCTGTTGAAGTTCATACTGAGAAGGAAATAGAAAGTGCAAAGAAGGTTACAGGCACATGTTCTTCAGACCCTGGACATAACACATCTGAACTTAACTGTCACATTAGGGATATATCTTCCGTGTTGTTTTAATTTTGAGCTCCCGAAGAAAAATCGATAGCAACGTCAATTCACTAATGATTTGATCAGCGTGGTGTTGATTCCCACGAATCGGATAATGTGGGAAAGTCCTTCTTTAATGTTGTTAATAAATGATGATTGATGGTACGTTTTTCTAAACGCATTTAGTAATCCTTTTACTGTTTCCTCCATCATTCAGCTTCGATTGGTTCCTGATAGATTACTTGTGTATGTTTTTTTTTCTTATAATACCCTTATCTGTCACTATTCATGTTGATTTATTACTTCCATTCCATTCTTACATCACAATAACGTTTTTGTTACGGAAATTGGGTTTTCCTATTTGTATAACAAAGTTTCCCAGTTTTCCGAATGTGATGTATGTGGCAGCTTTTGCCCACGGCTTTGCTCGCGTTAATTTAGAATTTGTCAATCAATTCTTAAAACAATATTGTTTTAATCTTGTCTTCCTAACTGTACCTAACGTTGATAAAGTTTAAAGTTCCACACAAAAAGAAACGTGGGACGAGTTCAGGACGAAAATATTATTTGTTTTGATTTTCATCATCATCATCATCATCTTCCTGCTCTTATCTCATGTTACTGGTGGTCGGCTCAACACGTTTTCTTCTTCCATTCTCCTCTGTCAACCGTCACGCAATCATTTACACCTTTTTCCCTCATATCATTCCTCACACAATCCATCCATCTTTTCCTTGGCCTTCCTCTCGCTCTCCATCCATCCACATTTATATTCATCACTCTTTTAGTCACATGCGATTCTTCCCTCCTCATCACATGCCCATACCAAGACAGTCGATTCCCTTTTAACTTTTCTGTAACTGGCGCAACTTTCAAACTTCCTCAACTCATCAACTCGTCCTAAATGGGCCGTGGGCATATGGGACGAGTTGATGAATTACTCTACTCTGCTTGTAATAATATAATTCCATCATAATTTGAATGGCACATGGCGCCATCTTTTATCATAAGAACTTTATTGTTGTTTTCCTTGAGAACAGTACTTTTTTTCGAGATGAAAGGTACTCTATGTCCGTTTCTGTAAACCTGACAACGTTTATGCTAAATTTCAGGATTATCGGTTCAGTGGTTTATGCGTGAAAAGGTAATAAACAAACAAACTTACTTTTGCATTTATGAGTTAAAGGCTAGTTAGGATTAGGATAGTGTGTAGTGTGATGATTAGGTAGTGTAAAGCCGCCATATTGTTTTTTTAAGTCAATTTCCCGCCCAAATGTTTACCAACAGCGCCCTTCTGACATTGCCATCTAAGCGCCAAAAGACGCACCAGACAAGCCTAAATGGTATAGGAGGTGTGTCGTCGTCTGTTAACGTATCGAATTCTCAGCTGCCAATATCAATCATGTATTACTGTCAGTGTCAAACATTCCTATATTGACTCGTTTACCGTTAGACATGTGTAATTACATTGATTGTCTCGCAGGGCAGACAAAGCAGTTCACATGTCATCACCTTTATATCGGAAGCGTGAATTTGCACAAGTGTCACTGTTGCGTTCGTATTCTCGTACGAGTACTTCGCCGGACGGGTGGCAGGGACGGCAGGCGTAGGGCTATCAAATATTTTAATGTCAATAAGCTTTGATTTATTCCTAATAAATTCAAGATGTTTGTTGCTGAACCATACCCAGCTCGTTGTCTGAAAATGTAAAGTTCCGTCTCTAACCTAACCGGATGAAGCTACCTAAATACAAGTATTGGACCGACTACCTATCTGATCTTTACAACCCATGTTACTGGGTAATACGATACTCCTTGATAGGATCGGGTTCTGGAAATATCAGTCTAAAATGTTTAAAAACATCTCGCAATGTTAACATGCGTTTTTCCTTGTCATGTTATTATCGTCTACGCTGAAGACATCAATACCTTTGTAAATCTACATAGATTTAACATACTAGTAATTACAATGCCACCAAACTCTAAACTCCAGATAAGGTCGTCTGGTAACCCTGCACATGTGTCGTGTCGGCACCGACCAGCGCGGCATGCGGCACGCGGTACCGGCGCGGCGCGGCGCTCTGTTTGCACGGTGATGCGCCCCACGTGCACGATAACAGGTTATTCAGCCTAAGAATCATTACACACTGACAGGCGAAGCGGTTTTACAACAGCGATTTGGATTAATCTTTTGATGCAGAGGAATGAGGTAAATATCGTGAGGAACTTTAGGCAGGTACTCTTATATCTTTAAGAGCATAGAAAGACCAAAGATAGGATGGATGGACTGTGTGAAAGATGATATAGATAGAAAGGAGGTGACTGTTGAGATGACGAGTTATAGAGAAGTATGGAAGAAGGATACGATGTTGCGTCAAACAGAAATAAACCAGCCAAAGGGCAGGAGAATAATAATGATTGTATTATTCCGTTGATTAATCCATCGATAACGTTAATTTTCGCGAAGTTTACATAAATACCCAAGTCTTATTCTACAGTTACAACTAAATCGTGGGCGTAGGACAAATTGCACAGATTATCTCAATTGCTGAGATACGTCTAATTGCTCAAATGTGCGGCAAGAAAATTTCTTAACTAGAGATATTAAACCTAAATCTGTTTTACTGAATAATTTTAACGATATAGCAGTGCGCAACGAGGAAGAAATTAAAAATATCAATGATGAAGGCAGTTTAATAGTAGAAATATTTAGATAGTCCAAAATATAACAACAAGAGAGGTATATACGTATGGCAATAAAGATCACAATCAGCTTGTAGAGGGAATGAACCAATACGGTGGTCGGGAGTATTTGCATAGCCAGCAGCTAGATCGCGGACTTGTGAACTACCCGAGGAGATGAATCCTGCGATAGCCACGGCACAGTTAGCCCGTACACTATGTATATGAATGAACATGAACGATGGTTTGAATAAACTAGATTGTGCAGCTACGGTGGAGGATTTAATTTTATTTGTTAACTGATTTTGTTTGGCTAACGATATTTGTTGTCGCTTATATTTACTTTGTTGTTAGTAAAGCTATCTCACATGCTTTACTCTCTAGCTGGATGAATGGATTGCTGGCCACTGTGATGGACCTTTTGTTTTGTTTTCTCCAATTTTTCTTGAAGTTAGTGTTAGATCCAACATTGGTACCACGGAGTAAATACTCCGTGTATTATACTCCGTGTAAATATATTTACTCCGTGATTGGTACCACCTTCGTACAACAGCCATTTAACATAAAATACTTCGAAAAATGGAATATCTATTCTTGAAATATCACGTTTTAGGTGGTTTGGATGTAGTCAAAAATTTGCTGCAAATGCTGAATGTTAACAACCATTGGTAATTATGAATTCTAGAGCATTTTTAAGAATAATCTTACTTTCGTTCACATCACTAAGCTATAGGCCTGTTTGATTCAGTTTGCCCCACCTGTAATTGATGTTAGATAATCTGCCGGCGGCTATGACGTGCCTCTTAATACATTAACGTTACATCCTCTAGACATGTTACTTTGGTGTTCGCCGATTTTATCTGTCATTGGTTAAACAAGGTTTTCGTTACGCAGCGCGGCAATAGTCTGATTTTAATCTGCTCTGATATAGAGACCGTTGGATTATAGCAACCGGTATTGAATGACTGTTGTTTGTAAAAACAAATGATTCAAGTCGGTAGTGTGTAAATGAAGTAGGGAAAAAGAAGTGAAATGATATCATCAAATTGGTTTTTGATTGCCTTTTTTGAAGGCGAGGTCCTGGATTCGATTCCCAGGTCAGGCGTATTGGATTTTTACATCAGGAATTTCTCAGTAGCAGTTGCGGAGTCTGGATTTGTGCCCGGTTGATGGCAATAGGCTCACAGGGGGATTACAGGCTTGATGTTATGTCATTTGGAGGTAGTTGTAGATAAATGCAAATGGTTTCGAAAACTGTAAGAATACCTGCTGCCGTCCTTATTGACGTTTCATCTTTGTAGTATTTTATTTCCTCTGTGAAAAGCCTATGTCATTTTTATCCACTTTGTAGTACAGGACCTGCACCTTGATCAAGAACAAACTAGTTCACATCTACTTACGATAGTGTGAAGGTAACATGAGAATTTTTACAGCTATTATTAAAAATTAATACGTCGTCCATCCGGCTTAAAATGGCACCCAGAGCTTAATACGACATCCTGCCTTCTGGAGGATAGCAGTTTTGTTTAATTAAATTCATTACATAATCATACATATTGCTCGGAGACACGCAGCATGTTATGTTGCAGTTTGCGTAATTAATACGAGTATAATATGTAATTATGAATGTAATTATTGTTTTATGGATATCAGTGTAACAGGTTGTAGGTACATTGAAATTTAAATTTCCAGTCAACGACTTAAGGAAAAGTTTGCTCTGATATGATCCGTGTTTTGTATTTTTTCTAGAAGCTAAACAGCTGCTCGGGTCGATCTTAAGGTTATCCCGTGTCCGCCTATGTTATTCCTGGGATGGGTGACCTCCCATTACATACTTAGTTAGTTAGTTTCTTCGCTCGTTGGTCTCAGCTGTCGTTTCGGTCAATTCTGTCATTTCCAACATCGGTATCGCTGATACAAAGTCTAGGATGTGGCTTCGTCTAGTTCTTTAGATCTTCAGAAAACAATATTGTGTGCCTAAATATACAGATAGTATTTACATTAGATTTGTATTAATAGCGACACACTGATTTTGAAACTGTTGTGTTGCTAGTACAGCAGTTACAACAAAACATCATGGTTTTCATAGGTCAATAGTTTGTCTCAAGACAATCTTTGCTTACGTCTGTACACAGCCTTATCCACATTGCCTTGACTGAACCAAAAATCATAAAATCTTTGTTTACCGACACAATTCAAGGTTACAATCACACTGAAGTTGAAATGTCCAAACAGTTTACGCGGGTTTACATCGAAAATAGATTTGGCGGCGGTTTATGGCTTCACCAAGCGACATAACTTTTATATCCGTTTAAAAATATTATCGTGTGCCTGAAAAAATACTTCACAACGCTCACGTCAACGAGAAGTTGGTCTGCAGTTGCCAATTCCACTTCTGCTGCTTTAATGCTGTTTGTACTCGTGGCTAAATAATAACAGCCACTCGGGTCAAACTTTACCGGGTTTCCTCCGTGCCTCGGAAAGCACGTTAAGCTGTTGGATCCGGCTGTCATTTGTAGATCTTTGACAGTCGTTACGGGTAGTCAGTGGCCCAAAAAGTCTGACAACCAGTCTTACCAAGGGGTATCGTGTTACCCAGTAATAACTGGGTTGTGGTGGTCAGATAGGCAGTCGCTCCATGTAAAATACTGGTATTCATTCAGCTGCATCCGGTTAGACTGGAAGCCGACCCCAACATAGTTGGGAAAAGGCTACGCAGATGATGATACTGGTAAAACAGCATGGTAAACAGTAGTATAGATCTACTTTTAAAATGTGGCTCGACGTCGTTTGCGGGTTTCCTTGCATCCTAGAAGAACTAGTTATCAAGTCAGATAAAAAAAATTAAACCAGAATAATATGGTCTATCAGTCGAAGCCAAAGTTTCTCATATTAATCAGTAGATAAGCCTGCAGAAAATTCTATGATTCAAAGTTCCCACGAAAGATTATTCAATTACCACAGAATTATCAGCAAGGATTACTATTTTTAATATACATCTAGATCTAGGTATATGCGGTAGTTCTAGACGATCGGCGCGGGCGCACGCGGTGCGGGCAGGAAGAGAACCCGACACCGCGCTGCTAATGGCACGCTATGAACTTGTGACGTCGGCCAGCTCGCTACGTCGCGAGGGATTGAGTTACTGTCCCCATAGACAATGTTGTATTATTAAGATTTTGTATTCTGTGTCTGGGCTGGAATGTGTAGTTAGGAGTGGGTATGTGTTTGATGATTTAATGCGAATGTTTATCATAGAGCACAGCCTTCCAAATAAAATAACTGTTATAAATATTACAGTAAACTTGGATAAATCAGTTCCCCATCTGGCTTCATTCAAGGCTACCTACTCCACAAAAATACATCACCACTCACACCTTGTCATCATCATTTGCCTAGCCGTTTATCTTTGGGGTGATTTTTACCCGAACATTATATAAAATTATTATCTGTGCCCGAACGTTGCATTGCACGCAGCATAAACAAGACTTGCCATTCTCAACGAATTGATTTTAGCCACTTTTGATGTTATGCCGTTGTTGTCTACACACTAACAACAACAACATCTGGCATACAACAACTTAGTTGACCTTTTCTCAGTTAAAAAGGTCACTGTAGCACTAGTTACAGCTCAGTTAAGTAACTCTTGCTAACCACCTCGTCTCCCCACGGGAACTAGCTTTTACCGACGTCATGCATGTGCCAGCCACTCAATACTTTGATGACGTTCATATTATCTCGCTGTGTATTTATATAGAGTTGTTAATACCACTCAGAAAAAGTTTTTACATAAATTTAAGTTACTCTTGCCTAGACTAGACTTTTTTGCTGTCCGTCCGTAAGAGACTAACGGATGGATGGCAAAAAAGTCTTTTAACCTAGCAATCAGTGGCTTCGGGACAGTAAAGTCTTATTTCGGTTGGACGTAAGTTTGTCTAACTAAATATGATGTAAGTTATAAGTTACTGTAGCACTAGTTACAGCTTAGCTAAGTAACTCTTGCTAACCAACTCGTCTCCCCACGGGAACTAGCTTGTACCGACGTCATGCATGTGCCAGCCACTCAATACTTTGATGATGTTCATATTAACTCGCTGCGTACTTATATGTATAGAGTTGTTAATACCATTCGAAAAAAGTTTTCACGTAAGTAACTTAAAGTTACTCTAGCTAGTCTCTTACGAATAGATAGTGATACACTCCCTTAAAACATAGCAATTAGTAGCTTCGACATAGTAAAGTCTTAGTTTGGTTCGACGTATGTATGTTTGTCTAACTTAATATTGATGTAAGTTAAAGGACAGTGTTGGCCCAGTGGTGGCGGCCCCGTCTTACGAACTGTAAGTCGTGGGTTCGAACCCAGACAGGCGCATTACTTTGTGTAATTTATTTCATCATGACTGCTCTCAAAACGGTGAAGGAAAACATCGTGAGGAAACCGGCATGTCTTGAATCAAAAATTCGAAGACATGTGACATCTACCAATCCGCACTGGGCCCGCGTAGTGGATTATAGCCCATACACAAAATACGCGCTTTGACGTGGAGTTGCGGACACCAACCCGTTATACAATACAAGTTAAAGGCCATTGTAGCAGTAGTTACAGTTCAGTTTAGTAACTCTTGCTAACCAACTCGTGTCTCCCCACGGGAACTAGCTTGTACCGACGCACGTCATGCATGTGCCAGCCACTCAATACATTGATGATGTTCTTATTAACTCGCTGCGTATTTAAATAGAGTTATTAATACCACTGAGTAAAATCATTCTCGCTGGTGTTAGTTTTACTTCAAGGGTGTTAACTTTCCGGGGTTGCGGGACTGTTCGAAAGAGATACCGTGGCCCCGAAACACAAAGGGCGATGAAGGAACATGGATGGGTTTTAGTCAGTAAATATCTGACACTCCCTCCTGCTCCGCCCAGAGCGGGAGGAGTCATTTAAAGAATTCCCAACCGAAAAAAAAACGTGTTAACTTTTGAGTTTTTATTGTCCCTAAATCTAGTAATCTAAGTTAAGTTTAAGTCTAATCTAAGTTTCGCCTGTCGATTTACTGTCTGGAATTCCAGTTTAAACTAACCAACCGGCTCGTTAAACGCGAACGTCATACACTATGGAAAACAGCTGGTCAATATTACGATGACGGGTTTATATAAGTTATGCAGTTCTAAAGAGATGTTATTACCACATGAGAGAGTTCGATATAATGATTGACATTGTATTAAGTATGATTATCTTTGAGTCTGTGATGCTCCACTGGTCTTTATTTCTGATCTAATTAATGGACCGTAATGAAAATCTTATTGCCAGGACTTCAACTATATTTCACAGCAACATAATTCGAATTGCATTAATATCAATTAACTGGAGAGTTCGTGAGGAAACCGGCATGTCCTAACACCAAAAAAATCGAAGAGATGTGACATCTACCAATCCGCACTGGCCCCACGTGGTGGATTATAGCCCATTCTCTCTCATAGAGAGGAGGGCTGTGTCCCAGCAGTGGGAATATAAATAGGCTGATGATGAACTGTAGAATCGAAATGAATCCACATACAGCTCTATAAAGATCCAAACTGGCCGTAACCCTGTCAGTCGATTAACCGACGACGCGGACGCACTGTAAAATTAAATTTATTTACGTACAGATACGATAGTCGAGTGATCCCGAGCTCCGACATTAACCCAGTACTCAGCCTCAGAACATTCCATATGGATGCGTTCAATAATTTAATTATTTACACGATAACTTGCCGTTCATTACGTAACATTGATTAAACTCATATAAAAGTATTAAGAGGGAAATTATCTGGTATTTTTTACGATCAATCTGGTATTTTAGTAACAGAAAGTGTATTAACGATGTTTTCTTTTTTTTTCTCAGGCTTATTAAACAGCTAATACTTTAATAGTTTACAACAATGTCTTTTTCAACCGACTTCCAAAAAGAGGAGGTTCTCAATTCGACTGTTTTTTTTTTTTTTTTTTTTTTTGTGTTTGTTACCTCAGAACTTTTGACTGGGTGAACCGATTTTGATGATTCTTTTTTTGTTTGAAAGCTGATGCTTCCCGAGTGGTCCCATTTAAATTTTGTGAACATCTGATGCTGATCTTCGGTGATATACAATAGAACTCTTCAAAAATAGACGGCAAATCTGCCGTGAATGTTGCAATCGCTTGGATGCTTATTGTTTATACAACATCATGACGTATCATCACGCCTGTATGCTCTGAGGGGGTACACAGATGTGTACAATACACCCAGATTTCGGTAGTTAGGTATGTTAAGTTAGCGCGTTCGTGTTCCGCGCGCGTCTCAAAGAGATGTCAGCAAAAGGGACTGTTCTAAAGAGATACTGCGGCCCTGGAACACAAAGGGCTAAGAAGGAACATGGATGGGTTTTAGTCAGTAAAAGCCTGCTCCGTCCAGAGCGGGAGCGGTCATCATCATCATCATCATCATCAGCCTATTAATGTTCCCACTGCTGGGACATAGGCCTCCTCTCTATGAGAGGGAGGGGTAGTTTGATGAATTCCCATCAGAAAAAAAAACAAGGTGTTAAGTTCCACATATTGGGGATACGCCTATTACCATGACATGTATTGTTAACAATGTCAAATAAATTCATGGCAAATATTTATTTGGGAACAACTAAAAATGGAAAAATAAAAAACGTTTTTGCAAAAAAATAAAACCGACTTCAAAAAAACACAAAAAAGTGAAAAATAACTTTAGCTTCAGAAGTCGGTGACAAAAAAACTAAATCAATCAACCAAAGGTCACCGACTTCTGAAGCTAAAGTTATTTTTCACTTTTTTGTGTTTTTTTGAAGTCGGTTTTATTTTTTTTATCTCGATTGTTTAGTAGGTATCGTAGATTGTGATAAAAGAGATGTCCAGCCATTACGATAAAATAAAATATCGATGGACATAATACTGTCAGTGTACACGGGATTACTGTCTTTATTAAACGAACTTAATGGTGCGAGTGACTTTAATCCGGTGTGTCAACATTTCTGTTACACTAGCTCACAATAACAAACATTCTCTAGAGTGGATGTTACTAGTAACATCGATATGTTTAGTTATTGAGGAAGTAATTTGGACATCACAAAAGATGTCATTTATATTGAAAAGTGCCCTTTAATTTTTTACTGTGGCAATAAAATTAAAATGTATTTTGAAGTTTAAATTGGATTGTTCAATGAGGCTTACGGATTTTTAAACAGGTATCATAAATACAATGGACCGTTACAGTAATTTGCTTAAAGGGAGCGAATGCAGTATTTTTATTGCCTCGTTCAATTTCCATATTAAATTGAGGTTTTGTTATTCTGACAACATTGTTAATGCGGTCACGATGTGTCCCAATCTCGTCATATTAACGACGGAACCTTAGGAGGAAGTTTATGCATTTTTTCACGTTGTTTTAAATATTGATGGTTCTGAATTATCTAGGTGGTTTTTTTTCTGAATGACTGACATGCATGCATGTTACACAACTGCCTAATATTGAAGGTACTATCGAGTACACTGACGGTTGACGTCGGACGTTATTAGTCCTAAATAAGGTACGCACAATTAAAAAAAAAAAAAACATATACCTATCTTTGAACTCGGTACCTAGTACCTAATTAGCGAGGTATTCCATGAAGCACACCCAAACGAAGCACACCCAGACTAAGCACACCTAAAGTATTCCACTTAGCACACCCGTAGGTGGGCTACAAATAAAAATTAAAAATAATTAATTTCCTATTCCACGAAGCACACCTACGAATATCACTCGCATAGTGTGGGGACTAAGAAATAAAAATGTCGATAGGAGAAAATATTTATTATTTAAAATACTAACTTAGATATCTAACATCTTTCAGTTTCATTATAATAATGTGATACAATACTTGTAATTTTAATAGTGTTCATATATAAATCCCATAGATAAGACGTATACATGATGCGCGAGAAAATACAAATCCATAATAATAGCATATCATATCCCACCGGGACTACGGGTAACGAGTGATTGCATAATTTGACTAGGCACGGGTTTATTGGTTTTTGATTTTTTATTTATCTACTAACTACCAGGAGGCCAGAACCATAAAGGAGGTATTATATATTTTTAATAGGGATCTCATAATCAATCCATATACATTTCGATTATCATGCAATAGGCAATGTAGAAAATACTTCTTCATGATTCTGGGATCCTGGTAGTTTGTCTTCTTCTTCTTCTTATGGTGTAACTAAACGGGAACAAACGTAAACAAGGATAGTAAAGTCTCACAAACTAGTTAGTCTTTTAAATAATAAATATTTTCTCCTATCGACATTTTTATTTCTTAGTCCCCGCACTATGCGAGTGATATTCGTAGGTGTGCTTCGTGGAATAGCAAATTATTATTTTTTAATTTTTATTTGAAGCCCACCTACGGGTGTGCTAAGTGGAATACTTTAGGTGTGCTTCGTCTGGGTGTGCTTCGTTTGGGTGTGCTTCATGGAATACCTCTAATTAGCGAGTAAAAAATAGAATTGTGTAAATTAATGGAAGCCCTAAGTCATATCAATTTAAAATAATGATCTTATTTTCTCTATTCTGGTTCTCATTTAGAAATTATGCTGTGGTAACATTTTGAGAATAGTTTAACAACTACAAACTGTCTCACCTACCATTATTAACTACATACTACTAAAATATTTTTTGTAATGGTTATAGATCAAGAGCAGTGTTTGATTTTTCTAATCGCTTTGTAAAACAAATTCTTGTATTATTGTTATAATGATGGTTTGTAAAATAATAATTGCGTTTACATTTAAATTTATGTTTCATCCCTACAAAAATTCTTTTTCATCCCAATAAAAAATGGTAATTAAATATATTAACTAGTATCATTTGGCGATCATCGCTTACCGGGGCCAAAAGTACAGTACCTACAGTAAAGTAGTACCTACTTAGGGATGACTGAGGGTTTCGAAACAATACACTTTTTTTAGTATCTTCTAAACCTCTGGTTGCTTCAGACTAAAATAAATATAATTTTGTGAAATGAAAGCTCAAAAGAATTTGGCATAAAAATCGAAGAGACGCGGACCTGCTTTATGGCATTCTCCCTTCAAATCGAACAGCCCTTATACCCTCATCAACTAGCAAAGACCTGCATAGCTATTCACAACGCTTCGATTCGATTCCGATTCAGAAAGTCGCATGTCTATCTCGTTTGTTTTCGTAATGACAAAAAAAGATAGACATACGACTTTCCGAATCGGCCATCGAATCGAAGCGTTTTGAATAGCTATGATCTTCAATCGGCTAAACAGATTTTCTTGAATCAGAACTAAGAACATTTTCGATTTTGAACCAAAAAACCTAAATCAAAATCTGTTCATTCGTTACGTCCAAGATACCACAGGCCACAGAAAACTACTCAAACAACAATCCAATTCCGATCCACAGGAGTCTGTGGATCTGTTGTTGAATGTTTTACATTTTACACGTTAAACTTGGAGTAAATTAAAGTGAAACATTTTTACCTTAATATTTAATTTTTATAACATTAAATAAGAACTTGAATGTCGTAACATTAGGAGAATCGGAATTAATCAAACCAAAATATTAACACTAAAAGCGATATTGAGTGCGACGAACTCGTTGATCGTAGGCAAAATTACAAAAAGCTTCTAAGTTTTCGTAATTTAACGACCACCGCCGCCGCCGCCACCGCCGCCGCCTCCGCCACCACCACCGCCGCCGGCACCACCGCCGCCGCCAGCACCACCGCCCCCACCGCCGCCGCCACCGCCACCGCCGCCTGGAGCTGGGGCAACACTTGCCACTGAGCCGCTGGCCAGGGCCACGATGGCGCAAATCAACAGGGCGAAGATTGCGAACTGAAACAAACAAGTAACCATTAAGTTGGTTTTACCAAATTCGTCGTGCTGTGCTGGCGCTGCCGCTGCGGCTGCAGAGAACCTCAAACGGCGTAAATATAGAAACCTTTGTAGTAACTATATTTTCGAGCCGTTTGGGGTTGAAACTCTCGGGCCGTGGGGTCCGAGTGCCATAGCCTGTTCAAAGAACTTTCAAAACGCCTGGTTGACGCTTCGTGACCCAAGGGTTGGCTTTTACCTTGGTCAGAGACTAAGTGTTGCCATACAACGTGGCAACGCCGCCAGTCTCTTGGGCACTTTACCAGCTGACAGAATTGAGGTGGAGTTTTCGATGCCCGTTTCTAATTTGTTGTTAGTTTATTTATTAGTTTTTAATTCATTATGTATATAGTTAGTACAAAATCTAAATACAATTTCTAGTTGGATTTTAAGGTTAACATTAAGTACACATCATCTGCCTAGTTGGATTTTAAGGTTAACATTAAGTACACATCATCTGCCTAGTTTTTCCTAACTACGTTGAGGTTGGCTTCCAGTCTAACCGGGTGTTGCTGAATACCAGTACTTTAGATGGAGCAACTGCCTATCTGACCTCAAGAACCCAGTTACTGAGTAAGACTGGTTAAGCACACAATTATGTTTTAATTAATAGTTGAATGTCAATTGAAGACGTAATGGAAGACGGGGAAGAAAATGCTGGAGTGGAGACCACTGACGGGACGGAGGAACTGACGAGACGGAGGAATGTGAGATGACAACCGACTAGGTGGATAGACAATCTCATTAAAGTAGCCGGAAGAAACTGGATAGCTATACACAAAACCGCCAAAAATGGAGAGAGAGATCTACACTCAGCATTGGGTGGCCAAGGGTTGAAAAAGAAGAATTGAAGACGCTGCCCAGCCTTTTCCAAACTATGTTGAGATGCGCTTCCATGAGAAGACGAAGAAGAAGGATCTTTTGGATGAATTTAGAACTTTCCAGGATGTTTTTGTAAATACAATCCTGGTTTAGCCCTGGGGGCCAATCTCAGTGAAGACTATAATAGTGATCGAGTATTACATAAGTAAATTTGATAAACATAAGATCGATTTTTTTTTCAATAAGCTCAATAAAAATGAAGCTTTATTATTTAAGTCACAAAACACGAGGTATAAAAAACTTAAGACACTTACGTATTTCATTTTGAGTACTTGCTCCTTACTGCGGTGATATGCTGTAAAGTGCAGCTTTATATACAAAAGTCAGACCAATGGAACAGGTAACAAGTACATACCTAATCTTTGTTTTTTCCTCATAGTTCTACATTCTGAATCATTGAGGAAAACGATTTATTATTATAAAGGGATTTAACTTGATTTGCTCTGAGTACTTTTAACAAAACCATAAAAAAATGCTGAAGTAAATGTCAAAATTCACCCCTAAATGGTATAAAATACCCTTAAAAAAGCCGAGAGGTACTTGTTCTTCCCGTCATTTCTATATTTTTTTTGTTGTGGACCTTAAATGTATATAGGAAGAAGGTCAAAGTTCCAATGTTTCACACGTTATTTTCACGGCTTCGAAGGGTTCGTTTACAACCTGTATGCAGGGTGGAAGGAACACCGACGCATAAAACGCTTACCACGTATTTAGTACATCATTTTGAGCCCCATAAAAATATTTCTTCGGTAATTTAAAAAAAATCTGCCATTCCATGGAATTTCACCGCGAAAGGGCTTATTCCACAAATCCCCCATACGAGAATCCGAGGATTCTCTCACCGAAGAAATATTTCAGTGGGGAAAACTAAACTCTATTGTAAAAATAATCCAGAAAGTCTCCTTTTCGTTTTGAGTTATTCCACTATTCCCCCCTGAGAGAATCTTCCTCAAAAACTGAACCATAAGTATAATTGCACTCTTGTCGGAAAAAGCTGTTTTTTTTTTTCAATATTTAAGAATAATGGAGTCGCCAGGCAAAAACCGGCAAAGTGCGAGTCTGATTTTCATGACGATGGTAAATAAAATAATGTTCGGGATGAAAGTCCTGTGGCAATTTGAACGAAATCCGTTTATCCGTAAAGGCGTGAAAAGGTAGGACACAGACTGATATACAGAGTTACATTCGATGTTGATGCTGTTGCTTGTCGCATATTATACAATATTCCTTTTTCATATGGATTTTGCCCGGCCTGGAGCGTGTACCTAGAGCTGATTGAAGCAGCAATATGGAACAACTTTATGGACTGTTCCAATCTGGCATCGAATGACATACAGCCTCAGACCAAATAAAAAAGTTAAGACGGAACTCTTCGAACAGAGAAGTGAGGCCAGTTTCGTAAGCATGTGTGTATTTACTGACTCGTAGTTTAATTGCGCGTATAGTTAAATAGTGGTGAGCAGCGGTGGCCCAGTGGTAGCGGCCCCGATTTACGAACAGTAAGTCGTGGGTTCGAACCCAGGCAGGCGTATTACTTTGTGTAATTTATTTCATCACCGCTGCTCTCAAAACGGTGAAGGAAAACATCGTGAGGAAACCGGCATGTCCTAGAACCAAAAAATTCGAAGACATGTGACATCTACCAATCCGCACTGGGCCCGCGTGGTGGATATAGCTCATTCCCTCTCATAGAGAGGAGGCCTGTGTCCCAGCAGTGGGAACATTAATAGGCTGATGATGATGAGTTTAATTGTAGTTTGATGTAAATGTGTGCGTGTATGCATAGAGCGAGGCGTAGTTTTGCGCATGCTTCACTTTATTCGCAGCGCTGTCTTGGCTTTTTATTTGGTCTGAGCATACAGCAATAATTCCTATTATAAATGCGGTAACAATTACTAGCATTTATTGCTCGATAAAACCCACATTAGCATACCTCATACCGTTCAATTTTCCTTCTCGTCATCTCTTAGAACTTCGTACCGGTATTCCCAGCCACATGCGCTCCGAAAACCCTACCCTATCTTAATATATGTAAAGTTGTTATCCTTATGTCTTTATCCTTACTTTCTTTCCTGATCCTTACTACTAAGTACCTATTATAAATGTGAAAGTAAAGGAGAAGGGAATGACTCCATACATTCCTGGGCCCAGGTGTTAACTGAATCAAACTAGCCTCATTTGTAAGAGGAACAAGGCCTCACTGAATGTTGGTAAAATTTGGATATCCAGGAATCAAGTTATCTACACTAATAATATAAAGAGGAAAGATTTGTATTTTTGTATGTTTGTAATGAATAAACTCAAAAACTACAGCGTCGATTTAGAAAAATTCTTTCACCATTATAAAGCTACATTCACCCTGAGTAACATAGGCAATATTTTATCCCCGTACTCCCACGGGAACGGGAACGACGCGGGTGAAACCTCGTGACGTCCGCTAGTATGAAGTATAGTAAAAGTGAGGTTATAACCGTTATATTATAACATTGTAGTTTTTTTATGTTTTTACGAAATACTTTTGAATGGCTTCGGTTTTTTTATGTTTTTATGCATGGGGCGTGTGTGACGTGTTGAAGATCTGACACGTTTGGTTCTCCCGGCCCTGGACAGTCGCTACAGTCGAAGACAAGTTTCTACATCCAATATCCTGCACTTAGAAGCAGTGTAAGCACCAACTGTTAAATACTAAAAAGGGACAAAAGGATGTAAAACGAAACACCAATATATGTATAAAATATGTATCATAGCATCTTCAATAATTATGAGAATATCGTCTAAGAATTGTGCAGGAGGTACGATATTTTCTTGCATCTTTAGTGCCATCTGTCAGTCGATGACTGACCTGACTTGTCAGTCAGTGTTGCCAGAAGAAAAATTAAAGGAATTCGATTCGCTATGAATCGATTACACAAAAAAACACTTCTCACTCGATTTTCATACATATTTTGAGATTGTACCGATTTATTCATAATCGATTACTAGCAATTCCGACATTATTTAGTTTCATAATTTAATTTAAGTTTTCTCGCTTCCTAGATAGAAACATGGTACCAAATTTTGTGATTTCCTTTAGAAAAATATAACGGTTTTTTTAATATACATTTCAAGTAAAGTTAACTGCTGGGCCCAGAAGTCCCCTTCTCCTTTGTTTGTTTGTTTGTTCCCTTTTCACGCCTAAATCACTATCTTCCTGAAATTTTGCATATACGTTGTCAGATGTACAGAGACGGACATGGGGTACCTTTCATCTAGAAAAAAAGTACTGCTCCCGAGGAAAACAACAATAACGTTCTTTTATACACTAATATTATAAAGAGGAAAGATTTGTATTTTTGTGTGTGTGTATGCTTGTAATGAATAAACTCAAAAACTACTGCGCCGATTTCAAAAATTCTTTCACCATAGAAAGCTAAATTCACCCTTAGTAATATAGGCTATATTTTATTCCCGTACTCCCACGGGAACGGGAACTACGCGGGTGAAACCGCGTGACGTCCGCTAGTGAAAATATATAGCACTACGTGTCTTTCGAAACATGATTGAATTATGTTATTACAAGGAGAGTACAATCCGAATTGATTGTCAAATCCTTAATTAACACAAGCGAAACCACGGGCAAAAGCTAGTAGGTAATAAAACCACCTTTCTCCAAAATTACCAACAATTTTGCCAGTTTATTCAAAACCTGCAAAAAGAAAGATAGGATGTGTCATACTTTTGAGCATTATGAGACCGACTTTAAATGATAGTGTCTGTAATGATTTTTAGGGTTCCGTACCTCAAAACGAAAAAAACGAAACCCTTATAGGACCACTTTGTTATCCATCCGTTTGTCTGTCAAGACCCTTTATCTCGGAAACGCGTGGAGGTATCGAGTTGAAATTAAAACCATATACTCAAGTCAACAGTCCCTTAAAGTTGTAAAAAAATCAAACTTCTAAGTTAAGGGCCTATACTACCTCAAATGGCTTAGCATGATCCTCCGTAACGCCTAAAATACAGCAGTATTAATTTTGAAATAAATATATGGTAAAGTTAAGGATTAATGTTAGGTCTTATGTTTGGCGAAAACACGATTTCATAAAATTTCCTCGATAGAAAAAAATCCCAAAGTTACCTCCAAATCGAACAATAAACCGCTGGTATTCAAAAAGTTCTTCAAATTAGATCATGAAACTTTGCATACTAACTGAACTAACTATAAAGCAGGTCTTATGTTTTTTATTTTTTCCAAAAGACGAAAATGTGATTTTATAAAGAATAAAAACCACTCATTTCGCACTATTCGGCCGCAGTGACTGACGTAACAACCGCTTTGTAGTGCAAGCTGATTAGAACGTTATTCTAACAGTATTACAAACGAAGTTTGAACCACCACAAATAGAGTTGCTAATCTGAGGTAGTAGTGAGATACGGCCGTTTATGCCGCAAACAACTTATATTTCGACATTCTCAAGGGAATAAAAATTTATAGGATACTTCTCGTTGACCTAGAATCATGAAATTTGGCTAGAAGCAATGTTTTACAGCACATGTAAATAAAAAAATTGAAAACCGAAAATATGTAGTTTAATAACAAAATTCCTACAAATTTATACGGAACCCTCGCCTCGGTGCGCGAGTTCAACTCGCACTTGGCTGGTTTTTCAAAGTATTGCATCATATCGTGACTCAATGAGTCACGATATGATGAATATGAATATGGTTGTACTATAAAAATTCCCCACTCAACAGTTTTGCGTAGGCTTTTCAAAATGATAATTCACCCAAACCGAAGTATTATATTATCTGTGCCCAAACTGACTACCGCTTTAGTCCATTGCAGTGGCGCCACTGCAATGGACCAAAGCGGCAGTCAGTTTTCTGGCTTTCAGGAGTTACAGTGGTTTGGGAATAGTGTGGCGGGCTTACCCTTCGCGGACTACAGGCGTGATTTTATTGTAGCGGCACTACAAAGAGTACGTAAAACAAAAAGTACTACAGCGCCATCTATGACATACATGATGAACTAAATAGCGAAATACGTCAAAAGCCTATATCGCACAAGCAGAGTTTACCACGACAAGACTATACAGGGTGTATATGACCAGACTCACCCCGAAGCCGTCAACCAAGCATTCTGTACATCTTAGTAAGTACGCAAAAAATATTGCTGGGAAATGACTTTTTTTGGGGTGAAAAATCACGTTTTACGGTAAAACTCAATGTACCGCACTCAAAACATTGTGCTCGTGGATTGATTGAATATTATGGGAGTCGTGGAGGTGCTTAAAGTAAAAATCTTAAATTAAAAACATGAGTCTAAGTAAGGTCTAGAACAAAAAAAAAATTGCAAAGACGGGGAGAACAAGTGCGTTTCGGCTTTGTTAAGAGTTCTTTTACACCTTTTTTTTTTTCGGATGCGAAATCATCAAATGACTCCTCCCGCTCTGGGTGGAGCAGGAGGGAATGTCAGACTTTTACTGACTAAAACCCATCCATGTTCCTTCATCGCCCTTTGTGTTCCAGGCCACGGTATCTCTTTCGAACAGTCCCGCAACCCCGGCAGGACACCCTTTATACAATAACCCGACAACAACTGTTGGGTAATGGCCCACCAGACACAACACCCGTCTGGTCGGAGGATCATCCCTTTTCTATGGGGGATGAAGAGCTTTACACCCCGTTTTTCATACCCCCAATGCAAAAAAATACACAGTAGGGACAATCAAATTCATATTCTTTACAGCATTTCGTCTTCTTAAATCAAACCTACCTAGAATTCTTATGGTTAGTTAGAAAATGACGTTAACTTCATAATAAAATTATGTTTGAGATCATTATCTAAATATAATATTTTTTTTTGTTTTTGAAGCTGAAAATATAATGTAACAATATAATGTAACATCAAATATTGTGTAAACAATTAGTAATAAAATGTTCATGCAATAAATTCATCAGTAAAATTAATATCAGGGTAAAGTTAATAGTCTCTGCTGGAATACATGCATATTAACAGTCGGATATAACTCGGTTAATTTTAGGTTTTTCTGGAACCGAAAGCCATAAGTTCGACCGTCGAACTCTAAAAATATGGTCTATTAAAAAAAAAAAAATAGTATAATATTGTTTTTCTAAACCATAACATTTTCATACACTTTCATATATTTTTCTTTTGAATTCGCTGGATGCAGGTTTTCCATTGCCAATTTGGCTTCTGTTCTTAAATCTGGTGGAGTACAATCAATCTCCATTTCACTCTCTGAACCGATGGCACTCATTTTAATTATTAAATTTATATTTATTAAGTATGTTAATAACAAATCAAGACGAATTTTGAGGTTTGCCACCAATTTTCTATTTATCATCTGTGTCGAAAGGGAAACGCATTTATGGATAACAGCCACGTTAACGCAATTTGTAATAAGACCCAATAATAAAAGAGATCCAATCAAAGAGTATTACCCCAGCACCGTTTCATAATAATAATAATAATAACCCCACCGCTGTATCTCTACGTTGACGACGTGGTGGGGCTTGCGTGCTCTGATGAGCCCTAGGTCTGTGCCGGCAGGGTTTACTTTGCCGAGATAGGTCTAGGGTGAGGGGCCAGACTAAGAGAGATACAATCCAAGCCAAGGTCGCACATGCCGAGGGCTGCATGGCTAGGGGAGAGGTTAGTCGCTAGTGTGCCAACTCTGGATAATAGGGGACCTCCAGTTTTATTACCCTTGCCACAGTGAACGCAGGGCTCTGCTGTGGTCGACTTTTTAAGTCCCTAGCTACTCGTGGGAATAACATGAATACTAGATCAAAAACAAAAAAACAACTTCAGGCAAAGCTGCCTCACATAGATGACGAAACTTCACAACCATCTTCGTCATCGCCTTCATCTCTTTTTCCATCAATTCCTTCATCATCGCAATCTTTTCGCGTCACACCGACGCCTTCTTCCTCATCAATAAGTATACAGTCAGCGGATGTTGTACAGGAGACAGGTTTTGTCGACGATACTGTACCCTCCGCTAAAGCTGCAACAAGTCGTAGGAAATGGAGCATTGAAATGAATAAATTCATCCTACGCACCTATCTTCACCTTACTAGTATGGAAACAGACAAAAATGCATACTTACCACCGCTTCACACTAAGTTCATAGAAAAATATCCGGCTATGCAAGTTAGCCGACAAAGAATAGGTGACCAGCGTAGAGCCATAGTACAAAAGAAATTATTACCACAAGACACAATAGATCAAATTTATGAGGAAGTCAGAGCCGAACTACAAATGATACATACTCAAATACAGCAACACTCCACACAACCTAATACACAATCCGGCCAACGCATGAGATGGACGAACGAATACAATGAAACAATAATTAGAATATACTTCACTGCCACACAGTTAGAAACAAATAAAACAGCCTATAGGAAAAAATTACATGAAGAATTCATAAATAAATATCCAGAATTAGCGCATATAACAGAGCAAAGACTTTCTGATCAAGTGAGAGCGATTATAAAATACAAATATATACATGACAATAGATTAGAAGAAATTAAAAACCAGGTAGCTTCAGAACTAAGCAATAGTAACAGTTACACACAAAATATTGAAGACATAAATCATGATCACTGGAACAC
The DNA here is from genome assembly GCA_905147715.2 of Xestia xanthographa. Lineage (NCBI taxonomy): Eukaryota > Metazoa > Arthropoda > Insecta > Lepidoptera > Noctuidae > Xestia > Xestia xanthographa. The sequence goes on along the minus strand of LR990650.1, from coordinate 16,359,471 downwards.
ACAAACTCAAAACGATTCAGAACAACCTGCTACAAATACTAACTTCTTTGATACACCTAATAATACTCTTACGACAAATATAATCTTAAACAATAGCACAGACACTAACATCGTATCTCAGACGGTTGTAAATATTGATGACGAATTATTTTTGAATAATATAGATGTTGGTCAATATGGACCTGCGCAAACAAATTTTGATACTACTCCAGAAACCAACCCAGAAATTGAATCCAGATTTCATCAAGCTCAAATAAATTTTAATTGCTCACATCCCACTAATAGACCATACATTCCCAAGCAGAAGACTTCTCGAAAGTTTTCTGCCATTGTTTCCTACATAAATACTGTCATTCTTCCTAAGCATGTAAATGCCGACACCGAATTCGCCAAATTGCAGACCATAATTTACTGTGCAGCATGGACGGCAGCTACATACAACGGGGCTAAAATATCAGACCCTATCCAAAATGAGCGCCGCCCTTATACACAGAAAAAACCGAAATGGCATATCAGATTAGAAAAGAAAATTGAAAATCTAAGAGCAAACATAGGTAGACTGACACATTTCATTAATGGTTGTAGAAGTCAAAAATTAATAGCTGCAGTAGAAGAAATAAAGATAAAATATCAACAACACGCACAATACGAAAACCCAAACACAGAATTAGCACACTTTTTGGACACTCTAAAACAAAAATTAAGCGCTGCATCGAGTAGACTTAAGAGGTACATAACATGCACGAATCGCAAAGTCGAAAACACAAAATTTATCAATAACGAAAAATTTTTTTATAGGAATCTTACATCTAATAACAAAGACAACACTAACTAAAGTCTAGAGACACCTACATCCGAAACACTACGCGAATTTTGGGCTAACATTTGGGAAAATCCAGTACACCATAATAACTACGCAGACTGGGTTAAAGAAGCTACACCAGAAATTCCAGAAATGGAATTTGAGTTTATACCGATAGAAACATTTATAGACGTCATCAAACGCACACACAACTGGAAATCGCCTGGCACTGACAACATCCACAACTACTGGTATAAGAAATTTTCGAGTATACACCCTTTCCTATACAACCATTTAAATACATTCATCCAATCACCACATTTACTTCCTCAATACATAACACACGGAGTTACTTACATGATACCTAAAGACACGAATGACACCAAAAACCCTGCGAAATACCGGCCAATCACTTGCCTACAAACTTTATACAAAATTCTAACAGCCTGCGTAAGCGAAATAGTATATGAGCATTTAACTAAAAATAACATTCTAGCAGAACAGCAAAAGGGTTGTCGTAAGAATAGCCAAGGGTGTAAGGAGCAACTAACCATTGATGCCATTACTATGAGCAGCGCTGTGAAAAGCAAAAAGGATATTCACACAATGTTTATAGACTATCAAAAAGCCTTTGATTCAGTTCCGCACAGCTGGTTGCTACACGTATTAAATCTTTATAAAATTCACCCTACACTTAAACAATTTTTAGGAACTTCCATGCAGAATTGGCAAACTGTTGTTAAAATCAATTCCTCCTCCTCAACTGTAGCTACTGAACCAATCTGTATAAGACGTGGAATTTTTCAAGGAGATGCTCTAAGTCCTCTGTGGTTTTGCATGGCACTCAATCCACTCTCACACTTGTTAGACCAAACAGGCACGGGATTCACGCTGGACAGCAATAACACACAATACACGTTAACACACCTTATGTACATGGATGACATAAAGTTATATGCAGCTGACAAAGAAGCACTTTATCAACTAGCTGATGCCACACAACAATTTTCTGAGGATATTTGCATGTCATTCGGAGTAGATAAATGTAAAATTATGTCCATTGTAAATGGAAAATTTCAAAATAATAGTTACACACTTCTATCAGGAGCATCGATCGAGCCAATGGATGAACAAAGTACATACAAATACCTAGGTTTCAAACAGTCCAGACAAATACAACAAAAGATGTCAAAACAAGAACTGCTCAAAAAATTCACACACCGTCTCAACCTTATTTTAAAAAGCAACCTTAATTCAAGGAATACAATTAAAGCCATCAACACCTTTGCAATACCCATTCTCACATACTCTTTCGGAATTATACGATGGTCAAAGACTGATATTAAAAAACTACAGCGCACTATCCACACACTCATAACCAAACATAGAAAACACCATCCAAAATCATGCATACAACGACTTACACTACCACGCCAAGAAGGAGGGAGAGGATTAATAGACATACACAATTTACACAATAAACAGATACTTTCACTCAGAGCATACTTCCATAACAAATCAGAAACCTCATCACTACACAAGCAAGTAACGGAAACAGATAACAAACTTACACCACTAAACCTACAAAACCGAAACACACAAATAAATGAACACATCGTAAGTACACAACAAAAAATTGCAGAATGGTCTGAAAAAGCCCTACACGGAAGACATCGAGCCTGCTTGAGCCAGCCACACGTCGATAAAATAAAGTCGAACGAATGGCTCAAACGGGGTGAGTTGTTTCCCGAGACCGAGGGTTTTATGCTGGCCATACAAGATCAAATAATAGCTACCCGTAATTACAGAAAATACATCATAAAAGACCCAAACCAGCCGACTGATTTGTGTAGACATTGTAACAATGCCTCCGAAACTATACAACATATAACAGGAGCATGCAAATCACTTGCACAAACCGATTACAAACACCGCCATGACCAAGTCGCTGCAATCATACACCAACAGTTAGCATTTAATTTAAATATAAATTAGTTTCTGAAATAATACTGTATTATAAATATAAACCAGAAGTAGCATTAGAGAATAACGATCAAAAAATTTACTGGGACCGAACTATAATAACCGATAAAACCATTCATTACAATAGACCCGACATTACCGTTCACGACAAAACCAATAAAACAGTTTATCTGATAGACATAGCAATACCTAACTCACATAATATTCAAGCTACAATATCCGAAAAACTCAGTAAATACCAAGATCTTGCCATTGAAATTAAAACTCAATGGAAAGTACAAACTGTTCACATAGTCCCCATAGTTCTCTCATCTACTGGTATTATACCAAAATCTCTTACACAAAGCCTCAACACTCTACAGATGCCAAATCACACACTTTACATGCTGCAACAAGCCACCATTCTCAACACCTGTCGAATCACCCGAAAGTTTCTGACTTCATCAGCACTATCATCCACATTCTCTATTTAAATTTCACCTTACATCCTTGGTTCCGACCCGCGTGTAAGGTTTCTTAGGCTCTCTTAAATGAGAAGAAACATAAATAATAACAATAATAATAATAATAATAAAACGTTTATTTCGGAAACTTGCTCCATATTTTGTTAGTGATACAACTTACTTAACTATGTTAGTACTTACTTATAATTAAAAACAAACAAAATAAAACCTACAATACAATACAATTTAATTCATGTATTTTCCTGCAGTATCAGACCCGTAGCAGTGCATACGGGTCCAATACTCCAGGAAAACGCCGTCCAGCCTATCCCCGATCACCTTCAGTATGCCGTTGGCGCTCCCACGAATCCTGCGTAACAATGATGCCGTTCTTTTCCTCATGATTGCTGAAAAACCATCTGTAGTAGATTCAGCAAACATGGCTGACGAGCTACAGAATCGCGGTAACCCCAACAGCACCCGGAAGGCGTTGTTGTACTGGACCCGAAGAGCGCTGTAGGCCCTCTGCGTATGCTTGACCCACAGGCTGCATGTGTAAAAAGACTGACAATAAGCTCTGAAAAGGGTGATCTTGACCGGTCTCGTACATCTTGCAAACCTACGGGCCAACATATTGCATCGGACCGACAACGCTCTCCGTTCCCGTTCTATGTCCATACAACATTGCTGGAGCGTGTAATGTTCCAAATTCAAAAAACGCTCCTGCAATGGATTTGATTATCTATGTCCGTAAATTTCAATACATCACGTGTTCTTTTTTCGAAAATAATGACAAAATTTCCATGCATATTTGAGAAAAAAAAAATAATGTGAGTACAGCAGTCATTGTGCCGATAGTCGTGTCGGCCAATGGCTTAATAACCAAGAGCCTCGAGTCCTCGACCAACATCTTAGGAGGCTCTTGCTTGGCAGCTGGATCAAGGGCTTGATTCAGAAAGCAGTACTTCTGGACACGGCACGTATTGTTAGGAGGTTCCTCTCTCAAGAGCCCTGACCACAGGCAGCTCGGATCCTGTTTCCAGCGCTGGTGGGCTACTATTTTTTTTATTTTTAAATGTTTTTATTTATACTGTTATTATTATAAGAATATTTAAAGGTGTAAATTATTATGTGACGAAATTAATAAAGGAAAAAATAATCTTATAAATTAAATTTTCTGTTTTCTTATATTTTTATAATTATTTAAAAAAATAAAAAAAAAACTGGTCTCGTTGGTTACCCTTCGCGTACGGAACCTTAAACAAAAACAAAATTATTTCGTAAGTACACAAAAAACCTAAAACGTTCAAGCCAATTTATGAGGTGTAAAATATAATCCATTTCTAATTGAATCGTGAGATCCGGAAGTATTTATAAGTTAGCAATTAGTGTAACAGATCTATAAACACTTTCACTAGTAGTTGTAACAAAATAAATAGGTACATTGAAAGCGAATTCTATTGCCTACATCAGAAAATAATAGAAGAAAAATATTGAACTCGAGTAAGCTGAAAGTAATTTTTCTTTGGGATCTGTCAAATAAACAATATTGTGAAACTGAAAGAAATTGCTGTACGAGTGGAAATTGTATTACAAGAAAAAGTAGTAGGTGGTACTATCTTATTTGTTATTTACGTAAAATGTTACATCATATACGAAGTAATGTAACATCTAGTCTAGGCAAAATACTTTTTCAGGAAAATACATCTAGTCAGAAGTAATATTTAATGACCGTAACAACAATATGGCGTGTCGTAACAACATGTAGACGTGTTCATAATAATTGTAATTTATTTTATGATGTTCAACGATGAACTAGTTCAAACTTGCAGCCGGGCTTGTCAAATACTGGAAGTACACTGAAGATCTGTGGTCTAAATGAATGGCACATCTAGTACAACATCAACATATAGTCGGCACTCAAATGGCACGTCTAGTCTATGTGTGTGGGGTGTCATTGACCCGGTGAAATCACGGGTGTTCAGCAGTTATATCATTATGTCCAATACTTGCCGATCGTTGTCGCCTGTTGACCCCCGATCCTATCAAGTAGCTGGTGTCTATCTATTTATCGGCCACTTCAATTATTTCCTTTTGCTTTTGTCCTTGAGCCTGAAACACGTCGTAAAAATTCATGAACTATTTATTGATTGGCGTCACGTGGTGTTAAATTAAAAATTAAATGTCGCTTGGTTATGGAATTCAGAATTGGGCAATTTATATAAATACCGAATAAATAACAATTATCGTGAATAAGCTGTCTAAAAATCGTGCTAGGTCGTAGGTATTGTCTGGTCACGTAGACCACAGCATGTCTGGCATTTGTTTTCAGAGGTCGATAGGAATTCATATTTATAATATTTTGAATTCAGAAGCTACAGTTGCAAAAACGGTGCAGTACCAGGGCTTTTGGTCTCGTAAGTGACATTTTTTTTAAATTTTCATGGAGTTATTGTCCTGCAGTGATTTTTTTTTTTAATTTTCATGGAATTATTGTCCTGCAGTGCGTGTCGAATAATACGTTTTCCTTTTTTTTCTAGCACTATAGAAATGCGTAAATGGGTAGGAAACTTACTTAAGTTTTGCTAACCCTTTGATACTATAAAGTACTGTACGGAATCATATCACATTTCCATAATAAAATATGCGTAATAAGTATTCCCCATCCTTCATAATAATCAGAGTATCTTCCTATTTACTTTCCTCATAAGCTGCCTTCAAGCCATTTAGATATGAACCAGTGTTAGATGGGCACTAGAATATAGCTAGAAAAAGTGAGTATTTGCTCAACGTCGCTACAGGTTATTTTAAGCAAACACTGGCGGACGGAATACATTCCCGATTAATGGCGATAGATTGGGTCGGCTAGAGTGCTGCTTTTTGTATGGCTCACTCGTAGTTACCGGGTTTAGGGTGCCTTTATATTGGTATAGGGGAATAAAGTTTTAAGAAAATTCTTTGATTCATCCATTATGCATCTACATAGGTCTGGATCTAATTTTTGTTGTACTAAAACAAAATATGCTTGCATTACTTTTTACATTCCTTTTGTACCAAAGGCTACCATATGACGTGAAAAGCTTTGACTAAACTTGAATTAATAAATTAATAAGTAAAATAAAAATTAGTCTGTCTGGGTTTTAATTTTTTTTTAAAATAAGTATTGGTTTTTAAATAAAGAACGCTTCTTAATTACATTAAACTTTGGCTAAGTTATATTTTCAGGCTAACAATCTGTGACTTGAAGATGAATGACACTATAGTCCTGGAATATTTTCTGTTCATTTTACACAATTTTTTTTTCTGTTTTAGAGCATAAAAGAAACATCATGAATGTTCATAGAATTTTGTCTTAGTTATATTTACAGGCTTACAATGTGTGTCTTGAAGATAAATGAGAATTTTAGGCCTATTTAATTTCTGTTTATTTTATACTCGAAGAGCTCGTGACTAAATAATAACAGCCGCTCGGGTCGATTTTTAGGTTAAGTCGTGTTTGCCTAGGTTGGTCTGTGGATGGGTGACCACCCTGACATTCCGAGTTTCCTCCGTGCCTCGGAAAGCACGTTAAGCTGTTGGTTCCGGCTGTCATTTGTAGATCTTTGACAGTCGTTACAGGTAAGTGAAAGTACGGTTTTTTCCTACTCCTCCGCTATACTTTTCTTATTAATTTCGTTGCGGGATCCAAGACAGTTAAATTCATTCTCTGGGACTTCGTCGAGATTCATTGTCTCGGCGCCTTTCTGATGGTCGCCACTGTTGATTCTGGCTTTCTGGGCTTGTTCCAATTAAAAACAAAATTAAAAAAAGTCGTTACAGGTAGTCAGTGGCCCAAAAGTCTGTCAACCAGTCTTACCAAGGGGATATCGTATTATTGGGAAAAGGCTAGGCAGATATACAAATTATATTTGTGTTTTAAAGCATGGAAAAGACATTGCCTCCGCTAAAATCCAGTAAATACAAAATTACTATACTAAACTTTACGACACACTTGCGGTTAAACTTTTACGCCACCGCTAGGAAAGTGAGCGGTGTGTCACTAGCTTTACCCACTTGTGCCTGATATGCGGTTTCTGGACTAACGTGAGCTTGCAGATCACTAGAGTAGCCACTTCGTACACGTCGATATTGTGAAGTATGAGAAAAACTTCTAGTAAATGTGTTCTTGTTACGAATAAATCTCTTAAATACCTACGCTGTTTTGCTGTTATTGCTATGGAGTTCGGTTAATACTCAAGTTTTGAAGTAACGCCTGCACATTAGGTACTGTAGGTTTGTAACCTGCAGTGGTTTTCGTTTTTTTTTTAACGAAAGGTACACGATACAAGCCTACTGACGAGTGTCATCCTGAACTTAGAGAGTTAATTATTTTGACACGGTCTCAATTTCGATTAAGGCCATTATACCCCTAAAATTAGCAACTCTATTTGTGGTAGTTCAAACTTTGTTTGAAATAAGCTATACTATTAATTATTAATTAATATTATAAAGCTGAAGAGTTTGTTTGTTTTCTACAAAGCGGTTGTTACGTCAGTCACTGCGGCCGAATAGTGCGAAATGAGTGGTTTTTTGCGATTTATAAAAAATCTATTGATTGGACTAAAAAAATAAAACTAATTTGAAGTACTTTTTGAATACTAGCGGTTTATTGTTCGATTTGGAGGTAACTTTGGATTTTTTTTCTATCAAGAAAAGTTTATGGAATCGTGTTTTCGTCAAACATAGTACTTAGCTTTTATCCTAAACTTTACCATATATTTATTTAATAAACGCGTAACGGAGGATCTTGCTAAGCCATTTGAGGGAGTATAGGGCCTTAAATTGCACAATTTTTGCTGCATGAAATACTGAAAATTACTGTACGGACTTTCGCTGTCACTATAAGATCAACTAGGTAACTCTCTATGTCTAATTAGAATAACGTAATTATATCATAGCAGAACATCACATTTGTTTTTTCAAAAATATGCAGAAGTTCATGAACATCGGCTTCATCACCATGTTAATGTCGAGACCATCCAGCTCCTTGATAACACGGACATATTGAGAAGGCTCAAAAGGACTAAACCTTGAGTTAGTGTAGTGTAATATAGGTAATTGTGACTACCGCGAGTGTAATATAGTACCTAGCTATTTATATGGACACCAGAACAAAGTGACTTCACCATAGTAGACGCTGAAGTAAACGTAATGGACGTACTCTTAGATATTAATTTTACTTTAAGTTAGTTAAGTTAGATTAAAAGATTAGCCTTATTATGCTAGATTGTAATATAAAAAACAAAAAAAAAACGTCATCCTAATCATGTTTTATTCCATGTGATAGGTCTAAGTGTAATTTACAGTACACAATACTTTAAAAAAGACTCAATCCCATTTACATTCTATCGCCAACATTATTACCATCGACATCGTACTTTAACAGCCCTTAAACTAGGTTACGTTCCAAATGTCAAACTAAAACGAAAGAAAGTAGAAAACAGACACAGAAGCAATAAATATAACAATAAACCTAACATAGAACCAAGTAGGTTACTATATCAAAACCCTGTATGAGGTCAAAGGTTACCGAAGGTTACCAAACCCGCTAACTAGTGATAATTGAACCCTAATTTGCATTGCATCCACGTATGCGCATGATTCGAGTTTTATTTGCTTATACAGTTATGAGTTATCAACCATATCGTAGATGTCGCGATAGATTTCATTCATAAATAATAATGCATTCATTGTGAATTTAAAAGAGACATGGGTTTACTCTTTATTGGACGGAAAAGCTTACATAAAAAAATAGCTTTTTTTTTGGTGGCAATTGCCGAAATGTAGATATATTATAGAAGCTTTATATAATAGAATATACTTCTGCCTTACCCTTGGAGGATTAGAGACTTGAAGTTATGTATGTTTAATGTATCCTATAACCGTCAGAAAGAGTGTATATATTTCCATCAGCGAAAGATTTTTTGTAATCAGATCAGGGGCCCAGGGGGTCTAAAATGGCCACTTTAGCAAAATCATATTATAATAGGATAACGATATGACAGGTTAGGCACTAACAACACGATAAAAAAAAACATGCGTGGCAGTCTTTGGGTAGGTACTGTCGATAGAAGTGAAAACTAAGTAACGGTTAAAATTTAGTATCGTGCGGCACGCGGTGGGGGTAGGGGGGGTGGGGGTGGGGGAGGGGGGTCCCTCCTGACCCCTGGTACCACTCCCATGATTAGGCAATGTACGGTTCCTGAGAAAAACCGATTAATGTAACCTAACCTCAAAACACTATAGTCTCCTAATGGGGTTGTTTCCCGGAAATTTCGCCGCAAGATGGCGCTGATAGTTTGTTACCTGTCAAAAGTTTTTGATATAAACGTGTGCATTGTGTGGACGATTTTTTAAGTATTTGCGTGTTTTTTTTACTCAATTTGTGTTGCTGCACAATGTATGCTACCTGGCGTATCACCCAGTTGAAGGAGAAATTGAAGAAAATAAAGAGCAATGCAACAAGGACAGAGAGCGGTGCTTGTCGAAAAATACATTATATTTAACATTTTATCGAATTTTAGCTGTTTTCTAGGCAATATTAAGGTTCTATAAGTTGTAAAATAAACTTCACTCACTAACTTTTTGCTTTTTAATGATCTAATGATAAATAAACTACGGTACGATACATCATTAGTTACATGTAACAAAATGTAAGATTATTTGAAAAGAACCCATTTTTTATTCACAGGTTGGAAGCGTACGACAGAAATTTCAACTTCGACAGTGTTTGTAACAGTCTTGAAGCGGTCTCGTAGTCTGTTTCGTTGAAATGTTTCCCACATAACCTCGAAAAATTACTTGATTTGTTTTTTTTTTAGTTTCAGTGCCTTTTCCCGTTTTCTCTTCATGCGCAAATTTCTTGGAAATGTGACAACGCCTATTTCTTTGCATCCAAAGGCTACACAACGACCCATAATATTGAAAAAAGTCGCAAAATAATAAGATATTCTTAAATTTCTATGGAGTTTGACAGTTTGTTTGTAACAAACACTCAGCGCCATCTACGTGGAACTATTTGACAGTTTTCTTCCCCATTGCAGATTTTTCACGTCATTTTGCACCATAGACAATATGTGGAACAGATTTGGTTGTCAATCGCCCATTTTAACGTTCCGTTTTCGCTATGAAGCTGATTTGAGGTTAGAAAAATTTTCTCGAAAATATGCATTACCTAGTAATTCGAGTGATAGCATTATAATAGGGGACCCAAACCCTACCAGCTTTAACCCATTTTACGCCCCTCCGCGTGCCGCACGATTGTAAAGCGCAGCCATTTTTTTTTGTTTTCTCACCGTTTAAACCTTTCCTGAACTACGACAAATATTTCAAAACCAAAATCAGCTCAATCGGCTCAGCCGTTCTCGAGATTTAGCGAGGACAGTTCCTGTCCTTTGTCCCCCAAAAGTGCTCAGCGCGCCTAAAGAAGTTTTCACTTCAAAAATACGTTACAATTGGTAAAATAGTCACAAAGTGACGTTCATAATATTAACTGCGTCTGTGATAATTAAAAAAAAAATAACGGTTTCTTGTTATTATCCCATTAGGATTCCTCTAACGCGGCCATTTTAGACCCCCAGAACATGTAGATAATATCTACTGTTACAAACAAACAATTTTACCTCTTTAAAATATTGGTTTAGAAGTGTGGATCATTTGTTAATTTTAATGTTTACCTATCGAGTGTTTTACTATAATATTTATAAAGTTGTTTTAAAAAAGTTAATAATTACAAAGACAGCACTCGAAATTATTTTGACTGTCATGTCTTGAATCAAGCATACTTGAAATGTAATTAATTACAATACAAATAATCTTAGAAGAACATGAACTTTGTTTGTTATGAGTCGCTTTCTCTTGTATTGTTAATGATTTTATGATCGTAGCAAAACAATCTGTTGTTTGTTCATTCAAATTCGATTGAAAACTATATATCGTTTTAATATATTTAAAATAATATTGTTTTTTTTATTATTACTAATATTATAAAGAGGTAACATTTGTTTGTAAGTTTGTATGTAGGGGGTAATCTCCGAAAGTTATGAACCGATTTCAAAAATTCTTTCACCATTAGAAAGCTACATTCACCCTGAGTAACATAGGCTATTTTATCCCCGTACTCCCACGGAAACGGGAACTACGCGGGTGAAACTGCGTGACGTCCGCTAGTATAATATATAATAATAATTAGTAGTAGCGGGCAATCATACCATGCCATCACAATTATTTCAAAGATAAAAAAAAAGATGAAATAAAAACCGTTCTCTCGTCGGGCAACACTGTGTGTATACTTATGTCATTTCGTTTAAAGCTAGTAATCCTAAACACCCTATTTAGGGAAGAACTACAGTAGGGACGGGTTGGGAGACTATCTCGGAGAAGGAGCTTCGTATAATTATGATAGAACTTAAGGTAAGTTCGTTTAATCATATAATTATACTTCCTCCTTCTCCGAGATAGAGTTATTATAATAATAATAATTAAATATTATAATAATATTGGTAGTGCCCACTTTGCCCGACTGCCTTTTTTGTCTTGTGGTTGTAAGCGCGACTGTTGAGTATGAGGTCGTAGGTACGACTCCCAGGTCCATCAAAGTGTTTTTGGGGTTTTCCTTTAGGAATTTTTCAGTAGCAGCCAAGTAGTCTGGATTTGTGCCCGTTTGATGGCAATAGGCTCGCCCCCTATTACATGGGACTTAAACACAACTTGCGAAATAAATGAGTGTAGGTACCTACTAATACATACATCTCTGCCTATACCTTCGGGGATTGGAGGCGTTATGATGGGATGTTGTTTTTCATAGCCATTGTTTCATCTGAAAGAAATCTCACTACCTTTCGTCACAATTTTGTACCTATTTAAGGCCAATAGCATTAAGATCTGCCCTTATCATAGACTTACAAAATATCTACACAACAAAGTACTATTTACATTAACGGAGAGTGTCCCTGCCCGTATTGTGACGACTTTATCCTCTATTAATGGAACAAAGTGAAATGAAAGGACAATAAAAGTTATCAGAAACGCGTTAACGTTCACATTGTGTGGTAATGAAATGTATGGGTGTTATTAGACCACCTAGCTAGCGACGTTGAAGCTCGCTCGCCTCTTGTTAACGAAAGAATCGCTGCGATTCGGACATTTTATGGTGTTTTCAACGATTTGGTTTGGTATTGATAGAATTTGTTAAGGTGAAACGTTTGAATTAACACCCACGGTAGAACTTAGAACTTACTGATATTATACTTAATGCTAAAGTTTTTAGGGTGTATCTATGGATGTTTGTTACCCTTTCGCGGAAAAACTACTGGACGGATTTGGTTGATATTTGGCAAATATATAGTTTATAACCTGTATTAGCACATTGGATAATTTGTATCCCCGTAGTACGATCCACGCAGGCGAAGCCAAATCCATAAGTTAGTTAAACATAGTTCTGAAATGATGTCCTAGTATTTGCTCATAGTATGCTTAGGGCTAATTTCACCAAAGACTGAACGCGCTTATCTAAACGGCGTACAAAAGCTGTCAGTGTCATGTTTCCACGTAATAACACTGACAGCTCTAGAACGCCGATTAGATTTTCCTACTGATCGCGTTTAGTTTCAACTATTAAATCCACTCTCAATTATTAGACTTATTTCACGGAGCTGAATTTTGAGTTGCTTAAACGGCTTGCTAACAGTACCTAAAATGATTCTTTACTCAATTTGAAAAAGGCGTGAGTTGAACTTGGCCTTAAACGCTAGAATGTTGATGAAATTAATGCAGGTGGATGCGATATTGTAGAGCCGGTCGGCGCAGGCGCATTGGCTGGGCATACTATGTAAGACGTTATTTTGATTGGAAATACATAAAATACTAATCTCTGTATCTTTCATTAAGGAGCTCGTGGCTAAATGATAACAGCCGCTCGGGTCGATCGTTAGGTTAAGCCGTGCTTGCCTAGGTTGGTCTGTGGATGGGTAACCACCCATTACATACCGAGTTTTCTCCGTGCCTCGGAAAGCACGTTAAGCAGTTGGTACCGGCTGTCATTTGTAGATCTTTGACAGTCGTTAGGTAGTCAGGGGCCCGATAACTCTGACAACCAGTCTTACCAAGGGGTATCGTAATTCCCGGTACAACTGGGTTGAGGAGGTCAGATAGGCAGTCGCTTCATGTAAAATACTGGTATTCAGCTGCATCCGGTAAAACTGGAAGCCGACCCCAACATAGTTGGGAAAAGGCTAAGCAGATGATGATGATGTTTCTTTCATTAAATATTTAGTCATGACTTAGGTGGGTATCGATTTATTTTATGACATTGTTTTCATAAGTGCAGAAAGAAATAATGACACAGCTTTCAATTATGTACTGATGACATAAAAACGTATTTTTATCTTCAATGAGTAGAATTTATCACCATTCTAAAGACTCGGTTACATCATGCTCAGAAAAAGCTACGGCATAACAGTGCCGTACATCACAATACATATTATATTGGTTCAGTTAGTAACCACAAAAATTTGCCCCGGTCTAGCCATGTAATACACAAAACAACAATACTCGATTGATACCGACATTAATGTGCGCTTAACAATTGAATGATAAACGACATTATTGCAATGCGAAACCAAACATTGATTCTTGATTCGGTCCACGAACTCGTTTTTTATTGGCAATCAAAGTTTTGTCTATTATTCCAGAACATAGATGCGTCACGTACCTCTTTATGGGTCCATTTAAAATAATAAAAGTAACATTTTATCTATAAATTTGCATATTATTTGCGTTTGAAGACATTCCAATGTGATGATATTAAAAGGTTCTTTTTGATCGTTGCGTAAATTAATTCCCGCTTGTTAGTGGATAGTATGGCGTTGGCAAGGGCCAGGAATGATTTCCTTGTGTTATAACGAAGTACTTACTCCATCCATACCACTTTGGAAGTTACGGATGCGTTCCGTGTCCAGTCTGCTAAAAGCAACTCGGTCGCGCGTACATCGGGCGACGCGTATGCTCGCTGCGGGTTACCGCCCTTAAGCACGCGACTCAATTTGACAACTTCTATTTATTATAAATTCATAAACCGTTATAAAAATTTGATTATCGCGGCAAAATATTTTTATTAAAGTGGACAGTTTTATCTTTATCGTTTATAGTAGGCGTTTTATTGGCAATCACTTTTAGAATAGGTAAGTTTACTTATTAATATTTTATTACGTTTTTATTACTGTTTAATATTTAATTTACTCATAAAAGGATTGTGTCTTCATTTAAATAACGATAGTGTTAATAATTTACTGTGTAATAAAATTAAAATTATGTAGGAATCTCTTGTGTTTTAAAATCACCATAAATGTAACACGAAAATGGTTTTAAAAGTGCCTAAAGCTTACATTTTGTAGTGAAACGTGTAAATATGTTTTGTATGTCAGAATTGGTTGCGTTATGACCCAATTTACTCTCTTCGTTATTTACCTTAGCAACGGTGCGCCGGCGCAGTGATAAGGTATTGTAAAGTTACTTTAATTCGAACCACGTGTGAGCTTTCGTGAAAACTACACTAATGGTGCGTTCATTGAACAGTTATATACAGTCTGTTCAACAGTGGGTATGTTATTGAATAAATAGGAAAAGAAAATTGTTTGTTATGCAGGTATAGAGGTTATACACAAGTTGGGAAGTCATAACGTAAGTGAATTAAAATACTACCTACAGCTATTTTACGGAGATAGTGTTAGTTGCTAGAGGAGCTCGTGGCTAAATAATAACAGCCGCTCGGGTTGATCTTTAGGTTAAGCCGTGCTTGCCTAGGTTGGTCTGTGGATGGGTGACCACCCTTACATACCGAGTTTCCTCCGTGCCTCGGAAAGCACATTAAGCAGTTGGTCCCGGCTGTCATTTGTAGATCTTTGTCAGTCGTTACAGGCAGTCAGAGGCCCAAAAAGTCTGACAACCAGTCTTACCAAGGGGTTTCGTATTACCCAGTACTAACTGGGTTGTGGAGGTCAAATAGGCAGTCGCTCTATGTAAAATAGTGCTATTCAGCTGCATCCGGTTAGACTGGAAGCCGACCCCAACCTAGTTGGGAAAAGGCTAGGCAGGTGATGAGTGTTAGTTGCCAGTAACAAAAAAGTGCATTTAAATAGTTTTCTGCAGTTTCATCATTATCATCTTCCTGCTCTTATCTCATGTTACTTGGGGTCGGCGCAACACGTTTTTTCTTCCATCCTCCTCTATCAACCGTGACGCTATCATTTACTCCTTTTCCCTCATATCATTCCTCACACAATCCATCCATCGTTTCCTTGATCTTCCTCTCGCTCTCCATCCATTATCATTTATATTCATCACTCTTAGCCACATGCGATTCGTCCGTCAGTTTTCAGCTGTCTAAAATTCTGAATACAGGGCATTGAATGATTGAGAACTTTCACACGAAACCTCGGGAAAAATTTTGACGGTGATAATTTTTACACCTAATTAAACATTTTTTTAGTTTGTGGTAAATTAAACGTGTGATTTTTCTTACAATAGGAGCAATTAACCATGTAATTCGTTCTAAATAAGCTTGTTGTCCTGATGTAAAACAATTGAAGGTGACATTATGCCTTTGCATGATAATTATTTATGAATGCTACGTTGACCTAGTGGTCGAAAACTCTAAGCAGAGCATGAGATCCTGGTTTCGATTCACAAAACGCGTTCAGTTTTGGGTTATACATTAGGAATTTCTCAGTATCAGCCCGAAGTCTGGATTTGTGGCTTAAATAGCAATGGGGTAGATGACACATCAATCAATTGAGATACTTTTTAAGAGCTGTCAAAACGCGGTTCTGTCATAGATTTTGTATGGCAATAGCAAACTGTGACGTCAATGTTTATTCAACTCTATGACTCAACTATTTATTGATTTCAAAGCAACTAAAAATCGAATTTGGCAATTAATTGAAAATAAAGCAGGTTTTTAGGCCCAAAATAAAGTGTTTTTTTTTAGAGATTCGTGTCTTGGAATTATTGTTTTAGGGTATCATCTACCCTATAGGCTCACTCATATTATGCTCCTAGCATAAGACTTGAAAATATTCATCATCATCATCATCAGCCTATTAATGTTCCCACTGCTGGGACCCAGGTAGGTCAAAACCGTGAAGGAAAACATCGTGAAAATATATATTATTATATTAAATATATTTCATGAATGACGTTACCACCATGTCGTTTTTCCTGCTTTTCTCATCTTCCTAAAATATCTCAGATAGTTCACTACACGTGGTATTGATAACAGGTTGTACAGTAACATAGTGACACAGTGCAGTGATGTCGTAATACTTTGGTAACACGCAGTATCACAATATTTGCCTACATTATTGACTCTGTTCTCAAGAAGATAACGCGCTCTCGACCGGAGAAATGTACGCTGGTACTACTGTAATTTTTCGACGGCATAATCAGCCTGTTATGTTCCCATTGCTGGGACACCTCCTGACCTTTTTATGAGAGAGAATGGTCTGTAAACAGCGGTTTGATGGATGTCACATGTCTTCGATATTTTGGTTCTAGGACATGATGGTTTCTCTGTTTTCCTTCACCGTTTTAAGAACAGTGATGATGAAATACATTTCACAAAATAAAAAGTTTCAGTCTAGGTACGGAAACTCGTAAATTGGAGCTTATCAATTATTACGTTGTAACTGATCTGAATGCGATGCGATGTGATGCGCTTTCTGTTAGTCTTTCATCACTGCGATCTCCGATCCGCCTGCCAAGCGTGGAGATTACGGCAAATTCCTCCCATCATGGGAGAGGCTTATGTCCAGCAGTGGACGTTATAGGCTGTTGTTGTTGTTGTTGTAACTGATCTGAATAAAATTAATGTTATAATAGTTAATTATAAGGACATGATTTAAAATTGTTAATTGATTCAGTATTCATTTTATTGCATACGTTAATTTTATACTTTTTGCTGTGCTCTACAGGATAAGGTAAGATCTTCATATATTGGACATTACATTACAGAAAATAAAGGTATGAATAATTATGAATACCACTTGGGCCAATACTGCCCCAGTCGTACGATGTTTTGTCCTACTGTAATTTCTAGGCTGTGGACAAGTTTATTTAAACATGTAATAGGCACTTTGGTTCCAGCTACTAAGAATTTGCGAAGCACGAAGTCTCGTACTGAAATCATAATGTCAATTATGATGAGACTAAATTATCATGTTATTCTCACATTCTGATCTCATGGTTTGTCACCTTGGGATTGTTTTAATTTAGGAATGTGAGATGAGTTTGAAAGGCAGGCATATTTTACGCACCATAAATTTTAGTCTACTGGGTTTTCAGGCGCCTAATATGTCATGAAAGCTTTACGTTACGCTTCCGTAACTATGCTTGCGTCACTATTGTGGCGTTTGAACAATGTTTTTCTTCTGTCGATTAATTCATGGATAATGCTTGTCTATCATGAAATGTTATTGCTACTGTTGGCCTGTGTCATCCCACTGCTAGGCAAAAGCCTCTCCTCATGTCTTCCAAATCCTTCGATCTATTGCCAATGTGGACTTCTAGTCGTTGGTTCTGTCCAGCACGTCCCGCGATCTCCTGCGAAGTCTACCGCGTCGCCTTCTGACTGTGTCAGAGCTCCATGAAATGTAGGAGTTCAAAATTTATTCAAGAAGGGAAGATCTCGTGGATTGATTTAATTAAAGCTTCAAAATAATAATAAAAAAAAAAACAAAAATTATAAAAAAAGTAAGGAGTAAGTAGTAATAATTTGTATCTGTAATTTTTATAGTGTACACAATAAAGAGTATTCTATTCTATTATATTCTAAATACTTGCGTCCTGCAATATTCATTCAAAGTGTTGTATTGTATTGTCAGCTTTTAGTAAATTTGTGGATTTAATTATTTCAGTTTTTTCTTCAGAGAAATATATTTTATTTTTCAGATTTTTCAGTTAAAATTTACAATTGACAAAATAAGCTAGTTTAGCTGAAGTATTATTTTGGATGAGTTTAAGATTTGAAAGTATCACTTAGGTTAGTCTTACAGTAAATGAGTACAAACCTTAATTGCCCTCATTCTCCTTTAACCCCGTGTTCTACTGAGACTCTGAGAGTGAGTCAGTGTTCCTCTGCACGATGAGTTGTTTGCATCTTATCTTAGTAGGTACCTGCTTCCGTTTCCTTGCCTTCTCGCCTTAATACGTAATGAAAATCTGGGATTAAAATGGATGTTTCCCAACCTAAGTAATTACAGATTTAGGTTTTAGGGAGGTTTAGGTGATTCATTTATTGTGCCTAATGTAGTGTGAGTGTAGTCCTAGTCCAGTTTACTGTGATTTGTAAGTTTTTGTTGTCTATTAGTTAAATGTCCCTACCCTCCTACCATCACGCTTGATTTCACCGAAGGGATGGGCAGAAGGGCAGGGAAGATTGTGTTATTATTGAGCCCATTTCCCATTTGGGTCTCAACTCGCCTCCATATTCCGTATTTAGCCTTTTCGGATATCCAGTCACTGTTTCACATAGCATTACATGTACATTGATATGTTATTGGTACACCACAGACTCCTGCAGTATTGTGTCTATACCATATCCATATGTCCTTCTGCAATCCATTCAAAGTTTGTCTTGAAAAGATCGTTTTTTGCGAAAACACCGCCCATTGTGTCACCCTATGTGAAATGTTTTCTTTTATGAATGTTACCTACTTAAATGGTCTAAATAACAAAGAATATTCTATTCTATAATAGATAATCCCTAAGGTATAGGCAGTACTTTGTCGTATAGTACACCCACATTCCAAAAATAAGTTTTCTTTATAAACAAATGCCTTCTTTTGTTTCAGAAACCATGCAAGAAGACATGAAATTGGACATTAAATCAACATGTTGTCAAACAATCGTGGAGTGACGTGACAAACGAACACTTTCCGTGTTAAATGTTTAGATTATTCTGACAGAACATAAATCTATCGTATTTAAGAGATAATAATTAAGTTGTCGTTACTCAATAAAATGAACACGGACAAGTTGAACTTTATAAGCAATAAAAATCTACAGTGAACTCGTAAAATGGAGGAGAAAAGATATTACCTCAGTAAAAAGTTATTATGGTAAGTATTTTTGTTATGTCTTGTGATAATTAAAATAAGATCTACGATGATTATGAGTTAATGCGAAATGTCTGGAAGTTAATCAATTATGTTACATGAGTAAATAATTAAAGACAAAACTTTTTGTACGTTTTAATACGTACTGACATGGTCATGTGATGTTGATTAGAAAGATAAATAGATTATGGGTTACGGTTAATAACATAACATCACGCCTTTGTAATCCCCGTTGGGATAGGCAGAGGTGTACCTTATAAGTACCTATACATTTGATTGATTGATTGATTTATTTTATTCTCTTAAAAAATTCTTAACGCTAGTTACATTGCCCCACAAAACTGCTTACACAGTTTAACTGTAAGATCGTTGAGTCTCTGTACAGTAAATCAGGTACATCTATAACCTATACGTATATATACTTACATGTACACTTATATAGACTCCAACAAATATTTTTTTAAGATTACGTGCGAATTTTACTTTATTAACTTCTTGTCTGATGTCAGCAGGCAAAGTGTTTAATAAGTAGGGAACGCGTTTTTTTAAAGTTCTGTCGCCATAGTAATAATAATTGCTAACTCTGGGTACGTTTCGCCAGTTATGTTTAGTCCCACGTAATAGGGGGCGTGCCTATTGCCATCACCCGGGCACAAATCTAGACGCCGCCGTGGCTACTATTGCGAAATTCCTGATGGAATAACTCAATAACAATTTGCCTGATCCGGGAATCAAACCTGACCTCATGCTCAATTGTTGAGCTTGCGACCACTACACCAACGAGGCAGTAACCAGTTACTTTGATACACTAATTCATTGAACCTCATTATCAAAATCTGCTTAGCCTTTTTTCCCCATATGTAATGGTCGGTTTCTAGTCTAACCGGAAAACCTTATGGCCATCTTAAACAGTCATTATAGGTTTTAAGATATTTACGTGTAGGTAGATAATGTTACTAAAATGTTTGCCTGACCTGAAATACTGAAACCATAGAGCAAACTCAATACCTAATAAATCTCTTTGAACGCCACGTTTACGAGCGAAGTGAACGTGTGTGGACCGCTGTGGCCACATTATCTCGTCTTCTTGTAGGGATGTACCGTTTTTCGGTAAGATTCGATTTATTGAATCGAAAATTAACCAATGATTATGATAATTGTGACACTAATCGCGCTAATGAAATATGCATTTAATCGACAACTATTAACAAATAAACAGACAAAATTGACATTTATAACCGACTTCCGAAAGGAGCAGGGTATCAATTAGCCTGTTTTTTTTTCTTTGTGTGTATGTCCAGCGATATCTGTATCTATACTAATATTATAAAGAGGTAACATTTGTTTGTATGTTTGTAAGTTTGTATGTAGGGGGTAATCTCCGGAAGTAATGAACCAATTTTAAAAATTGTTTCACTGGTAGAAAGCTACATTATTCGTGAGTGCTATAGGCTATATTTTATTCCCGTACTCCCACGGGAACGGGAACTACGCGTGTGAAACTGCGGGACGTCAGCTAGTCTTCGATAATTGTGAACCGATTTTGATGGTTCTTTTTTTTGTTTGGAAAAATATTATTTCACGGTGGTCCTATTTAAGTTTGGTGAAGATCTGATGCTGATTTTCGGAGATATACAAGGGAACTCATCAATAGTAGACGGCAAATTAGTCGTGATTGCTGCAATCGCTTGGGTGTTTATGATTGTAAACATGTTGTGTAAACAATAAACATCCAAGCGATTGCAGCAATCACGACAGATTTGATGTCTATTATATATTGAAGAGTTCCCTAAAAATGAAAAAGTAAAAAACATTTTTAAAATAACTTTAGCTTCAGAAGTCGGTGACTACAGTTTGTTTAATTCAGTTTGTTTTTGCCACCGACTTCTGAAGCTAATGTTATTTTTCACTTTTTTTTGTTTTTGAAGTTGGTTTTACCTTTTTGCAAAGTTTTGGACACTCTACGCGTTTAGGAACTCAATAAAAAATATCCATGAAAATCTGACCACTATAAACTGCGTTCCACCTTTTTGTCTAATTACTATATCATTAAGTCATAAAAGAAACGATCCCGACATCCGATTGATCCTGTTGTGACATTTCAAAAAGTATTTACATAAATCGTGTTTTTGTTAAACTCATCTTTGTAAAAAATTTAATGGATTCGTGCATCCCTATTAGTTTGACGGTTAACAGCAGACGTCCAACTCTCGTTAGTATACATTGAATCTTTCAAGGTACCGATTTCCGAGATATATTAAATTATTTAATAATAAAGTTTATGACCTGTGAATGTGTTGGTATGCGCCGCGGATGTTTTGAGGGATAGTGCGTTTAAACACAATATCAAACACGGCTGATACAGTAAAATTTTCGGACGTTATTCTCCTGCCTGCCCTTATCTCAATTTATGAAGTATTCCCGTTTGAACACCTATTTTTTGGGCAACAATGCATTGAGCACCGAATGTATTCCCATTTGAGCACCAACCGTTTTAATAGCTTGGTGCTCAATGGAGAACAATAAAAAATATTTAACTTTATTCCCTTTTGAGCACCTACGGTGCGGTAGCTTTAGCTTTTAAAACTATTATACACCCTATCACTAAAAGCTACCGCACCGTGTATTCTCAAAAGGGAATAAAGTTAAATATTTTTTATTGTTCTCCATTGAGCACCAAGCTTTTAAATGGATTGGTGCTCAAATGGGAATACCTTCGGTGCTCAATGCATTGGTGCCCAAGAAATAGGTGCTCAAACGGGAATACTTCCAATTTATTTGGGGTCGGCACAGCATGTCTCCTTCTTCCATATTTCTCGATGACTCGTCATCTCAGTAGTTATCTCCAACAACAAAAAATACTTGTAATAATTAAGCTGATTGTTTTATCATCTGGATTCATTCGTTATTGAATCCAAGCAATGTCTGTGAAGTAGCGCTAATTAATTTATTCTGAAATTCTATAAAATAGAAAAGTCCAATGTATGATGGGATTCAAAATATTTCCACGGGCTATTATTACATACCATGTTTTGGTACAACAAACTACATGACATAACTTTCAGAATATAATAAATTATGACCTTGTTTGTGACCACTGTTAAACAAAAGACATAAACGAAAACATTCGTTTCACCACATTATGTATTAATAGTGTCTATGTTCAGCCTCAATGTCATCCATATCTAATGTTTACTGTAATACACAATTCCCGGGAACATTAGGTATGTACTAACTATCCACACCATAATTATAGTCCTTATAGTTTTTGCTAGCAAAATTCCCAGTGTTCCCAACATTCCTGGTATCGTCACATCACTAGAATAACTGTTTTGTACGGTTCAAATGTGATCATCTGCGTCACGGTAGGCATGCTGATTATACCAGATTACCTCCCAGCTAGTGACCTATAATGCAACATTAATGGGCTTTACACTCAGGCACAGCCTATGTGTGAAAAGTAGGAAAGTAGTCACCTGCATGACGCATCAAGTCTTGCAGTAACGGACGAGAACAGTTCCACTGTTTATTTTTCCACTTAATTCAAAGTTAAGGCCTCCCGATTAAGGACTCTCCTGTCACTCGTTAACCGTGTGAACTGTGTCCACAATGTACCAACTAAATACATGCACAAAGACCGCTGTAGAAACATTTGTCCACAATAAATATTTTCCTACGTGTTCAAACGGTAAACTTTTTATGATCACTACTTGAGAGTCCTTTGAGAGTAAAAGTAAATAGAAATTATACGGCCCATTCACAGCGAGGCGCACGCGCTCCGGCAGGAGAAAAAAAATAAGGTCAAGTGTGAAGTCCCGTGGTCTTAAAATTGTCCTTTACTTGTTGCTCTTGGGTTCTACTTATGCGTTTAGAAACTGGTTCTGAGTGGGCAGGGTCGGACGCGTAGGGCTATCTCATAATTCGTCGCCTTACTGAATAAATTACGGCGTAAGCTAATTTTGTGGCTATTATTGACAGTGTGTCGACACTGTCTACTGTTTGACTGTTTAAGCCAAACATTTTAACAGAATTCTAAAAAGGTAGCCAACTACCGAATGGTTTATTTAATGACTTGTGTGTTGACAAAGTTTTATGTTGACAAGAGGGTTTATCACTACTTTATATGTCACGTAAAAACGACATTGTATAGCGACATGTTATCTCACTACCGTCGGTTTAGCCATAACGGCCAATAATCCCGGGGCGGGACCACTGGACCACTGCATCTAACTGTTTATAGCAGTGTTGAATTGTGTCCATTTGTAACCTGCGCAGATGCAATTATTCTTAGATAACAGTTTGTTCTTGAACAAACTTCGTAAACTAAAGCACTTCGTTTTATAGCCTGAGTTATTACAGTCGCGGCAAGGATAGTGACCTGGAGATATTTTTGTCTTTATTCCCGTAGTTGTGGCAATGACATAACAATTAGACATAAATCAATGTGAAGACGCTCCTAAAATTGTCTGCGGCGTGTGCCTCTATTTATTTCTGTAAAGCTGTATTACACCATTCTATTGAGTGTTTAATGATATTACAGAACATTCTCGTTTGTGGACTGAAATTGTTTGTTTACATACGAATATTATCTTATACAGTTAAACTAAGCTTTAGTTCCTTGGGAAGCCAAATAAACATGCTCTCGCCGAGATCGTGAAGACGTCCCTAACGACCTCATAATTCCTTGTACGTTACTTGTTTATTTTCAAATGTGTTCATCACCTTATAAAGCGATATTCTTTGCGCGTGCTTCCGCGGTCAATTGGCCGCGGGCTGCCGGCCGCCGCTAGTGGTAACAGGCGTAAATCTAATTAGTACTATTGACATGTTTATATTTATTCTACTAGAAAGCTATTACTTAATGTTAATTATCATTGTTAATTTTGATTTGTATCTTTGTTTGAGTTGAGGCGACTTGCACATTTAATTGGTTGTACAACACGTGTGCCAAGTGGGCGTGTATCAATCAAGCGAACTAATAACTCGCTACATTTATTTTGAATTATTTAAATTGTTGATTAGCGAATGGTCAACATTGCTTTGAGGCAGGCCTTAGTAATAAATCAATTAAGATGAGAGCTATAAATTTTAGTGAAATAAAATTCTAATGTTGGTTATTTATGGCCGTAAACTTGCAAATACACACATCAAAAGTGTCTAGGGATCAAGCATTTTTATGCGGATTTCTTGAGATTGAGATGTGGCTTTGTAATAAATTTATGATTTTATAAATTTATATGGATCCTTTTTGGTGCATTTCATAATTTGAATCAGGAACTCTCAATCAAATTCGAGTAAAAGATGAAAATAAGCTGTCAATATTTTCCCTATAAAAACATACAACGCATTGAAGACATTATTAGTGCTACTGTTTCCCTACTACTGATTAAAACCAACGTTATTATGGAGCGGCGACGTCATTTAAGCAGGGAAGAAATGCTCAGAGCCGTGGGAATGATAGAAGCTGGTTCCCGGCAACGTACTGTAGCTTTAGCTCTGAATACAAGTCAGAGTGTTATCAGTCGACTTTGGACACGTTACCGAAGCACTGGTACCGTGGCTGAGCGCCATGGAGGACGGTATCGCTGCACCACACGGAGACAAGACCGATACATTCAAATCTTAACTCGAAGAGCTCCAACAATAACCGCCATGATGTTAGCCGTGAGGCTTCATCACTCTTCAGGGAACTTAATTAGCGACCAAACAGTCAGAAACCGCTTGCATGAAGTGAACCTTCATTCCCGAAGACCGCTACGGGTACCACCTATAGCAATGCACAATCGTAGGATTCGATATCAATGGGCTCTTGAACACAGAAATTGGGCAGAAGAACAATGGCGTTTCGTGTGCTTTTCTGATGAGTCTCGTTTTGGTATGAGACCGGATACAAGACGTATACGACACTGGAGAACCCCTGGACGCCAACAGCGATTAAAATCCTGCCAGGAAGTCCATCCTTATAGTGGTGGAACCATCATGGTATGGGCGGGTATTTGGATCGGCGGAAGAACTGAGTTGATTTGGATCAGAGGCAACCTCAACGCTCAAATTTATGCTGAGACGATTGTATCAGACGTCATCGTTCCTCTACAAGTGCAAATCGGTCCCTTATTTCAGTTAATGCATGATAATGCACGACCGCACACCGCAAGAGTTGTAAGACAGACTCTCGCCGCAGCTAACATCAATGTCCTGCCCTGGCCTGCTCAGTCGCCAGACTTGAACCCGATTGAGCATGCATGGGATATGCTACAGAGAAGAGCTCTGCCGAATATGGAGGGTATCCAGTCGCAAGAAGACCTTTTTTTGTTGTTGCAACGAACATGGGCGGCCATTCCACAGCGTGATTTGGATGAACTCATTTTGAGTATGCCAAACCGATGTTCTTGTGTTGTTAGTGTTCGCGGTAGAAACACGGATTATTAATTGTTTAAGTTACCCAATAAAATTTTAAAGAAAACTGTGTTTTCAGTCATTTTTTCGAACTTTAATGTTAGTGGTTCAAATGTCAAAAATCCCTTTATTAGGAAAATGGCAAATTTCTTTATTAATGCAAAGGTGACTTGGTTTATCGTTACTGTGACAAACGAAAACACTTTATTTGATGAATCCTTAAAGAAAATTTTAATTAATATCAATCAGGAGAAAAGTTATTGCAAAAATATATGTTGATCCCTAGATACTTTTGATGTGTGTAGTTTCGAGCCATTAAAATTTCGTCATACGGGGACACTTCAAAAACGAAATAATTTCTCATCTGGTAGTGGTAGACGAAGTGATTTTACCATAAAAATAACGGCGATCGGCACTTAATAAACCACTTAAGATGTTCATTAGGGCGTTTTACAGTCGTTTGATCGTTTTAATGTGGAGTGCGTTGCGGCTGCGGGTGCAGTCGGGCGGTGCGTCTCGCGCCAGCCTCGGACTTCTAATGGAGTTGTCAGATTGCGCAACGCGGTGAGAACTGCGTGGGCGCAGACCCGCAGGGCTGTCGCTTGCCGACATGACCTGATGACTTACATTGTTGGATTTTCTGGATGTTATTATGTACTATTATAAGAGTTTTTAAATACAGCTTTCAAATGTAATTCCCAACTAAAAATAACAAACATTCGAATGTGTTCAACATGGCTTTTCAAAACCAACAATATTGCTTTTTCAGAGGGTTCTAAACATTATAGGGCAATAAGGCCTCCAAATGATGACGTATTTTCAAATTTTACATTAAGTTCAATACAATGTCATGTCAATATCATTGCCAACCCTAGTTTAAACTACCCAAATCAGGAAAGTACAGATAAACAAAGTGTTTCCATGTCGCTAACATCACCCACCAATTTATCCGTGTATGATCATGCGCTTGCTTGTTAAACCTTAGACAATCATGTACCTACATAAGTGAATGTTGGCTCTTATTACCCGTTTTTCCGTGAGAGCGGTGAATCGTGTGAAGTATGCTTAGACTGACAAATTGTTATAGAACAGAGAAGATTATCCAACCTTTTATTTGATCAGCTATTTTTCACTGATGCTCGTTAAATTGTCCTAGCATCACTTGCGGAATAGAATTTATGAGATTGTTGTGCCCTTGGTTTTGGTCTCCTATTTTGTTTAGCTAGATCTTAGGTTTATAAATATGTATTGTTTGCTTTCTTTTCCAGGGCATTCGTGATAGTTCAAATTGCAATGTTATCTTCAGCGACGAATTTGACAACTACAGAATCATCGCAGGTAATTTGTTGTGTTTTATTAATGTTAATTATTTTAGTAAAGTACCTAAGGTATAGGAGGAGAAAGGTCATTGTGAAAAAGGTGGAAGCTGTAGCTACAGCGTTACTGTACAAAACGAAACTATTTACCAACTAGAAGTAAGATAAAGGAAGTCATCACTACATATTATAAAACAAAGTCACCCGCCGCGTCTATCCCTATGTATGCTTAGATCTTTAAAACTACGCAACGGATTTTGATGCGGTTTTTAGGTTTTTAATAGATAGAGTGATTCAAGAGGAAGGTTTTAGTATATAATTTGCGGGCGGGCGAAGCCGCGGGCATCAGCTAGTAGTTAATAAATAAAAATGAATGAAAAAAAGTATTCTCATGATGATGATGAAAAAACGTGCGTTTTCCAGGAGGTGCCAGTTGAAGTAGACCATAACGTGGAGGTGAAAGGGGAGGAGTACGCCTGGAGTGCGTGGGGCAGCTGGAGTGCCTGTTCCAGGAGTTGTGGCGGAGGCGTCTCTGTGCAGGAGAGGCAGTGCTTACCCAGGTAAAGACTTAGTAGAACATAAAGCGGAGGTAGAAGGTACGGCGTACGACCTGGAGTTACAGTTGAGAGCGCAGCTGGAGTTTTCAAATCACGTCGGAGTCACCAGTTTAGCGGTCATGAGACCAGAGAGGAAACCTCCTCATCCGAGAGGGGTGTTGTGCCTGGTGGGACTGATTGGATTCTGATATCGCTTTGAAGTGGCACATCAAGTGTAGTTCGTGTGTAGCTATTTCTGTCGTCACAAGTCTTTACCAAATAATGACCTCGCTAAGTTGACCGCTTCTTGAGTTCACGACTGACTACAATCATGTCCTACTACTTGTCAAACTAAATAGAGACGTTTATATCAAACACACAATGTGTGAGTTGTAATATTTACGCTGAATAATCGCTGTCAAGAGGGACTGCCCCTGGGGAGCCATTTCTACCTTTTTATCTTTATACATAGAGTTGCTTTTATAATGAGCTTGCATATAATATTGCTCTTGTATTTCTGAGACGATCGGTCTAGATTACGTATTGTCAAGCGTACAGGTTAATATAGTCACGGCTACTTTATCATCACTGTAAACTAAATATTACATAGTGTTGGAACTACCATTAGCTCCATAAATTATTGCAAGATTTACGTTAGTGTAAACAGTTTTCTGATTTTACTGATCGCGTCATTTCTCCTTAACGGATCGCTGTAAGATAACAAATTGTCGAACAAGGCGGTGCCGACAGCGCTTGTTCACGTTAATATCTCATCATGTACTGGACTTTAAAGCAAAAATTGTAAACACTAACATTTTACACGCCTATTAAAGTAATTTGCTAAAGTCCCGTTTACACCATCAGACTTATCGGATCGATCGCAAAACAAAACACGATCGGGTAGAATGAGCAATTGAGCATCCTTACTAATATTTTAAATGCGGAAGTAAGTTCGTTTGTTTGTTCTCTTTTGCGGCTAAACCACTGAACCGATCATCGTGAAAATTTGTCAGATGTAGATACAGAACCATTTCTGATATAGAGTACCTTTCATCCCGAAAAAAGGTACCGTTTCCTAGAAAAACTACAATAACATTCTTACGATAATAGATGGCGCTACGTGTCTTTCGAATCGTGATTGAATTATATTACAACAGAAACAGTACAGACAGAGTACCTACAACACGAATTGATTGTCAAATTCTAAATTAACGCGAGCGAAGCCGTGGGTAACAGCTAGTGCTTTATAAGGGCCATAAATGCCTCAAATGGCCTTAGCATGATCCTCCGTTACGCCTTAAATACTGCAGCATTAATTTTGAAATAAATATATGGTAAAGTTGAGGATTAATGCTAGGTAGGTACTATGTATGACGAAAACACGAGTCCATAAACTTTTCTCGATAGAAAAAAATTCCAGTTACCTCCAAATCGAACATAAACCGCTGGTATTCAAAAAGTACTTCAAGTTAGATCATGAAACTTTGCATACTAACTGAACTATAAAGCAGGCCTTATGTGTTTTTTAGTCTTTTTTAGTCCAATCAATAATTTTTTGTAAATCGCAAAAAAACACTCATTTCGCACTATTCGGCCGCAGTGACTGACGTAACAACCGCTTTGTAGTGCAAGCTGATTAGAACTTTATTCTAACAGTATTCCAAACGAAGTTTGAACCACCACAAATAGAGTTGCTAATTTTAGGGTTAGAAGGGCCTTAAATCACAAAAACGTCAGCATCTATATTAATAATTGCCATACTATCAAATAGGCGTATGATTTACTAGTCAACCGGTACAAAAATTCTAATCAACTAGAAAATATTCGTCTGTTTAATTAAGATCGTTTCGGGGCCGACTTCGGTGGCATTCGGCTGTCGTCGGCGATTAGATCTAGCTCATTTGCGTTTATCAAACCGTTGACATATGCAATTTAGTAATCTGACGGCGTTTGAACCTCAATCAGTTCAGTGCCCGCAATTATTTTATTAGCTTTGATGTTGGTGGTCTTTCTGTGACGGGATAATCCAACTAATGTTATTTATGTGAATGCCTTTCGAGGTTTTGTGAATCAATCACGCATTATAGCGAATATGGACGGCATTTAGTACCCATAACACAGAGAATCTCCTGAATCTTCAAATATAGAAGGGTATAAAACACTCGCTAAGTCAATGATATTCTAGTAAACAGATATGTTGTGAGCGCGCATTCGTGAAGACTCGAAAACGACCCAATTGGGTCTTATTGCCTTTATTCTGCGTCACTGCTTGTATGCGAGCTGCTGCTGCCGCGCGGAACATTTTTTCGCTTGATTTGTAGGTGTATAACATATCTGTTTATTAAATATCATTGTACTAAGATACAAAATGCACGGGCAAAGACAATATCATCTGGGTTTGTTGTCCTATCCTAATAATATCCGACTTCCTATGCGAAAGTTTGTAAGAATGGATTTTTGTTACTTCTTCACGCAAAAACTGTTGAGCGGATTTGGATGCAATTTGGCACACAGATAGTTTATAACCTGGATTAACATATAGGATACTTTTTATCTCGGTAGTGCGATCACGTGGGGCAATTACGTAACTGCACGCGGGCGAATCCTCGGGCATAAGTTAGTACCTACTCAATAAAATTATAGAAATATACTTTGACAAAATCCAAATAGGATTAATTTCGCATTCATTCTTAAGTTAATTTTTATTAGTTTTATTATTATTATTATTTCTATTTAAACATTTATTTACAGATCACTGAGTGGTTTAATTGCATTATTTTAGAAACCGTATAC
This sequence comes from Xestia xanthographa, assembly GCA_905147715.2. Taxonomy (NCBI): domain Eukaryota; kingdom Metazoa; phylum Arthropoda; class Insecta; order Lepidoptera; family Noctuidae; genus Xestia; species Xestia xanthographa. The sequence goes on along the minus strand of LR990650.1, from coordinate 16,329,054 downwards.
TTCCCTTCTTAGCGTCCTCATCCTCACTCAAATTAAAAATTAATTTGTCATTCTATTATTCGAAAGCACGCTCTCAACTACTTTCAAGTTGAGAGCAACATTAAATATTCGCTAAGTGTAAAAGCTTCTAACATGTGCGCAGGTTAAAGGTTAAACATGCCCTCGCGACCCGGCTCGTACGGTTTTTATCGACTAAATTAAGGTAATGGAAACCCCGCAGCGTGGCTTGTAACAAGCTGTTATTGTAGTTGGACCATTGATTGCTTGCACTCGGCCGCTTGATTGACACGCATCAGCTCCGATATAGCCCGTAATGAGCTCGCGATTACCGTCCATTTTATAAAGAAGACAAACTTCATTTTTGTCTATATATTTGTAGTTGCAGCACTAATGAGGGATTGCTTTTTTAACATGTGGTAATTGACGTCAGAACGTCAGTTGAATGTGGTGTATGGCACGGGGGCCGCTTCCCATGCTTGTGCCTGACGTGAGTGGTGGTCGGGTCAGTGTGACGGTCGGGGCCTGACGACGCAGGAATGTCTTCGTGTGAGATTTATGTTCAGACGTCCGAGATTTGCACCTAAATGACCCTTCTAAGCCTAAAATTAGCAACTCTATTTATGGTGGTTCAAACTTCGTTTGAAATACTGTTAGAATATAGTTCTAATTAGCTTGCACTACAAAGCGGTTGTTACGTCAGTCACTGCGGTCGGACAGTGCGAAATGAGTGGTTTTTTGCGATTTACAAAAAATCTATTGATTGGACTAAAAAAATAAAACACCTAAAAACTGCTTTATAGTTAGTTCAGTTAGTATGCAAAGTTTCATGATCTAATTTGAAGTACTTTTTGAATACCAGTGGTTTATTGTTCGATTTGGAGGTAACGTTGGATTTCTTTTTCTATCGAGAAATTTTTATGAAATCGTGTTTTCGTCACACATAGTACTTAGCATTAATCCTCAACTTTACCATATATTTATTTCAAAATTAATGCAGCAGTGTTTTAGGCGTAACGGAGGATCATGCTAAGCCATTTGAGGGGTATAGGCCCTTAAATTGAACATTAGAGGCTCTGCTAAATAACAATTAAAAGCTAGACCCCAAATACCAACATTCCATCCATCAGTCAAGCCATAATTAATAATCCAAACAGATTACTAGAACCGTTGCTGGTAATCAGGTCAGGTTATTTACGTACAAATGAATGCTTGAACCGAGATAATTGTAACGAGTCGAGGATCCAGGATTAATACGGCCAGATACATGGTCCTGTTAGATAGATAAGTAGGTAATCAAAATACCGTCACTCTTAATTAGTGGGTGCCGCCGGCGGCGCCGAGCTTTAACGGTCTCGGACCAGACTAGATTAAATACATGCCTATACATATATGTGCTTTAGTGTCTACCTATACGTTTTTCATAAGAAAAACAAGTGCTTACTCGAGTAGGTAAGTAGAAACGCTGGGGAAAAGCAATTTGCTGAACCTAAAGCCTATGAAAAAATTAAGTGATCGCTCGGTTCAGTAATGACTCTTTTAATCGATTTCCAAAAGACGGAGGTTCTTTTTTCGAATTCATGTTTTTTAAATGCATGTTCTCATTTTTTCAGTTTCGATCATAGACTATAATCATGTTATGTTTTAATCCCAGATCTAGATGAATCTCGTTCAATATGTGTTTAATGAGTTATCTATTGAATATTATTTATGTAAGGCAACGTAATTTAATTCCAATAAATATCCAAGTAGACGGAGCCATAGATAGCGTTAAGATTATCTGAATCACGCACGAAACAAACCTTGAAGCAATTCCACACCAATATAAACCCTATCATGATACAAATTAATCAAGTTAATTTCTCAATATTCCCTAAACACAGATAGAATAAGTTATAAATTCGTTCAATATAGACACGGACGTACAGACAGTCGGTCGATAGTATCCTGCTGATAGAGCGTGGTGGAACATGCTCGACAAATTAGGATGGACGTCGTTTGTCATGAGACTCTTGCGCATAGCCGCGTACGCATTTCATTTGGACGGCAATAAGGCCGCATGAAATATTGCCCCCTATCTATTTGAAAATTTTAGTTGGTTTATTATGTACATCCAGGTACGTGTTGGTTAGAATATTTAGAAGGATGCTAGATTTAGTTGCACCACAGTCACAGTTTTGGAATTGGAAAGTCCTAACAAAATGCAGGACGTTTGCATAAAATGACTGGAGATTTTATTTTTAAGGTTATTTTATTTTATCTGGTTATCATTTATTTTCTTAATTAAAATAAAAAAGTCCTAACCCTATTGCACCATAATTACTCGAGAGCATTTTTAAATAAGGACATTGAAATTATAATGCAACCTTTTTTTTTTTTTTTTTTTTTTCGGATGGGAAATCATCAAAATAACTCCTCCCGCTCTGGGCGGAGCAGGAGGGAGTGTCAGACTTTTACTGACTAAAACCCATCCATGTTCCTTCATCGCCCTTTGTGTTCCGGGGCCACGGTATCTCTTTCGAATAGTCCCGCAACCCCGGCAGGCATCGGTCCTTACGGACCCCTTCCCTTTTGCTGACTCTCTTTGAGGCGCGCGTGGGACACGAACGCGCCGTCGACACGGCCTGTCGTCATGAGACGGACGGACGGCGAGCTAGCCCATAGCCCACCGTCCACAGGCCCGCGCCTACGGTGGCCGGGGGCCACGTGGTGGTGGCCCCCGACGCCCGGGGCGTCTCCCGCGGCGGCCGGGACGTTGAGAGGTTCTCTCCCTCTCACGTTCCGCCACCTCCTTCTCTAGCATTACTGCTTCGCAGAAGGAGGTGACGGCGTCCCATTCCGTCTCGCTCCGGACCATGGCTTGCACCAGGGCCGGACGCGAGAGGTCGCCGCCGCCGATAGCCGCTTCGAGGACACGGCGGTGCTCCGCCCACGCGGGGCACACCTCCACCGTGTGTTCCACCGTGTCCTCCGGTCGATCCTCACAATGCACCCGGGCGTTTCCTCCCGCCCGATTCGGTGCAGGAACCTCCCGAACACTCCGTGTCCGGTGAGGACCTGCGTCAGGCGGAAGGTGAGGACGCCGTGGCGTCTCTCAAGCCACTCCTCAAAGAGGGGACTTATCGCCACTATCGTGGCGTGCCCTATGCAACCCCCCCCTTGCATTATAATTTCAATGTCAAGGTTAATTTATATTATAATTATATTTGTTTTCAACATCTTTATCCTTTTAGTACCTTCCCTACCTACCATATTAGATGATAAAATGTAATCACTTAATTTGTAACATAAAGTTGCAGGTGAGTACGTTAACGGTCGCGTTTCATTTACTTACAAAGTTATCACCAAGTGTCATCTTTTTAATGGCGCCAAGGACTAGTGATGTACGATCTATTAATCCGATACTTAGTATCAATTATTTACGATTTTTTTACGAATTAGTATCGGTACAATAGGTTGCGATGCTCCGATTTTTTGGATCTATTTAAATGAATACGATAAATAAAACTACCGGTATTGAAATGAGTGGATCATACTTATCGTGTCTTAATTTGCAGTGAATATTAAAAGAATACATTATTGGAAGACACAAAAGAATTCCTTGAATTTGGCATAGACCAAAGACTCTTAGAGGAATGAAATTAATAAGTACGATACAATACTTGCATTTATGTATCGATACATATCGAAACGAATAAAAGTATCGTCTATCACAGAGGACGTATGTATATCGTTGGATTTTAATACATTAATTAAAGAATTAGTTTGAAGCCATTCGATACGGTCGCGACCTTAGAATCGTATCGTATAGTTGCGGTCCGAATCGATACGGATGCAATTATCGGACATCCCTACAAGGAACCTAGTGATGTTATACTTATCTTTTTAAAGACCTCTAGATAAATGTAAGTACGAGCGGAACTAATCTTTCTCTCGTGAACATGAATATTCAAATTCGTGGTTGAGTTTACATTAAATTAATGCTCTGGTCCTTTTATAAGGTGAAGAACATTTGTAAAGTCTGACTACTAATATGTGGAACGATTTGGTCGGCGATACATCACAACTTTTTATTTTTACTACCACTAAATTAGATTAACGTGTTTCAAGCTATTTGTTAGCGGCTCCGTTGATTTCATTAAACGAGCTTTTGTGTTGACGCCGACCGAGTGTTTTGTTCTATTTGCTGTTCCTATAAAATATTAACGTAATTACAACGTTAGATTTATCACTTTTAATTAATATTGACATATTTGAGTTTGATTTATGAAAGTAGAAAATATTATAAATTGTAGGTACTTGATTTTTTTAGGTTATGTAGGTGAGTGTTAAAATATGTGTATTCGTTTAACAACAAGCACAACAATATGGTATTCGCGTACGGTCGGTCGCGTACGTCAGCGAGAAAAACAGTAGCAACGTCCGCGCCGCTGACGTCAGCGTTGCAGTATGGTGTCAATGTATACGTATACTCGTACGCGCCACCGACGTACGCGACCGACACCAGCGTAGCAGGAATTCAGGCCTTAATCTCTTACTGCTATTGACAGGCTGCATCATCTCACTGCTGGGCAAAGGATTCTCTGACATCAGTCCTTTGGATTCAGGGCTTATGTACCAACGGTCGTTCACAAAAATGTCTGTTCTGTGAAAAGTTCTGAGGAGGAAATCACTCATAATTTAGTTACTCCCCCAGTATAGATCCTTAGCTATAGTTGGTGCCAGTTAAGATCGCAATAGCGGTCATTGCCCTTTCCCTAATATCTCTTCCTACGAAACAAAACAAATGAACCAAGTATCGTTTTTCATTAGAAAAAATGTTGAAGATTTAAGAACTTCAATAAATGTAGGTGGGTCAATGACCGCATTTGCGATCTTAACTGCCACCAACTATAGAAACAACTTGCCAACAGCTACAACTGGTCAACCTTTTCATTCCAATAAATTAAGTTCTTATGTCCTTGTTACAGAAACATTCCACCATTGAACAACAGCAGCATCCCTCCACCTGTGATCACCGTCAGAGTGACCAGGGAAACGAGACAGACGCACGAGCCCAGCTGCATGGGAGTCGACAAGAGATACCACGAGTGCAATGATATTGTAAGATATATTTTGTAACTAGCTTGATAGTTGTCTCATTGAGTTGCCGAATTAGTGACGTCACAGATTGCTAATTCCCCACAAAATCTATGGGGGAATAGCGTTTTGACAGTTTATTCATAATGGGTGTAACAGTATCTTTAACGAAATCGAAAGGCACTTGTTCTCCCCGTCCTTGCGATCATTTTTTGGTATAGCTAGACCATACGTCCCGCGGTTTCACCCGCGTAGTTCCCGTTCCCGTGGGAGTACGGGAATAAAATATAGCCTATAGCACTCACGAATAATGTAGCTTTCTACCAGTGAATCAATTTTTAAAATTGGTTCATTATTTCCGGAGATTACCCCCTACATACAAACTTACAAACATACAAACTTACAAACAAATGTTACCTCTTTCTAATATTAGTATAGATATAGAAGTATAGATACCTCCACGACCCCCGTAGTATTCAATTCATCCATGAGCACAATGTTTTGAGTGCGTTACATTGAGTCCTATCGTAAAACGTGATTTTTCGCCCCAAAAAGAAAATTCGTTTCCCAGCAATAATTTTTGCGTAGAGTTTGATGTACAGAATGCTTAGTTGACGGCTATTTACACCATCTTAATAAAGTATGTCAATTAATTTGTGATTTCAACTATCCTTTAGTTATAAGTCTAAAAGGAATGAGTCAAAATAAACAGTGGATATAGGTATATGAAATTATGCTTCAATGTGTATGAACCACCGATGCAGCATTCCTGCAACATCGAGCCACTTGTCAAATGTCATGTCGAGTGTTTTAATTGGCAGTTGTCATTATTGATCAACCAATCGCATAGTTGGCATGAGATTTGACGGCAGATTTAATTACTTCACAAATATTTGATTAAGGTTTCAGAACCTTAGGAAGTTTGTCCATCTTTCAGGGTTCCGTACTCGAAAGGTAGTTACGTCGGGACCCTGAGGCCCTACCTCTAACGTCCGTCCGTCCGTCTCTATCGGTCTCTCTCGCGCACGTCTGCAGATGAGTGCGAGTGAGAGAGACGGATAGAGACGTCCGTCCGTCCGTTCGTCCGTCCGTCCGTCCGTCCGTCTAAGCCTCCGCTGTCCGTTCCTCCGTCCTTATATTTGTCAGCAGGCTGAATCTCATGATCCATAATAAGTAGGCAGTTGAAATTCACAGAATGTGTATTTCTGTTCCCGACAACTAATAAAAGAAAGAAAAAAACGATTTCTTGTTTCACCCGCAATATCATCATCATCATCCGCCTAGCCTTCTCCCGACAGTATTGGGATCGGCTTCCAGTCTAACCGGATGCAGTAGAATACCAGTATTTTACATGAAGCGACTGCCTATCTGACCTCCAGAAAGATGTTAGAACCCAGTTAGTACAAGGTAATACGATACCCCTTGGTAAGACTGGATGTCAGACTGACCTGTAACGACTGTCCAAGACCTAAAAATGTTACCTGCAATAAAAACAGCAATAGGAAATTTTATTTCAGTGTTATTCGCTACCTAATCGAAACAGAACCAATATTTGCATAACTTCTAATTGTTTCCCGACTAATAAACATGTTTCCTTCAAAGCACGCTTTTCTTATCACATTTCTCACGCATTCGTCAATAAAATATGAGTAATGACCCGCAATCATTGGTTCGATTGCACTGCACTAATAAAACCTTTATTACTGAGGCACTAAATACTAGCACATTAAAACTGAATACTGATTTACGAGCGAATATATCGTAAACGTTTCCTTGATTAGCATTGTTCTATTCAATTTTGTTTTGTCACGGACGGCATAAATGTTGATTTTACAGAGTTTGTCTAATGATTTTTCGACACTGGACTTGGGTAGAGTTGTTTATCAAAGATCAAAAGTGTACGTGATTTGATATTGGTGTAGATTCTGTTGTGCACAAACTAAACTTAATTTAGGCTATTGCTATCTTTTACTAAAAGGCAGTGCGAGAAAAGGACGGCTATAGCTATGAACTAAGTTAGAGATGTCAAACTAGTTTACGCCTTGCGCTTGACCGTGTTTTTAGTCGACAGGTTTTTACGTGCACCCTTCATTTGTATAGAAATATTAGTTCCAACTAAATTTGACAGCTCTAAATTACGTCCGTCTCTTTCTCGTTTTATTATAGAGAAAAAGATAGCAATAGCGTAAATTAAGTTTAGTTTGTGCACAACAGGATCGACACCATTGTTTATATGGAGGACGATTTATTTTGCAAATAACTTACAGCTGGAGTTGAGTAGGGCTGTAGGTGTGGCCTATTATAGGTACCTGCTTGGCTATGGAGTTTCTTCCCCTTGGAATGGGCAACTACAGTACTTTCACAGTTATTATGCCTCGTGACTGGGACTGTAACTTTTATTGTTGTTTTCGTTTCGACGATTCAAAAGTGCCTGTAACTGGCCTACTAGAAATAAATGCTTTAATTTTGAATGTTGGCAATGTTTTCTTTATCATCTTTTAAGTTTATTTACCGCATCGACAAACTCTTCCTACTTTGAAATTATTATAATTATGTTTAAATAATTTTGTAGATTTTAATCATAACATAAAGCTTCGGGGACAACATATCAGTATGACGTTTCCCACGATTTTGCCACGAATATTTTTTGTAGTTTTTAGTTATAACGCTTCGGGGACTACAAATCAGTATCGATGAAGCGATAGATAAAATACTAGCTACAATTTGTTGGTAAAATACAGCGGCTCGAGGTATCGATCGGTACATTATATTTGTTTGATATTTAGATTGTTCTTCTTTATTGTGTGATTAGTTCCTCACCTGCCCGCTTCGCATGAACGCCGTAGATACGAAAGAGAATCGACAAATCTTTTGTTCATCTGTTATTTTGTCGATTCAATGACAAGAACAAAAGATTTGTCGTTTCTCTTTCGTGTCTACGGCGTTCATGCTAAGCGGGCTGGTACCTATCAGAGTTTTTATGCCGCCCAAGGTGGGACTTGGCTTAACATGCCTTCGCGAAATATCTCTCAGGCATGCTGATTTCCTCACGATGTTTCCCTTCACCGAAGCAAGTGATAATTATACAATGACATGAATTCAAAAAATCAGAGGTGAGGTTAGATTGTTGATCGAACAAAACAACCTAATTTGATCTTTAGCGAGAGAAATAGATATAGCACGGGCAAGGGAATATTTTATTAGGGTCCTCGTTTTCAAAATAGACAAGGAGATGACTGTTCTGACACTCAGGGTAACCTCTGTTGTTGACTTGAACGATGATAAGGGCCTCGTTATTATTTGTCTTTTACCATTTTCTACCCCTTTTCTTTGTGTGGCTTTAATTTTACCGAAATAAGATTCGAAGTAAGGGACTCTCAGTATTGTTGTTTATTTTACGACAGTTGTATTTTTAGTTAATGGTGTACAAAATAGGGTGCTGTGAACGACACCGAGACACGTTGGCGAAAAGAAAATTGTTAAGATTCAACGTCATTGTGTTGTGGGTGACTAGGGAGGTTTTGTGGGTGAAAGTAAATTACAGGGTGGAAGCTTCATCAACAACATTTTGATAGCTCTTCCACTCTGTAATTTACTCTCATCATCTCGGTTGTAAGTCTAACAAAATGTTACTTAGGTATTGCATTTTTGCAGGTAACAGCAGATTTATTCAAAAAATTACATGGGACAGTTCTGTGGCGGAAGGTTTCGAATAATGTACTGAACATGTGGTAACCGTTGGTGGGTCGTTGGGTATACAGGGTGCCAGCCATACAAGCTATACAGGTTGGACAGGTACACCTTGTATAGCAGGCTATATGGGCTTATTTTGACGAAAACAACATTAACACATTTACTCACCTCTATTTTTTTGACACATCGATAAATATGGCGTCGATTAGAAATAGGATAGGATCCTGAAAAAATCTAATTAGTCCGTCAGTTTGATTTTCAAAAAATATTTGTAAACAAAAGTTTGTTAAATCAAAAAAGCTGTGCTCAAAATATTGTCTCTAACAAAAAGTTATTGCTGACATACCTTATCCCCAGTGACAGCGTAGCTTTAGTTAACACTATCATATCGTCTAATAATACGAGTATTTTTTTATATTTAGAAGGAGCTCGTGGCTAAATAATAACAGTCGCACGGGTCGACCTTCAAGGTTAGGCCGTGCTTGCCGAGGTTGGTCCGTGGATGGGTGACCATAATTACATACCGAGTTTCCTGGTCCCGGCTGTCATTTGTAGATCCTTGACAGTCTTTACTAGTAGTCTAAAGCCAAAAGTCTGACAACCAGTCTTATTAAAGGGTATTGTATTACTCAGTTATTGTGTTGTGGAGGTCAGATAGACAGTCGCTTTATGTAAAATACTGGCACTCAGCTGCATCCGGTTAGACCGGAAGTGGACCCCAACATAATTTGGGAAAAAACTAGGCAGATGATGAGTTACAGTTAATTTAATGTATTTTATTTGGTTGCAGCCCTGTCCTGGTGGAACAAGAAGCAGTCGAGCGGCGCAATGTGCGACGTTTGACAGAAGACCCTTCCGCGGAAGATTCTATACCTGGGTCCCTTATATTGATGGTTAGTAGCATTCATTACAGACACAGTAGTGTCTATAGTCTGCGCCAGATTAGTAGGAATTAATGGTCATTTACCCGCATACATGTATTCAAATACATAATTCCGAAAACAGAAATAATGACATAAACTTGTCCCGAAACAACCTTTATCGTGATCCTTGACTTTTTCTAGTAATAAAAAACGATTCATAATGTATTTTCGCGGTACCTACACGGAGAAATTAAGGAAAGAGCAATGACCTTTAATTCTTACTTATCTGGCGCAGACTATACTAATAGTCTTTTTTTAAACTCAATGGCAAAACTTTACAGAAGTATATGGTCCTCCTTACTGATTTCGATAACGTTTGGGAATAGGGTTTATGCATGATTTTTTTTTTATCACTATAAATAAAGCGTATTAACGTAGTAACGCGTAGTGTGTGAAATTATTTTTTTAATATCTATAAAAATACTAAGTTATAAGCATTTGAAACTGCTGATTAGACAGAGAGATCCGATACAGCGAATGACGTCATTCGCTGCATCGACGTACAAAATCCATCCTAAATTCCGTTTATCTAGAAAGAGATAGAAACAAAAGTTTAAATAAATAAATAAATAAATATTGCTGGACATTACACACAGCGCCATCAAGTGCCACACTAAGCAACGAGGCTTGTGTCGTGGACACCAGATAGTTGATATACTACATAGATAGTTTTTGTTTGTAAATACATACTTAATATACATATAAACAACCATGACTCGGAAACAAATGTCCATGCTCATCACACAAACAATTGCACCGACCGGGATTCGAACCCGGGACCCTAAGAACGTAAGGCAGCCTCACTACCGCTGCGCCAATCGGGTCGTCAAATGGTTATAACTTTTGTGTTGTTTGACCGATTTATGTCTAGTTTCCGCTTTTTGACATTATTTTTATAGTACTTTAACATTCCGTATCGAAATAAAAAAAAGAAAATGTATGCATATTCCCTATTTAATAAACAAACAGGATTTCTTATCCGGCGTGCGTGTATGACCACATGTATAAACGTGAACAAGGCAAAAGGAGTAGGTATAAAGGATTGTAGCAGGTGGTGTTCTGTGGTTTCCCCCGTGGGAAAAAGGCGAGAATTTATGTACCTATGTATTTCCTATAGTGTTGTTGACTATGACTTGTTAGACCGAATTTAGTTCTAAGTGTCCCGTTAGCTACAGAATGAAGCACTGGCGTATAACAATCAGTGCAAAGGCCTTTGGAGTGTTTATTATATTTTCAATGTTAGTTAGAAATTACCACCCAACCACTTGCGACCCACGGATGCCTCTCAAGTTGAAGGGGAAAATATACAAGTTCGTAATTTGACCTGTCGTACTGTATGGATCGGAATGCTGGGCTGTGAAGAAGATGAATAAAAAAAGATTGCATGTAGTGGATATGAAAATGTTGAGGTGGATGTGTGGTGTGACAAGAATGTATAAAATAAGGAATGAGTAAATTATAGGAAGTTTGAAAGTTGCGCCAGTTACAGAAAAGATGAAAGGGAATCGACTGTCTCGGTATGGGCATGTGATGAGGAGTGAAATCGCAAGTGACTAAAAGATTGATGACATTTACATTAAATGTTGATGGATGGAGAGCGAGAGGAAGACCAAGGAAAAGATGGATGGATTGTGTGAGGAATGATATGAAAGAAAAAGGAGTAAATAATGTGAGGAATGATATGAGGGACAAAGATGTAAATAATAGCGTGACGGTTGACAGGGGAGAATAGAAGAAAAAAACGTGTTGCGCCGACCCGGGCCGGAAAATGAAAAAGGAGTGAGAAATTGCCAATTCGCCTCGAGCAAACAATAGCTATTTATTCACCAAGGGGAGTAAGGCACAGATTACTAGTCTAATATCAATGTCGTAAGATTAAAAAAAAAAACCGGCCAAGTGCGAGTCGGACTCGCGCACGAAGGGTTCCGTACCAATTATTATAAAAAAATCACGTTCGTTGTATGGGAGCCCCCCTTAAATATTAATTTTATTCTGTTTTTAGTATTTGTTGTTATAGCGGCAACAGAAATACATCATCTGTGAAAATTTCAACTGTCTAGCTGTCACGGTTCATGAGATACAGCCTGGTGACAGACAGACGGACAGACGGACAGACGGACAGACGGACAGACAACGAAGTCTTAGTAATAGGGTTCCGTTTTTACCCTTTGGGTACGGAACCCTAAAAAGAAAGCGGCGAAAAACAGCTCTTGTTTTTGTGTGCGTTTATTAATTTCTTCAATTTATACTACTGTTTTATTTCCTCGCAATCGAAGTGAAAAGCAGAGTTTATAACTCGTCCACAAAACCATTTTTATCCTCGACATTACTATCAGCCCTCGTCTTCGGCTCGGGCTGAGTCGGGCTGCTAAAAATCTCGGATAAAAATGGTTAGTTTTGTGCACTTTTTGTAAAATCTACTATTAATTTTAGCGCGTCAGGTTTCGCGCCAAAAGACGATCCTGCCGTTTTGCCGAAAAGATTTTGACAAAATTTCATTACCCAAACAAATTTTAGCAACCTTTTTTATACCATTGCAATATTTCGAATGATTTTAGTACGCATATTTTTATTTGGTCAAATTTTTACTTGGCAAAATATTACCAAGTATAATGTCACTATGGCATTTGGTCTTTAATCAAATGATTTATTACAGCAAACAATCTTCAGACAATAAACGTTTGGTGAAATGATTTGTTAAGACAAAAAATATTCAGGCAAAAATAAGATTTTTTGGGAATTATATAATTAAAAAATGCAATTTTAATATAATCATTTGTTTAATGCATAATATTTTTACATTACCATTTTAATTTTTTTGCAATGGACATTAGCAATTTTATTTCGGAGTATCCAGACGGACGAGTGCCAGACACGACTTGCATTAATATAAAAAACCGGCCAAGTGCGAGTCGGACTCGCGCATGAAGGGTTCCGTACCATTATTTAAAAAAATTAGACAAAACTGCAAAAAAAATCACGTTGTTGTATGGGAGCCCCCCTTAAATATTGATTTAATTCTGTTTTTAGTATTTGTTGTTATAGCGGCAACAGAAATACATCATCTGTGAAAATTTCAACTGTCTAGCTGTCACGGTTCATGAGATACAGCCTGGTGACAGATAGACGGACAGACGGACAGACGGACAGACAGCGAAGTCTTAGTAATAGGGTTCCGTTTTTACCCTTTGGGTACGGAACCCTAAAAAAGATGTTGATTATATTAGGTTACCCGGAACTCGACTATTTAGATTAGGTTAATTTCTTCTTTAAACAAAATGGGTAGGTTAGGTTAGGTTAAAACTGTGACCTCCTACGCACGAGCCGAGCGAGCGAAGCGAGCGGTGCCGCGGCAGCGGCCGGCGAGTGCCAGAAACGACTTGCATTAATTGAAAAAAGAGATTGTTTTTAGTAGGTTACCCGGAACTCGACTATTTAGATTAGGTTAATTTCTTCTTTAAACTAAATGGGTAGGTTAGGTTAGGTTAAAACTGTGACCTCCTACGCACGAGGCGAGCGAGCGAAGCGAGCGGTGCCGCGGCAGCGGCCGGCGAGTGCCAGAAACGACTTGCATTAAATGGTTAAGTTAGGTTAAAACTGTGACCTCAAGATATTTGGTGCCACTTTAAAGACTGAATAGGAAAGGAAGAATTGAAAACTGACGATACTAATTATTTGGTTTTGCGTAAAAACTGTTATTCCAACTGAAATATTTGACTAAATAAAAAATGTCAAAAGTACTATTTGGTAAACAAGTTATAGTTTAAACGTTCATTTCCCAAACATTAGGTTTGCGTTACAATTTTTTGTGAATAGATTTTTTGCTTAGTAATCATTTGGCAAATGAAATCATGCGAAATATTTTTTGGGAAGTGAAAATTTGTCAAATTCCTTTCGGTCAAACAAGGGAGACCCTAGAGAAGGTAAAATAAATAAAAAGAAATGAAAAGAAGGGAAATGAAAAGAAAAGAAAAGAAAGGAAAAGAAAGGAAAAGAAAAGAAAAGAAAAGAAAAGAAAAGAAAAGAAAAGAAAAGAAAAGAAAAGAAAAAAACCGTGTTGCGCCGACCCCAAGTAACATGGGATAAGGGCAGGAAGATGATGATGACGTCATCAAGACTTAAAAAAAAAACAAAACGCGTTAGTAATGCATTACTATCTACCCTGATTTTCAGGGCAGTAATGATATTCCATACAACATAATTGCCTAGATTTTTGAGAAGGTTTAATGAACAGCTTTCACGCCTTTTAGTGGGGTAGTATTGGTACACTTACTAAGCAAGTGTAGTATAATAGTAGATTGTATCATAAGGGAGCAAAATAATATTTTTACGGCGAGGGCGCTTTTTTGAATCCAGAGCGAAGTGAGGGATTCTAGAGTAGAATCCCGAGCGTAGCGAGGGATTTTTAAATAGAATCCTGAACGTAGCGAGGGATTCAAAGTACGTCGCCCGAGCCAAAAATATATTTTGCGCCCGAGTGATACAGAGTGTATCACTCGGGCGCACTTTTCATCACCCACTATGAGAAAATAAAGGGCGCCTCATAATTTTAACCGATTTGAAAAAGGAGGAGGTTCTCAATTTGACTGATTTTTTTTAATGTATTTACAACGATTACGCTAATATTTATGAGCCAATTGACGTGATTATTCTTTAGTTTGATGCGGAATAGTTGCCATTTGGTCCTATAAAAATTTAACATAGTTTGGCCCAGTAGTTTTCATTTTATGAACATTTTTACTTCAGTCGTTGTGGTCTAATTTCAACATGTAAAATAAATGCATACCTAATATTTGGATAGGATATTACAACTAAAAATGGAAAAATAAAAAAACTTTTTTGCAAAAAATAAAACCGACTTCACAAAACACAAAAACGTTAAAAATAACTTTAGCTTCAGAATTCGGTGACAAAAAAAAACTAAATGAATCAAACAAAGGTAACCGACTTCTGAAGATCTAAAGTAATTTTTCACTTTATTGTGTGTTTTTATTCACTGTCACTTAAAGAACTCATTTTTCAAAACAAAACCATGAATTTCTAACAATTCATGAAAATTTACGAAAACGCGGTCTGTAGTTCGCGCGTTTTTAATACTTCAATACCCGCAATTACAGACACAATTAAATTAACAATGCACCGTGCCCATTTGGGCACGGCTGGGACCCTAAAGGTTTTGATTTCTTTTTTAGGGTTCCGTACCCAAAGGGTAAAAACGGAACCCTATTAATAATAATAATAATAATAATAGCGTTTATTTCGGGCTACGCCCATAGTGTTAGTAACAATGGTCTTAAAAACTAGTGTTAGTAGATATAAATACACACACAAACATTTGTATTATTCAATGTGGAGTTTCATCCAATGTCGCAGCATTGGAGACTCCCATCTATCTGTGAATAAACTCAACTCAACTCTCTATTACTAAGACTTCGCTGTCTGTCCGTCTGTCCATCTGTCCGTCTGTCCGTCTGTCCGTCTGTCTGTCACCAGGCTGTATCTCATGAACCGTGACAGCTAGACAGTTGAAATTTTCATAGATGATGTATTTCTGTTGCCGCTATAACAACAAATACTAAAAACAGAATAAAATTAATATTTAAGGGGGGCTCCCATACAACAAACGTGATTTTTTTGCCGTTTTGTCTAATGTATAGATAATGGTACGGAACCCTTCGTGCGCGAGTCCGACTCGCACTTGGCCGGTTTTTTTATTCAGCCGGCGCGGTGGCGGCGCGACTTTGGGCCGTCGTACCAGCCAGTCTTTATTCAAACAATATTTGCGTTCGATTTCTTTCGGCGCTGAACACTAAGATTTTCCAAATTCAAAAAGTGCGCCGCAATTATCTTTGCGGCGCACTTTTTGAATTTGGAACATCTTATAAAGAGGATTAAAAACTCATTACTGCCCGCTAAAAGTTTATTATAGAAAACACCACCTTTGGGTGCACTTAAAGGCGAACCAAGTCGTCCTTTTCGAATAGATGGGATGAAAAGGAATTAATGCGTATATACCTTCTCTTTAAGAGAAAATGCCCTTGCTCTGCAGTGGGATATAACAGGATAGGGTAATTTTTAGGGTAGGTTTGTTTTATCATTGTCATCGTCAAATCGTCAAGTCGTCATCGTCTGAAAATCGTCATCGTCATATCTTGTGAGAAGTCACACTCTACTGGATGTTTATTTAATATAATATAGTTACATGAATGTTGGTAGGAAAGTCATAATATCTAGAGCTAGACAATGCAGACATGCATTGTCTAGCTCTAGATGTTATGACTTTATGTTCAAAACTATTCAAAATAGCAAATGACGTAAATATGAAATTATGCATACACATGCATAAACACTGACACTCACACCTTATGAATGTAACATAAAACCGCTGGAATTTACATCAGGATTTATTCCTACATACAGTTTCCTAATTTTTGGTAAATAGGTAGCTTATTTACATAAAATAAAGTTTACTTAGTTTTGTTAGTTTTACTAACACCAGCCGCAAAATTTCAAAAATTGGTAAGTATCTGAGATAAATATTTTAAGAATTGTATCAATGGCAAATCGTCTTAAAAAGCACAGTGATATAAAGTTATGTAAAATACGTTAGATCCTAAAGTTTGGGCTAGGTTGGAATCGCGCCACAAAATCAACTTTAAGTCATTCGTGGTACGAGTTCCAACCCACCATCTACAGACCTGCATGAAGGAGGAATTTTGGCCGGTGGGTGTCGTATATCGACGTTTCCGAGGACGGTTACGCGACACCACGCAGCGAAACACGACGCCCGACAACGTTGCGTGTTTAGTTTTAATCTCCTATGGTTTAAAATATGTATTAATAGTATATTATTGTTGTTAATTATTATTTTGTGTATTTTATCTATGGGCCTTAGCCGCCTGCCAATAAAATGATTATTATTATTATTAAATGGGTGTAAAAATACCTTTGACGAAGCCCAAAGGCACTTGTTCTCCTCGTCATTGCGATTTTAACCTTCCAGTTACGGAGATATATTTTTTTTTAATGCAATATGTTTTAATGTTATAACTTTACTACTCCACGACATTCACACAGTTAGTTCTATCGGGTGAAAAATCTTTTTATCAACGAGATACTTCACCTCCAAAAAAAACGGTCTTTTCCCGGTAATAATTTTT
Source organism: Xestia xanthographa (assembly GCA_905147715.2). NCBI lineage: Eukaryota > Metazoa > Arthropoda > Insecta > Lepidoptera > Noctuidae > Xestia > Xestia xanthographa. Next base: position 16,312,202 of record LR990650.1, on the reverse strand, counting down.
GCGTAGAGTTACTTAAGGGCTATATATCCCTCAAATGGCTTAGCATGATCCTCCGTTACGCCTAAAATACTGCTAAATTAATTTTGAAATAAATATACTTATGGTAAAGTTGTGGATTAATGCTAAGTCCTATGTGTGACGAAAACACGATTCCATAAACTTTTCTTGATAGAAAAAAATTCGAAAGTTACCTCCAAATCAAACAATAAACCGCTGGTATTCAAAAATTACTTCAAATTACATCATGCAACTTTGCATACTAACTGAACTACTCGTAACTATAAAGCTGGTCTTATGTGTATTATTTTTTTAGTCTAATCAATATTTTTTTTGTAAACCGCAAAAATCCACTCATTTCGCACTATTCGGCCGTAGCACAGAATAGGCCGTAGTGACTGACGTACCAACCGCTTTGTAGTGCAAGCTGATTAGAACTTTATTCTAACAGTATTTCAAACGAAGTTTGAACCATTACAAATAGAGTTGCTAATTTTAGGGTTAGAAGGGCCTTAATTTCATATACAGAAAGAAAAGAAAGAAAGAAAGAAAAAGCATTTATTAGCCCGCACAGGACAAAACACACAAATTAAAATGGTAAAATTAACTGTAGGTACAACTAATAAAAATGAAAAAAAAAAAAAACAAATGCAATGCAATGAATGCTTGGTTGACGCGACGGTTTCGTGAAGGGTCTGTTAACACCTTGTATTAATGTAGGTCCAGTAACTTTGTCGCCTGAAAGTATGGGGTAGTATGCGTCAAATCCGGTAGTTCTGTATCTATCTAGTAGCAAATTTAGTCTACTTTAAAAACGTCCTAAAAAGTTTTTTCAAATTAGTCCTTTAGGATTATAATCGCCAAAATTCGAACAAAAAACGAGTTTTTAGGGTTTATTCGATTTTTGAAAAAGTTGCGTTCGGCGCTCGTGAACTCGAGCGCCGAACGCAACTTTTTCAAAAAGTCGGGTCGTGCGGCTTTCGGGACCAGGACCACGGTCCCGGATTCTCCTTGAATATTTTTGAGTGGTATTTTGGGCCACAAGAAAACAAAACAAAGTTATATCTTGGGAAAGTACGGTCAACCAAACATATTATTCATTAGGCTAACATCATGAATAAGCATGCAAAAAATCAGAACTACCGGATTTAACGCATGCTGTGATGTATAAAGTTACTGGACTCTAACGCAACTTTTCTGTGTTTTTTTTAACCAACCTTTTGTCCAACAAGTCACGGATTCTTTACACCAATCCACGCTCATCGAACAACCGACGGCATAGTGCCAGAACCAAGCTTATTCGATTACTTGTTCTGTCTGTACCTATTAACTGAAGGCGCTCGTGTCCCAAGACAAAGCCTAGACCCACTGATTGTGTTTTGACTGCAAGCCAACTGCTAAAGAGCTGTTAGAATTCGGTTACACACGTGCATGTGTGTATTTGTATTTGTGTAACTGTATTCTCGCCGATTTCGGCAACGATCGCTATTTCTGTTTCCGATTCGGTTTTGGCTATTATAGGTTTATGAGCCTGTGCTCAAATGTGACTAATAAAAGTTATCTAAGCACGAGGATACGTACACTGGATGACGTTAAAACACCACGGCGGTAATAGTATTGCATGTTGGTGGGTGGCTTTCTTGAGGTGAAATCTCTCTTACGCTGGTCTTTAAAGACTTAAACATGAAGTTCAATAGGCTATTAGGTTACTGTACTGTATACTTGTAAGGTACAGTTTGAAAGAGAAGTCATTCGATAAGTTTGTAATGTTATGATTGCGTGCTAGGTCTCAAGAATACAACAGGTGTGTATGAGTGGTGTTCATACCGATGAAAATGGTCTAGAAATATATTTGTTTTCTGTCCAGTTATTCCTTTTACAGGTAGGTATTATCTTTACGTGTTCTTCTGATCACCTTTGGTGGACAAAGAGAATATTGAGGATAATCTGTTTGACATTATCTGTCTCCCAGTGAAAGAAAAGAAAGAAAGAAAACCTAGGTATTTATTTGGCTTAAGCCGCAAGTGTACACAAAAAAATCAAAATAAGAATAAAAAAAAAACTTAAAACTACACAATAAAAAACTTAAAACTAAACAGAAAAATGAAACGAAATAATATTGTGTGTCTCACGGTTGCGCCAAACAGGCCCAGTTCAGCAAACTGCCGAGCTGCTACTGCAGTATTTGAAGGTTACGGGGTATAATCCTGTTTGTTGCGGATTTCAAGGCCTTGTATGTTGTGAATACCTAATGGATTTTCCTACCACGTACCTTATTACTGGGAAATTGCGTCGGTAGTGTTCACTAAAATCCTATAGCTTACAAGTCGTTAAGGATTTCTTTACATATTAGTTGTGGTAATCTATACTAATATTATAAAGAGGTAACATTTGTTTGTAAGTTTGTATGTAGGGGGTAATCTCCGGAAGTAATGAACCAATTTTAAAAATTGTTTCACTGGTAGAAAGCTACATTATTCGTGAGTGCTATAGGCTATATTTTATTCCCGTACTCCCACGGGAACAGGAACTACGCGGGTGAAACCGCGGGACGTCAGCTAGTAATAAATATTGCTGGTTAACAAGTACGCCAAAGCGAAGGCGCCATTATTTTAGCTTGAAAGAAAATCTTTCCATGGCCGAATATTTTATCGACGGTTATGTTTGTCTACCCGTTGAGATAACGTGTAAGTGTAACAGAGAAGTATGTAAAAAATAAATTGGAATAGGGGCAGGAGAATGGTGATTAAGAATTATTCGTGTTTTTGTTCATCTATGGACCAATATACATCTCAACTCATCATATTTCTCCGACCTCACTGCACAAACAAGAACAACAATTTGCACAGCATTATAGCCGTGACAAAAAAAGAGCACATACTAATTGTGTGCCGACAGCTAATCTAAGTTATTACATCGCTTGTCTACGCATTTGATACGCTTGTTCTGTCAATTTGCTCGCCAATAATCTGTCCGAATTGCTAGCTGTTTTATGTATCGGCGATAAAATTGAATTGTTGACGACTTTCAATAAATTCTAATGTCTTGTCTAATGAGCGTCTTGTAAAATTGTCAATAAGCACTTGGTCTGCATCGTTTGTTTTGTGACACTGTCATTATCGTATTCGACATTGTAAATGATAGCTCGTTTGTTTCTAATGAGGGTCTCGGTTTTTCAATATTTTGTGAGAAAGGAGGGCGGTAATTGTAGGTATAACCTATCGATGCCAGTGGCGCAGTTCCGAAAGTTGAGTTCATTAGTGTAGTGTCCCACTGTCCCCTACACTACACTAATGAACACAACTTTCGGGTTCATATTGTTCACCTCATCATACTTACTATGGTAGGATACCTACGGTTTCCCGTCTACTAAGTACCAACTTCGAAATGAAAGCGAACTTTAGAAAATGTGTTTTCCTTTCAGCAATGTATTTTTTTCCAAGTTCTGTGCAGAATGTGACATACGGGTAAGAGTGGAAAGCTCTACTTAGTATACGTACACGTACAGTGGGTTAGTATAGATCGAGAATAAAGTACTATGCATAGCAAATTTTATTCTCGAGATAGTTTGCACTGTTTTGAAGTCCTTTCCAAAAGGAAGTAATGTCTAAACATTCTTTATCCAGGTAATGCACCATGCACGCTGAACTGCCGGCCTCTGGGGCAACACTTCTATGCGTCACTATCGCTGGTCGCTGATGGAACTCCGTGCACCCGACAAGGCTCCCGTGCGATATGTGTTCAAGGGACTTGCAAGGTAAGAAATTCCATTTTAAACCCTCGTAAGAAAGCGGTAATTTTATCGGTACATCGTCGTATTAGCCGAAGGACGTGCACCGCTGGACATAATACCTTCCCTGAGCGTCGCGGCCACCACGTCACCGTCGGTTGGTCGCTTTTGGCACTAATTCAATGGTGTCACCAATAAAGGGTGGTTATCCTTCATAGAGGCACTCCAGAATGCAGAACTCCTTAGAACACTAGTTCTAAAAGCTGAATACTCTGGTCCAAACAGGCAGTATCACTAGATACTGCCTGTTTGGACCAGAGTATTCAGCTTTTTACTAGAAAATTGAAAGCTCTTTGAGTCGATAGTCAACTCTTTGGCTAGTGGTAAATTATGCATTTGAGATTGTTAAACTAATTTGATTAATTTATTGTTGTTTTGGTTAATTCAATTTACGAAACTATGTAGCATTAATTTTTTAGCCTTACTAAATTTTTAGGCAATCACTACCGGTCAAGTTTTACATGTCGTAATTTCAGAGAACCCTTTTATTTTCTTTTTTTTTCTTAGTCCTTTTAAGACCTATACTTGTCACATTATTAATGCAAATTGTCGGACTAATTTTATCATATTTTGTATGCAGACCACGCTTCAGCAAAATATCTACCTAGACCGGCTGAGACATGAGTGTAAAGCTTGCAATTATCAGATTTTGTCACAGTTTCCCTTTAGAAGGGACTACCTTTTGAACTCCCTCAAAGGTTCTCGTCTTACAAGGAGATTATGGGTGATTGGGAAATAGTGGCTTGCAGCATCTTTCTCAATGCAGGGGCGCCTGTTTAGGAACATAATATACGATTAAAATATCTATAGTGATGACTGTATACTTTGACCATGAAATCTTTTACTATACAAAATACTAAAACGGTTGTTAAAATTCCTTTGGTTTATCCATTCTTTGAAGTTTTATATCGGTCTAGCGGTCACGGGCAAACTATGATTAGTTTCTATATTTAGTATTTGACGTCATACAGAACTCTGAACTGTGTATATCTTGTTTTGTTCCGCTCAGTTGTCAATCCCATTCGGATATGAGTATGGCATTGTGAGGTGCATTCAGAGTTGCTAGTGTTGTGACGTAAGCCCTAGGAATACATAGAAACGTCAATTTTGTGGACTATGTAGCATTGAGGCAACATTTGTGCTCGACACACATTCGGCGTTATTCGCGCAAGCAATAAAGCTAGATGAATTGTCTATTGAGTATCGAGTGAGGTGGCGTCTGCTCTTGCTCTATAAACTATTCAATCGTTGCAACACTGTGGCACAAGGACGCCGTAATCGTAAATTATTTAGTGTATTGTTTATTACGTGATAATGATTCGTTTGTCGGGTGTTCGTTGTGGCTGTTTACGCATGGTACTTTGCCCTCTTGGTATTGTCAAGATGACAGATTCATGTTATTGCAACTAGCCTTTAGTCCAAAAAAGATAGGGATTTTTGCAAAACTTATTGTGTTACTTCACCATTATTTTCATTTCAGCTAATAAGTAAACTTAAACCCGACTTAACTAAACCTGAGTCAAATTAATATATCTTAGCTAGTGGGCACTCGCAAAACTGTCACCTACAGAAATGTTTCAGCACCGTGCTGAGATACTTTTTGGCCTCTTACAGGACCAATTTGGGTTTTTATTTAGTTATTTTAGTTTTTCTTTTGTTAACTTTTATTTAAGTAATTTTGTTTTGTCCTGTGCGAGACAAATAAATACGTTTTCTTTCTTTCAAATTTTCTAAGGCAAAAAAAAAAGAAAATACACGTAGTCAATTTGTGCTTTTAACGAATTGACATTAACTAACATGAAAGAGACTTCAATTACCGACACAATAGCGACGCGAAGAAAAATGGCCTGCCAAGCTAGAGAGGTGATAAAATATAAAGATACGTTCATAATATACTGTTAGCACCTCTAGTGGTGTAACAACTTCTCGAAAGCGGTGGCTTAGTGGTAATAGCTGCAACTTACGTCTTGTATATCGTGAGTTCGAATTTAGCGGCCTTTTACTGTATCTAATTAATTTAATAGTCACTGCTCTCAAAATTATGATGGAAAACATCGAGAGGAAATTGGCTTGTCCCAGAATCATAATTACATTTTATGACAGTAGTGACATCCACCAGTCTCAGAAAGGGGAGGCCTGTGTCCCAGCTGTGGGATAACTTCCGGCTGTTTTTTTTATTTACTTATTACTAAAATATAGGCTTGCGTTTGGCCGCAACTCGCCTGATGTGAAGTGATGATGCGGCCTAGGCTGGAACACGCTTGCCTAGAAGAAACCAATTCACTGGACTTTGAAGAGATCTAGCCGTGTGGTATCCGGCAGAGTAGAATAGAACCAACCCATTACACTCACGGGTGTCGTATAAGGCGACTAATGTCTGAGGCAGAACACCTTGCGCCTCCGTAGACTTGAGAATGGGCAGCAGTGTTTTCTGTTAGTCTTTCATCACTACGATCTCCAATCCGCCTGCCTAGCGTGGAGATTACGGCAAATTCCTCCCATCATGGGAGAGGCTTATGTCCAGCAGTGGACGTTATGGGCTGTTGTTGTTGTTGAAGAGATCCAGATTATAATGATCGGGAAACAGAGAAACCGGCAGTGCGGCTTGTGTCCTGAAAAAAACTAATTAGTCCGTCCGTTAGCTTATCAAAAAATATTTGACACGTATTTTTTCTTTTATTACGTAAACTAAAAAGGACGACGACGCTTTTAAAATTCTCATTACGTTACACCGAGCTATAATTTTTAGTGCGTTGTGACGTCACGAGCCCCCACTCCCGAGTTTTGATGCTTTTTATCTTTGTCAATAATTAATTATTGATTTACAAAAACAAAAAATACGTGTCCATTATTTTATAATAATCTAACTGACGGGCTAAATAGATTTGCAATTTATTGATGGTGAAAACTAGCCTATTACACAGACTGGCGGTTCGCTCATTAGATAATGTGGAAGTATAGCGCTTTGTTCGGGTCCGTGGAACTTCAACATATTACGAACTAGCGGACGTTACGCGGTTTCACTCGCGTAGTTCCCGTTCCCGTGGGATTACAGAGATAAAATATAGCCTATGTTACTCAGTAAAGACGTGGCTTTTTAATGGTGAAACAATTTTTGAAATCGGCGCAGTAGTTTTTGAGTTATTCATTACACACACACACACAAATACAAATATTTCCTCTTTATAATATTAGTGTAGATATAGATATCCGATGGTAGAATAGTGATGGGGTATTAGGTTGTGTAATTCTAATGCACGCTCTCCTAAATAATTGTGCTAATTACTAAGTAAAGTATTAAGTTTTACTAAGTGGTATCGTGTATGTACTACTATGTACCCGAGAGCTTAATTCGCGCTTATGTCAGATATTTGCAGTAATTTAATCAAACTAAATTGTAATTAATCGGTTTTATGAGTTCAGTTATATTTTATAATATAATAAACTACTGTAATGGTGAAATTGTTGATTGAGATTTGTTGAACTGCGTTCAGAATTTATTGATCTTAATCAATCGTTCGTAATTAGTGGGTGGTATTGTCATTTAGCAATACCTTTATAAGCTATAACGGAAATCACGATACACATAGAGAGCTAAAGCATGGAGACTTATGGCATTACCTATCAGAAAACATGACGAAACTCCATACAAACTTTCCCCCACTGTGAAATCGCCTGAGAGGTAAATTTTCCAAAAAACATCTTTACTGTTTTTGCGGGTCTGTATGTCTTCGATTTTTTTGGTTCTAAGATATGCTAGTTTCCTCACGATGTTTTCCTTCACCGTTTTGAGTGATATAGACATGATTTTAAAGACATATGACTGGGCTTACGCAGTTACGGCCAATTTCCTCCCACAGAGAGAAGATCTGTGTCCCTGCCGTGGTAAAACATAATAATCATAAACATTAAAATTTGATTATGTTAATGCGCTAAAGTGCTTTACATGGGATACAAGCTTTTTATTGTTCTATACGCCCATATATTTCATTTATGTCTGATGCCCTGTTTATATCGGCCAGCTGACTAGCCAGCCAGTGAAACTGTCGGTCTCGCGACGGAAGCCGGCGGTGCCAGTCGGTATGCGAGATATCAGCGATTAGCGCCACCCACCGCCCCGGGCCACGAGACAGTTTCCTATTCCGACACGCTTTTATACTTAAACGGACTAAAATTTACCTTTTAGCGAGTTAGGTAAATAAATAATCACTTAATCGCCAAAATTGGTACCTAGAGTACTTAACATAAAATTAAATCGTTTGTGATAGTGTACGAACAGGAACAAGTTTAAAGTTCCACCGATGAGGTCTACTTTGGAGGCGGAGGAACTCAAACACAAAGCATTTATTACAAATATCATACCAGTTCCTGGCACTTTTAAATTATCAAAATATTATTCAAAAGAAATACATCGTAACGATGGGAATGTTAGTTTCTACATAAAGTGAGAAAAATCGCCATTATAAATGGAAGATCCCCCAGATGGAAAACTGTAGTTGCTAGTATTTGAAAAATGCCCTCATGAGCAATAAGAACATACAAAATGGTGAAAGTAGAAAAGACAAGAGAAAATATGATGACACTTGGGCACCTATCTGTCTGTGTACCGACCTACTTTATCTAAATTATATTGCTGCTTGTAAAGTCGCCATCATCCCAAACATAATAGACCAACTAAAGTAATATTCGCACAACAATAGGCTTCCGGAAGGTTGCCTCTAAAGCTTCTTAAATTAATAATGTCTGCGATAATGCTTCTATTTATAGTAATGTAGATAAAAGCTTTACAAAGGGCGCCATACATCGCTGCTTTTACTTTGGAACAGATATAACGAGGCATTGAGACACCTACGTGCAACAATGAGGTTAACAGGACTTTATGTAGAATAGGTGCGACGCAACAGCAAGGGAATTCTTGCATTCCATCCCCTTTTACGTAGCCAGCCTCGGGCTCAGTCTGACACGGTCCGACATGATCGGAATACCCTAGACGTACAGCTACAGGCTAATTAGTCCCATGAGTAGGGTTACCATTTCGAAATTTGAAAAGTTCTAACAAAACGCCGGAGAATTTGTAAAGAGTCCGGACGTTTTAAGGTGCAAGTTGGCAGCGGGCGACACGAAGCCGCTGCAGACGATGTGTCGTCGCTTCGTGTCGCCGCGACACGTCGCCGCCTCATGTCGCTGCAGTCAATGATTTCGAATCCGACTGTAGACGACAGCTGCAGATGAAATCCAGTTGGTTCCGAGTGTTCCGTGAAACAAGATGTGTGATGTGTTCGAGAATAGTGATCGCAGTTTATTATATCTTTTATTAGAAGAGGAAGAAGACGATGGTGACTTGTTTTTATTTATACAGAAAAAGACGAAAACCCACACGTCCTATGCATGTAGGTATGCCTCGACGACGCGCGTGTTGTTGCTCCCCGGCGTCAGCGACACTACTGATCTGCGGTCGGGCGATACTTGCGTCAGCCCGTCAGCTTCATGTCGCTTGCTTCGGAGGGAATTTCATAGAAATACATAGAAACCAGAAGTGTCGCTGCGACACGTCGTCTGGGGCGGCTTCGTGTCGCCTGCTGCCAACTTGCACCTTATCTTTTTAATCTTTTTTGCAGTAGGTAGTCAATTAGTAATTTAACTTGGTCTGATACTGTTAGCTCGCATTATCCCACTGCTGGGCAAAGACCTCTCCCCATGACTTCCAGTTGTTTCGATCCAAGACCAATGTGGACCACTGGTCGCTGGTCTTGTCCAGATCGATCAGATTTAAATTGTTCTACTTTCAAAAAAAAATCTGTAGTCGTAAAGTCCGGACCATTAATGTCAAGGCTAGAAAAAGTCCGGACAAATCCTGACGGATGGCAACCGTACCCACGAGGCACAACTTTGACACCTTACAAATAGTGGAGCTCAACATTTGCACACATATTCTCGTTAATTGCTGGTTGTTAAACGTCAATCATTTGAACATTTAGCCTCAAGATAACATTTGTAATAGATATATAATTGCAGCGCCACAGACAGTTATTCGTAGAAACGTGGTATTTAAGTTATCCAAATGAGTAGGACTTGTAATCTCTTATTTATTAACCGTAATGTAAATATTATGAGCTGTTTATTATATTTTGTACCGTATTTAATACTTTGATGCAGACAGTTTTGTATGTAAATGTTTAATTAAAACTGCAATTACTGGAAGTCTATGGACTCAATCTAGGGTTCTTGTTAATTTGAGGATTAGGCATTTTGTCCACTATCATATAATCTTAAACATGGACATGATTGACTTGTCAACAGCCACTGTCCTGTCCAGGTCCACTCTAATCTTGTATTTATAGTGCTTGTGCCTAAGTTATACAGGATGTATTTTTAAAACGGATTATCCGACTAGTATTTTAAATGCGAAAGTGTGAGTATGGATGTTTGTTACTCTTTCACGCATAAACTACTAAACGGATTTAGATTTAGACAACCGAGATTGTCATAATATGGTTTAAGAACTTTATTATTTCTCATCAAGAATTAACAATAATTCACTTACTGAGAAACTAAATAATAATAATAATATTGGTATTACGTATCGCACTGAGTGGATATCACTTTACGGTGACTAACAGCCCGGGTACGGTGTAACGTATTTCAAGAAAGCCAGTTCAGACTCAGTTGTCATCAATTTATTGTCCACTATGCTTACATAATCGAAATAATATAAGTATCGATACGAAAGCATCTGTCAAAATGAGTTACGGTGACTATCAGCCACCATGACAACCAATGACGTCATATTTGACCGCGACTGGTCATGCATAATACGAAACTAACCTTTTGACAGTTATCTGATGGACACTGAGCCCAGTTACTATCATTTCGAGCTGTCAACAGAGATAAGTAATAGGCCTGCTGTTCTCCCTTGTCACCCGGCACGGTAGCATAAATCATCTTTGTTAGGGTTCCTTAGTCCTGACAAACCCTTAGTTAGAACCCTTAGTTTCGTCATGTCCGTCTTTCTGTCTGTCCCAGGGTTTGCTAAGAGACCGTTAGTACGGGAAAGCTATAATTTTGTAGAGGTATGATTATCGATTACGTCGACGAAGTGGTAAAATGAAATTGGGAAGCTCCCCTACATGTGAAGTGGGGATGATTTTTTTTTCGTCGTTTACGGATATCGTTGAATAGATCTTTTAAAATGACTTACTCGCTATTTTTCGATTTCATGCTTCATTTACGAAATGTTAAACTTTAAAGTGAATATTTTTGATCCAGTAGGGCGCCCACCCTCTAAAAGCTTAACTGCTGGCTTGAAAAACCTGGAAAAAATCTTGATGATAGTGCATTTCATGAACTTTAAAGGAAAACTATAGCGGTTTAGATAACTTTATCAGTTTAGCAGTAATAGTTGTTGAACTTGGGTATTGGATAATTTTGTACCAAATACAAAATCCTTAGAATAAATCCTTAATGTGACTAAGATGAAGTAGTCTATACTGAAGAACCCTATACTGCTCGTGGCCTGACACGCACTTGGCCGGTTTTTTTTTCTCTTATTATCATTACTAACACAATCCATCCAGCATTTTTTTGGCCTCGCTCGAAATTAAATGGCTGTAACAGCCTGCTTCGAACTTCTCCAGCAGAAGGGCGTCAACGGTACCACTAAGCAATCATTTCACAACGTTTGAGTAATCGGTCTCCATTTGTATATACATATATATAAATAAACTAATATGAAATATAGTATGCCTTTCCACTAACCCAGAAACTATGTCAATGACTGAATTAGCCATTTTATGGTTCACTATAAATTACAATAATATAATGTAGTATTCCGTTAGTACGGTTCCCTTTACCTATTATTGCCGACTTATCATTTTCTTGTTCCATAACAATAATGCATGCGCCACTAATATTTTAAAAGTTTTTAAAAATAGATGTGGATTACCGAGATATCTATTTCGAGTAAATTAATTCAATCAAATTGGAGAAGCTCGTGGTTAAATAATAACAGCCGCTCGAATCAATCTTCAGGTTAAGCCGCGCTTGCCTAGGTTGGTCTTTGGATGGGTGACCACCGATTACATACAGAGTTTCTTCTGTACCTCAGAAAAAGCACGTTAAGCCGTTGGTCCCGGCTGTTATTTGTAGATCTTTGACAGTCGTTGCAGAATGTCAATGGCACGAAAGTCTGATAACCAGTCTTATAGTACCTGCATTAGTAACTGGGTTGTGGAGGTCAGATAGGCAGTCGCTCTATGTAAAATTCTGATATTCAGCCGCCTGCACTCAGTTAGACTGGAAGGCACCCGGATGCCGGTGCCGTGTCGGTCTAGTGGTCGTAAACTGCAGAGTATGAGAACCTCGGGTTCGATTCCCCGGTCGGTAAACGCGTTATTGGGTTTTTCTAACAGGAATTTCTCAGTAGTAGCCCTAAGTCTGGATTTGTGCCCGGCTGATGGCAATAGGCTCGCCTCTATTACATCTTACTTAAACAAATTTGGCGAAATGTGGGTGTGCTATGGGTACTTCACGGGTTACAGGCGTGATTTATTTATTATTTATTTAATATTACGTAAATAACACCTTAACAGCTATGACGCCAAAGCGATGTTACTACCAACATGATAAACAACATGGTGATGTATGTTACATTTTTTTTTGTGATCTGTTCGGTAAACAAACATGAGATTTCTATTTTTGGATAAATAAATAAAATAAAAAACCGGCCAAGAGCGTGTCGGGCCACGCTCAGTGTAGGGTTCCGTAGTTTCCCGTCCGTGACAAGTGTTCCCACCTATGAGGTTAAAGGTGGGTACCCATTAAGTATGTAAAAATGCTTGCATATACGAATATACTACAAACTTAGTCTAGAAATTATTTTGTACAACTTTTTGTCTTTTTTGTACAAAAACTGTTGTTTCCATCAAGTTCAAAATGATTTCCCTAGAAAGTCCTTATAAAGTTCTACTTTTCAGATTTTTTTCATATTTTCTAAACTTATGGTTCAAAAGTTAGAGGGGGGGGGGGACACATTGTTTTTTACTTTTGGAGCGATTATTTCCGAAATTGTTGACATTATCAAAAAACGATTTTAGAAAACCCCTATTCATTTTTAAATACCTTTCCAACAATATATCACACGTTAGGGTTGAAATAAAAAAAAAATCACTTCCCACTTTACATAAGCGAGGACGGACGGACAGACATGGCGAAACTATAAGGGTTCCTAGTTGACTACGGAACCCTAAAAAAGATAAATAAGAAGTAGATAATCTCAATACAATAGGTAGTAAGATGCAAGCGTGCATACCTAACTCAAAGGACATGCATACCTAATTCATACCGAACATAAACTATGTGATTGATGTAAAAAATCATGATTTCGTGCGATGTTTGTTTACTAAATACACTTGTAACAAAAATAAAATATTATAGTTTAAAAAATACGCTATATAGCAACGTCATTTTATATCTCATATTCTTCTTGGCAAACCCTTTCATTTGATTCCCCATATCATGGGAATGCATAAAAAATAATTAGTCCGCCATCTTTGGGAGTCCACCATATTGGATTTAGAACTTTTACTCAGCTATCCATGCATTGTCAATTGTCATCCAAACTAAACATGTATGCAAAATTTCAGCTTAATCTGAAACCGAGAAGTAGGTAAAATTTAACTTTTAAGATTTTGTTACGTTGTTAGTGAGTTACAGGTGGAGAGTGGAGTTAATAAAAGCGTGTTAAAAAGACCACCAAATAATAAGTATCAAAATAAAACCATGTTTTACTAGTTTTCACTAACCCTAATCATCTCCTAAACATAATTTGTTGGTTTTTAGGATTCCGTACCCAACGGGTAAAAACGGGACCCTATTACTAAGACTCCACTGTCCGTCTGTCTGTCTGTCTGTCACCGGCTGTATCTCATGAACCGTGATAGCTAGACAGTTGAAATGTTCACAGATGATGTATTTCTGTTGCCGCTATAACAAAAAAAAATACCAAAGACAGAATAAAATAAATAATTAAGGGGGCTCCCATACAACAAACGTGATTTTTTTGCCGTTTTTTGCTCGATATTAATAACGACAATAGGTAGACGCTCGAAATATTTACAGAATATTTAGTTGTATAATCACTATAAAAATAAATAAATAAAAATATTTAAGGGGGGCTCCCATACAAGAAACTTGATTTTTTTGCCGTTTTGTTTAATGTTGTATAGATAATACCTAGTACGGAATCCTTCGTGCGCGAGTCCGACTCGCTGGCCGGTTTTCAATATTTAGCGCTGAAAACGAAACAGTGCAATTTCATTTAGGCATTAGATTTAGGTGTCATTTATGAGAAGACTACTTACTACTAGACTACTTACGGAGATATACCAGTTACGGAGATATTGGGTGTAGAAGTTCCAACTTCTTCACAAGATTTTTTTTTAAATACTAGTTTCTAAAATATTTAGCTTTTCTTTAAATATCTCCACGACCCGTTTACTATTCAATTAATCCATCAGCACAATGTGTGTTACATTGAGTTTTACCATACCATAATAAATTATGATATTTCACCCCAAAAAATAAGTCGTTTCCCAGCAATAATTTTTGCGTAGAGTTACTTCGTTTGATGTACAGAATGCTTGGTTGACGGTTTCATGAAGAGTCCGTTTACACCCTGTATACCTAATTAACACAAAGGTACCTAATTACCTATGAAGGTGCCTAAACAAAGCCATGTTAATTTCATCGTTTTGTTGTTCTAATAGCCTTGTCCCATAAGTGGTACTTATAATAATTACTATAATTGATGTCAAATCATTGATGATGTATCTATGATCTCTATGAGTTTTATGTGGCAATAGACAACGGTGTCATGTAAACTATCGTAAAATAAAATAAATTAGCGGTTTGTGAACATAAATATTAATTTATGTTCATGATGGCGCCAAAATGATCCCTTTTAAAAGTAAAGTAGATATCAGATGTTTCACCTTAGTGAATGGTTCTCTCGAGTTATAAATTTTATTTTTGTCTTCCACCACCTACCTACCTACCTATAGACAAAATAAATAAAAAAAAACATTAATTTCATTATTTAATCGATCGAACAATGATTAATTTCGGCACTCGGCATCTTTTAATAGACCACCGAATTATCGGATCGTCTGGTGGTAGTACACGCTACTGATAAGGATGAGATCCTGCGTTTGAGTCCCAGATCGAGCAAAAGTGCGACTGGGTTTTTGAGCAGTTGCAGCTACAGAATTTGGATTTGTGCCCAGTTGATGGTTTAAACATAACTGGCGCAATTTGGTTGTACTATTAGATACACCGCTATCTAACCTGTCGGAGATTATAGGCGTAATGTTATGTTGTATTCTGAAATGAAATAAGGATGAACGTTCATTACTGTGTAATTTTGTCAGTGTTGTTGTTGATACGACACAAAAAATATTTGAGTGAGTTATTCACTCTAGTGAAGCGTCTAACCTTACCTTTAGCACTAATACTTAAAATAATTCTTAGATGACATGAAATAAAATTGAACAATATACGTTCTCAATAAACATGTTCAAACTATCGCAATATAAGGCGGTCTATTTGATGAGGTTTCCAGCTCTTGGTTTTATGATGGACAGCTTTGTATGAGACAAATTAATGGGTACTTGAAAAGCGTTGTTTATAGGATTGAGATCTATAAACGTTATTTAGCAAGAGCTTAATAACTGATGTCGTCTCTATCTTGCGTTTTTACAGGAATAACCAAAGTACTTACGTGGTTAAGTAACGCTTATCGCTAGATCTCAGCATCAGTTCAGGATTTGCATATAGGGAAGTGCTTGATTGACTCCTCTTTGGAATTTAGCCAAAAACATTTTTGAAAGTCTCTTTTTTCGATGTTTAGTTATAGGAAGACCGTAGGATGAAATTGAGTTAACTGAGGTTGGCGACTTGGAAGGGCTTATGTACAGGCTGAGTTGATTGCTTGATTCAAACTCAGATTTCATATAATCGACCTCACAATTGCTATATAGTTTCAACCTTAATGAAGTTTGAATTTAGGTACCTGCTTGAAATATTGTTATTAAAAGTAGCCAAGCATTTATGAGGACGATTATATTTGTGTTGGACTTAAAGAGTCTAGAAGTTTAAAAGTTTAAAATGTAGTTTTCAAAAGATAAAATCTTCTATATTATCAACATTTTTTGTCTTCCTTTTCTCACACAAGAAATGAAAGAGAAATGTAGACGAAAGCGTCTACATTTCTTTTTCATTTCTCCTATCGCGGATCTCCTGGCAGAAATTTCTTGAGAAATAAGCAAGTAAACAAGTAAGTACACAAATATTGTATGTTATTTTCCTGTGCTGCCAACTATGTGTCCATAAATAGTAAAATTAATAAATAAAAAGATACGTGTCGTGTTCACAAAGCCCGATGGTGTCGATCAATTGAAATCCATCATTACATTCGACGCTAGCTTTACGAAATTGAATCTCCGAGGCTGTGACGTGCGATGCATTAGTGTGATGGAGTTCATGACACAACGAGATTCGTGGAATAAAACGTGATGCAGTTTCATTTTGATGGGATTTCCCATCATCATCATCATCATCATCAGCCGAAAGACGTCCACTGCCGGACATGGGCCTCCCCCAAGTGTCGCCACATTGACCGGTCCCGTGCGACTCGTAGCCAGCGGAGTGATTTCCTATCAGCCATGGGACATCCCAGCAAATTTTCTATAAACTTTCATTCTGGATTAAACTCCTTTATGGATGAATTAAGAGATGTTCTTTGTCTTGTAAGAAGCACTTATGAAATTTTTTTCTTGACCCAACGGTTTACTCCGTGCGTTATCTGTTAGTTAATTTAAGATTTTAATAAATAGGAAGATGTGGTGATCAATGCTCTTGCCTTCTCTGTATGATAAGAGGCCTTTGCCCAGCAGTGGGACAGCTGTGGAACTCGCTGACTGCGTCTGTGTTCCCACCCACATTTAACCCGCCTGCCTTCAAAGCAAGAGTGAACAGGCATCTTCTGGGCATGCTCGTTCCATCATAGATCTCATCTACCGCTTTCCATCAGGCGTGATCGGGGTCAAGAGCAGGCCCATTTTGTAATAAAAAGAAATCAAAGAAGTTTGGTATTATTATTATAATAAAATATAATAAGTAGATTTGGGGCAAAGTTCCACGGCTCATCTTGACGCTGCCGTCACTACATGACACTGCTAGTAGAATAGTCGACATCGGCTAGGATGCCAAAAAGGAAAGAAAAGAGTTTTCAATACACTTCCTCGAAAACTGGTCCTTAACGCACTACGATTAGGTACAACATGGCATGTATTTCACACGCGTGCGATTTTTTCCTCTTTCCCGCACATGTGCGGGAATGAAAATTGCCACAGATAACTATACCTATACTTAGTCCAAATTGGTTCAATGCCTATAGTCTGAGGTGACTGTTTTTTTTTTTTGCAAAGCACTACGCGTCTTTACGTCATAAATATTTTTTGAATATTCAAATTGTGTTAATAAATAGAATATCATAGATAAACATGATTATTTAAAACTAACAGTTACTTTTATACACAAATTAACGTTTATTTGTGTTCTGAATTCAAAAATATAAAATAAATCTATTTTTTATATTAGGCTGTTTAACGGCTTCATACCATTGCCTCTCTTTCAACCTGGCGAGACCAAAGCGCGAAAAAAAATGAAAATTTAAATGATAGTTTCATAGTTCGTGACAAAAATAATATTCGTTATTTTATTTTATTTCTTCAAAAGTGTACCTATTGAAAAACGTCGTTTGATACACGTGGACATTTGTTATTGCAATTCTCGGCTCAAAAACACCCTCGCCTACGGCTCGAGTGTTATAATTCCGCCTCAATTGCAATAACAAACTTTCTCCACTTGTATCAAAATGTACTATTATTTATTCAAAAGGAAATTAAATAAACTGAAACTTATTGAAATTGAATGAAAATAGGCTATTATGGTTAGCTTTTAATGTAGGCTAAACTATGAACAGAAATGTTGTTTATAACCTTCTAGGCTTAAAACGACAGCAACGTTTGATAATACGCAAACGATTTCCATCGCGGGCAGGAAACGGTCCAGTGCTTAGTTTTCTCAAGAGAACATAGTGTAAATACTGTTTGTTTTCAATGATTGTGTTACAATAGAAATAACTACCCGATGATTAACCAATTGTTTTAAAAATAAAATAAAAATGGTTAATCTATTTATCTCTGTGAAACAAAACAGATGATCTTCTTGAATAGCTTGTGCGTGATTTGTCTCGTGTGACAAAAACATAAGTCGTGTTGGGATGTGTGTGTCTGTGTCGGAACCACTCTGACAGTTTGTCGGTTTTCCACATATGAATGCGCGCGCGACGCGTGCTTTGCGCGTCAGTAGTGCACGACAACGCGGCTTGCGCACGGCTTACAGCGCATACGCATATCTGCCGGGAAAACTCGTGCATCGTAGCGTTCGATTTTTGTAAATTAAAAAGTTGAATTAATTAGTAAAAGAAGTGTTGTTCTTGTTGGTTAGGAATTGAAAGTGTGTGTTTGACTTGGTTTTTATTTTTCGTTTTGCGTGTGCAACAAAATGCATTTTTGTCGATGACCTGTTGGTTAATTTTGCAACCATCTTAATTGTTACTTTCGATAGTTATAAAACCATCTAAAGTTTAAAACATTAAATCTAAAATGTCTTAATGTTTATTCAAACAAAACATGTTTATTTGCTGGCGCCACGAAAGCTTTCACAAAATCACTCATCCGTATTAGCGCTCGCTTCGAAGCGAATAATTTAATTTCCGTTAATATCTCTTATCGTCTACAATAATAATTATATTCTCCGCTAAGTGTTGTAACCATCGTGCATCGGTCAATGACAATCCCATGTTAATTTGATGGCTGTCAAAGTTGGTTGTTGAGTGGATTGCATGGTCTGCATGGCAACTGGAAAGTCCCGTACAGTCCGGATGCTTATAAGTACTAATCTTATCAGTTTCAAATAACAAACGAATATCAAAGGACAAGATATTAACGTTAAGATATGCAGTAAAACTGTTCTTAAGAAACTGTTAGGTAATAGTGGATTGCGGCTAATTTTCGTTGGTCGTACGATGTGTTGATTGTAACATGAAACTGCACTAAATGCAATGTATCTTTCCATTTAGTTGCTATTTATTTACGGCTTCCTGTTTTTAATTTCGTGTGAAGTTTTAGATGCAATTTGGATTAGGTAAATAAAAGTACCGTTATGTAGAACATTTGGAATGAGGAAAATACTGTGCTGAGATTTGAGCTACTGGGTAAGCACCCCATGCTTTCATTTCGTGATTCAGAGGAATCGTTGTAATTTTTAAAATTATGAAATAAAAGATGTGTATGTATGTATGGAAGTAGTGTTCTATAGTTTTTTGCTTTAATGTTTCAAAATAAGAATCTATAACAAAGTAAACAATACATACAATTTCTTTAGCCTACACGACCACAGAGTCCATAAATATTTGCTTACTTATTCGATCTAATAGGTAATAATACTCCAAAAAGTATGCAAATTCCCTCTCAAAAATAATAAACAAAACTGCAAATCCCAAGGAATCCCTTCAATTCCGGCTGAAAATTAACAGTGAGTACATCAATTAATGTCGGCGACAGTCCGTTGATCTTATTGTCTGATCGAAAACAATTTTTGGCCGCGTCATCCGCGACACTGCTTGTGTTAATTTTTCATTAAGAAATTATTAAAAGGCCGCTATAAAAGCTTCATCAGTGATCAACTAATTGGGGTTACTACAAGGTCGATTAACATCTGCTGTAGGGCTGTTAATACTGAGAACCGATACATATTTGCACTAATTAAGTCGCGAGTTAATAGGCTTCTTTTGGGTTAGCTCGTTCCATCGTCGATCTCAACCCCGTCCTCAGAATAAGATTGAAGTCAAGAATAGGCCCATTTATACAAAAAACATAGGGCCAATAGCACCATTGAAATTGAACGCGATCAGCTCATGAAAACCGCGTTTAAGAGCTGTCACAGTGTTGTCAATATTCAATTCAATTCATTTATTTTATTCTCTCTTCACAATATTGGTTTCCTTAGAAATTAACAAGTTTTAGACTAATGTTATGTTCCACCATTGGATGAGACTGGTGCCTGAAGTAGGTTTTCGAAGAAGCCTGTGTTATAGGTCACCAGGTAGGCAGGTGTGGTATTATTGTTCTGGAATACTGATATTGACAGCTTGGTTAGCCAGCAATGCAGTTTAGTTGTGGAGATTGCTTTCAATTTTATTGGTGTAATTCGTCCTTAGTGTTGTTATTTGTTTTAAAGTGAAGTGTGTATTACCAATTATGGTCTCATTAAAGGCTCTCTTATAAGTCGGTTTAATGGCGTAGTTATAAAGAATACACAATCTAGTGTCGATTAGCGTAAATCTTGACAAAATCTTCGCCAAAATTTACATATTGAAATATGTCATAGTGTCCTGACAGCCCTATGTGTTGATGTCTTCTATGTCCTCATGGACAGAGGACATCTTTATTTCAGACATATTACCATTCATCATCATTGTTATTCTCTGAAATTCGTAATGGAGCCGCTATTAACATGTCAATAGTACTTTGGTTTATGTTCTTTGACACACAGTTATTGTGGTCATGATCAATTAGACAAATATGCAGCTTCTATGATTAAAAAAACTCTTTATTTGTTCAGCATAAAAGTTTGTTTATGGTCAAACTTACCGACAATGAGCGGTGCAAAAAAAAATGCACCGGAAAATCGATCTTATTTTCTGAAAAATTATTCCCGGCAGTGAAAATTAGGGTATTAAACGATAACTGAATATTTGGTACGTTTGTTAGGAAAATATTTTCATTAAATATACATTAAAATTGTGTAGGTAGGGTGCACTTTTCTCCAGCAATGTTAGATATACTAGTCTGCCTCCTCATATTGTTATAGCTACCGAGTCCCACGTTATTTAGGACAGAGGTATCGTTTATTTCATGTAAATAATCCATGTGATTTCAGGACTGCCGGAAACCATAAATCTAGAATTACTGTAATCCAGGAGTTTCAGCAACTAGTTGAACTGAAATTCAACTAATCTAATTCTCAGAAATTTCTCGTTCAAAGATAATCGTGGTATGTGAATTAGTAAATCTGTCATGCTGAAATATTTATAACAAGCTAAGAGCTTTATGAGTAGCCAATGACAGAATTTACTTTAGCATCCTCTTCGCTTTGGTCACGTTAAAAGGTAAATGCACGGGTGCATACAGGCTGTTTCAAAATATCCTTTTATTTTCTGGCTGTCTCGCCTCCTAAAATATGATATTTAAAGGAAAAATAAGCGATTAGGCCAGTAAAGTGAATTAGCATATTATACGTTACTAACAAAGAAAATATAAAAAAAACCGGCCAAGTGCGAGTCGGACTCGCGCACGAAGGGTTCCGTACCAATTATTATAAAAAAATCACGTTTGTTGTATGGGAGCCCCCCTTAAATATTAATTTTATTCAGTTTTTAGTATTTGTTGTTATAGCGGCAACAGAAATACATCATCTGTGAAAATTTCAACTGTCTAGCTGTCGCGGTTCATGAGATACAGCCTGGTGACAGACAGACGGACAGACGGACAGACAGCGAAGTCTTAGTAATAGGGTTTTGTTTTTACCCTTTGGGTACGGAACCCTAAAAATACATTTTTGCAGCGTTAGCTACGAGTGTTATGTGTATCAGTAGGAGACCTAGATGTTTTGAATAAAATGTAACGTCACAAACTCAAACACATCCTGTATAATGTCATTTAATGACGCTTCTCGTCGAATCTGACGATGCATCCATTACTTGTTATGTTTAGTAGTGCTGGACGGTCGCCAATGTTGACATGGCGTTAATCCCGATTGTTTATACTCTGTTAACATAAATTACACATACATGTGTTAGGTAGTAAACATCTACGGCTTTCACGCTGGCTCATTGTTGTGGACATGTGTCACAATGTTATTGGAAATTAACTGCTTCATTGCAAGATGCAATTCTGGAGACCGCAAACCACAGAGGTAAAGTTGCCTAGTTGTAATTATACACCACACTAACACGATTAGTACTGTCTCGTTGGTCTAGTATGCGCACGCGCAACTAACAAACGGTCCTTGACGGTTCGGTTCCCGTGTCAGGCAAAGTGTTTTGGGTTTTTCCATCAGGAAGTTTTCAGTAGCAGCCATTGAGTCTGGATTTGTGGCCGGTTGATGGCAATAGGCTCGCCCGCTTTTGCATGGACTTAAACATAACTGGCGAAATGTGGGTGTACTATTAGATACACCTCTGTCTTACCCTTTGGGGATTACAGGCGTGATGTTATGGTATGTTATAGTAACACGTTTAGTTTCTATCTCTATAAAACCGCTGAGCTGCTGTCGATGGGTCAAATATGCCGTAAATTCGATGGAAAATGGGGACGAAAGCGCTGGAGTGGAGACCACAGTAGGTCGGTGGAATGTGGGAAGACAACCCACTAGGTAGACATACGACAATTTCATTAAAGCGGCCGGAAAATACTGGATAGTCATGACTCAAAACTGCCAAAAATTGAGAGATTTGGAAAATACCAATAAGTGGCCAAAGGTGAAACTTTCGCTTGTTGCTATTTTTATAGAATTACTTGGAATTATACCTTAAATATGTCATCGCTTCCAATCAAACTCAAACTCAAAGCATTTATGTCAATTAGACCATTACGGCACTTATAAATGTCAAAAATTAAAAAAAAAAAAACAAATCTATAGTCAGTCACAAGGCATAAAAATTTGAGAAAGTATAATAGTTGCCCAATTTGTTGTGTTTATAGTTACAACAGCAAAATAATGTTGTAAAGCCAATTAATTTCAAATAAATAGGTGTGGTCTTGTCAAACAGTTTCTAGTTCTGAAACGAAATAACATGATATATACATAATTGATTAGTCATAAATCGTTCGTATAATTTAATTTATTACTTAAAATATACATCGGTAAGCGGTACGTATGAAGATTGAAGACGGTTTATGGTTGTTCGATCGTAAAAACATGATAAATGGAATAGTGTTGCCTCTACATTTAATATCTTTGTCAATGTTTTTATATAAAACCTTTTCCTCATCTAAGGGCATACAGATTAGTTCAATTCAAAAGATCAAATGCTCAGAAAGCAAACAGAAAAAAATGCCCATTTATCTTAACTATCTGAGGTTCTAAAATTTTATGTGCCAGCGTCAGCTCGACAAATATCATTATAACAATAATTGAAATATTTAGTGGCGACACGCGACCAAATCGGGGTTAAATAGGTACAGTGTTCCACTAGATTTATGGCCTTAAAACATGTCACAGACAATAAAAAGTTAAACGACTTTAAAATAAAAATTACACGCTGACCATAGTTAGGGTGGCGTCTCCTGATCTATGGTTAATTTGTTTCATTTGAAAATGGAATAGATAGGGTACACCTACACCATTCAATTGGAAATGTCCTGTAGTTCTGACGTCAGAGCCAGATCCATCTTAACGTTATCCTATTACACGGATGATTCAGATTAATAAAGAATATTTTCTGCAACGATGAACTCACTATTGCTCATAGATAAAATTGGCATCATGTGTGTTCAGCAGCAAAAACCGATTACATCTTAATTCAAGGTCATTCGAGTGCATTCTTCATTTTGTGTTCTGACGCAAGATAGCACTTGTTGCAGATAAATCGTAAAAACATGATTGATTCTAGGAAATTATGATGTTGTATTAAGTGGTGGATACCATTAGCTTTAATCAGTCATCTATAGTTTGAAGCAGCTGAAACGGTTCAGTCTTTAATGCATTTTTCGTCGCTAATGTCATATGATTGCAACAAAGTGTTGTGTGACCCACATTTTAATTTGGTAGGTGGCATATGTGACCGTTTTAATGAGTACATTGTTACAGCTCTGACTAAGACTTATAATTTCAGTTCTTTCCCAAAAATAGTAAATCTAGGCTGCCTCTATTGTACTCTAGTATAAGGCGAACTACCATCTGTTGGATTCGATTGTTATCACAGATCATTTAGGTAATATACACTCACTGCCTTTCAAAACAATGGTCTTTAAAATCTTAATGGGACGTTAAATAAGCTGGATGATAGGTTTCACGAAGTTTATATACCAGGCATATGCTAGCACCATTTTTCAAACCGAATTTCCGCTGACCCCACCAGTGGGGCCAAGGACGGGTGGGGTCAACGGGAATACACCATAGTACATTTTGATACAAGTGGAGAAAGTTTGTTATTGCAATCGAGGCGGAATTATAAAACCCGAGCCGCAGGCGAGGGTGTTTTTGAGCCGAGAATTGCAATAACAAATGTCCACGTGTATCAAACGACGTTTTTCAATACACTTTTGAAGAAATAAAATAAAATAACGAATAATATTTTTGTCACGAACTATGAAACTATGATTTAAATTTTCTTTTTTTTTCGCGCTTTGGTCTCGCCAGGTTGAAAGAGAGGCAATGGTATGAAGCCGCTAAACAGCCTAATATAAAAATAGATTTATTTTATATTTTTGAATTCAGAACACAAATAAATGTTAAATTGTGTATAAAAGTAACTATTAGTTTTAAATAATCATGTTTATCCATGATATTCTATTTATAAACACAATTTGAATATTCAAAAAATATATATGCCGTAAAGACGCGTAGTGCTTTGCAAAAATTAAAAAAAAAACATTCACCTCAGACTATAGGCATTGAACCAATTTGGACTAAGTATAGGTATAGTTATCTGTGGCAATACGCGTGTGAAATACATTGCATGTTGTACCTAATCGTAGTGCGTTAAGGACCAGTTTTCGAGGAAGTGTATTGAAAAATATTTTTCGTGCGATTTTTTCCACTTTCCCGCACGTGTGCGGGAATGAAAATTACCACAGATAACTATACCTATAATTAGTCCAAATTGTTTCAATGTAAATTTAAAAAAAAAAACATTCACCTCAGACTATAGAGTCAGAGGTGAATGTTTTTTTTTTAATTTTTGCAAAGCACTACGCGTCTTTACGGCATATTTTTTTTTGAAAATTCAAATTGTTGTTTATAAATAGAATATCATAGATAAACATGATTATTTAAAACTAATAGTTACTTTTGCACACAAATTAACATTTATTTGTGTTCTGAATTCAAAAATATAAAATAAATCTATTTTTTATATTATGCTGTTTAACGGCTTCATACCATTGCCTCTCCTTCAACCTGGCGAAACTAAAGCGCGAAAAAAAAAAGAAAATTAAAATCATAGTTTCATAGTTCGTGACAAAAATATTTTTCGTTATTTTATTTTATTTCTTCAAAAGTGTATTGAAAAACGTCGTTTGATACACGTGGATATTTGTTATTGCAATTCTCGGCTCACAAACACCCTCGCCTACGGCTCGGGTGTTATAATTCCGCCTCGAATACAATAACAAACTTTCTCCACTTGTATCAAAATGTACTATTATTTCATATAGGCCTATATGGGCACATATAAAACGTAGACAAAATTAAGGTGCACGGTTCGGGTTGGTCGTTTCCTATCAAGAAGAACCGGCAAGAAACTCCATGGTTAACTCTTTTTTTTTTTTTGGTTTAGCACTTTTTAATCCATAAGAAGAACAAGTGTTTTGAAACGAAGATGTTCTATGTACGTTGAGTCAGTGCTCCATTGATAAATCGAATCTGTGAATATGTCATAATATTGGTATTACGTATCGCACTTAGTGGATATCAGTTTACGGTGAATAACAGCCCGGGTACGGTGTAACGTCTTTCACGAAAGCCACTTCAAACTGAGTTGTCATCAATTTGTTGTTCACTATGCTTACATAATCGAAATAATATAATTATCGATACGAAAGCGTCTGTCAAAATGAGTTACGGTGACTATCAGCCACGATGACAACCAATGACGTCATATTTGATTGCGACTGGTCATACTTACTACGAAACTAACCTTTTGACATTTATTTGATGGACACTGAGCCCAGTTACTATCATTTCGAGCTGTCAAAAGAGATACGTAATAGGCCTGCTGATCCAACTTACTACGGTCGTATGTATCTGTCAATGTGGTTTCAGGCATCTTAAAGACTGACTTTCAATACCTTTAGGAAGCTGAATGAATTCTCTACTTTGTAGTTCCTATTCAGGCTATTCATACAACTATCTAGAAAGTAACCTAGACGAGAGAGCCTAGCCGCAACAAAGTGTTCAGTGATACGTTAGATTTGATAGATGGCATAGCTGAGCCAGTGACCGTATTGTAGTAACATTTAGTACAAAATGCACGTTGTTCACAGTTACCTTCATGAAAGGCGGCGCGAAAGCTTGGCGCCTCGCCACCGCGCACCGGCTTCTTTACGATCCCTGCGATACAGGTTTAATATATACCGTGCTCCGTATGCATGGGAAACTTATAAAACTCGACCACTTGGACTACTATAGGACGGGATATGTTCTACATAAACATACTTACAAACCTACGCAAAAGGTGTTGTTCCACTATCTTTAAATTCATGTAAAACGATCCGTGTTTTATCCTTTAATCCTATGCTCAAAAGTTATCCAACCATCTCTAGCGGAAAGCCATAAGTACGAACCAAAAGCAATAACACTATTTCTAGATTTTCTAGTTCCCTCTGCCTCAGTTGCTTACCTGTAATCGTATTTAGATTGTATCTGCTAATAATCTCCTCTACTAAATACAATCTATGCTAAAGATCAACTGTCGTGCAATGTTCCACGGATAAATATAAATGAGAATAAAATTCATGAATGTAAATGTTGCTGTGGATAGAATGGTATTATCTTGAAATACAGGAAAATGCAAAATCCGACTTATGCAAAGTTTAAATACAGAGTTATGACGAATGCAAATAAGTTACGATGTCGAAGTGAATGCAGGACGTTGTGTGTAGTGGCGGGTTTGACAGAAAGCCATCATATAAAGATATCAACGTGGATTTGGCTAGTACTCGTTTAAAATTCAATTCAACTCACTAGTCGAGATCAAAGCGGCCGTAACTCTTGCCAGCGCGTACTGCTAACAGTAAAGTAATCATTACCAGGAGCACCGATAATAATTACTTTATTTAAATATCTCGGCGACTTTTGGCTCGTCTCTCCGCGGCTTAACCTTCATGGATATTAATTTAATTTATGACGCGAATTGTTATGTTCCATTTATTTTACGCATGTTTTGGTTTAATAAATATTTTGACGTGACTGTTTATTTAAATGTGGACCTTTAAGACCTGGACACAAGTGAGATAATCCCGTCATAAGTAGAAATAAAGTGTTACATTGAGTACTTTGTTTGCAGAGCTTTAGTATCAAAATAATTATGCTATTCCATCTGAATCATACGACTTGATGTTTTATGAGTGTAGGTATAACAGACTGTTGACATACATTGGTAATTTTACTAGTCGTAAAATTATAAAGCCGACTAATTTTAATTATCCAATAAGTTAAATGTTACACTTCTAACCAACCATATGGCATCTGAAAATTATGCATCGAATCGTTTGTTACGCAGCAAATTAATCTAGTTTTGAATTTCAACATGTGTCATTGAAAATGATAGACATCCATCAAGTGTGCCAGAAAGATCATCAGAAAGATCATCTGCGTGTGAATATCAGCGCTATCTAACTTATCTTGGGCACGTCGAAGGCAACACAACATGCGGTCTACTTCCGCTCTAGTTTTCGTTCTCTTCGCCTTCGTAAGTATACAGTTTACCTCTATATTTTTTGTTTACTAACCTAGGTATACATCCAGTGACGCAAAATTCATAGATTAGCAGTAAACCGCCTAGAGCCATATATCATGATGGATTACCTTAATAATTAACGTTAACTAACACACTAATATGACAGCCCACTAGCCCCGCCAAGCGGAGTTTATTACATTTGTGAGTAAACTTTATATAAACGATCTCGTTCAATGAGCAAGTCGAGAAGTCAAGATATAATCAGTGCAGTCCAAGAAAGGAGGTTGTGTGTATTAATTGATTTATAAGAACACATTACGGCCAATTAAAGTTTTCTGACCAATTACATGGACAGTTTATGGTCTCGTCGCTTCTATTATGTAAAGTTGTGAACTGACGTTATTTCACTTGTCGAGTTCTGTGGCAGCGCGCATTTGTTTTGTTAGAAAAGTCAAGATCGTAACGCCCACGCTTCATTAGTTAAACTACTGAATCCTCCATTTACACTTCATCCGTGTGTAATTAATCCCACTCTACTGTTGCTGAACTGTGTTAAATGTTGTTTTTATAACTTTCTGAACGG
Organism: Xestia xanthographa; assembly: GCA_905147715.2. Lineage (NCBI taxonomy): Eukaryota > Metazoa > Arthropoda > Insecta > Lepidoptera > Noctuidae > Xestia > Xestia xanthographa. Next base: position 16,284,029 of record LR990650.1, on the reverse strand, counting down.
ACAGGCTTGTTTGGTGCGCAGATGTCGGGTGCGCGGGTCAATTGTTTGTCACTGCACAGTGTAGCAACTTGTTCAGTAATCACTGGCGCATAAAACACAGTTCAAAGCCGACGGTTACCGCTCACTGACAGGTGATTCGTTAACTCGCGCTTAATCCTAATTAATAGACTATTAGTGGACGTTTTCAATTACCACTTGGAATGATTTATAAGAACCATACACTAAGTATTCGCTGATTAATGTCCGTGGCTGTATTGTGATCACATTCATAAGTAGGATTAATGTTTTGAAAGCCTATTAATTATTTATCAATGTTTCTGGAAATTAAAATAACATGAGCTGTCAAAATATTTTGGTATGCGTCTGGTTTTAATTTCAATCTATTTTATTATTTAAATGTGAAAAACATTTTTTATTGCCACATTAGTAAGCAATTTAGCATCGATCGCTCTCATTTATTTGTTATTTTACGGTTCTCCGCGTGTTATTAGCAAATTGGCGTCGCTTTGACATAAATTGGTATTTTCAACGTCCACTTAGTTTCGTATAAAGGCATTAACGGCAAATAAAAGCACAAACGAAGCTTTTAAGGACTCGCTTGAGTGTGACATTATGGAAAGCGGGAAACCGACGTCTTGTTAGCAAGTTATCGGAGACGCAGAATTAGGAGGCAATGAATGTCGTTAGTGTTGGACCTTTTATGCAGCATCAACATAAATTTGTTGAGTGCTCAATTACCTTGCATTTGTTCACGTTTGGGTGCAAGCCAACGTATAAGAAGTAAACGTGGGTGGAAACAGATACCCTGATATACGAGTATTTGTTACTCATTGAATTAATTTAGAATGCCGAGAGATATTTAGAATTAGAGGAAACCGATATGTCCTAGAACCAAAAAAATCGAAGACATGTGACATCTACCAATCCGCACTGGGCCTGCGTGGTGGATTATAGCCCATTCCTCTCATTGAGAGGAGGCCTGTGTCCCAGCAGTGGGAACATTAATAGGCTGATGATGATGATGATGATGATGGCTCTAAAAGAGACGTAAATTATTATTTTGTTGGTTGCTTCCTTATGACCATAACGATTCCAAAGTCATTCACTGGATAATTTGATTGTATAATACAATTTACAATATTTTCTGAATGACTCATTTCTCGTATCGAAAGACCATAATTAAGCTCTACAAACGTGTGTAAAACCACAAAATGCCACAAATAGAAGACATTGATTCTTATTATGATCCTTTTACGCGATAAAATGTTAATAAAGACAGTTTACCCGTAAGTGGTTTGGCGCATACAGGACTGTAATAGGACCTGGTGCTATAACGGGCATTTTGTGTGACTTGAGTATGTGGTCCAATAAGTGCGACAATACGCGAGTGTCAATAATATGTAGATAATATTACTTGGAAGTGAGGAATTTACTACAGTCTGTTGTTTTTGTATCTCTTTCGTATTTAAATAGGTGATGTTATAATAGAGTAGAATGAGTAAGAATAAAATGCACGGTGCATTTTATCATAATAAAGCTTGTTTTATGAGAAAATATGCTGAGCGTTTCTTGATGAAGCGAACTATGCTAACGAAGTTTTATTAACTGTTTTTTTTTTTGTCCCGGAAAGAGTTATTTTCTTGCTTCTCAAATTATTAACGAAGCCATAGATATAATTTTTTCCTATTACTTTTTAAAAAGCTAATCCCTAATCTCAATTTATTTATAGGGTCAAATGATTCACACCAATCAGTTTCAACATGGTATCAACAACATTTCAATTGAGGAATATAAACATGTTTCCACCTCGATAAGATAGTATCCATTAGCTCAATATTTTCATCTGACTCAGACTTTCCAATCGCCTCGTTAGAATTCCTAATCAGCATCGTAAATCGTACTTTGTTGGTGAACAATGTGTGTACTGTCGTCAAAGCAGATGAGTGTCCAGGCTAACAGCTGTCACTACTTTTTGGGCCATCATTAGTGTAACATCCGATCCAATCAATAAACATGAACAACAACAAAAAGAGAACAACAACACTCTTTGGTCGAGTGGTCGCAAGCGCTCGGTTCGATTCTCGGGTCGAGCACCGGGTTATTTATCATGGCATACAATTAACGAACCACCAGCTTTAGCAAAATTTAACGGCAAAAAAATCACTTTTGATTGCCAAAATTAGTAAATGATCACGAAAATTAATCCCAATTTTATAGTGAAATTTGAACCAAAAAAAATGTTTTTTTTTGTTAATGACCACCAGAAATTGAACTGTTATGCTCTTGTATCCGAGGCGTGGGAGATCCGGTTGACTTAAGAATGGTTTATAAAAAATAACCACGAAGGGTATGGCGGGGTCTATTTGTTCACTTCGCTCGCTTATTCGACCCCACCATACCCTTCTAACCTAATCCATCCGTGTCGGGGTGCCCCAAGTCGGCTTAGGCAAACTTAGTTTGTTATCAACCACCTCATTAAAATTTGGTGCTCAATTTACTAAATTTGGCGATCAATTGATATTTTAGGTGATGTGCTGTTATTGGTCACAACGTTATTTTATGGTGGTCATTATATTTTCCCCCATTTATCATCACGTCACACATCACGCCTGTGATCCCCGAAGGATTACGCAGTCTAACTGTCTCTAATAGTACCCACATTTCACCAGTTATGTTTAAGTCCCAATAGGGGTAGTGGGGGTCAGTAGTCATGCTTGCAACACAAAAAGATAGATGCAGTCAAACGCACACTGACTACTTAGCTGATATAATAATATTACAACAACTCATCAATTTGACTGGCACTGTGGCAAATGATTAAATATAGTCGGGGGTGAGAGCTCGTTTAGTCTTTTGTTACAAAAAATCTCAGCGTAATCGCTGTACATACATAAAAAAAAACAATCGAATTGAGAACCTCCTCCTTTTTGAAGTCGCTTAAAAACCCAGTACACTCGCAAGAACAATGGACCTACTGAAACTAGCTTCTGCTCAACGTTGTTCATGTTTTTTTAACCGACTTTTTAAAAATGAGGAAGGGTGTCGATGGCAGTAAAGTCAATGAAACAAAAACAGTCGCCTACTTCCGAAAGTAAAGTTATTTTTGTTTTAATGGAAGTCGGTTATTGTTTTGCCATTTTTTTTTCAATATTCTTTTGTTTTACTTAGTGGAATATTGATATCTTGTGGCGTACGACATTTGATTAGCTTTCTATCAGTGAAAGAATGATTTGAAATCGGATCAGTACTTCTAAATATTACAAAACATTATATTATACGTATTATACTATCAAAATTATATTTATCAAACTTATCAAAATATTATGTATTATTTTAATGCCTTACAGTGTTCATAGGTGCAGATGTTATATATTATCTTTCACCTGTTAGCCAAACACCTTTGTCAACTGTACAAGAAGAAATTGAGTGTTGTGGACATCGACGAACAATGCATCGTAGAGCGAACTATTACGATCATGAACCATTGTGTTACGATTGTCCTCACTGAACATCTCGGTCTTAAAGTATAAGTAAATTACTTTGTTCCTACTTGTCTTACTATCGAGATTAGATCGTCGACTACTTAAATAGGCAGAGTGTTTTGTGGTTTAGCTTTACGACTAAGATGCCATGAAATAGATTAGTGGTCAAAACAAAAACCCAGCACATGTCTCACGAAAGTTTTCTGATCAAAAGTGATTATTCTACTGGTTGTAAAGGGAAAATGTTTTTAAAAAAAATTCTAAATTCTCGCAAAATTTTTCGCTGGGAAATTATGTTCTTTTTTGGTATGAAAAATCACGTTTTACGGTTAGGCTCAATATGTTGCCCTTGAAACATTGTGGTATTTAACGTAAAGTTATAACTATTTAAAACCTGATTTATAATTAAACGTGTTAAAAAGTTCTTCAATATCTCCGTAACTACCAGGTTCCCACAGGTATGGTCCAGAACAAAAAAAATATCGCAATGACGGGGAAGACCACGTTCCTCTCGGCTTTGTTAGGGTCTTTTTATACCCTTCATGAAACCCGTATTGAAAAAAAAACCTACTGATATAGAATCAATTTAGAATAGAATAGAATAAATTTATTGAATCATTGTTACAATCATTTTCTTAACCTAACTTAGCACTATGACAAAATCGTAACGAGTAAAATTTTAACATTAATATTTAGAAAACAGAGGTCCCTAAACTAGGCTGCGCCTGTATCTTGGGGGCCCCGGAGTTGCGTTTACTTAAAATTATTGTTGATGTGATACATGCGAGGTAAGTAGGTAAATGAGAAATACCTTTTTACAAAAATAGAATGATATTACATTAATAAAAAAATATTTATAAGAATTGTGTCTAATGTCGTGTCACGTGTGAGAGTGAATGTGTGTGTGTGTGTGTGAATGCGTGTGTGTGAGTGTACATGCATGTATGTGTGAGTGTATGTGTGTGTATGTTTGCAAATGTGTGGATTATTTTATTGTTTATAGTTTAATTAACTTAAAATCTCTTCTGTCTCTTCATATGTCAGTTGGGCACACCATTTTGTAATGTTTTTTTTTGCAAGATAATTTGCTCATGTCTTTAATGTCACAGCTTTTGCTGACTCTATTATAAATATGTATATGCGAGTAAAACGGGCAACGTCTGGCTAAGAGGCTATTTGCTTCGGGAAGGGGAATGTTTAGGACACGTTTAGAGATAAGTTAATCAAAATCCGATCTATTTTTCAGTGTTTTGTGAACAAGTAATGTTGCCTTTAGGATAAATAATTGATATATTGAGATGAGAGAACATCCAGGGCCCACAATTCATTAAGGCGGCTCCCCGAGCAAATGACCTTGAGCGAGCAGTTTTTTGGAGCCTACTCCGCTTTATCCAAAAGAAATACCAACTAATAAAAAATACATGAAATTACTACATATTCTTGACTCCAAAACTGTCGTTTCTTTTTTTTCTTAAGTTGCTTATTGTTTAATAAATACCCTCACAACGAAACCACAGAAATGAGAAATAATGATTTATAAAATGCTACTCCTCGTAAAGTAACCATTATTTTGATTTGCTACTTATACTAATGGATAGACAATTTAATAATGAACATAATATTGTCGTTTTATTTTTTCCAAAAGACGTAAATTTGATTTTATAAAGAACTAGCTGTTGCCCGCGGCTTCGCCCGCGTAAAGTTCGGTAACTGTCCCACTGAATCATACTAAAGGGATAAATAGTGTCCTACATGTGAATCCAGGTTATAAACTATCGATGTGCCAAATTTCATAATCATCACAACCACCATCTCTGTCACAACCACCATTATTATCACAATCACCATCACTATCAAAACCAACATCAATATCACAATCATTATCACAATCACCATCACTATTTCAGTCACCATCACCATCACAAACACCAACACAATCACCATCACAATCACAGTCACCATCAATATCACCATCATTATCACAATCACCATCACAATCACCATCACAATCACCATCACAATCACCATCACAATCACCATCACAATCACCATCATAATCACCATCACAATCACCATCACCATCACCATCACAATCACTATCAAAATCACCATCACAATCACAATCACCATAACAATCACCATCATCGTTATCTCAATCATTATCACAATCGCCATCACAATCGCCATCACAATCACCATCACAATCACCATCATCACAATCATTCACTATCACAATCACACTATCACAATCACCATCACCATCACAATCACCATCACAATCACCATCACAATCACCATCACAATCACCATCACAATCACCATCACAATCACCATCATAATCACCATCACAATCACCATCACCATCACAATCACTATCAAAATCACCATCACAATCACAATCACCATAACAATCACCATCATCGTTATCTCAATCATTATCACAATCGCCATCACAATCGCCATCACAATCACCATCACAATCACCATCATCACAATCATTCACTATCACAATCACACTATCACAATCACCATCACCATCACAATCACCATCACAATCACCATCACAATCACCATCGCGATCACCATCACGATCACCATCACGATCACCATCACAATCACCATCAATGTTGAATGATCACAACCGTTTCAAGGTTCCATCTATCTCTATACCAAAATTCATTTAGTAGGGATATACGATACACAACTGCACTCTGCGTTTCCACCCGTATAATTCCGGGATCGGGATCGGGATCTGGATAAAAAGTACCCTATGTCCTTTCCCAGGGTTCCATCTATCTCTATACCAAAATTCATCAAAATCGGTTCAGCGGTTTAGGCGTGAAAAGGTAACAGACAGACAGACAGACAGACAGAGTTACTTTCGCATTTATAATATTAGTAGGGATAAAAACCACTCATTTCGCACAATTCGGCCTGCAGTGACTGACGTAACAACCATTTCGTAGTGCAAGCTGATTAGAACTTTATTCTAACAGTATTTCAAACGAAGTTTGAACCACCACAAATAGAGTTGCTAATCTTGCTCGGGGTACCGCCTTAATATACATTATTACACTTAGCCAACTGCACTCTGCCCTTGATCGAAAAGGTACTGACCATACGCAGTTTGATAATCCTAACTTGCTACCCTGAATACTAATCCTGTTCGTGATTGACAGCAATGCTATTGGTATAAGTGTGGATACCTCAGCGATTGCCCAATTCATTACCTTACATATTTGTATAACGTGTCGGCCACACTATACCTTTTTTTGTAAGCGGATGGTATTGGAAAAGGGATTATTGGGAACTGCGTATTCATTTGCTAAGCACTTCTGCTATTAATATGATATCATTAAGTTCTTAAGCTTTGCCCACATTAAGTCCCAGACCTCTGGTGCTAGGCAACTTAACTGGGCTAATTCCAGTTGCAAACGTTTCTTTGAGCCGATTGGCCAGTACTGCTTGAAATGAAGGAAAGTGGAAAAAAATATTTTTCTTTCGTTGACCAAAACCATTCGCCGTTGGACCTGTCTGTACCTACTCATACTCACTGATTACATTTGGGAAATTTGGTGATGGAACCGAACAGTTTATCTGGGACTCAACGATCTTCAATGTTTCGGCGCTATGCTGGTGGTCGCCACTGCCTTACAGGAGTTACAGGGGTTGAGGATAGTGTAGCAGGCTTTTATAAACATCCTCTGGAATCTCCCGGAATCTCACGAACTTGCCATCCAGAATATTTAATTTAGCTTATTTCTCCAGGCGGTGGGTCGCGAGGGCGTGCTGTCGTCGGCGGCGTCGCGCGAACTGCGTTGCGGTCGGCGCCTGGTGTCGGGGCTGTTCTCCCGGCCGCGTTTGCCACTGGGATACTCCTACGTCACTACCGTGCCGCGTGGTGCCTGCCGACTCAACATCTCCGAGATCATGCCAAGCGAGAACTATATAGGTTTGTAGTGTACAGGTGGACAAGACATGACGACTCCAGACAAATGGTGAAAAAATAAATTAATGAGCAAGAACAGCAAGAGATGGAGACCCGTCCACACGGTGATGAGTAATGCAAAAAGTTATTGGGATTACACGTAAACATAGCACTACAGCTATCATCTTTCTACCATTGTCCCATGTTTCTTAAGGTCAGTCCAGCATGAAACTCCATTTGATCCAAAAATTTAACACCAAACAGCGATTAACACTGTGTGAACGGCGGACATCGAGGACAATAGTCATGGCAAAACACCGCGATGATGAGAAAGCAAAAAGCGTGAGATGAAGATGTTAATGATATATTTTAAGACACCTGCTTTACCCCAGAACATGTCGGGACCGCAACTGCACGAAACAGGTGTAACTGTTAGCGATAATGATCACACGCCGCTAATATAGCAAACATTGTTAGTTTAAAATCACTCAGACTAGTCAGACCCAAACATTAATCAGAAACTTGTTGAAAAAAAAATACTACAAATGATGAATGGAGGTTACCTATTTCCTAGACATTTTATTTACCATTCCACAAAGCGAATAGTCCTTTGATAAAGGCTAATGGGCCGTGAGGTTGGTCACTTATCAATCAGCATTGTAGACGGAGTGGTCTGTAAATCATTTGAGATCATCTGCTATAGGTACTATGGTACCAACGCCCACTTTGTTTGATGCCAATATGAATGGAACTTTGCCTCGGCTTTTAATATGATGCAAAATCAATTTGGAACTTTGTTGACGGTTAGTTTACAATACGCCAATCCGAGTAATTAATGTATGTGGTACTGAGTTTGTTGTTAAACATCTGCGAGAAGATGTAAATAGAGGTGTAAGTTATAAATTGATTTTCGATCAAATCAAAGGTAGTGCTGCTTACTTAGTGTTTGACTTTAAAATGTCGGGTGCACTTACAGCTCTGAAGATATCTAACGGCTCGTACATAATGAACGGTGAGTTCGCGGTATCGGCAGCCGGCACGTACGAGGCGGCGGGCGCACGCTTCGTGTACTCGCGACAGGGCTCGCTCGACAACGTCGTAGCACACGGGCCCATACACAACCCCATCGACATAATGGTAAATACACAGAGCGAAGAACAGATGTCTCCGCAAATATGCAAATTATTGCCACGAAGTCAGCACATTTTAAAAAGCGCAGCGCATTTTTTTTTTTTATAATATTAGCTAGTCCATATATGTGAGTGGTTGACCAAAAAGGGACCTGGAGGGATTGGAAACCGTTTTTTTTTTTTTTTGAATTTTTTAATCTGTGGTCTTTTAGCTTTGTTTTGGTCTAACCTATTTACTCGAAATCAATTATTTTCCCTTGAGGTCCCTTTTTGGTCAACCACTCACATATTTTGACCGTGCGTCAAATAATTTAAACACTGATGGGTCTAGAATCATGTGCTGAATTCTTGGTAACAGTTTGCGCACACCTTGTATACCTTCAAAAACATCTCAATTCATTAAAGTAAACAATAAAACAAATATATTACTCCCGAACAACTTAGATCGTAGCAATACCAATTTATTGCTAATATAAATTTCTCAATAATCTATTACAGGCAAATCGAAAACAAATAAATGAATCTTTACTTTCCAGATACTTTATACTCAACCGAATCCAAGTATAAAATATGAGTATTTCACGGAATCACTACCTGGCGAAGTGGAAAGTGAAGCTGTAACGAAAATAAACTTTGTTGAAGTAACTCCAAAATCAACCTCGAAGCATTTTCGAAGACATCATAGTTATGAAGTTTTCTCGAGGCCCACTATTGCTGCACCTAAGGAGCCAGAAATGAGCATTAGTCTTGAAGATGACATAAATACAGATGTTGTGGTCTTGAATAGGAAGTTTATGTGGAAGATAATGTCTTATTCCCAGTGCACTAGGACCTGTGGTGGAGGCATACAAGTAAGTCATAATTTACGGTTGGTTTACCGGTCCTGCCTTGTGATCTCTAGCGGAATATTGGCCTGGCCATATAACGCGAGGGATCATGTTGGAAATACTGGCCATAAAATACACTAGACACAGTAACTTTGGCCTAAATGCTGCCAATCGGACAATGAGGCGTCTAGTCTGTCTGACCGATAAATACCTAATTGAAATCAATCTGCAGCAATGCTTTATGACTGGAACGGTTAGCTAGCGGAACGTTTTTCGGGGCAATTGGTAATGTGATGCTAATTTTTCCACGAACCTATGTACTTTCCTTGAGTTTTTTCAAAGACTTCTGAATATTACTAAAGGATTTACAATAGTTAACAAGTCAATTAGTTGTCATTTAAATAACCTTTCTGCACATTTATAGGCATTCATATAAGACAAAAAGGACTAACAATAAAAAATACACACGTAGAGGAAGTCATTTATCTCAACAATATCCGCATTAAATTATACACGGATGAGGGGGCTAGCAAAAATTTGTTTCATGGCTTTTCTACAGGCATCCGAATCTTTGGGGACATTTTGGACTACAACCACAATATTTTTCAGCTCGGCAAGTACCGTTGCGTGGAAGCACACGGAAAGAATCGTGAGGTGTCTGCAGTGCACTGTTCTGGGACCGCTCCTGTTCCGCGTCGCCGCCGGTGTGCTGGCATGCCCTGTCCACCGCGCTGGAGAGCTGCTGCCTGGTCCAGTTGTCCTAGGTGTGGACCTGCTACTAGGACCAGGATTGTTGGCTGTGTGCAGGACCATTCTAGAGGCATTACTAAGGTACATTGGAGATTAATTCTAAGAAACTGTAACTAAATCTGTGATGAAGATATTGATTGTATTAGGGAACCATCGCCACACGCTAACATTACTATGTAACAAAATTCCGTGAATCAATAATGTTTAAAATGGCTTTTCAAGAAAAATTGCAAATTATGATTTTGTTTATCGTCAGTTTTAACATTATTGTATTCCACTCAACAGAAATATTAACCAACACGCTTTCTATTTAGATCAGCGACCAAAAATGCCCTCCATCGAAGCCTCCAACATCAGAAAAATGCAACATTCCCGACTGTGACAAACCAGCCGGGGGTGAAGTCAGACAGATCTCGTCAAAACGTGTTACAAGACCACATACTGACACCTTCAGAGAGGGACCTGTGTACACTGTGACAGTTAATAACACGGAACAGGATGTTGGACCAGAATATTCATTTAGTGCTGCCGCTGGATGGCTTTATACTGAATGGTCTGAGGTAAGTTCTAGGTGTATATACTACATCAGCCCATAACGTCCACTGCTGGACATAAGCTTCTCCAATGATGGGAGGATTTGCCGTAATCTCCACGCTTGGCAGGCGGATTGGAGATTGCAGTGATGAAAGACTAACAGAAAACGCTGCTGCCCACTCTCTGGTCTACGGAGGCGCACGGTGTTCTGCCTCAGACATTACACCCCGTGAGTGCAATGGGTTGGTTCTATTCTACTCTGCCGGATACCACACGGCTTAGGTGTATATAAGTTTTAGGTTTTCTCTACAAAAGCGTGCTCCACCCTAGGCCTCGTCATGGCGCCACATCAAACGAGTTGCGGGCAAACTCAATATTTTTTTGCGTAAAAATAAGTTCTAGGTGGATTCTGCGAGAGCAGCGATGGCCCAGTGGTGGCGGCCCCGACTTACGAACAGTAAGTCGTGGTTTCGAACCCAGACAGGATCATTACTTTGTGTATTTTATTTCATCACAATTGCTTTCAAAACGGTGAAGGAAAACATCGTGAGGAAACCGGCATATCCTAGAACCAAAAATACGAAGACATGTGACATCTACCAATCCACACTGGGTGGTGGATTATAGCCCATTCCCTCTCATTGAGAGGAGGCCGTGTCCCAGCAGTGGGAACATTAAAGGCTGATTATGATGATGGGTTCTGGGATCTAGGTGGGAGTGGAGTAGTAGTATTCTTCAAATGCTGTCTCTCTGTCGCACCCACTCTGCTATAGCGTCGTATTTTTATTATTATTTCAGCCGAAAGACGTCCACTGCTGGACATGGACCTCCCCTATAGCGTCGTATAATACACGCGAACTATTACTACCTAATTAAAAACCATGCTTGTACCAGTACAGTATGCCAGTAGGTGCGGTACAAAGGCCCTACCTACTCCCTAACGCTTCGTCCGTAGGTTCGGATCTATTCGTCTCTCTCACTCGCACTCATCTGCAGACGTGCGCGACAGAGACGGATAGATCCAATTATACGGACGAAGCGTTAGGGAGTAGTGCCTCTGTCTTCGGTCAGACGTTCGTCTGTCAGATCTTTTAGTTTCTTGAACGAAGGTATTGTACTAAAAGGTACTACATGTATCTTCTCCCATGTTGAAAATTTAGAAACCCATAATTACTCCTGTGCAGTTGGCGTTATAACGTTCTAAGTATGGTGAATATTTATCCATTGAAAAGTATAGAGATGAATTTAATGGGTCTCTAACAAAAGGTTTCTACATAAAAACTCTAGTGTACTAAAACTACGTGACCGTCTGAAGCTATACAAAAGACTACTAAAAAGATTAAGTTTGAAAACTTTTAACACTTTTTATTCAACATTTTAAACATGCTAACTAGTTCCATTGTTAAGTTTTAAAGTTAAATAACTTAGTTTAATACTTAAAGTTGTCGCGAAATACTCGTACATGCATAAAAGATTCTTCATTTTTGGGTTGAGTAAGAAGAAGAGTCCGTTTCTAGATGCTGTTGGATTTTTCGGGTGTCTCTCACTAAATTTCTCGCAATAAAGAAACAAATTCCGTAATTTATAACGTCTAAACCAAGTCACAGTCCCAACTCAGCGAAAATAGTAAAAACCGGCCCAGTGCGAGTCGGACTCGCGCACGTAGGGTTCCTTACCAATTATTATAAAAAAATCACGTTTGTTGTATGGGAAAAATAAATATTAAATATAATTAAATATTAATTTAATTATTAATTATTAATTTAAATTAAATATTAAATTTATATCCCTTAAATATTAATTTTATTCTGTTTTTAGTATTTGTTGTTATAGCGGCAACAGAAATACATCATCTGTGAAAATTTCAAATGTCTAGCTGTCACGGTTCATGAAATACAGCCTGGTGACAGACAGACGGACAGACGGACAGACAGACGGACAGACAGCGAAGTCTTAGTAATAGGGTTCCGTTTTTACCCTTTGGGTACGGAACCCTAAAAATGAAGTTTATCAAACCAATTTTAGACTGATTGAGACAGCGATTACATTGCGAACATAACATCACGCCTTTAATCTCCGAAGGGTTATAGGCAGAGGTGTACCTAATAGTACACCCACATTTTGCCCGCTATGTTTAAGTCCCATGTTATAGGGGGCGAGCCTATTGCCAGCAACCGGTCACAAATCCAGAGTCCGTGGCTGCTACTGAGAAATTCCTGATCATCATCATCATCCTATTACTGTTCCCACTGCTGGGACACAGGCCTCCTCTCTATGAGAGGAAATGGGCTATAATCCACCATGCGGGCCCAGTGCGGATTGGTAGATGTCACATGTCTTCGAATTTTTTGGTTCTAGGACATGCCGGTTTCCTCACGATGAAATTCTTGATGGAAAACCCCAATTACACTTTGCCCAACCTGGGAATCGAACCCAGGACGTTGTTTGATTGCATGCTAGCAATCCCCGATATTTAAAAGGATTGGCAACAGCTGTATCGGAGCTGCACTTCGAAATTCCCCAAAATAAACCTCTGTTGTAAATATCGGATGGCTTTCCAAATGGTCACAGTCATTACCTAAGTGCATCTTGATTTATTTGCTGTTCTATTTTTTGCTACGTAAGTGCTTTTCTTGCTAAGCAGAAATAACACGGAGGAAATCTTGCAACAATGCATTGAATCGATCGCATGTATAGAGGCGGTTAATAATTTATTGCGCAGATAAGAGCATGTCAGATTTGCTTATTGAAATGATACCATTGATTTTACTCGTAAATCATTATTATTAGTGAAATATTGGTTATGTTTTACTGACAAATGCATTGAAATATGCACGAATTTTCTTTTTTTTATTTCGAGACGAAATGTTAAAGTACTATAAAAAATAATGACAAAAAGCGATAACAAGACATAAATCGGCCAAACAACACAAAAGTTATAACCATTTAAACTTTTGTTTCTATCTCATTCTAGATAAACGGAATTTAGTATGGATTTTGTACGTCGATGCAGAGAATGACGTCATTCGCTTTATCGGATCTCTCTGTCTAATCAGCAGTTTCAAATGCTTATAACTTAGTATTTTTTATAGATATTAAAAAAATAATTTCACTTTGCTATTTCTGATTTTATTATCCTTTGTTCAGAGTGATAAAAAAAAATCATGCATATAGGTACCCTATTGTACTATCGGGGTCTTTTCCGCCTGACCATTTTTTTTTTTTCGCTTAAATCATGCGGAGGCGCCGAGCCACACCCCCTTAAAGTTTGGGCCTATTAGGAAAGCGTCAACTTTGGCGCGCAAAGTAACAATAACTCTCGTTTGGCGTGCGTCATCAATACGCTCAGCCGATTGGTATCTTTTCATTAATTTTTTTCTACACAAAGTCAACGGGGCGGGGCTAGAGAGCGTTTTTATGTTGCGAGTGCAAGCAAAAATGAGCTTAGTGGTGGTCAGGCGGGAGTGTCCTCGATAGTACATCTCAATCCCGAAAGAAACGCTCCATAAAATGTATTTAAGTTTTATCGGTTTTCCATCTAAAAAATGAATTTAGTTACGCCATTATCTGCTGTTTGATTTAGTGTTACATTTTAAGAATAGATTCGATGAAGAACCCATTATCTTCAAACAACATTGTTTATATTGGACGCTAAAATAGTTAAGCTTTGAAAGAAAATAAACAAGCTTTGTGCGAGACTCATTCAATAAGCGATTGCTAGCAGACCGCCCGCGCCATTGTGATACAATTTATTTACGTTCTTAGCTTTAAAGTGGAACTGACGGATTTAATTGATGCAGTAACTACTCTGCATAATCATTAAATGAGATAGGAGTATACAGATGTACCTAGATGAGCAACATAATAGTTACTGGACAATGTTAATGCATTATTTACATTGTTGTTATGTTCTCATTTATGGTGGTGGTTCAAACTTCGTTTGTAATACTGTTAGAATAAAGTTCTAATCAGCTTGCACTATAAAGCGGTTGTTACGTCAGTCACTGCGGTCGAATAGTGCGAAATGAGTGGTTTTTATTCTTTATAAAATCAAATTTTCGTCTTTTGGAAAAAAATAAAAACATAGGACCTGCTTTATAGTTAGTTCAGTTAGTATGCAAAGTTTCATGATCTAATTTGAAGTACTTTTTGAATACCAGCGGTTTATTGTTCGATTTGGAGGTAACTTTGGGATTTTATTCTATCGAGAAAATTTTATTAAATCGTATTTTCGCCAAACATAAGACCTAACATTAATCCTCAACTTTACCATATATTTATTTCAAAATTAGTACTGCATTAATTTAGGCGTAACGGAGGGTCATGCTAAGACATTTGAGGTAGTATAGGCCCTTAACACAAAAGGGTAGAGGCTTTTACTTCGCAGTAATGGAGGCTGCCAATGTTTTTTTATGTTTATTTTATTTTTTGAGACAAGCCAACCCCACTATTGCCAAAACACTGCAACTCCTGATAGCCAGGATCAACAGTGTTGCTGTGACAATGAAGCCAAATGGTGCAAATTCTCATGAGATTCTAAATCATCATCATCATTTCAGCCGAAAGACGTCCACTGCTGGACATAGGTCTCCCCCAAGTGTCGCCACATTGATCGGTCCCATGCGACTCGCATCCAGCGGATCCCCTCAACCTTCACCAGGTCATAGGTCCACCTAGTGAGCGGCCTTCCAACGCAACGTCTTCCGGTTCGCGGTCGTCACTCCAGAACTTTTCGGCCCCATCGGCCATCCGTTCTGCGAGCAATGATTGTAAAATTCTACATTTTATCTAGATTCTAAATATTAGAACTGTTCCAGTGCGTAGGTTGGTGCGTCGGCGGCGGGGTGGAAAGCCGAGGTGTCCGCTGTGCCGACCCATCAGGATGTTCTCCCCAGAAAGCACCAGAGTCCTCCCGCGCTTGTACCCCGAAGACTGACTGCGAACCGCTCGATGGGCAGTGGTTTACTGGTAAATATGTTTATATTTTTTTTTCTGCCTCATAGGTCTTGTGGTCTCAAGAGAAGCTAAATAATAACAGCCGCTCGGGTCGATCGTTAAGTTAAGCCGTGCTTGCCTAGGTTGGTCTGTGTATGTTTCCTCCTCTGCCTCTGCCTCGGAAAGCATGTTAAGCCGTTGGTCCCGGCTGTCATTTGTAGATCTTTGACAGTCGTTAGGTAGTCAGAGGCCCAAAAAGTCTGACAACCAGTCTTACCAAGGGGTATCGTATTACCCGGTACCGGGTAAAGTGTTCTTGGGTTTTTTTAAATCAGAAAACTAAACTAAAGAGATTTCTGCCCTTTGATGGCAATAGAGTCGCCTCTTACTACATCGGATTTAAAACATAACTGGCCAAATGTGAGTGTACTAATAAGTACACCTTTGCATAACCCTTCGGGGATTACAGGCGTGATGTTATTTCTATAACATAAGTAGCTCTTCGATACCCGCCCGATCGGGTACGGGTGGGGACATACAGGACTATTGACGGAGCTGCATTTGGTCCGTGGATGGTCGAAACTTTAGGACCCGTTTCACCACATTGTGAGCTCAAAACTAGGCAAGTACTCGTATGTAGCTTTCTGATTTTCAATATGTTTCAGCTTCGTTTTGTGCAACCAACACGTTTATCACAAAAGAGTAGGTGGAACCACCTAGGTGTGTAAGTGCTTTAAGATTTGGAAAATTGTTACTGGTGGAAGGAGTAGTGGGAGACCTTTTCCCAGTAGCCGAATAATTCAGCCTAGTAGTCATTGAGCTATTACTACTACGTGTAGATAAGGCAGCGCGAACAAAATCTGTGCGCAGTGCGGGGCACGCGGGGGGCGGCTAACCCCGTATTATGGGTGTAAAACACCTCTTAACGAAGCCGAAAAGCACTTGTTCTTCCCGTCATTCCGATCATTTTTTCGTTCTACACCATACCTGGGAACTACTAGCTGCGGACTACTGCTACTACTAGTTACGGAGATATTGGGGGTCAAACTTCTAACTTTTTGAAGTTTTTTTTTTTTAAACAAGTTTTTAATGTAAGATTTTTACTATAAACACCTCCACGATCCCCGTACTATTCAATCCATCCATCAGCACAATGTTTTGAGTGCGTTACATTCACAAAACATGATTTTGCATCCCAAAAAAAAAGTCGTTTCCCAACAATAATTTTTGCGTATAGTTACTTAGTTTGATGTACAGAACGCTTGGTTGACGGCTTCGTGATGAGATCTTTTACAACCTGTATATAATGCTGTGGCGAGCAAGCGACTGATTGAACTGCAGCCGGCCGACTGCAGTTGAACGGAGCAAAGATTTTGTTCGCGCTGTCTGCTCCATACGTAGTAGTGATAGCTCAATGCTAGTAGCAATAAAATGCTCAAACACCTGAAAAGAAGTTTCTAAACAGCGGTCTGTCGCCTTACGTTACATGAGCGAATATACTACGTTGAAAAACATCAAGATTGATGATTATTAGATTTAAGGCTTTATTTTGTATAAATTGCTAGGAGCATCGTATCAGATCGCTTAGTATGGGTAAACAACTGAACTTCGCTACGCAGCTTATTGCAAAGCAGATTACTTGATGCCCATAAGTAAAGATAAATATTGCAACAACTGAGGTAAATGTCAACCACTATGATGATTTGTAGCTACATTAAAATTTGCTTGTTTTTGTCGGAATTAAATCTTCAATTGGGTGCAGTAAGTGAATCAAGAACTTTTTATCTTTTGCTGTTGTAGTCTAATTCGTTGAAGTTGGAAATGGTCATCCCACTAATATTTTAAAGGCGAAAGTTTGTATGTGTGTATGTTTGTTACTCTTTCAAGCAAAAACTACTGAACAGATTTGGATAAAAAGTATCCTGTGTAAAAACATAGGATACTGATGTGGTTTTTTATAAAGTTCGGCTTTGTACACAAATTATAGTTTGAGCTCTATATAAAAAAAAAATTAAAAACCTGACTGCGTAAAAAATAACTAATAATTTTAAATAAAAACTGAAAAGAATAAAACAAGTTCAGGAGATAGAACATATTGACTGCAACAGTCGGACTGGACTTAGACTTTTTAGTTATACTTAGATATACCATTTTAAATACCTCACCTTTATCAAGCCATTCAGGCTGCAGAGCGTGCTAAACATTTGAATTTGGCGCCAAAAATCCGCCATTTTGTTTCATTTTTTTATTTTGATATTCCCAGTGTCACTCTCACAGTAAATACAAATCTAACGATACCTTTCAAGCTAAAATCCATCGAGCTGTTCAGGCTGCAGAGCGTGCCAAACATTTGAATTTGGCGCCAAAAATCCGCCATTTTGTTTTTTATTTTTATTTTGGTATACCCAGTATCACTCTCACAGTAAATACAAATCGAACGACACCTCTCAAGCTAAAATCCATTGAGCCGTTCAGGCCACAGAGCATGCCAAACAATTAAAACATAACCCTCCTTCTGGCGCAGTCGGGTAAATATGGTTTTCCTAAATCTGCATTTAACTTGACACGTCTTACCATCCTCCTAGGTGACTGGTCTTCTTGCTCATCTCCCTGCCGTGGCAAACAAGCCCGCGGCGTCCTCTGCATCGGTGGTACTGGGCGGCATCTGAAAGACACGGCCTGCCGCGAGCCGAGACCAGCTAGTGAACGAGACTGCTCTGCTGATTGTAGACCTGCATGGTACTACGGGGATTGGGGTCAGGTAAGTTGACTACAAGTTAAAGACTTTCAGTGGCCGCAAGAAGATACAACAGTGTAACATTAATCCTGGACACTAGGTCCAAACGTCATCATAGGATAGACAAAGAAAGGAAAGAAAAGAGACAAAGATGATTGTTTTGTTGTCACATAATCCCGTGAAATACGATAGAATTTTGACATGGTATAAATTTGAGGAATCAGTTTTTCACACCACGAGACCTTATTCAATTCAAATTCAAAATCATTTATTTCAATCCATTTAGGATCATAATTGCACACACACACTTGAAATACAAATGAACAATTATAAAATAACAATTAAATAATATAAATTAAAACTAAAATTCCAAAATTATAATGTCAAAGACTAAATAAAAATTAAAAATTATAAAAATTAAAATTTGAAACACATTATGTAGGTACAACAATCATTAATTAATAATACACCTGCCTCTGAGTCATTTGTTTGTTTGTCAATACATTAACCATATAACAATGGTTAATGTACCGACAATCAAACCTATTCGCAAATACGCTCAGGATGGTGTTGGAGGTAGCCCGGAGCCGGGCGCAGGCTCCGGACACAGAGATACGCACCACTTCCGCATCGTCCTTCGTCGTTCCTTATAACCAAAAAAAAAACAGTTACAATTACTAGATTTGTTTCTTTTGATAAGTAATCAGGCTATTAAAAATTGATTATTGTTCTTAAGATAAACATAAGTTTAGATAAGGTGGAATCAGCAGAGGAGACGTTAAAACGGTGTTTCATGATGCCTCCAAATTCCAAACAGACGAAGATTTACAATCACTTCGAACTATTAAATTCCAAAAAAAAATCAGTCCCATAAAGATAAAGATAGACCAACCTTGCAGAGTACCCTGAACAATATTAAATAAACGTGTAAAAGGACACGCTTTGATTAATTAAACGATACTAAAGGAGCCTTGTGATTGATATTCTAATTAGCAACGTCCAAGTGTCCAACGGCCAGTTAACGATATAGCTTTTGACATTTCAACGTAACTCTCAATTACTTTATTACAACGACCTTTTCAATTCGAACGGGATCATGTTTTGAGTTATGTGCAGGTTTCGGATTAAACTATCAATTGTGAAGTTAGTCTAGATCAGTTTCGAAATGATCCTTATTGATGAGACCACAAAATGATCTGACTTTTCTGTCATTTCATTGACATAAGGCTTTATTCTGACCGACGCTAGGTCTAGTTCTTTTCAAATTATACGGCTTTGTGTTGAATATAGCTTTAACTCGCTGTCTAGAATGGAAAGCCTAGTCTATTCCTTCTTGTGTGATCCCCAGTTTGTAAATATTTTTTTTACTAGGAAAACTTTAGTTTTAAATACGCTCTAGCAATGGTAGAGCACGTTTTTTTTCTGTGTTTCTGCAAAGCTCCTTTTCAGGGGTCAGGTTCAGATAAACCGGAACGGACAGAATGTGAACACGACTCTTGACACCTCACTTTGACTACTGCAATACGATATCTGTTGGAACCCCGTGTCCTTAGCTGGTCCGCACCAATTTATCCGCGACTTAAGGCCAATTCATCTACCATTACAATACTCTGCCACCCAGTGCTCTGGCAACTGCTCGGCCGACAACAAAGGCATACAGCACCGATCTGTGGTATGCTCCCGCGGCGACACCGGCAGCGTCATCAGCGAGACTGAGTGCGGCATGCCTCTTCGTGCCAGTCGGGCGTGCGATCTCAACTGCGCAGGCGCACCGACCACTGCACGTGCTGTTGTAGAACACTCCACATCTTCTCAACCGCCGATGTTTGTGGGTAAGTAGCTTATCTTCTTTAGTTATCTAAACTATTATTACTTTTTAATTATCCCGCGCGCAGTATCTCGGATTCATTTATTTTAGATATTATTTCAATGAGGACAATGTCGATAAAAGTTTGACAGTGAAAGATGCTCTGCGCTGCGCTCCGCTACGTACGGACGTTTGAAATGCACACTCTTTGTAAGTATTGTAGCTTTTTGGGAACGTAAGAAGTATTAAGACGTTATTACCTCTTTTGAAAGAGAGCAGGATAAACCGTTTACTCTTGTTTTGTTTCACAGAGACTCGAAAATCAGGCGTCGAATTTCCTCAGAGGGACACCGCTCCACAGAGAACCTTTACAACCAGTCATCGTGCATCAAAAGGTATGAGAATCTCTGGTGCCAGTTAAAACGAGAATGCGGTCATTGCCCTTTCCCTAATATCTCTTCGTACGAACCAAAACAAATAAACCATGTATCGTTTTACATTACAAAAATGTTGTCGATCACGATAGATGACGATTCCAGACTTGAACAGGCTTATTTTTGGTTTTCAAAGTTAAGAAGTTTAATAAATGTAGGTGGGTCAATGACCGCTATTCTCATCTTAACTGGCACCAACTATAGGACTTGGCTGCCTTACCAGACGTTGACCCTTCATGCATGGTGGTGTACAGTGTACCAATTATCCCTATTTTAGAAAGTATACCTATGAAATATAATCTCGTCTGAATAACTTCATTGGCATGTCATATCGATCAACAAATCATGACTAATTATATGACAGGCAAGATAATTTAAAATGCTAACTGATACTTAATCAGAAAACTAATGTGAATCACACTGGAATGTTTTTACCCGAGATAAAGGCTCATTTTTAGGGTTCCGCAGCCAAAGGTTTAATCAACGGGACCCTATTAGTAAGCCTCCGGTCGCCGTCCGTTCGACTGTCAGCGGGCTTATCTCATGTTCCGTAATAGGTAGACAGTTGACATTCTGATGCCGCTATAATTAAAAATAATAATAAAAATAAAATATATAAATAAATTTAAATAAATATTGCTGGACATTGCACACAGCGCCATCTAGTGCCACACTAAGCAACGAGGCTTGTATCGTGGACACTAGATATTTGTTATACTACATAGATACTTTTTGTTTGTAAATACATACTTATTATACATAATTATAAACATCCATCACTCGGAAACAAATGTCCATGGTCATCACACAAACACTTGCTCTTACCGGGATTCAAACCCGGGACCCTAAGAACGTAAGGCAGCCTTACTACCACTGCGCCATTCGGGTCGTCGAAAAAAATATTAAAAATTAAAGGGGTCCACTACGAAGGTACGGAACCCTTCATGCGCTAGTCTGACTCGCACTTGATCAGGTTTTTTTTAGTTCCGTAACTGAGTTATTAGGAACGCCATGTGTAAAGATACCGAACAAATAACTTTATCGATCAGATAAACTCCGATTACGAAACCTCAGAGACCAGAGGGCTTAGAAAAAGTTATAATCTATCAGGAAAAACGTGGAAAAAAACATCAAAAAGCCAAAAATATATAATTATTTTAATATAATTATGAGCAATAATTTTTAGCTGGCCTTGTTAGTTAGCATTTTATTATATTGGTCAAATCTCTCAACTGAATTTCAAACCAGTTCCCCCAACCGATTGGGCTGAAATTTTGCACACACCTTGGTTTCTGGTGACAATACATTTTTATGACAGTCAACTTTATCCCACCATCACCTCTCACGAGAATTCCTCAACGGTTAATAGCAAGCCCACGAAAGGGGTTTGAATTTTTTGGCCGGATTAATTTCCACCATTTTGATTTTTTGATGTGAAACATCGAAAACCCGGCCCGAACAATCTCGAACATTACCGACCTGTTGAAGCAGCATAAGATCTACATATTTGCCATGGTTTACAACAAGCCAGCTGGTCTCGGGGCACAGAGTGCACGACAATCTCGTGATTTCGAGTTCGATTCCAGCATAAGAATTTTCTTTTTGTGAATGTCGAAAGTCATTTTGTTTTTATTTTATTTAATGTTTGTTTTTTAGACTGACTTTTTTTTAAGCATATTACTTGTACAAAATAATTTCGAAGTTTCGCATCTGCCAGGAGTCATTGTGACGGCTCACTTTTTTTTTTCAAAGTAGTGGCCACGGATGAGACCTATATTAATCAACAGCTGGTATCAATACAAACAAGTTTTGTAAGACACAATCTTCTAAAGCGTCACGATTAAAGCTTGCAAAGCAGTGCTGGTATCAAAGTTGTGCTGGAAGCGATCACGACATAAATTATATTTCGGAAACTTGACACCTTAAAACTTTTTTCTCAGACTAACTTTGTTTGTAATGACGCCAGCTATCGATTGATGCACGTTATATGCGTGTTTGATCAAATCAAAGTTGTGCTGAAGATGCCATCAGTGAATGGCCTTAAACTTTGATAGCTCATATCTCGGAAACGTGACTCTTAAGAACATTTTCCCTAATACAAAACTTGTTTGTATTGAAACCAGCGGTCAAATTAATATAGGCCTTATGCGTGGCCGCTACTTTGAAAAAAAAAAACAAAATGGCGGAAGTTAATCCGGCCACGCTTCATAAAAAAATCTTCCAAACCCTTTGTATTGTATATATACGCGTTCCATAGAGATAAACCTAGTTTTCTCCTTTTTATCATGATAAAAGCTTGTTTTCTTTTTTTAAGGTTGAATTTATTTACTATTGTTTCTACAAGGACTTTTTACACATGGAAGGCCTTGACAGCGATTTTCATTTGTCTATACGGAACAAAGTTTATAGTGGTCGGATTTTCATGGGACTTTTTTATTGAGTTCCTACAGGAGTGTAGAAGAAAGTAAAAAAAAAAATTGCACCCCTCGCGACTTGTTTTTTTTTCTGAATTTTCCTTGGAATTTTTTTTTTCGTAAATGACTAACTTCAAATTCGACGAATTCATATTGTAGCGTAATAGTGTGACCTGCTTGCATCCATTCAATGCTAATTTGGTATATTTCTTTGTTCATTGTTGTCGATGTAATGCAACAATTCAAGTATTTTTTGTAAATTTCCTATTTTCTGCAATTATTTTTAAAATATTGAATTTTAAGACCAGATTTCGATTGAAATTGGTAAATGATACTTTTTCATAGATAATTGGATGCAAATTTTCAAGAAAACCATGTTGACGAGTGAAGTGACTAAAAATTTATTCACAATTATCAGGAAATCGTCTGTTTAAAAGTTAAATAAGGCCATTTTTCACAAAATATTTCTATGACTGTCAACGTAAATATTATCCCGAAAATATCCTTAACATATCTGCTATCCACAGATAACAAAAAATCTCTTCTTCTTCTTTGCGTGTCGATAACTCAAATAATACCCGACCAGTATGTAGCCACTTGCACAGCTCTGTCATTGGCTTCGTTTAAATCCTGGAAGGTGCAGGTGCAGGATGGGCAAGAAAGGCGGATAACAAAAAATAAAAAAAATAAAAAATTGGTGGTACTCGATAAAAATGTTGATTATTGTTGACGAAGGTGGAATGCCGCTGGTAAATTTACAAAAAATATCGTAATTATAACGTAACCATTTCTCACGATTTCTATCTAAGATAAGTTGCAAGCTTGGGTCTCTGCGCGCAATTTAATGTCAATGCCGATACCGATACCACTCCCACTTCTTAGAGATAGAGGCCTTTTGTCATGTTTTACTTTTTCAGCAGTGACCAATATTTAACAAGTATCCTTAAATATTTTTCTAGTTATTATACCTCGCTAAATAGCTAATAAAATGGGGATTAAGACAACAATTTGCATATTGAGTTTCATAGCAGTATTTGAAAAAAAAAATGCTTTCACTAACATAGACGATTTTCTAACATTTCCGAATGAATTTTAAGTTACTACACTCATTAAAGTAGTCTTCATTAATAATTTCTGGTCCAGTTATCTGTGAAAAAGCATTAGTTACCAATTTCAAAAGAAATCTTACTCTTAAAATTCGATATTTTAGAAATACTTAAAATTCATTACATTACATCGACAACAATGAACAAAGAAACAGACCAAATTAATGTTTAATCGATGCACTTAGGTCACACTATTACGCTACAATATAAATTCGTCGAATTTGAAGTTATTCATATAGGAAAAAATATTTTTTCAAAGGAAATTAAAAAAATAATTAAAAAAGTCGCGAGCGGAGATTTTTTTTTTAAATTTCGTCTCCACTCCTCTAGGAACTCAATAAAAAAGTCCCATGAAAACCGACCACTATAAACTTCATTCCACCATAAGGTGGAATGAAGTTTATAGTGGTAGAGGTGGTGGTGGTCGAGTGCAATTAGACTATAAAGTCTAATTGCACTCGACTACCCCACCATATTTGAATTCCAATATTAGAAATACAAATTAGAATGCAAACAGCACCCTTTTGCTGTTGTTCAAGCTCCAAAAGAAACTCACTTCACTAAAGTCGTATATGCGTTAAAACTAATACCCTTGTTTTATTCCAGGACATTGTGTCGACAAGTTGAACAACTGCATCTTAGCCGTGCAAGCTCGGCTGTGCCATTATAAGTACTACACGAACAACTGCTGCCATTCCTGCAGTGGACGGTGAATACACTGTCTTATACCATACCTGGCTGTTAAATGGCACTAAAGCCTGTTTTCAAAAGCATATTGTTTGATTTACGACGCTCAGCTTAGCGCTTAGAGTTGAATTATTTAGGCCTTCGTTTGGGTGTAACAGCGTTTCGAAAATGGGCAATAAAATTTTGGGAAATTTCGCATTTGGAACAGCTTCTGTATCGTTCTCTTTCTAAAACATGACGTCGCACAGTGCCATATTAACAGTCAGGTCTTCTTCTGCCTTAGTCAGGCCGAACGCACACAATGGCTAACATTTTTGCTGCCCCGTCCTCGATATAAAATTACAGCATAAAACACAAGTAATACAATCTTTTCTCAATTTCCCATTTTATGGCCTTATATACAGATAATTATTTTGGTTCCGCATCCCTTTTCCAAAATTTCAGCAGCAGTAACAGCTTTAGGGCCTAAGCTTCGATCCTGTGATTTTTAGGTAGACGAATCTATCATAAGGCGAATCTATCCTAAAGCGAACAAGGGAAATAAACCTACTTAGTTGTATTAATTTTTATAATGTTTTAAATAATTTAACTGTCCTTGAAACCTTGATTGGATTAGGCCCCTTATCAGCGGATTTTAGGTTGAGGCCTGAGGGTGAACACAGCATAATCAGTTAATAATATCCCTGTTGCTGGGAGACATGCCTCCTATCAATGGGAGGGAGTGGCACGTAATCTAACACGAGGGCCCAGCGCTCAAGGACAAGGTGTGTTAGTCTTAGGCGTTGTCCTAATTGGCTAACGATGGTACGAGTACACGATGCGATTTTGTCGCGATGAGATTAAATACTCATATTATCTCTTTTATGTGTCATAATAATGATCGCGCGTATTCGCCATATTTCTTCACTTTATATTGTTTTTTAACGATTCCGTACATCGAGAAAAAATCACCACTTATTTCTGGGTCTATAGATTTTAAATATGTGCTAAGTACGTCTTCTTTTTTCATTGTCATTATCAATTTTCAAAGCAATATTGACCGACAACAAAAAAATTGCATCTCTGTAAACAGCCATGGTTGATACGGCCCCCGTTGCGTTGACGGCGCGACGGCATCGCACGATCATTATAGGACACTTTTTCAAACGAAATCGCATCTTTTACATGCACGTTCGTTAGCCAACTAGGATGACGCCTTAATTTAATAATTCGTTTAATGTGGCACCAGTTACTGTAGTGTGCGTTTATCCATTTAAATACTGCTGACTTAACTAAACCAATATTTTATCATGTTTGTTTATTATTAGTCTTCATTGAAGTAATAAGTTATTATGATTTTAAATTTTGCTGTCAGGCATCATTCGTTTTTCTCAATTAAAAATATTATGTCTTTTAAAGATAACTTTAAGACGTTCCCTAAATATTGAATAATTAAATTGCAAGTACCTAGTATTATAATTAACATGTTTATTATTATTTTGCTTATTCTGTGTGATATTTAAACTTAAGTATATTTTTGTATGAATTAATTTATACTATAGTAAAATCATGACTCAACTTAGTACTTAGGATATTACCAACGCTTCTAAGATAATATCTTTGTATTGTATTGTAGTGTGTAAGTATGTATTGCAGCTTAAGTAATGTAATTTTAGATATAAGTAAGTGTAAATAGATAGTTCTTAAAGCAGGTGATGATTAGATGAAACTGAAACAAGTGTTGAGTTTGATTTGTGTTTTTTCCCCTCAAGTTATGATAATTACTTTACGTAAAAATAATGATAGGTAAGTACCCATGTTGCCCTAAGTTTGCATCGCATCACTTTCCTGTACGTTATGCTTTTATTTACCAATAGTAGGTAATTTCATGTATATGACGATACAATTTTTCTCCTTACAACCAAACGAGAATCTCAGTGTATTTTACCTATAAGCAAAAGAAGTTTACCAAGCGAAAAATTTATAATCGACGTTGCAGAGCTAGTTCACACTTTGTCCAGAAAACAGTCTACGCGGTTCCAAAGTTTCCTATATTTGATTTATTTTCATTGTGGTTCAGTAGACTTTCGAAGTTAATGTGACCGGGAATGCCCGATATAGTAATCTACCTATTTTTCCTCTCAATTACCCATAGCAAGTTGTGGCACTTAGAGTAGGTGCTCTCAATTTAATGGTAGAAGAAGTGTTTGCAGACCAACACCCAGATGGCCGGATGATATCCAGAAGATCGTAAGTCTTCGTTCTTCTAAGCGAAGAATGGCATAACGGGAGGCCTATACTCAGAATAGGGCTACAAGGTTTCAAAAAATAATCATGATATACGATATATTACATTTTGATACAAGTAGGGAAACTTATTGCAGCCGTGGCGGAATTCACACCCCAGTTGCAGGTGAGGATGTTATGGGACCGTGAACAGTACTAACACATACCCACGTGTCCACTTTCGAAGAAATAAAATAATAGACCGAAAATTATTTTTGTCATGAAATAGGTACGTACCTAAGGAAACTATGATATAATTTCCTTTTTTTCCGCGCCACCAGCCACGAGCGTGATATAAACACTAAACCTAATGGTAGTGCGATAAGAGCCAGTTTTCGAGGAACTGTATTGAAAATTGATTACTCATTTCCTTAAAATTGTTGCTTTGATAATAATTATGAGTGAACTCGTGCGCAGCCGTTGCCGCAATGGGTGGGTCCCGATAACAGAACAATGTTAATACGTAATAATATTCAATTACTACGATTCGGCATGACCTGACTTAGCCTTTGTATAGATACTGGTCTGCAATTGACAATGACCCCGTTGGCAAAGTACATTGTACTCTATGTACTTATCTCATAGTTCTAATTAAATCGTTTGAAGTGAATAAGATGAAGTGAGATGGATCGCAATCAATTTATTGTATGTTTGATGTTATTGCTCTTGTTTTCGGTTGCTTTATCAACTAATTAGCTATAGTAGGGTTAAAATAATCTTTATCTATGTGTCACGAGTTATCAGAGAATCATTTGAATTAACTTGATTGTTGATACTTACAATGTTTATGCGAACAATTCTATTCTTTTACTATATCGATAGTTTGAGAATGTTGAGATGGATGTGACAAGACAAGAATGGATAAAGTAAGGATACTTTATCCATTCTTGTATTGTCTTGTATTATTGTCTTCGTGTATATTAGAGGAAACTTGAAAGACTTGTTACAGAAAAATTTAAAGGAAGTCGTCTATCTTGGTATGGACATGTAATGAGGAGGGATAAAACGCATGTTACTAAAAAAGTCATCATCTGCCTAGCCTTTTCCCAAAAATGTTGGGGTCGGCTTCCGGTCTAACCAGATGCGCTGAATACCAGTATTTTACATGGAGCGACTGCCTATCTGACCTCCACAACTCAGTTAGTACTGGGTAATACGATACCCTTGGTAAGACTGGTTGTCAGACTTTTTGGGCCACTGACTACCTGTAACGACTGTCAAAGATCGACAAATGACAGCCAGGACCAACAGCTTAACGTGCTTTCCGAGGCACGGAGGAAACTCGGTAACGGACCAACCTAGGCAAGCACGGCTTAACCTAAAGATCTACCCGAGCGGCTGTTATTACTTAGCCACGAGCTCCTCGATGTTACTAAAAAAGTGATGGATATTTATGTTGATTTATGAACTAAATAATGAGAGGAATGATATGAAAGAGAAAGGAATACATGATGCCGTGACGTCTGACAAGGGAGAATGGTAGAACAAAACGTGTCCGACCCCAAGTAGAATGGACCAATGGCAGGGACATGATGACTACCTATCGATAGGATAGGTTTCTTTTTTTTTTTTCGAATGGGATATCATCAAATGTTCATGTTCATGTTCTGCGATTTCGGCGGTCTCTCCAGTTCTGGAGCCATAGCGTTAGATGGCGCGCCTCTTCCTGTCTGCTCCGACTTTCGGTATCTCGGTTCACTCGTGCAAAGCGATGGCGAAATAGATCGTAGTGTAAAGCACAGAATTAACACGGGATGGATGAAATGGCGGCAGGTCACGGGAACAATCTGCGACTCCCGCATTCCCCTTAAGCTCAAGGGGAAGATTTATAAAACAATGGTTAGACCTGCTGTCTTGTATGGATCAGCATGTTGGGCCACAAAAGGGATGAATGAAAGGCATTTGCATGTCGCGGAGATGAGGATGCTAAGGGGGATGTGTGGTGTTACGCCAATGGATAAAGTAAGAAATGAGTATATAAGAGGAAGTCTGAAAGTGGCGCCGGTGACTGAAAAGTTGTGTGGTAATCGGTTGTCGTGGTATGGGCATGTGATGCGGAGGGATGAGGAAAATGTCGTGAGGAAAGTTTTGAGTATGAATGTGGATGGGTATATGAGTAGAGGAACACCAAAGAAACGATGGATGGACTGTGTAAAGAATGATATGGCAAGAAAAGAAGTGTCTGATGAGACGACGAAAAATAGAGAAGTATGGAAGAAGAAGACATGCTGCGCCGACCCCAAATGAATTGGGATAAGGGCAAGAGAATGATGATGGGATATCATCAAATGACTCCTCCCGCTCTGGGCGGAGCAGGAGGGAGTGTCAGACTTTTACTGAATAAGACCCATCCATGTTCCTTCATCGCCCTTTGTGTTCCGGGGCCACGATATCTCTTTCGATCAGTCCCGCATCCCCGGAGGATAGATATCTTGAAAATAAAAATAATATACATATAAATAAAGGTGCTAAATAAAACATAGGAAAACCTTATCTTAAAAAGTTTTATTTGACTTAATACAAAATAAAAGTGTTTTCGAAAGATAAAATAAATTACGATTACATTACAAGAAATACACATTAAAACTATCATCTATGAATCTATACCTACGTTGTTTTCCATTAGTGAAGCTATTGATAGGAAGTAGCCTGTAGGTAATGGAATATTTACACAAGTAATTAAAATAATTGCTTTACAAAAGACAAAGTTTCAAAATATTCAGAAAATATAGAAGTTTGTCTGAAACTAAACAAGGTTAAAATAATTAATACTAAATTAATATTATTACTAATCTCTGTAATTTTCAGTGATCGAAATAGGTGCGGGCTAACTTATAGTACAGCCTTGCTCGAGGTGTCGGGATTCACTGAGACTTAAAAACTTACATAACAAATCATCATGCCTGTGATCCTCGACGGGCTAGGCAGAGTACCTAACAGGCACCCAGCAGTACACCCACATTTCGCCAGCTATTTTAAGTCTCAGAGGGCCAGCCTACTGCCATCAACTCCGTGGCTGCTACTGAGAAACTCCTGATGAATAAACCCAATAACATTTTGCTAGACCCGGAAAACGAAACCCAGGCCATCATGGTCAGCAGTAGTCCTTGGGACTACTAGATTAGACACAGAGAATCGAAGCCATATTAGTCGTACAGCCGTATGCCATAGGTAATATCTAAACCGGGATAAAAGTAGGCGAAAAAAAAATACTGGAATCCCAGTATATACCGGTCACTTGCCTAAAACAGTTAAACCTATTACTACCACCGGTTGTATTACATTCGAGAAAAGTAATAACAAAGAATACAAAAACATAATTAAAACTAAATCAAAATATACCTACCACCTTCAATCATATTGCAAATCATCATTATAAACATCCCCACTAAAGTAAGAACAGTAAATGCTATGGCCATATTAGCATTTGTATACAATAACAGATAGCTTGCGTCGCTAAACTGAAAACAAATTGCTATGAAGGCCATTACGAGCGTCAAAGTTAAGGTGCATGAATATATAGCTTTAAGCAAACTATTATTTTTTACATTATTGTTGAACATATGCGCGAGTCCTCCCACAAGGCTCGCAGTAGTCAATATCATGGCGACAAGACCTGAAATGATGGAAATAGAATAAGTTTTAGTAAAAAATAAAAGTCAGCGTCACAGTGCTTAGAGAAAATGACATTCTGTTAGAGGTAACGAAGTGTGCGGGATTGACATAAGCAACCGAAAATCGTGTGTCAATAATGTTGACAATCGTCGTAGAAATTCGGAACGTTTTAGAAGCTATTTTCACTTGTTTAGACTCTTTATTCTATACCAACGAGGCTTGATAAGTATTGGGTAAATTCACACCCCATCCAAATAAATGTGTGAATTTAGGTTAGAACTGTGCCCCAACGCGCAAGCGGAGCGAGCAAAGCGATCGGTACCTCGGCAGTGGCCGGCTAACACTACATTTGGTTGCATCAAATGGCCCGCCCGCCAACCCGCCAACCGCGTATTCTACACATTGCCGACTGAACGTGTTGTATAAAATGCTTTGGCAAAATAGGTATGGAATAAATTATATTTCATACTTTACCTAAATGTTTTATGCATTCATAGAATACCGGATTAAGTATATGGATTGCCGATAACATATTATCTAGTTCTAAAATTATTGAAGTGATAATATTAATTAGACACCCGGATTCTATGTCAAACATGAGTCAGTTGAAAAATTGTCACAGTACTTGTCACGTTTTTCCAGGGATTCATCTAATACATGGTGTCTCTAAGGTTTACTTATTAGATAACATAAATGTTCTTGAAAAAAAAATTCAAGAATTCATCCCGTTCAATTATGGCGGCTTTTGGAATAAGGGATTCTTAGGGGAACATTTATGTTATATAAAGTATTTGTAACGTATAAAATGAAGGAAGTATCAAATATAAATAATAAAATGAGAATGGCTAACCAAAATTCTTTGGGTAAATGACTGAACGACTAGTGGTCGCAATAACAGCTAAACCAAAGGAATAACACAGTTAAAAAAATAAAGTTACATGTGCCACCGTATCGTGTTGTTTTCTAACACTTAGTTTTTAAGGAATATGTTACTAACCCTTTATGAGCCTCCGCTCGAATTAAAGATTTTGAATTTGAATTTGAATAACGCTTCGGTACTACAATTCAGTCAACAAACGGTCGAAGAATGTTAGAAAATGAAAAATAAAACATGGTTTAACTGTTAATTAAACACTTACCAATGATGGCGTGAGCCGAAGCCAGATGACCGATGCCTGGAATAGTTATATCGGGTACACCAGGTATTGGTATAGGAATAGACACATCGTTTAATTCCCCAACTGCGACAACTGCCATAACACAACCTATGATTGCCAGTAAAGAGCCGAGGACTTGTAACAACCAGAATATCATCGTCTTCTGTGGATACTTGAAATTGTTCGCCCAACCCGTCTGGGGGTTTAATGAGAAGATAGCTTGACTCATCAGGATCGTATACTGTAAACATAAAGGCATTGTGTTAAGAGAAGTATTTTTTTAATATTATCCTCATAAGGCGACTACACGAGTTAAATTAGCAACTCTATTTGTGGTGGTTTGAAAACCTTGTTAGAATAAAGTTCTAATCAGCTTGCACTACAACGTGGTTGTTACGTCAGTAACTACGGGCCGAATAGTGCGAAATGAGTGGTTTTTTTGCGATTTACAAAAAATCTATTGATTGGACTAAAAAAAAACACATAAGACCTGCTTTATAGTTAGTTCAGTTAGTGTGCAAAGTTTCATGATCTAATTTGAAGTACTTTTTGAATACCAGCCGTTTATTGTTCGATTTGGAGGTAACTTTGGATTTTTTTCCTATCGAGAAAAGTTTATGGAATCGTGTTTTCGTCACACATAGTACTTAGCATTAAACTTTACCACATATTAATTTCAAAATTAATGCTTCAGTATTTTAGGCATAACGGAGAGTCATGCTAAGCCATTTGAGGTAGTATTAACAGTTTCAACACGCCCATTTAACGCGGCAAGACGTTGGTCCCGGCTGTCAATTGTAGATCTTTGACAGTCGTTACAGGTAGTCAGAGGCCCTAAAATCTGACAACCAGTCTTATCAGTACTAACTGGGTTCTGGAGGTCAAATAGGCAGTCGCTCCATGTAAAATACAGGTATTCAGCTGGACGCGGAAAGGCTGGAAGCTGACACCAAGGATAGGCAGATGATGGGACATAGTAACTGAGGACATATTAGCTTTGGAGTCTTCCAAAAGCAAAACATTAAGTTATCCGTTCTGACAATAGAAATAATCAGGGTTCAGGAATGCTCGAATGGAAACCAAATAGCCCTAAATATACCTAATAAGTGTAGTTGAAGAAGAAAACTGTTGCTAAGAGGATTTTTGTAATACATTACGGTAATAACATAAATTAATATAATTGTTAATGCATACTGTGTCGACATTATATGAACCTTATTGGTCGTAATTTTATCTGTTTTTGACGCATCACGATACAATTTTATCGCGATAGTGGGAAAACTCCACGAGCGCCGATTCCTTTGTAGATTTTCGTTTTATGTAGGTTTCGATTGATCGAAGTATGTATGCGTTAAACTAAAACATGTTAAACATTAATTTCTTCTGTTTGTGTAATACTTAAATATCATCGTAACAGATCGTTTAATAAAAGTTTCTTTATGAACCACAAATTCATTGGTCAACAGTTTTTCTTGAGCTCACCTAACGTACAATGGAGTTTCAAAAGAACTAGCTAGCTAGCGGCTAGCTTATATTGTTACATTAACTGTCTTGTAGCCTCATGTTAGTACATAGGAGAAACTATTAGAGCACATTGTGTTTCAAAAAAAGTTTAACTTCATTCTGCATCGTCTATTTCACACTTTAAGGTGTGGCAGAATCTTAATAACGTTTATTATACAGGTTGTAAACTGGTGCTGGTGCTTGGTTGACGGCTTCGTGAAGAGTCCGTCTCTTCACGAAGCCGTCAACCAAGCATTCTGAACATCAAACTAAGTAACCTTACGCAAAAATTTGTGCTGGGAAACGACGTTTTTTTGGGTGTAAAAAATTATATTTTATGGTAAGACTCAATTTTACGTACTCAAAACATTGTGCTGATGAATGCATTGAATATTACGGGGTTCGTGGAGGTATTAAAAGTAAATGAATAACATTAAAAACTTGTGAAAACGTTGGAACTTTGAACCCCAATAGCTCCGTAACTAGAAGGTACCCAGGTACGGCCCATAAAAAAAATTACGGGGAGAACAAGTGCCAACTGTAGTGCGCACTTAGGTGGAGCAGTTCAGGTAGTTCTCTATCTACATAGAAAAAAGATACAAAATGTTTACTCACCCCAATGACTGTTAAATAGACATGCGCATTAAACTTTGGCAAACTGGATCCAAATGCAGCGTTTGTGATGATAAAAGCACAGAAAGCAACTGCTCCGAGCAGTAAATGTGTCGTGGTATTGATAACGTTCATATACACCATGAATAAGGGAACTTCTTCATGCGGTGGTGGTGCTCTTGACTGACCCATCAGGGGAGGTGGCGGCGGCATTGCCATTTTAGAAAATATTGCTTTTAAAAAATATTGCTTTTAAAAAATATTTCTTTTAAAAAATATTGCTTTAAAAAAATATTTCTTTTAAAAAATATTGCTTTAAAAAAATATTTTTATTAGTAGCTGCACACCGCTGTATCTCCACGACACTAATGCACTGATGAACTGGCCCAATCAATAGGTTTTTAACTTCGATTTCAGATAGTGATGTTTTCTATTTGGATAACCAGATAATAGTGACAGAGACAGCTATAGCGTAATCGCGCGTAATCGTTAATGATAAACATGTGAGGTAGTAAGTAGTACCTTTTTCACTTCTTTCTCCATATTTTTTTTGGATTTAAACTGGTCTTCCAAAAATAGTGGATAATCATGAGTAATCATGAACTATAACTCACCTTCATCATTCATCACCATCACCCTTAACTAGTAGCTGAAGCAGGAAACAAAAATATCCGAAAAGTTATCTTAAACGGATATAACAAGCTATTGATGGCACCAGTATATCATTACGTTAGTACTTGTGAAGATACAGCGGTGTGCAACTTATATAAAGATAATTTAAACAGAATATTATTTAAAATGGCGATGCCACCGCCTCCTCCGATGTCACACTCAAGATTAGAGGATGGGTTAAGAACTGGTGGTTCACCACCAGATGAGAAGGTTCCGGGATTCATGGTGTGCATGAATATGATCAGTACCGTTACACATTTACTGCTGGGGGCAGTCGTCTTGTTTGCGTTTTTCATTATAAATGCTGTATCGGGGGGATTCGAGATCGATTCGGTGCATGTGTACTTGACAGTTATTGGGGTGAGTAGACATTTTGTATCCTGCCGCCTATCACTGTCATGCCTACCGTGCTTATCCTACCCTGGTGTTGCGTAAGGGAGACCCTATATTACGATCAGCCTTCCTACTTCCGCATTATTGTGGAGGCTTATCTAGCGGGGAGGTCACCTACATGCGAAGTGACGGCATACGCTGTCGTGAGATGTCGTGCGGTGTTACACAGGGCTCGGTTCTGGGCCCTCTTCTGTGGAACATTGGATACGACTGGGCTGGCCTCCGGCTAGCACTCAACAAGCCGGAGGCCATTGCTTTTCTGCTGTCACACATCGTGGTTATAGGAGGATCGCTGTTGAGTCAACGATGAAGTACCTAGGATTGGAGCTCGACATACCTATGATCATGTTCTCATCGTCAGAATCCCTGTAATTTGTGTAGTGTACCTACATAATAAAGAGTATGTGCAGTCTATCTTCTATTTACCAATCTACATAACTTAACATCACGCCTATAATCCCCGAAGGCTGAGGCAGAGGTACCTAATGGTTCCCGCACATTTCACCAGTTATGTTTTTAAATTCTATGTAGTAGGGGCTAGCCTATTGCCATCAACCGGGCACAATTTTAGGCTGCGTTGCTTTTGCTGAGAAATTCCTGATTGAAAAAACCCAATTACACTTTGCCTGACCTGGGAATTCAATCCATGACCAATGCCTTATATTTACAGTATACGATCCTGATGAGTCAAGCTATCTTCTCATTAAACCTCCAGACGGGTTGGGCGAACTATTTCAAGTATCCACAGAAGA
Source organism: Xestia xanthographa (assembly GCA_905147715.2). Classification (NCBI taxonomy): domain Eukaryota; kingdom Metazoa; phylum Arthropoda; class Insecta; order Lepidoptera; family Noctuidae; genus Xestia; species Xestia xanthographa. The sequence continues at coordinate 16,248,289 of LR990650.1, read as the reverse complement.
CGATGATATTCTGGTTGTTACAAGTGCTCGGCTCTCTCCTCGCAATCATAGGTGGTATTGCGATGTGGGGGAGAGGACGGGTTAAGTAAACAACAAGATGTGTGCTACTCCGAGAGTCCACTGTAGAACTACCCCTTCTCCTTTAATTGGTTGCATATATATACATAGATAGTACGTGACACTATGCTAATACTAAAGCTACAAACACAGCTTATTTACCTTAACTTAAACTATGTACTATACGTGATGTGCTGATGAACAATATACATTCAGTCAAAAAAGTATCGGGAATGGATGATTTGTTTATGGTTCCAAATTAAAATTTTTGTTTTTTTGTAGTTGTTAGATTGGCACAACTGTTTTCCATTTTGGGGGGGAGTTTGAGTTGCATCTGTTATTTATATTAAATACAGTGCTGGTTTTAGTAATATCATATATAGTGTGTATTGCGAATTTCATAATGGACAAAAATATCGAACAAAGAGTTTGTCTTAAATTTTGCATCGTCAATGGAATTTCGTGTTCGGAGTCACTGAAAATGTTACAGAAGGCTTACGGTGAATCGACTTTATCAAAAACTCGTGCTTATGAGTGGTTCAAAGCGTTCAAAAGCGGTCCAGATGTGATGGAAGATTTGCCTCGCTCTGGTAGGCCGTCAACGTCTGCAACTGAAGTTAACATCGCAAAAGTGAAGAAAATAGTGACTGAAAATCCCCATTCAACTCTGAGAGAGATAGCCGCCGAACTTTCTGTATCTCACGAGTCGATCCGTACCATTTTAACTAATCATTTGGGTATGAAACATGTTGCTGCTCGGCTAGTCCCAAAAGATCTGAATTTTCTCCAAAAACTCAATCGCATGAAAGTCGCTGAGGACATGCTAGAACGAGTCAGTTCGGACCCAACATTCATGAAACTCATTGTTACTGGTGACGAGACGTGGGTTTACGAGTTTGACATGCCAACTAGTCAACAAGCTTCGGAGTGGCGCCTTCCAACTGAACCGAAACCGAAAAAACCATGCCAAAGTCGATCAAAAGTCAAAGTCATGTTGACTGTTTTCTTTGACTATCGCGGTGTTGTGCACTCTGAATTCTTACCGGAAGGTCTAACGGTAAATAAAGAATATTATTTGAGCGTTATGCGGCGTTTAAGAGAGCAAATTCGACGAAAAAGGCCAGATTTGTGGAAAGAAAATTCTTGGATTTGCACCACGACAATGCGCCTTCGCACAAGGCTATCATTGTGAACGAATTTTTGACCAAACACTCAACAAATACCATCCAGCAACCACCATATTCACCAGATATGGCTCCTGCTGACTTTTTTCTTTTTCCTAAACTCAAATTACCACTTCGTGGCACCCGTTTTCAATCGATAGAAGACATAAAGGAGAATTCGCGGCGAGAACTGAACTCAATTCCGGAAGCAGCGTTTAAAAAATGTTTTGATGAATGGATTATTCGTTGGCGCAAGTGTATCGTTTCTAAAGGAGCATACTTTGAAGGTGATAAAATAAATTTGGATGAATAACAGACATTTTGTGTATTATTGATCTTTTCCCGGTACTTTCTTGACAGAGTAGTACGTGACTTCACACCACATCACCCCTCTTAAAGTAAAAAAAAAATGTAATTCACATTTTTTTATACATTTTAAACTTTCATTTTAACTCTTACTATACAATTTTGTTCTATTGTTATGTATTACATCTATCTTATTTTTATTTTTTACAATGACATTTGGTGACTCGTCCCTTACAACTTCAAATGGTCCATTATAAATACATTCCAATTATTTAATTTTACTATTTAATGTAAAGCTACTATGTCTTTCGACAACTCGTCTCGCGATGATGCCGATAAAGATTCATAGTTTACATAAATACTCGAGTTCCCTGTCACATACATTAAATTGCGCGACTTCGAAAATATCTTTTTATAATTACGTAGTGTTACGTAACATTTCCACATTTAACATTTCCATCTCCCATTCATTCAAACATATCTCAACATCATTTCCTTGTTTCATAAGAACTTCCACGATCCTAGGGTGATCAGTCCCAGATACCATGGAGTCCATATCACAAATATTCGGCTCTCTCAACCGCTTGTACTGCGCCCTCGTCATCACGAATATAGTCTTTTTACGTATGGTTTTCAAATCCTCGCTCGTAATTACAATCCTGGAAAGCGCATCTGCTAGCACATTCTCTTTTCCTTTAATATATTCAACCTCAAAGTCATACTCTTTTAAACACAAACGAAACTTAGTTAACCTACTTGATGGATCTGTCATGTTAAATAAATACAACAGCGGCCGGTGATCCGTTTTTACAACGAATCTCCGCCAGTACAAATATGGTCTAAAATATTTAACTGACCAAACTATTGCCAATAACTCCTTCTCTATTATAGGATAATTTAACTCACTCTTCCCTTAAGATTTACTAGCATATGCAATGGGTTTCAAACATTTAAAACAATTGTCTCTAAATCTACCGATGACCGCAAGCACTCGACACAACACTTAAGCTCACATTGGAATCACTTACTTCCTCGCCACTCCGTTTGCCCCTGGTCAGGTCATCTGCACAGCTCTACGAACCTCCTTCTGATTGATCTTCTCTTCGATCAAATTCTGGTGACATCTTCTATACATCCGGACTGCCACACCGACGATGACAACCGCCAAACACACAGCAATAAACAACAGCGCCGTGCTGTCAGCTGCTCCTGCGTAACCGCTGCGGCATTCGAACCACCCGCTGCCGTCTAGGCGATAACCACGTCCTCTTCCTTAGATGTCGTGCTCCCCATGGCCCGTGACCCGATGTGACGTGAAGCTGACCGAAGTCGTAAACTGCGACTCTGACTAGCCCTCGATCGGAGAACTGCAACGCCATCCAGCCGACTGGCAGGGTCGCCATGCGATGTGGGAGAGAGGACGGGTTAAGTAAACAACAAGATGTGTGCTACTCCGTGAGTCCACTGTAGAACTACCCCTTCTCCTTTAATTGGTTGCATATATATACATAGATAGTACGTGACACTATGCTGATACTAAAGCTACAAACACAGCTTATTTACCTTAACTTAAACTATGTACTATACGTGATGTGCTGATACGTGACTTCACACCACAGTATTATGGGAATAATATTATCTGGATCAATCCCCAATAGCCCTGTATGGGCGCCAGGTTTACATCACCTACAATCGGCTCATCAGAAGTTTGGTAAATGTTCATTAATTGTTGTAGGTATATGTAGACTATGTCCTTATTGTAGAATTATCACTTGCTCGTTAAGGAAAAGATCGTGAGGAAACCAGCATGCCTGAGAGATATTTATGTAAAGCCAAGTCAGACACCCGTCACATGGGGGCATAAAAACTATGACACCAGGTTGCCTAGGCACTAACCACACCATAAAGCGTAAGCGTAGCTTAACCTTGGAGATCGACCCGATTGGCTGTTATTATTAACCCACGAGAAAAATAAATACCTACTATACTTTATTTATTTTCTCGCAGTCAATGGTTAAAAGTAGAGTACAGAACTCGTGGAAAAATAATTTATATCGGTTCTTGTATCCCTCGCTCCGCTCAGAATTCTACTCTAGAATCCTTCGCTGCTCTCGGGATCAAAAACAGTCCCTCGAATTAAATTCTCTTTTCACCTCAGCACCTCAAACAAGCAGATTTTGCTGTTTACAGACAGTGAGCAAAATTCGATTTTGCTGCGAGCGCGAGACAAAGTAACTTTTTTTTTTTAAACCGATAACTGTGCAGGTCTACTCACAAAATTCGAAAGATTTCAACTTGACTTTGTTCTGTCACTTTCACTTGGATACGAAAAAAGCGAGAGATAGAAAACAAGTCGATTCAAAATTCGATTTTCAAATTCCATATCTAGTAGGCCCAAAAAAGAAACAAACAATAAAACCTTCGGATACCAGGAGGTAATAGCAGGATTTAAATTTTTATTCTTTTATTCTCTGTTACGCTAGCAATGATTAGGTCAATGTATGCTAGCTATATACAAAGTACAATAAAATTTGGATAATAAAGTAATAATAATAAATAAATATGAGTGAGTCCAGTGACGAAGTCTGCTATTTAACACCTGAAGAATTGAAACATAATGTAAAAATGCAGAATTAAGTTTTCTGCCTGAAAAGTCTCGCGACTTACAAAGGGTGCAAACAATTTTTCGGAGACTACTGTTATCGTACTTCATAGAATTATCACAAACTAGGCAACCATGTACAATGTGGAGTATTTACTCAATGTTGAAAGCAACAATAAAAGCCACAAAAGATGACGTGCCCATTGAAACATATCCCAACCTTATTGCATGTTTGAAAAGAATGTCAAATCCAAAAATTCAAAAATATTTTCTCCCGCTAACCTTAAAATATATATGGTGGGTGTGGTGGTTTAATTTTTACCATGTTGTTTTTTTTACCTTTAGGTATATGTTCTCGCTGCTGAGGCGAAAAGTTTTATGTGTTACACGAGACCAAAGTTATTTGCATCTCGTGTCTTTGAATCCCTCGCTACGCTCAGGATTCTAACCTAGAATCACTCGCTACGCTCGTAATTCAACTATAGAATCCTTTGCTTGCACGGGATTCAAAATCAACACTCGCAGCAAAAACCCACTTTGTTCTCTTGTTGCGCAAATAACTATTTTTTAACTTGTTGTTTAGTCTATTATTTTGTCGAAATGTGGATATACAACTGTCTACTCCTTGGGAAAATACAGGCGTGTGTTCCTCTAATCTGATAACGCCAGCTTTTGTTTTGTATTAATACTTGTTCTGAGAAGCTCGTAGCTAAATAATAATGGCTGCTGGGGGTTGCTCTTCAGGTTAAGCCGCGCTTGCCTAGGTTGGCCCGTAGATGGGTGACCACCCTTTACATACCGAATTTCCTGCGTGCCTCGAAAAGCACGTTAAGCCATTGGTTCCGGCTGTCATTTGTAGACCTTTGAAAAGCCTGAAAGTCTGATAACCATGGCAGTCCTCTTTAATTGGATTGTGGACGACAGATGAGTAGTCGCTCCATGTAAATTACTGGTATTCAGCTGCTTCCGATTGGACCGGAAGCCAACCGCAACATAGTTGGCAAAAGGCTAAACAGATGATGATGATTAATACTTGTTCTATTTCCATAATTTCAAGTTTAGGCGCCATGATATTGACTTCGGTGAGCTTTGTTGGAGGATTATTTCATTTGTTCAACAAAAATATACTACGGAAAACACTAAAATTCTTCAAGCTCTACAGTCCTGCTCTGTAACTTTGACGCTCGTAATCGCCTTCATAGCAATTGGTTTAGCGTTCGACGACTGGTATGGCTTTAGTTTTTCTTACTTTAATAGGCATGTTTATGATGATGATTTGCAAAGCAGTTGTGAAAGGTAGCGTTGTGATTCAGTTTTAATTTCTAGATTTCAATTATCACTGTTCTCAGAAGAAGTCTTTTGTATTTTTCAAAAGATTATCAAGATAAGGTCCAACAATGTATCGTCATAATTTTTTTTATTTTTATTTTTTTTGTTCATTGGTTGTAAAAAGAAAACACTTTTACACATAATTAATTTATGAAAAGTTAACATGCGTGTTCGTACCGAAAGTTTGGCGTCTGCCAAAATTTAATATTTTCTGAATATTGAGAAACTTTGTCTTTTGAGAAGCACAATTGTGTGTAAATATTCCATTACAGGCTATTTTACCTACGAAATATTAGTAGCTTGAATAATGGAAAATAATGTTAAGATTTTTAGTATTCTATCTTTTATCTTATCTTTCGAACACTTTTCTGTGTGTAAAAAGCGGTACGTCCCGTTTAATTATAAAACAAGTTTTGTTTTCTGACTGTTACTACCTACGTCTAACCATCTAAGTGAAATAGTAACAAACAAGAAAAAACACAAACACGTATTCAAATTCTGTTTGTTGATTAAATACAATGTTTGTGAGCATTTTTCTTTAATTTGACATTAATTATTGATAACGTTAGCATTAATTTGTATTTTATGGGACGTGAAGAAAGTAGAAAAAAGGAAGTGAAAGACGATCGAACCCCGATAAAATGTGAAAATTAAAAACAAATACTAGTTATGTCAGGTTAGTTTTAGGTTTTTGTAAAGTGTTTTTTTCACTTTTTGTACATTTTTCACAAAGTGAAAACTAGTTGGCGGCAGCGGTGACAAACAATTATATCAAAACTAAAGTCAAGAATCGCGTTGACGACGTATTATCGCGGTTACGTACGGATCACCTTAATGCAGAGGAAAAGGCTAATCTCTTAACCCTTTGCTCTCGCTATGCAGACGTATTCTACATTGATGGAGAACCACTGACATTCACCAACAAATTTAAACATCGTATAAGAACAAGAGACGAAATTCCCGCATATACTAAGAGCTATCGGTACCCTTTCGTTCATCGGGAAGAAGTTAGGGACCAAATTTCCAAAATGCTGGAGCAGGGTATAATAAGACCTTCCGATCCCACGTGGAGCTCGCCCATATGGGTTGTTCCAAAAAAAATTGACGCTTCCGGAAAGGAAAAATGGCGCATCGTAATTGACTTTCGTAAATTAAATAGACGACAAATACCCCATACCAAATATCAGTGACGTCCTTGACAAATTAGGCAAGTGCCAATACTTTACGACCCTAGATTTGGCAAGTGGTTTTTATCAAGTAGAGATGGACCCTCAGGATATACCAAAAACACGGGCATTTTGAATTCTTCAAATGCCCATGGGTCTTAAAAATTCACCGTCCACATTCCAACGAGTTATAGACAATGTTCTAAGAGGCCTTCAAAATAATATCTGCCTCGTATATCTTGATGACATTATAGTATACAGTACCTCTCTTCAAGAGCATATGGACAATTTGGAAAAAGTTTTCCAAAGACTAGGAGAGTCCAACTTCAAAATCCAGATGGACAAGTCCGAATTTCTGAAACTTGAAACTGCTTATCTGGGACATATCATCAGCAGGGATGGCATCAAACCAAACCCCGACAAGATCTCTGCAGTCCAAAAATATCCAATCCCAAAGACCCCTAAAGAAATCAAACAATTTTTTAGGACTTTTAGGTTACTACCGAAAATTTATCCCCGATTTTCAACGCATCACCAAACCTCTTACCCTATGCCTTGTGACGGAAAGGGTGTCCGTGGGGGTAAATAAAAGAAAACCACGGACCCAGGTCAACATAAAAATATATTAATAAACTAAACGGGTGTGGGTAGGTTTATGGTCACAAGTTTTCCAAGCCCGCCCGGGGGGTTTGCACGGTACTCTCCTGGCTCAGCCCGGCGTGACGAAGACCGTAGCGGTGTGCCACGCTGCAGACGCCAGGTAGGGTGACGGACGGCAGATGATCGCGCCGACCCGTAGAATTTCGACGCGGCCACGCAGGTAAAGGGTACCCGCTGCGGAGCCCGCGGCAAATTGGATGCCGGTAAAACGGTTGTCAGCCGAAATCCTGACTGTCAGCCGGAATCTTGAACCCTGGAAAATAACGTCCAGCGTGTCACGGAATGGCTAGCAGTCATCCCCGCTGATTGTGACACCAAGGCAAAAGCAAAGCGAGAAATACCCGTGCGCCAATGAAGGTGATGTGTGGTAGTCACAATCAGTACGGAGTTTACATGATGGTGGTGGTAAGCACGACATGATTTGCACATTATGAGTGTCATGAAAAATGTCAAACACACTCGGCTGAAGGCTACAAGATTATGCATATACATATTAAGCATTTGAATGTGCATAGCAAAAACGGTGATAGAAAGTGGCTCACATGTTGAGACCACGTAGCTAGTGATACACAAAATATGAGAACGTGAATTGCTGTGAATTGCTGTTCAACACTTACCCAGTATGGGGTTTACGTAGACACAAAACGAAAAGAGTTAGGTTACTAACAAAAATTAAAGCTGCCTGCTTTAAGCCCGAATATTCTAGATCACGAATACTTCTAGAAATTTAATATCCGATGATAAAACGCGTCTAGTCACTGGGAGCAGAATATTTCCAAAAAAGGACTCGTCATCGCGAGTCCGTGACATTTATACTGGCGTGTTACGCATAGACAAGTCTTCACTCATTCGATCAGATACACGTAACGCGCGCACAGCACTGGTAAATACAGCTAATTTTAGTCGTTTAGTAACTGGACGGCCCAATGAGTATGTATACTCTGTGGCGTTTGTTTTGACATTTAACTTAATTAAAGTGTTAAATAGGTTATGTTTACAGAGTAACGGTAGAAACTATTCTGAGTTTCTACAACGTTACAGCCTAAAGAAAGGTAGTAAAATTACCTTTAACCCCGACTAATGCCTTTGAAACCTGTAAGACCTTGCTAACCAATGACCCTATTCTACAGTACCCAGACTTTAAAAAATAATTAAATCTCACAACAGACGCTTCGAATGTCGCTATTGGAGCAGTGTTGTCTCAAGGACCTATAGGTTCCGACAAACCTGTCTGTTACGCTTCTCGTACACTTAACAAAAGTGAGCTAAATTACAGCACAATTGAGGAAGAATTGCTCGCCATAGTCTGGGCTACGAAATACTTTAGACCTTATCTCTTCGGTAGAAAATTTAAAGTACTGACTGACCACAAGCCCTTGCAATGGATGATGAACTTGAGAGAACCAAATTCACGACTGACCAGATGGCGACTCAGACTAAGCGAATATGACTTTACTGTAGTGTACAAAAAAGGAAAAATTCATACTAACGCTGACGCTCTCTCCCGTATAGAAATCCATAACGAAGAAGTAGACGATATTAACTCATTGATCAAAAATATTAAGAATCTTAGATCAATGATCAATAACCCATCCGAGGCACCATCTCCACCAACAAACTCCCCGACTGACACCGACCCATTGATCGAAAGTACTAACGACCTTAGATCAATGATCAACAACCCAACGGAGGCACCACCACCGCCAACAAACTCCTCGACTGACACCGTGCACACCAGTAATGAACATCCTATACTTTCTAGTATAGAATGTTCATTACTGGTGTGCACGGTGTCAGTATCCCCATTACAGATGAACCTCTCAATAAATTTCATCGACAGATTTACTTTACCATAGTAGGTGACAAAACGCCGACCGACAGTAATTAAACCATTCGAAAATCATACCCGAATCGCCGTCCAAATTTCAGAATCTAACCTAGAGAGCGACATTATTAGTGCTATAAAGGAATACGTAAATCCTAAAGTTAAAACGGCTGTCCTGATTAATCCAATATTGGCCATGTACTCAATAATACCCATCATACAAGACAAATTTAGAAGTTCCTCACTTAACCTAGTATTAGCCAAGATAGAACTCGAGAATGTTAAAGAATACCTCCGACAACAAGACATTATCCGACACTATCATGACGGTAAGACGAACCACCGCGGTATAAACGAATGTCATTTAGCCCTCTCACGAAAATACTACTGGCCGAAGATGAAAGAGCAGATCACCAAGTTTATCAATGAGTGTACCATCTGTGGCCAAGCTAAATACGATAGAAATCCAATAATACCTCAATTTAACATAGTGCCCCCAGCTACCAAACCACTTGAAATTATTCATATGGACCTCTTTACAGTTCAGAACGAAAAGTACGTTACTTTTATAGACGTCTTCACGAAATATGCCCTAAGCGTATCATCTGCGCGACGGTACCGCTATAAGTATTATACAAGCATTATTACGGTTCTGTACCCACCATGGACTACCCATGACCATTATCACCGATAATGGCACTGAGTTTACGAACCAACTTTTCTCCGAATTTATACGTCTTCATAAGATAACTCACCATCAAATTCTATCCCACAGTCCGAATGACAATGGCAACATCGAACGTTTCCACTCAACCTTATTGGAACACATTAGAATTCTAAAATTGCAAAATAAAGACGAACCTAGTTAATCTTATGCCATACGCTATCATAGCATATAATAGTTCAATCCATAGTTTCACGAAATGCAGACCGTTTGACTTATTGACTGGACATTTCGATCCCAGAGACCCAATCGACATAGACCTGACTGAGCACATCTTACAACAATATGCGCAGAATCATAGACAACAGATGAAGCAAGTTTATGAAATCATTAATGACTCGTCTCTTGCGAATCGTACTAATCAACAATAGGAATAAAACCCGCGAACCTGAAATAGAATACACCCCTCAGCAACAAGTTTTTATTAAAAACCTCTTTGCCAGTCGCCAGAAAGCTGCACCACGTTATACGCAGGACACAGTGCTCGCTGATCTGCCTATACATATATATACTTCGAAAAAACGTGGCCCTATAGCCAAAGCACGGCTGAAACGTGTGCCTAAAACAAGCCAATTGTTACAGAATCCTGCTACTACTGACAATCCATGCGACACACCCTCAAGAGATAAGACTTGAGACTCTAGCCGATGGACCAGGGCTATTACCATACAGATTAGGACCGACCAGACTAACTGCACATTACCACTCATTTATACAGTACATACAATTGACCGACATAGAAGATAAAATAAATTCCGTACAGACGCAACTAAGGACTTTTAAAACTAAACTTACCAACGAGACCTACATGCTTTACGAATATGAGATTGACTATCTCACTAACAAACTTAGTAAAGTACAACAACAAGTAAAATCTTTGGAACCTGTTAGAGTCAAAAGAGGTCTTGTAGATAGCCTTGGGTCAATAATAAAAAGTGTTACTGGCAACTTAGATTATCTAGATGCCCTGAAATATGATGAGGCTATTAAAACTTTACAAAATAACGAAAATAAAATAGTATCAGAATTCAACAACCATATCAGTTTAAGTAAAGAATGGATGTCCCAGCATGGTACCATTCTAGACCAAATAACAAAAAATCAGGAAAAAGTTAACGCAACATTACATTTACTTTTAGAGAAAAATGCTTACACAGACTACAGCTTAATTAAATTTGCAAAGTTTGCCCAAATTTTAGGAATCATAACCAACAATGTAGAAGATTTAATAATAATAATAATAATAATTTATTTATTTCGAGCAACAAGACTCATAGTGTTAGTAACAATATACTTACAAACTATGTTAGTAATACATTTACAAACAAAATAAAACAGAAAACAGATTGTGACATCATTGCTGCAAGGTGACAGGCGCAGCTGAAACCTTACAGCAGTGGTTCACAAACACACAATCATGCCTACTCGCAATCATAGACAGGATGCTGTTGGCACTGCCCCGCACCCTACGGACCAGGGATGCGCACCGTTTCCGCATCACCGTGTAGAAACAGTCTACGTGAGCTTCAGCAAACATCCCTGATGCGCTGCAGTATCGAGGCAACCCCATCAACACCCTGAATGCGTTATTGTATTGGACGCGAAGGGCGCTGTATGATTTTTGAGTATAATGACCCCACAGACTGCAAGTGTAGAATGATGTGCAGTAAGCACTAAATATAGTGCGCTTGACCACTTTAGAGGCACGCCTGAATCTGTAGGCAATCATGTTTGCTCTCACACACAGCGCCCTCCGCTCCCTATCAATATCCTCATCATCTTTGAGGCCAGTGCCCTTACAAGGGGTATACCGCTTAGCTTCACTGAAGGTACTGCTTCTGGGTATTTACCTCTGGCCCCAAAGACCATGACTACACTTTTCTTGACATTGTACGCCAGACCAAGCAGTCTGGCAAATTGCTCGCAAGTGGCTACGAGTGTCCTTAGCCCGCAGATTGACGCGCTCAGCAGCACCATGTCGTCGGCGTAGCTAATGTTATTACAACACACGCCATCAATATGACACCCGACACGCATGCTGCTAAGCGTGCCAATCAGATCATTCACGTATAGGAGCACAACCCCCCCTGTCTCACCCCGCACTCCAACCCAAACAGCCTAGACAGGGCACCAGCCCATTTCACACTATTGACTTGGTTTCCATACCAGTATTTTAGAGTATTTGTCACTTTTGTGTGCTATTTAATGTTAGAGATAATTAGATTAGAAAATATAATGGCTTTCATACGTGCATCCAGCACCCATCATTCCATGATATATATAGAGGTTTTTAGATCAATGATAGATAGACTAAAATCCATATATAACCAAGACCAAGTCTTAAATTTAAAATTACGAGAGTATTATAACCTTATAAAACCAGGTTCCTACTTTATTGAGAAAAGAATAGTAATAGTATACAGTTTTCCTATAGTCTCCATAGACATCTATGATTTATACAAACTATCCATTGTACCCAATAAACAACAACTCGCCCTTATTCCTTCCTCTCCCTACATAGCAACAAACGAGAAATCATTCGTGTACATAGAGGCTGAATGCCCGAAGTACAGTAGCATCTCTGATTGACTGACGAAACCTGATTGCATCCAAGAGCTCATCATCAACCAAGGTCTAGAAGACACCTGCCAATTCACCAAGATTTCACTCTCCAAACAAGCAGAAGAAAAACTGGACGACCAACACTACGTGCTATCATTGCCCCAACCGACCAAAGTACAGTTAGCTTGCGGCAGAAAAGACTTCAATATTCTACAGGGAAGTTATCTCGTCACCATACCCATGGACTGCTATCTGCAAACAACAGAATTCACAATCATCAACGTCAGCAACGAGATAAAAGGACAGCCACTAAAATTATCAAAGATCCCTTATAACGACATGAATCAAACACATGACTCCACTCACATCATCGGCTTCAATTCAGTCAACTTGGAAGAACTTCACAGCATCCAGAACAAACTACTGATGGAAAGCCCTATTCAGATTGACAACACTCAACCAGTTGTTCTATACCATACCACCATACCATTTTATATCATTGTACTATGCGCAACCATACTAATCATTTAGGTAATAAGCCGCAGATACAAATGCTGGAACCTTAGAGCAGACGACAAAGAGAAGCAGCAGACCCTTAAGATACACACGTATGAAGATGTGACCAGAAAACGAGATGAAGTCCCAGCAACATTTTCTCTCAATATGAGCAAATAGTTGCTGTTCTGCGGATGGAGGTGTTAAGTACGGATCCCTAATGGATATCGCCGACCTCGCACATTCCTGTCTGTTTACGCCGGCCGCACGAAAACTGCAGCGTCGACACCCGTCCAGCCACGAGCCGCCGACGCAGCAAAATTCATCATAGCAATTAATTAGTTTTAAGTATTTTTTCGCTCATTCCATATTCTAGCATCGAATAGGTTTCACTTATTTTATTGTAATAATTTCTTTTAAATTAAAATTAGTTTAAAGTATCTTTGGTTTTTTTTCGATCCACCGTCTGCAGTTTACATATTTTGTATAATAAGTATGTATTTACAAACAAAAAAGTGTCTATGTAGTAAATCAACTATCTGGTGTCCACGACACAAGCCTCGTTGCTTAGTGTGATGCTAGATGGCGCTGTGTGTTAATGTCAAGCGATATTTATTATTATTATTATTAAATTGGCAGTATAGTACTAACAAACACCCTTTGGTGCCAGAAAAAGGAAAGCTATTCTCGATACCCTTACTACGCGTGGATGATATTCTCGATTTCTTACAAAATCATAACGACTGCTTCTTCATATTGTTGACATGTTTTCGAAGACATAATATTGTAAGCATAATTAGATAACTACGAACCATTTTTTAAAAGGAATGGAATAACATTAAAACTGGCATTAATAATAACAAATACCGTACCGCGCCGTAATACCGTAATAGTAATTGGCTGTAACATTAGTTAATTATACTTACTGTTTGTTTATTTAATAAATACTTTGTTTTTCGTACTATGGCTATTATTTTCTCACAGTAGGTGTAAAAAGTAGAGTATCCTCCTCTGGGCTAAAGGTGTCTTTGCCTTGGGCTAGCTTGAATCCCTCGCTGCATTCAGGATTTTTGTATTAAAAACTCTTAACTCCCTCCCTGCGCTCGGGAGTTAAATCCCGAATCCTTTATTGCGCTCGAGATTCAATATGACGCCCGTGACATAAGACACAACTTTAGCCCCTCGGTGCATAATCTACTATTATCTATGTGTCACGAGTTATCGGAGAATCATTTGAATTAACTTGATAGTTGATACTTACTTACAATGTTTATTAGAACAATTTTGTTCCTTTACTATATCGATAGGATGAGAATGTTGAGATGGATGTGACAAGAATGGATAAATTAAGGAATGAGTATATTAGAGGAAGTTTGAAAGTGGTGCCAGTTACAGAAAAAATTAAGGGAAGTCGTCTATCTTGGTATGGACATATAATGAGGAGGGATGAAACTCCATGTTACTAAAAAAGTGATGAATATTCATGTAGATTTATGGATTATGAGAGGAATGATATGAAAGAGAAAGGAATACATGATGCCGTGACGTCTGACAGGGAAGAATGGAAGAAAAAAACGTGTTGCACCGACCCCAAGTAGAATGGGACAAGTACAGGAACATGATGACTAGGTATATCGATATGATAGATATCTTGAAAATGAAGGGATGAATATATTAGAGGACGTTTGAAAGTTGCGCCAGTGACAGAAAAGTTGAAAGGGAATCGACTGTCTTGGCTATGATGAGGAGGGAAGAATCGCATTGACTAAAAGAGTGATGAATATAAATGTTGATGGGTGGAGAGCGAGAGGAAGACCAAAGAAACGATGGATGGATTGTGTGAGGAATGATATGAGGGAAAAAAGTGTAAATGATTGTGTGACGGTTGACAGCGGAGAATGGAAGAAAAAAACGTGTTGAGCCGACCCCGAGTAACATGAGATAAGGGCAGGAAGATGAAGAAGATATCTTGAAAATAAAAGTTATACACAATTAAATAAAGGTGCTAAAATAAAACAAAGGAAAATCTTTTCTTAAAAAGTTTTATTTGACTTAATACATAAGAAAAGAGTTTTCGAAAGATAAAATAAATTACGATTACATTACAAGAAATACACATTAAAAATTATCATCTATGAATCTATACATTTTTTTCCATTATTGAAGCTACTGATAGGAAGTAGCCTGTAATGGAATATTTACACAACTAATTAAAATAAGTGCTTCACAAAAGACAAAGTTTCAAAATATTCAGAAAATATAGAAGTTTGTCTGAAACTGAACAAGGTTAAAATAATTAATACTAAATTGATATTATTACTAATCTCTGTAATTTTCAGTGATCGAAATAGGAGTGAGCTATTTTACAGTGCGGCCGTGCCCGAGGTGTCGGGATTCACTGAGACTTAAAAAATGTATTTTTAAGATTAGTTATGATTATAAGGTATACATTACATAACAAATCATGATGCCTGTGATCCTCGAAGAGCTAGGCAAGGGTGTACCTAATAGGCAAACAGCAGTACACCCACATTTCGCCAGCTATTTTTAAGTCCCAGAGGGCCAACTCCGTGGCTGCTACTGGGAAACTCCTGATGAATAAACCCAATAACATTTTGCTAGACCTGGAAAACGAACCCGGACATCATGGTCAGCAGTAGTCGTTGGGCCTACTAGATTAGACACAGAGAATCGAAGCCATATGCCGTATTGCCGTATGCCATAGGTAATATCTAAACCGGGATAAAAGTAGAAAAAAAAATACTGGAATCCCAGTAGGTACATACCGGTCACTTGCTTAAAATAGTTAAACCTATTATACTACCACCGGTTATATTACATTCGAGAAAAGTAATAACAAAGAATACAAAAACATAATTGAAACTAAAGCAAAATCCTACCACCTACAGTCATATTGCAAATCATCATTATAAACATCCCTACTAAAGTAAGAACAGTAAATGCTATGGCCATATTAGCATTTGTATCCAGTAGCAGAGATCTTGAGTCGCTAAACTGTAAACAAATTGCTATGAAGGCCATTACGAGCGTCAAAGTTAAGGTGCATGAATATATAGCTTTAAGCATACTATTATTTTTTACATTATTGTTGAACATATGCGCGAGTCCTCCCACAAGGCTCGCAGTAGTCAATATCATGGCAACAAGACCTGAAATGATGGAAATAGAATAAGTTTTAGTACAAAATAAAAGTCGGCGTTACAGTGCTTAGAGAAAATGACATTCTGTTAGAGGTAACGAAAAGTGTGCGGGATTGACAACCAACCGAATGAGCAACCGAAAATCGTACGTCAATATTGTTGACAACCGTCGTAGAAATTCGAAACGTTTTGAAGCTATTCACTTGTTTAGACTCTTTATTCTATCAACGAGGCTTGATAAGTATTCAGTAAATTCACACCCCAACCAAATGAATGTGTGAATTTAGGTTAGAACTGTGACCAAACGCGCGAGCCGAGCGAGCAAAGCGATCGGTACCTCGGCAGTGGCCGGCTAACACTACATTTGGTTGCATCAAATGGCCCGCCCGCCAACCCGCCAACCGCGTATTCTACACATTGCCGACTGAACGTGTTATATAAAATGCTTTGACAAAGTAGGTATGGAATAAATTATATTTCATACTTTACCTACCTAAATGTTTTATGCATTCATAGAATACCGGATTATATGGATTGCCGATAACATATTATCTAGTTCTAAAATTATTGAAGTTATAATATTAATTAGACACCCGGATTCTGTGTCAAACATGAGTCAGTTGCAAAATTGTCACAGTACTTGTCACGTTTTTCTTCCGGCGTGTTGAGTGAATTTTGAAACTATAGTTGGTGCCAGTTAAGATGAGAATAGCGGTCATTGACCCATCTACATTTATTAAACTTCTTATCTTTGAAAACCAAAAATAAGCCTGTTCAAGTCTTGAATCGTCATCAATCGTGATCTTCAACATTTTTTATTATGAAAAACGATACATGGTTTATTTGTTTTGGATCGTACGAAGAGATATTAGGGAAAGGGCAATGACCGCTATTCTCATCTTAACCGGCACCAACTATATCTACTACTCAAATTATATCATTCGTTTGCCAGGGAGTCAATACATTGTGTCTCTAAGGTAAATAACATAAATAATTGTTCTTGAAAAAAAAAATCACTAACTCATCCCGTTCAATTATGGCGGTTTTTGGAATAAGGGATTCTAAGGGGAACATTTATGTTATATAAAGTATATGTAACGTATGAAATGAAGAAAGTATCAAATATAAATAATAAAATGAGAATGGCTAAAAATTCTTTGGGCAAATGACTGTGAGCGACTACAAATGGTCGCAAATACATTACTAAACTAAAGGAGTAACGGTTCGCACATTTTTCGACTGTTTGTTGACTGAATTGTAGTAACAATTCAGTCAACAAACAGTCGAAAAATATTGGAAAATGAAAAAAAAAACATTGAACACCTTACCAATGATACCGTGAGCCGTATCCAGATGACCCATACCTCGAATAGTTATACCGGGTACACCAGGTATAGGTATAGGAATAGTCACATTGTTTACTTCCCCAACTGCGACAACTGCCATAACACAACCAATGATTGCCAGTAAAGAGCCGAGCACTTGTAACAACCAGAATATCATCGTCTTCTGTGGATACTTGAAATTGTTCGCCCAACCCGTCTGAGGGTTTAATGAGAAGATAGCTTGACTCATCAGGATCGAATACTGTAAACATAAAGGTGTTGTGTTAAGAAAAGTATTAAAAAAAATGTTATTATCATAGGCATAGTAACAGCTTCAACACGTCCATTTAACGCGGCACGTTAAGCCGTTAGTCCCGGCTGTCATTTGTAGATCTTTGACAGTCGTTACAGTCCGAAGCCCTTAAATCTGACAACCAGTCTTATCAAGGGGTATTGTATTACTCAGTACCAACTGGGTTCTAGAGGTCAAATAGGCAGTCGCTCCACGTAAAAAAACACAAAACATAAAAAAGTGAAAAATAACTTTAGCTTCAGAAGTCGGTGACCTTTGTTTGATTAAATAGTTTTTTTTTTGTCACCGACTTCTGAAACTAAAGTTATTTTTCACTTTTTTGTGTTTTTTTACGAATTTTTTTTTGCAAAAAAAGTTTTTTATGTTTTCCATTTTTAGTTGTAATATCCTTTATAAATATGCATTTATTTTACATTGTTAACAATACATGTCATGATAATAGGCTTATCCCCAATAAATGGAACTTAACATACGAAAACTGTCGAAATTTGGGTGTATTGTAATCTGCGTACCCCTCAGACCATACAGGCGTGATGTTACGTCATGATGTTGTATAAAAAATAAACACCCAAGCGATTACAGCAATCACGACCGATTTACCGTCTAATTTTGAAGAGTTCCATTGTATATCTCCGAAGATCATCATCAGATCTTCACCAAATTTAAATGCTACCATTTCAGGAGTAGGTATACTCTTTCAAATAAAAAAAGAATTTTGACAATCGCTCCACAGATGGAGGAGAATTATTGAACATACATGAAATTATACCACATGACTGAAGTAAAAATGTTCATAAAATGAAAACTGCTAAGCCAAACTATGTTAAATTTTTATGGGACCAAATGGCAACTATTCCACACCAAACTAAAGAAGAATCACGTAAATCGGATTATAAATCTCAGCGTAATCGGTGTACATATATTAAAAAAAAATACCAATCGAATTGAGAACCTCCTCCTTTTGAAGTCGGTTAAAAATACAGGTATTCAGCTGCACCCGGAAAGGCTGGAAGCCGACCCCAACATAGTAAGGAAAAGGCTAGGCAGATGATGGGACATAGTATAGTCTGCGCCAGAAAAGTAGGAAATAAAGGTCACTAACCCGCAAAAAGTCCCACTAGTTCTACCGTAGAACTGTGTAGTAGAACTAGTGCAATGGGAATTATCATTTTTTTTCTCCGTTTAGTCCTACTAGTAGAACTGAACGGTAGAACTATACGGACACAATCTTTTGTCCGTTCAGTCCTATTGAATTTTGTCTGAAATTAGTAGTACGAAAATAACTTTTTTGTCCGTTTAGTTCAATTAAAATTCATACAGCAGATAGTAGTAGTCCTACTAGTAGAACTGAACGGTAGAACTATACGGATACAATCATACATTTATTGAAATACATAACTCCGAAAACAGAAATAATGACATAAACTTGTCCCAAAACTACCTTTATCGTGATCCTTTGCCTTTTTCTAGTAATAAATAAAAAACCGGCCAAGAGCGTGTCGGGCCACGCTCAGTGTAGGGTGCCGAAGTTTCCCGTCCGTCACAATAAGTGTTCCCACTTATGAGTTTAAAGGTGGGTATCCATTATGTAAAAATGCTTGCATATACGAATATACTACAAACTTAGTCCAGAAATTATTTTGTAAAACTTTTTGTCTTTTTTGTACAAAAACTGTTGTTTCCATCAAGTTCAAAATAATTTTCAAAATCAAAATCAAAGCATTTATTTCAAGTAGGCCAGTTACAGGCACTTTTGAATTGTCGAAACAAAGATGAAAATTAAATGTAGCTACAGTCCCAGTCACAAGACATAAAAACTGTGAAAGTACTGTAGTTGCCCATTCCCTAGCGTAGATCTCTATGGAGAAGAACGGGCAAGAAACTCCATGGACACTCTTTTAAATCAAAATGTTGTTACAAAATCTTGGTTACATCATTCTTGTTAAGATGGTATATTATGTGAGAACAATGTAGCAAGATGTGCACGTTAAAAGTGTCCATAGTAAAAACAAAAAAAAAATACAATTAAAAAATAAACATTCAAATAAGCCATGGCAACTAAGAGATGACCAGTCACAACTGACAGCGCCCGTTCACGAACATGACGCATGGATCAGCACCATTCAGCTCAACCATTTCGAAGGGAACTAAATGATCCGACACACGCGCCACCATCAGCGAGACATTAGAGTGAGCATGACATACTCTCAACCGCCAGGGCGCATTCAAGTCAAGAAAAAAAATCGTAGGATTTCAGTGAATGATAGCTTTCTAGTACATAGTACTCACACAATATGGGCTATGCGATTATATAATACTAGAGATTGATTCTATACAATGCAAAGATAGTTGTACAATCTTCAGCAGCTCCAACAATTCTATTTAATGCTATCAATTTATGCGCCCCGGACCAGCATTGAGCCACGCATTTTTATCAGCGATATAATCGCCCAACTTGTAATAAGCTTGCTTACATAGTGTGCGTTTGATACATGTTTTAAATTTCGTCTCATTCAGTTCAAGAATACTTTGTGGAATTTTATTATAGCATCTCAAACAGTACCCCATGAAAGATGAGTCTACTTTAGCGAGTCTGAAGCCTGGCTGAACGAGTTGGTCCCTATTTCTAGTACTGTAATTATGTCTATCACCTCTTTTACCAAAAAGGTGCAGATTTTTTCTGACGTACATTATGTTTTCGTAGATGTACTGACAATGTACCGTCATGATGCCAATATCCTTAAACAGTTCCCTTAGAGAATCGCGCCTACGAAGATTATATATGGCTCTGATGGCTCTTTTTTGCAGAATAAATATAGACTCAATATCTGCAGCCCGTCCCCATAGCAAAATGCCATAAGACATTATACTATGAAAGTAACTAAAATAGACCAGTCTAGCGGTATCTACATCAGTAAATTGACGAATTTTTCTAATAGCATATGCCGCTGAACTTAGCCGCGCCGCAAGGGATGTTAAATGAGAACTCCATTGTAGCCTTGAATCAAGCGTAATCCCCAGGAAAACCGTTTTATCTACGAATTCAAGTTTCTCTTTATTCAATATTATTTCACAATCACTACTTCTAACATTGGGTAAAGCAAATCTTATGCATTTAGTTTTTTTTTTCATTTAATACCAAATTGTTTGCTGTGAACCAATTATGGACCTGAAGTAGGGCATTATTCACGTCATCTAGATTTTGGGCCCGTTTATTTATCTTAAAAATTAGGGAAGTGTCATCAGCAAACAACACCATATTTTGAGGTTGGTTTTTCAATAAATAGGGTAGATCATTTATATACACGAGAAAGAGGAAAGGACCCAATATTGAGCCTTGCGGAACCCCCATTTTTACTTTTAAACCCTGTGAATTAACACCATTTATTTGAACATGTTGTTGTCTATCACTCAAATATGATTTTACCAAACTAAGTGCAAGTTGACCTAATCCGTAATGCTCAAGTTTCAAAAGCAATGTGTCGTGATTTACGCAATCAAATGCTTTGGAAAGGTCACAAAATATTCCTATGGCGTCTTGAGACTCTTCCCACGCAGTAAATATGTGCTTTAATAAGGTTACACCGGCGTCAGCCGTACAACGTCCCTTGGTGAAACCATACTGTTGATCGTGTAAAATTTTGTTGGTGTTAAAATGATTGAGCATTTGATTCAGCATTACTTTTTCAAACACCTTGCTAAAAACTGGCAACACGGATACAGGTCTATAATTATTAGTATCTTTACTGTCCCCGGATTTGAAAAGAGGTATGACTTTACTGTATTTCATTAGATCAGGGAAAACTCCTTGGTCTACACACAAATTAAAAATTAAAGCTAAGTATGGGGCTATAGTCTCAAGTATGGATGTACAAACTTTGATAGACATTCCCCATAGATCTTCGGTCAGTTTTATTTTTATTTGCCGGAAAGCTTTAATAACTATCATAGGGTTTATGTGTTTAAATTTAAATTCAACCGTGCAGCCAGATACATTCGCCTTTAATAAACCAATTGAGACTTCAGGTGAGGAATTAAGAGCCTCTGTAGTTTTTAATGGTATATCGGTAAAGAAATTTACAAATTCTTGAGCTACTTCCAGATTAGAGCTTTTAGGACCACATGCTGAATCTAATGTGTAGCTAGCGTTACGTATTTTATTCCTGTTAGTCTCATTATTTATGACCTTCCAAACTGTCTTTATTTTGTTTTCTGCTGTTTTGATCTTGTTGCTAATGTGCAGGGCTTTAGCAACCTTGCACGTATTTCTAAAAATTTTTGAATACTTAGCAACATACTTGTTAAAAGTTTCAGTGTTTATAAAAGGCTTAAGGCCATAAAGCTCAAATAGTCTTTCTCTACTTTTTCTGATACCTCTAGTTGCCCAATCACTAAATATGAATTTAGGGCTAATACTTTTTGTCTTCTTTTCAAAAGTTTTGTTGAATTCCGTGTGAACTATTGAAAAGAAACGACCATACAATTGATTTATATTAACATCGTCATGGCTCATAACACCTAACTTGTTCTGTAGGGAAATATTATACCTATTTAATTTGCTAGAAGTTATAGATCTAAATTTTATCTCAACTTTTTGCAATGGTGTATTACATCTAAAAGTTACAGTTTGTCCGCTATGGTCAGACGGTAGACAATTTACTATGACTTTATCTAAGTAATCACAATCGCAGAAAACATTATCTACACAAGTAGCAGAAGATGGAGTGACTCTAGTAGGTTCTATAAAAGTGTTGGTCAAGTCAAATGACTTAAAAAGATTTAATAACCGACTGCTATTTGAACTTTCTTCTAAAATATTGATATTGAAATCACCACAAATAATTGTAGATTTATTACTGGCTGCAAGTTTTGCCAGTACATCTTCCATTATTGATTCAAATAGGGAAAAGTTTTGATAGTTTGGGGGTCTGTACACACACACAATTACATGCTTATCTAGCTCAACACAGGACAGTTCGACGCAATGTTCAACCGAGAGACCTACTATATCATTACGTTGCTTATATTTAAAACATTTTTTTATTAATATTAGGGAACCTCCACGAAGCATAGTTTTACGATTAAAGCAGCTACCCACCATATAGTTCTCATAATTAATAAGCATTTGGTAATCCTTTAGCCAATGTTCAGTAAAACAAATAATGTCAAACTTACTATTTTCTAAAAACAATTCAATTTCTAATAATTTGGAAGAAATGCCTTGGATATTTTGGTGGAATAATTTTAAAGTGTTCTGCTGAGGCCCTTTTTTACTAACTAATTGCGTGCAAGAAGATACTTTGGTAGGATTAACAATATTGTTAATGGTACCTTCTGTTGTCTCACATTCTAGTTTAAATTAATATTTGGAGTGAGGCCGGAGACTCCCGTGCCATCCTCAGACAACAAGACCCTATCACTAATAGACCCTAATTGAGAATTCTCCACGGTGACACATGGATCCTCCTCAGTACAATGTTTGTAAACATTTATAGCACTAATGCTATATTCATTTAAAGTCACCTGTACATTAGTATTACTACTAATAGTCGCAGTATTAATAATAGAACTAAACTTAGACATACTATTTATGTCTGTGTGAATATTATAAGCTAATAGCCGAGCTATTTTGTGTCTACAACTAATAGGTAGATACACTTTACCCCGAGTCGATCTAAGTTTATCAACAAAAGTGTTTATATCAAGATATATGAGTTTGTCACAATAATGACCTGCTAAAAAATGTAAATGTTTATTTAACATGTGAATATAATTATTTTTCTGTTACATAAATTTTCAAAGTATGGGAAAGCACACAATATTATTTTATTACACTTTAACTTCAACAACTCTGAAACATAGTCAGTGATGTCTTCCTTTTTAATCTTTGAACTATTACCAACACATATAGTAATGGTGGTACTAGGATCACAAACAGTCTTTTTTACTGATGCCATAATCTGTTTATATGTTGACCCTGACATACAATGGTTTTGGGTACAATAACTCAAGTTATTACTAATTAATTTACCTAGCCCCCTACCTATACTGTCAGAGAACATAACTGAACAATTACAATCATGACTATTAGGAGAAACAAAATTATTAATCCCAGGCAGACTATCATACAACTCAGACTGTACCACTTGTGAATAATCTAGTGTAATATTAGTTGTTTGTTGGTTCAATATGCTGTCCTGAGACAAATTCTCAACCTGGTATGGGTCCTCCATTATCCTAAAGTAAGTAATTAACTAACTAAGTAAGTAATTAACTAATTAAGTAAGTAATTAACTAAGTATTTCCTAGAAAGTACTTATAAAGTTCTACTTTTCAGATTTTTTTCATATTTTCTAAACTTATGGTTCAAAAGTTAGAGGGGGGGGGGGAAAAAAAAAAAAAATCACTTCCCACTTTACATATAGGGGGGCTACCCTAATAAAACATTTTTTTCCAATTTTTATTTTACTACTTGGTCGGCGTGATTGATATACATATTGGTACCAAATTTCAGCTTTCTAGTGCTAACGGTCATAGAGATTAAGCGAGGACGGACAGACGGACGGACAGACATGGCGAAACTATAAGGGTTCCTAGTTAACTACGGAACTCTAAAAACGATTCATAATGTATTGTCGGGGTACCTACGCAGAAAAATTAAAGAAAAAGCAATGACCTTTAATTCCTACTTATCCTATATTCCTAGGACATAGTAGCTTTGAGTCTTCCAAAAGGAAAACATTATGTTATCCATTCTGACAACAGAAATAATCGGGGTTCGGGATTGCTCGAATGGAAACCAAATAGCCCTAAATACCTATGCATGATATAAATAAGTGTCGTTGAAAAATAAAACTGTTGCTAGGAGGATTTTTGTAATGCATGACGTTAAAACATTAATTAATATAATTGTGAATGCATACTGTGCCGACCTTTAGAACCATTTGTCTAATGAGATAAAGTTTTGTAATTGTAGCACTTAGCAGTGGGAATGAGAAATTGAGAACTACTTACTTTCTATGAAGTCAGTAAAAATATAATAATGTGTTACATTTTGTGTAGATAGATACTTTTAGGCAATAATATGCACCTCATTGGTCGTAATTTTATCTGTTTTTGACTCATCGCGACACAGTTTTATCGCGATAACGGCAGAACTCCACGAGCGCCGATTCTTTTGTAGATTTTCGTTTTATGTATGCGTTAAACTAAAACATGTTAAACATTAATTTCTTCTGTTTGTGTAATACTTAAATATCATCGTCTAATAAAAGTTTCTTTACCACGAATTCATTGGTCAACAGTTTTTCTTGAGCTCGCCTAACGTACAACGGAGTTTCAAAAGAATAAGAGTCTATAGCTTATATTGTTTTATTATAACACTGACTTGGGGCCTCATGTTAAAACATAGGAGAAACTATTGGAGCACATTGTGTGTCAGAAAAAGTTCAACTTCATTCTGCATCGTCTATTTCACATATCAGGTGTGGCAGTATTTTATAACGTTTAATATACACGAAGCCGTCAACCAAGCATTCTGAACATCAAACTAAGTAACCCTAGGTACGCAAAAATTATTGCTGGGAAACGACGTTTTTTAAATTTACGTTTTATAATAAGACTCAATTTTACGTACTCAAAACATTGTGCTGATGAATGCATTGAATAGTACGGGGTTCGTGGAGGTATTAAAAGTAAACTCTTAGATACCCGCAATTACAGACACAATTAAAATAACAATGCACCGTTCCCCTTCGGGTGCGGCTGGGGGCATACGGGTTTAATAACATAAAAAACTTTAAAAAAAAAAGCAAACTAGTGAAAACGTTGGAACTTTGCCTCCCAATACATCCGTTACTAGAAGGTTCCCGGGTATGGCCAAGAACAAAAAAATGGTCGCAATGACGGGGAGACCAAGTGCCGACTGTATCACACTTGTGGAGCAGTAACCGTTCAGTATTACGTATCTCTGTTGACAGCTCGAAATGATAGTAACTGGGCTCAGTGTCCATCAAATAACGGTCAAAAAGTTAGTTTCGTATTATGTATGACCAGTCGCGATCAAATATGACGTCATCGGTGCCCATCGTGGCTGATAGTCACCGTAACTGATTTTGACTGACGCTTTCGTATCGATTCTTCTAATATTGCGATTATGCGAGCATAGTGGACATTAAATAGATGACAACTGAGTTTGAAGTAGGTTTCGTGAAAGACGTTACACCGTACCGGGCTGTTAGGCACCGTAAAGTGATTTCCACTCTGTCTAATACGTAATACCAATATTTTGATATTCTCGGTTGTCATCAAAGTTCGGTGTACAACCGAAGCTTGATAGTCACTGGATACCAGAAAGATACGTAATAGGCCTGCAGGTAGATCTTTAACTACATAGAAAAAGGATACAAAATGTTTACTCACCCCAATGACTGTTAAATAGACATGCGCATTAAACTTTGGAAAATTGGATCCAAATACAGCGTTTGTAATGATAAAAGCAAAGAAGGCAACTGCTCCGAGCAATAAATGTGTTGTGGTATTGATAACGTTCATATACACCATGAATACGGGAATTTCCGCATGGGGTGGTGGTGGACCACCAGGTCTTGATCCTTCTTCTAATCTTGACTGTCCCATCAGGGGAGGTGGCGGTGGCATTGCCATTTTAGAAAATTTTGCTTTAAAAATATATCTTTAATAGTAACGCACACCGCTGTATCTCCACGAGCACTAACGCACTGATGTACTGGCCCAATCAATAGGTTTTTATCTTCGATTTCAGATAGTGATGTTTTCTATTTGGATAACCAGATAATAGTGACAGAGACAGCTATGGCGTAATCGTTAATGATAAACATGTGAGGTAGTAAGTAGTACCTTTTTCACTTCTTCCTCCATATTTTTTTTGGAGTTAAACTGGTCTTCCAAAAATAGTAGATAATCATGAGTAATCATGAACTATAACTGTCACCCTTAACTAGTAGCTGAAGCAGGAAACAAAAGTATCCGAAAAGTTATCTTAAACGGAGATAACAAACTATTGATGGCACCAGTACCTATATCATTACGTTAGTGCTCGTGAAGATACAGCGGTGTGCAACTTATATAAAGATAATTTAAACAGAATATTATTTAAAATGGCGATGCCACCGCCTCCTCCGATGTCACACTCAAGATTAGAGGATGGATTAAGACCTGGTGGTTCACCACCAGATGAGAAGGTTCCGGGATTCATGGTGTCCATGAATATGATCAGTACCGTTACACATTTACTGCTCGGAGCAGTCGTCTTGTTTGCGTTTTTCATTATAAATGCTGTATCGTGGGGACTCGAGATCGATACGGTGCATGTGTACTTGACAGTTATTGGGGTGAGTAGACATTTTGTATCCTGCCGCCTATCACTGTCATGCCTACCGTGCTCATCTTACCCTGGTGTTGCGTAAGGGAGACCCCATATTACAATCAGCCTTCCTACTTCCGCATTATTGTGGAGGCTTATCTGGCGGGGAGGTCACCTACATAGGAAGCGACGGCATACGCTGTCGTGAGATGTCATGCGGTGTTACACAGGGCTCGGTTCTGGGCCCTCTTCTGTGGAACATTGGATACGACTGGGCTGGCCTCCAGCTAGCACTCAACAAGCCAGAGGCCATTGCTTTTTTGCTGTCACACATCGTGGTTATAGGGGGATCGCTGTTGAGTCAACGATGAAGTACCTAGGATTGGAGCTCGACATACCTATGATCATGTTCTCATCGTCAGAATCCCTGTAATTTGTGTAGTGTACCTACATAATAAAGAGTATATGCAGTCTATCTTCTATTTACCAATCTACATAACTTAACATCACGCCTGTAATCCCCGAAGGCTGAGGCAGAGGTACCTAATGGTTCCCGCACATTTCACCAGTTATGTTTTTAAATTCTATGTAGTAGGGGCAAGCCTATTCCCATCAACCGGGCACAATTTTAGGCTCCGTTGCTTTTGCTGAGAAATTCCTGATTGAAAAAACCCAATTACACTTTGCCTGACCTGGGAATTCAATCCATGACCAATGCCAATGCCTTTATATTTACAGTATACGATCCTGATGAGTCAAGCTATCTTTTCATTAAACCCCCAGACGGGTTGGGCGAACAATTTCAAGTATCCACAGAAGACGATGATATTCTGGTTGTTACAAGTGCTCGGCTCTCTCCTCGCAATCATAGGTGGTATTATGGGAATAATATTATCTGGATCAATCCCCAATAGCCCTGTATGGGCGCCAGGTTTACATCACCTACAATCGGCTCATCAGAAGTTTGGTAAGTTTTCATTAATTGTTGTAGGTATATGTAGACCATGTGCTTATTGTAGAATTATCACTTGCTTCGGTGAAGGAAAACATCGTGAGGAAACTAGCATGCCTGAGAGATATTTATGTAAAGCCAAGTCAGACACCCATCACTTGGGGGCATAAAAACTCTGACACCAGGTTGCCTAGGAACTAACCACACGTTAAAGCGTAAGCGTAGCTTAACCTTGGAGATCGACCCGATTGGCTGTTATTATTAACCCACGAGAAAAATATATTTATATTTATTAATTTTCTCGCAGTCAATGGTAAAAAGTAGAGTACACAACTCGTGGAAAAATATTTCATATCGGTTCTTGTATCCCTCGCTTCGCTCAGAATTCTACTCTAGAATCCTTCGCTGCTCTCGGGATCCAAAATAGTCCCTCGAATTAATACTAGATTGTATGACAAGGGAGCAAAATAGTATTTTTACGGCGAGGGCGCTATTTTGAATCCAGAGCGAAGCGAAGGATTCTAGAACAGAATCCCGAGCATAGTGAGGGATTCTAAAATAGAATCCTGAGCGTAGCGAGGGATTCAAAGTACATCGCCTGAGGGAAAAATATGTTTGCTCTCGAGTCATATACTCTACTTTTCATCTCGTTCTATGAGAAAATAAATAAGAGACATTTTCAAGTAATTAATGAATAAGTTTAATTAAAAAAATTACATGAATGTAACAAAGGTCAATTACAAATTTATATTTATGTCTAATACACTGGCGAAATTTTGAAAATTTATTGTCATTGTGTGTGTGTTTTATTTGGGATTGATATAGTTGTGCATTTATTTATACAGGATGACATTTTTATCAATTTACAAAAAAAAAATGGGTATGATTGGTGAACGGAGTAGAAGCATACTTAGTTTTTTTTTTTTAATTCAAAATAAAAAAAAGAAATTGTTTTCGTATGATTTGAAATTCGATATTTTACATTTTTTGTTTTTTAATTTCTCTTTCTTTGTTCTAATATGAAAAGTTTACTTGAAATTTGTAGCGTTTTGAGATGATGTTGATCCATCATTCTTTTCTAAGCTGTGGAAAAAAGAAAAAATAGTTTTTGGAAAGTGATAAAAAAGTCGTCTGGTATTTTGAGTGTTTGTAATCTCAGTATCTTGCTGGTGCTCAGGAAAAGGCATTGATTCCTTTGTAGTCGAGTGCAATTTAGACAATAAGGTAGAACGAAGTTTATAGTGGTCGGATTTTCATAGGACTTTGTTTCTTGAGTTCCTAGAGGGGTGGAGAAGAAAGTTAAAAAAAAATTTCGACGCTCGCAACTTTTTTTTTTTTTTAATTTTCATTGAAATATTTTTTTTCGTTTATGAATAACTTCAAATTCGACGAATTCATATTGTCGCGTAATAGTGTGACCTGCGTGCATCCTGCGTCCGTCTGTTTCTTTGTTCATTGTTGTCGATTTAATGTATATTTCAAGTATTTTTGAAAATTTCTTATTTTCTGCCATTATTTCTAAAATATTGAATTTTAATACTAAGATTTCTTTTGAAATTGATGATGCTTTTTCACAGATAACTGGACCAGAAATTATTAATGAAGACCACTTTCATGAGTGTAGTGACTTAAAATTCATTCGGAAATGTTAGAAAATCGTCTATGTTAATGAAAGCATTTATTTTCCTTATACTGCAATTAAACTCAATTTGCAAATTATTGTCTTAATCCTCATTTTATTAGCTATCTAACGAGGTATAATAACTAGAAAAATATTTAAGGATACTTGTTAAATATTGGTTACTGCTGAAAAAGTAAATCATGACAAAAGGGCCTCTATTACTAAGAAGTGGAAGTGGTATCGGTATCGGTATTGGTATTAAATTGAGCGCAGAGACCCAAGCTTGCAACTTATCTCAGATAGAAATCGTAAGAAATGGTTACGTTATAATTACGATAATTTTTGTAAATTTACCAGCGGCCCCATTCCACCTTTGTCAGCACTAATCAACCTTTATCGAGTACCTCCAATTTTTTTTTTCAGTTTTTGTTGTCTATGGATAGCAGATATAATAAGGATATTTTCAGGATAATATTTACGTTGACCGTCATAGAAATATTTTGAGAAAAATGGCCTTCGTTACTTTTATAGAGACGTTGTCCTGGTAATCGTGAATACATCTTTATTCACTTCACTCATAAACATGGTTTTCTTGAATATTTTTACATCCAATTATCTGTGAAAAAGTATCAGTTACCAGTTTCAAAAGAAATCTTGGTCTTAAAATCCAAAATTTTAAAAATAATTGCAGAAAATAGGACATTTTCAAAAAATCCTTAAAATATTGCATTACATCGACTACAATGAACAAAGTAACAGACTAAATTAGCATTTAATGGATGCGCACAGGTCACACTATTGCGCTACAATATGAATTCGTCGAATTTGAAGTTGGTCATAAACGAAAAAAAAAAATATTCTAAAGCAAATTAAAAAAAAAAAATATGTCGCGAGCGGCGAAATTTTTTTTTTTAACTTTCTTCTCCACTCCTCTAGGAACTCAATAAAAATAGTCCCATGAAAATCCGACCACTATAAACTTCGTTCCACCTTTTGAGTATTTTTTGTCTAATGAGAGGTTTTCCTTTTGAGGTTTAAAAAAAAAACTTAGTTTCCAAGAACTCTATAGATGGCGTTGAACTTACTATGCCAAAGCAAAACGCTTGAAAAAAAAAACATTGTGTCACGTCACATACTCTCGTTGACTGACACTTTCATTTGCTTAACCTTCCGAATATAACCAACATTTCTCGCGCTTTGTTAAAATCAGTTTTTTTAGGTTCCGTTCCTTGCATTATCACACTTACTCCTAGCGCCATCTATCCAGCGACTAGGGAAGAGTTAAAAAGAAAATCCCTCATTGCACTCGACTATTGATGTAGAAGGGCGTGGCGATAATGGTGTGTACAATGCGGGTGCTGACCCCCGCACTGTACAAACACTTACAGCCAGTAATTTATACAATTTTCGTTCGATTTCAATGAACGATTCATGTTCCAAATTCAAATCTCATTACTGCCCGCTAAAAAGTCTAGTGGAGAAAAGAGCAACTTTGCTCCCGCTAAAAGGGGAACAAAACGACACTTTTCGAATAAAAGGGATGAAAATTCTCTTTTCACCTCAGCACCTCAAACAAGCATGTTTTTCTGTTTACAGACAGTGACCAAATTCGATTTTGCTGCGAGCGTGAGACAAAGTAACTTTTTAATATTATTTTTTTAAATACCGAGAACTGTGCAGGTCTACTCACAAAATTCGACAGATTTCAACTTTGTTCTGTCACTTTCACTTCGATACGAAAAAAGCGAGAGATAGAAAACAAGTCGATTCAAAATTCGATTTTCAAATTCCATATCTAGTAGGCCCAAAAAAGAAACAAACAATAAAATCTTCGGATACCAGGAGGTAATAGCAGGATTCAAATTTTTATTATTTTATTCTCTGTTACGCTAGCAATGATTAGGTCAGTGCTTTGTATTTACTCCGTGGGTCAGTGTATGCTAGCTATATACAAAGTACAATAAAATTTGGATAATAAAGTAATAATAATAAATAAATATGAGTGAGTCCAGTGACGAAGTCTGCTATTTAACACCCGAAGAATTGAAGCATAATGTAAAAATGCAGAATTAAGTTTTCTGCCTAAAAAGCCTTGCGACTTACAAAGGGTGCAAACACTTTTTCGGAGACTGTACTGTTATCGTACTTCATAGAATTATCACAAACTAGGCAGCCATGTACAATGTGGAGTATTTACTCAATGTTGAAAGCAACAATAAAAGCCACAAAAGATGACGTGCACATTGAAACCTATCCCAACCTTATTGCATGTTTGAAAAGAATGTCAAATCCAAAAATTCAAAAATATTTTCTCCCGCCAACCTTAAAATATATATGGTGGGTGTGTGGTGGTTTAATTTTTACCATGTTGTTTTTTTTACCTTTAGGTATATGTTCTCGCTGCTGAGGCGAAAAGTTTTATGTGTTACACGAGACCAAAGTTATTTGCATCTCGTGTCTTTGAATCCCTCGCTACGCTCAGGATTCTAACCTAGAATCACTCGCTACGCTCGTAATTCAACTATAGAATCCTTTGCTTGCACGGGATTCAAAATCAACACTCGCAGCAAAAACCCACTTTGTTCTCTTGTTGCTCAAATAACTATTTTTTAACTTGTTGTTTAGTCTATTATTTTGTCGAAATGTGGCTGTACAACTGTCTACTCCTTGGGATAATACAGGCGTGTGTTCCTCTAATCTGATAACGCCAGCTTTTGTTTTGTACTTATACTTGTTCTGAGAAGCTCGTAGCTAAATAATAACGGCTGCTGGAGGTCGCTCTTCAGGTTAAGCCGCGCTTGCCTTGGTTGGCCCGTAGATGGGTGACCACCCATTACATACCGAGTTTCCTCCGTGCCTCGAAAAGTACGTTAAGACATTGGTTCCGGCTGTCATTTGTAGACCTTTGAAAAGCCCGAAAGTCTGATAACCATGGCAGTCCTCTTTAATTGGATTGTGGATGACAGATGAGTAGTTGCTCCATGTAAATTACTGGTATTCAGCTCCGATTGGACCG
Organism: Xestia xanthographa; assembly: GCA_905147715.2. Taxonomy (NCBI): domain Eukaryota; kingdom Metazoa; phylum Arthropoda; class Insecta; order Lepidoptera; family Noctuidae; genus Xestia; species Xestia xanthographa. Next base: position 16,215,669 of record LR990650.1, on the reverse strand, counting down.
GAAGCCAACCCCAACATAGTTGGGAAAAGGCTAAACAGCTGATGATGATGATTAATACTTGTTCTATTTCCATAATTTCAGGTTTAGCCGCCATGATATTGACGTCGGTGAGCTTTGTTGGAGGATTATATCATTTGTTCAACAACAATATGGAAAACACTAAAATTCTACAAGCTCTACAGTCCTGCTCTGTAACTTTGACGCTCGTAATCGCTTTCATAGCAATAGGTTTAGTGTTCGACGACTGGTATGGCGAGACAGATATTAAAACTACCAACATGGCCTTGTCTTTAGTTTTTCTTACTTTAGTAGGCATGTTTATGATGATGATTTGCAAAGCAGTTGTGAAAAGTAGCGTTGTGGTTCAGTTTTAATTTCTAGATTTCAATTACCACTGTTCTTAGAAGAAGTCTTTTGAATTTTTCAAAAGATTATCAAGATAAGGTCCAACAATGTATCGTCATAAAAATATAAAATTAAATTTTTTTTTGTTCATTGGTTGTAAAAAGAAAACACTTACACATAATTAATTTATGAAAAGTTAACATGCGTGTTCGTACCGAAAGTTTGGCGTCTGACAAAATTTAATATTTTCTGAATATTGAGAAACTTTGTCTTTTGAGAAGCATAATTGTGTGTAAATATTCCATTACAGGCTATTTTACCTACGAAATAGTAGCTTGAATAATGGAAAATAATGTTAAGATTTTTAGTATTCTATCTTTTATCTTATCTTTCGAATAAAATACTTTTCTGTGTGTAAAAAGCGGTACGTCCCGTTTAATTAAAAACAAGTTTTGTTTTTTGACTGTTACTACGTCTAACCATCTAAGTGAAATAGTAACAAACAAGACAAAACACAAACACGTATTCAAATTCTGTTTGTTGATTAAATAAAATGTTTGTGAGCGTTTTTCTTTTACTTGACATTAATTATTCTTAATGTGACATTGATAACGTTAGCATTTGTATTTTATGGGACGTGAAGAAAGTAGAAAAAAGGAAGTGAAAGAAGATCGAACCCCGATAAAAAATGAAAATGAAAAACAAATACTAGTTATGTTAGGTTAGTTTTAGGTTTTTGTAAAGTTTTTTTTTTACCCGACTGCGGCGAAGCCCAAAAGGAGGGTTATGTGTTTGCCCTGTATGTATGTTTGTATGTATGTCCGTTTCTTTGTTCCCTCGTAACTCCTCGACGGATAGAGGGATTTGGATAGTTTATATGTCGTTAAATTCGTCTTGATGGCGCGAGTGTCACTGGCTACATTAAAATCAATAAACAAAGAAAATTGCGGATGATTTGGGGAGCCAGATTGTGGAGGTCGAATTTTATTTTTCTTCTAATACCATCGAGCTGGGTATCAAAATGAAGGGTTTTTAAAGGCGATTACAAAAATATATGCAACTTATATGTTTGAATGTAATTCGAAATGACAAATAGTATACAAGTAAATAAAATTCTAATTTTTGGCACGTTCTGCAGCCTGAACGGCTAGATGGATTTTAGCTTGAGAGGTGCCATTAGATTTGTATTTGCTGTGAGAGTGACTGTAGTTATAGAAAAATAATAAAAAACAAAATGGCGGATTATTAGCGCCAAATTCAAATGTTTGGAATGCTCTGCAGCCTGAACGGTTCAATAAAGGGGGTGCGTACCATTTGATATAATAACAAAAGCACTAACGATCACATGACCTAATATTTCGTTGGTATAATATAAAAAATCTATAGTAACGTTTAATATAATTTTGAAACGTCAACTTTGTTTTGTATGTGTCGCAGCCAACTAGTTTAATTAGCCGTTCATTCAACTCTTAGATCTCGTCTAAACAGCTTTAAGTTCAGGACTTAGGGCACCCCGATGTTAGGTTAGTTAGGTTCCTTCAAACCCTGCAAGACAAAAATAGGAGCTCCGCACAGCGGGGCTCCGTCGACTACGCCGCTGCTCTCGCTTCGCCGCCGTCGCTTTTTAAGCGAATAGAAAGTGGTTCGGGACTTGGGGCACCCCGATTTAGGTTCCTTTAAACCCTGCAAGACAGAAATAGGAGCCCCGCATAGCGGGGCTCCGTCGACTACACTTTTTGGCCAATATAAAGTGTTTTGAGGTTAGGGCACCCCGAGTTAGATGAACGGCTAATTAAACTAGTTGGCTGCGACATATACTTATACAAAAACTGATTCGATTATACGCCTGAGATTTTCGTGCTCCCCCCCGATCCCCTCTATTGTTGGTGAATCATTTGGGTTAAAGATGAAGTTATAACAGTATGAAGTTTCCTGATATTTACTTATTCATTACAGAATTTAGGCTGAAAATTAATCAAATGAAAATAGGTCAACTAAATGTTATATAATAAAAAGAGCAAAACACAAATTGAAAATTATATGAAATGAATGTTAAACTAAATGTAATGACAGCAATAGAAGTTTAAATGAAATATAACATTACATGTCATGAAATTTGGTTATTTGTTTTTATAGCATATTATTATGAAAATTGTAACATAATGAATGTTATTTCAAGTGATAATGTACTATTTGTTATTATACCATAATATTACACACCCCAATAAAGGGCTCATCATGAGGATTTTAAAAGGTTATAATATCCAAGTAACTAAAAAGTGTAAAATAAAAAAATAATTTAAAAAATTTAAAAACCCGACTGTGTAGAAAAAACTGAAAAGAATAAAACAAGTTCAGGAGACAGGACATATTGACTGCAACAGTCGGGACCCATTAAATAATCTAGACTAAAATCATAACATCCAATATGGGTCCCGACTGTTGCAGTCAATATGTCCTGTCTCCTGAACTTGTTTTATTCTTTTCAGTTTTTTCTACACAGTCGGGTTTTTTAATTTTTTTAATAATTTTTTTAAGCTCTTTTTTATTGTATTTTGCGTTTATTTAGGCATTCTAGACAAAGTCTGAATTAAGCACATGGACCGTAACACATATAATATTTTTATTTTATTTGTCATTGTGTTCACACATTTTTTACCAAGACATTAAAAAAGAAATAAATTTACTTAGAACGAAGATTCCGAATTTTATTTCCTGTTATTATCCAAAAGTCTAACGACACTAAAATGGTGAATATCCAGGTGATGCCGATGAGGATAGGTACGAAGACATCTCCGTTTCCAGTCCATGTTCTGAACGAACTATACTTGAAGGCTGCGCAGAGACTTCCGGTTGCCAAGAACATACTGGCAATGCCAGTGATGTAGTGGAAGAACCTGATCCAGAATACGCTGATGCAGGAAGACAGCTTAGTTGGGTACATCGCGAGGATTCCATTTAGCAAACTTGTGAGGCAACAAACTAGTGCTGCTAGCCCTGAAATGAAACGTTATGTTGGTAATGTTATAATGCAAAGAGTGGGTTTTAATTCACTGGTATAAGCTGCTGTGGCAAGGGATCAAATTTGTGTCAGGGGAAGCCGAAGAAAAACAATTAAAATTGTATTTTTTAATATTTAATCGTTTCATTTTTCTGTTTACTACACTACAACAGCCCATAACGTCCACTGCTGGACATAAGCCTCTCCCATGCTGGGAGGAATTTGCCGTAATCTCCACGCTTGGCAGGCGGATTGGAGATCGCAGTGATGAAAGGCTAACAGAAAACGCTGTTGCCCATTCTCTGGTCTACGGAGGCGCAAGGTGGTCTTTTTTTTTTCCGATGGGAAATCATCAAATAACTCCTCCCGCTCTGGGCGGAGCAGGAGGGAGTGTCAGACTTTTACTGACTAAAACCCATCCATGTTCCTTCATCGTCCTTTGTGTTCCGGGGCCACGGTATCTCTTTCGAACAGTCCCGCAACCCCGGCAGGCATCGGTCCCTACGGACCGGGATCCTGCCGTTTTGCCGAAAAGATTTTGCCAAAATTTCATTACCCAAACAAATTTTAGCAACTTTTTTTTATACCATTGCAATATTTCGAATGATTTTAGTACGCATATTTTTATTTGGTCAAAATTTTACTTGGTAAAATATTACCAAGTGTAATGTCATTATGGCATTTGGTCTTTAATCAAATGATTTATTACAGCAAACAATCTTCGGACAATAAACGTTTGGTGAAATGATTTGTTAAGACAAAAAATTTTAAAGCAAAAACAAGATTTTTTGTGCCGCGGCAGCGGAACTCAACTATTTAGATTAGGTTAATTTCTTCTTTAAACAAAATGGGTAGGTTAGGTTAGGTCAAAACTGTGACCTCCTACGCACGAGCCCAGCGAGCAAAGCGAGCGGTGCCGCGGCAGCGGCCGGCGAGTGCCAGAAACGACTTGCATTAATAGAAAAAAATAGATTGTTTTAAGTAGGTTACCCGGAACTCAACTATTTAGATTAGGTTTCTTCTTTAAACAAAATGGGTAGATTAGGTTAGGTTAAAACTGTCACCTCCTACGCACGAGCCGAGCGAGCGAAGCGAGCGGTGCCGCGGCAGCGGCCGGCGAGTGCCAGAAACGACTTGCATTAATAGAGAAAAGAGATTGTTTTTAGTAGGTTACCCGGAACTGAACCATCTAGATTAGGATAATTACTTATTTAAAAAAAATGGTTAGGTTAGGTTAAAATTGTGACCTCAGGCCCAGACCCAGGAACGACTACATGATATAGAAAAAAAAAATATGGAAAAAAAACGCTACTAACTAAAAAAAAAGTAATATTCTTAGTATATCGTAACAATGTCAAGAAACTTCCGCTACAAAACACAGTGATAGTGATTTGCTTGACTAACCCACATTGAGCGACATTTATGATTTACCTCCTACCCACTTAGCAGTTCACATTTTTGTCATTGAAGCATTTGACTGAATAGGAAAGGGTGAATTGAAAACTGACGATACTAAATATTTGGCTTATTTGATTTTGCGTAAAAACTGTTATTCCAACTGAAATATTTGACTAAATAAAAAATGTTAAAAGTACTAGTTGGTAAACAAGTTATAGTTTAAACGTTCATTTCCCAAACATTAGGTTTGCGTTACAATTTTTTGTGAATAGATTTTTTGCTAAGTAATAATTTGGCAAATGAAATAATGCGAAACATTTTTTGGGAAGTGAAAATTTGTCAAATTCCTTTCGGTCAAACAAGGGAGACCCTACGGACCCCTTCCCTTTTGCTGACTCTCTTTGAGGCGCGCGTGGAACACGAACGCGCCGTCGACACGGCCTGTCGTCATGAGACGGACGGACGGCTAGTTAGCCCATAGCCCACCGTCCACAGGCCCGCGCCTACGGTGGCCGGGGGCCACGTGGTGGTGGCCCCCGGCCACCGTAGGCGCGCCCTGGACGCGGCGGTATCCTTCTCCGGGGAATGAGAGGAAATCCCCCGGGGAATGTGACCGCCGCGTCTAATGATTCTGACAAGTGTAGGGTCCTTTCAGGACCAACGGTGCGTTCCTCTGCGTGACCCTCTGCAAGGCAGAGGGCACAGCTGAGGAATGAGGGCGGGCTCGGTCTGCACTCACCCTGCCTCCGAGCAGACAGAGAAGGATGCGTGTGGGATGAGAAGGATCCTCTGTCACCGCCAATCTCGTAATCTGGCTATCGAAGCGCTGTGGATCACGTCTCGCGGTTTCGATAGGGGACCGAGGGTCTTGGCTTAACCGCCCGGACCGCGAGGTAGAAAACCTCTATAAAAAGTTACCCCGAATCCCAAGTGGCGACGCACCGCGAGGGGATGTATGGCTGACGGGTGTTCCATGGAACAAATCAGTCGCTAGTGCACTCCTCGCCAGGCGCAAGGTGTTCTGCCTCAGACATTAGTCGCCTTATACGACACCCGTCAGTGAAATGGGTTGGTTCTATTGGTATTACGTATTACACAAAGTGGATATCAATTTACGGTGACTAACAGCCCGGGTACGGGTGTAACGTCTTTCACGAAAGCCACTTCAAACTCAGTTGTCATCAATTTGATGTCCACTATGCTTACATAATCGCAATATTAGAAGAATCGATATGAAAGCGTCTGCGTCTGTCAAAATTAGTTACGGTGAATAACAGCCACGATGGGCACCGATGACGTCATGTTTGATCGCGACTGGTCTTCTTATTACGAAACTATATAACCTTTTGACAGTTATTTGATGGACACTGAGCCCAGTTACTATCATTTCGAGCTTTCAACAGAGATACGTAATAGCCCTACTGAAGGGATTTTTAAATGTCATGCTTTTTAAACGGTAAGTAGGTATTCGATATTCAACACCGAAGAACGAAAAAGATAGTGCGCGAAATACCTACTATTTTATACTTTTTGGAACCAAATACGAAAATGCTGCAGGATCAAGTGCTACCTTGGAAAGTTTTGCTTAGATCTTTTATTGGTCAAATCAGTGTAGTGACTATACTAATCAGGTATTAATGATACATGATACCTACCATGATTCAGTAATATTATGAAATCTGTTAGCAGTCTTATCTGGTGATAGGTATGTACATGTATGCAAGTGAAAGTAATGTTTAGTTATTTAATGGTGGATCCAAATAGCCCGGCGGCCTGGCGCAGTCTGGCCGGTCAGCTTGCGTGCGGCAATCGCAACAAAGCCGGCTGGCCATTTTGCCGGCGAGTCCGCAGCAGCGGGGGAACAGTTCGTTCACGGCTTTCGATGAGAGCGGTGTGGTTTCATTGTTCGTTGTATAGTGTGCAAAATGAGTGATTTCCATCCATAATTCCAGAGAATATTAAATAAAATTGCAGCAGCAATTGCGAGGTTATAGTCCATTTTTGTCTCGTATCACTTCACCGAAAATCACAAGATAACTGAGAATATCGATTCACAGCCGCACTTGCCGGCTTCTGCCGGCGGCGGGTGTGTGGATCCACCATTATATTACACAATGATAATTTAATTACGATTGTAATCATAAATATTGATCACTAATTCTTTTGATATGCTTTAATTGAAATAGAAGTTTAAATTTTTGTTATTTTAAAAATTGTTTTTTTAACGAACATTTACATTCTACATAGCCTATCTATGTTGGGGTCGGCTTACAGTCTAATCGGGTGCAGCTAAATACCAGTAATTTACATTTTATTTACATTTTGGTCAGACTTTCGGTCCACCTTTAACACCTTTAACAATCAGCGTATAACGTTCTCAATGCTGGGACTCAGTCCTCCTCGTAGTGAGAGGAAGTGGGAGAGTAATCCAGCTCTCACCCAGTGTGTGTCACTGATGAAGGTAACAATCATCATCATTTTCTTGTCCTTATCCCAATTCATTTGTTGTCGGCGCAGTATGTCTTCCTCTTCCAAACTTCTTTATTACTCTTTATTATTATGATGCCAACTTTATAATAGAATAAATAAAAAGATATGTTCACAATAAACAATTACACGAGTGCAAAAAAAAATCTTACAAATTGGATAAAGACATTAAATTACACAGATACTGAGGCACTATTGCAAACACGCAAACACAAAATGAAACACCCATCCCCACACACACTCACACACACAACACACACACAAACACACACACATACACACACATACAATGTTTTAACCTAAGGTACTAAATAAATTGTATATTGCTGTGAAAGAGCGGAGTCTCCTAACACAGGCATTACTTGCTTAAAAGGAGGCTCCAATCACCAACTAATGTAAAAGTTTTTGGTAAAGAAATAAAGATTTTGTATTTTTTTGTATTTGTAGACAAGTCTTCGAAAATTTTGTTCTAAGACGTGACGGTTTCCTTATGATGTTTTCCTTGACGTTTTTTGTTAACGAAATAAATAACACAAAATAAAGTGCTGGCTTATAAAAAAGAGGATGCGTGGGTGTGTGAAAAGTGCAAAGAGTGGGGGGAGGTCTTTGTCCAGGTGTGGGACAGAAGAGGCTAGGAAAAAAATGCTTGCTTGGGTTCGAAGCTACGACCTACGTGACTACGTCGGTCGGAGACATAAGTCGGGGCTACTACGACTGGGCCACCACTACAGTGATTACTTATCAAACGATTTTAACAATCCCCATTGAAATGAGATAGTGTCGCCGTTATCAATAAATGTATAGAAATCATAACAGCGCAATTTAAGCGGCTTTTGAACTAAACCACTAGCAAAATCAAGGTTAAGGTGTCACTATGATAGGAAGGGGACCCCTTCCTATGCAAGGACCGATGCCTGCCGGGGTTGCGGGACTGTTCGAAAGAGATACCTTGGCCCCGGAACACAAAGGGTGATGAAGGAACATGGATGGGTTTTAGTCAGTAAAAGTCTGACACTCCCTCCTGCTCCGCCCAGAGCGGGAGGAGTCATTTGATGATTTCCCATCCGAAAAAAAAAAAGGTGTCACTATGACATAGACTCTACTAATTTCTCAAAATGATAGCCTCGTTAGTCGATTGGTAGAGAGCTCTATCTACTGCTGAACATGAAGTCTTAAATTGGATTCCTAAGCGTTGTTCAGTTTTTCTATCGGGAATATCTCAGTAGCAGCCACGGAGCTTGGATTTATGCCCTGTTGATAGCAATAGGTTAGTCCCCTTTTTCATGGGACTTAAACATAACTGTGTACTATTAGTACTCGACTCTAGCTGACCCATTGGGGATTACGGCGTGATGTTATGCTTTGTATGTAAAAGAGTTGCTAGTATGAAACTTGTGATTAAGATTCCTACAACGTTTAAGTAGTCTACCCATTACGGATGGGGATCCGTAATGGATAGACTACAACGTTCTACTCATCTACTACTACTACTAACTCTTTATTCTCTGCACCGGCCCTAGCACAAGAAGTAAAAAGGTCGGACTAAGTCAAAGAACTCAATATATAGAGCAACGGACTTTGAGCTATGACGACCAATAATTAGGTACTTACGATATCGTATTGCGTATCTCGGTCAAAAAATGCAACAAGTGCTACGTGACGTCTGTTGCATTATCTTGAAGGTCAACATTGGAGCAAATAGTGATGCACTTCAAAACCGCCGTATCATTGACACAGCGTTTTTTGTTTAGGAGCTTAAGGGACTGATTAAAAATAGACGACCCGAATGGCGTAGCGGTAGTGAGGCTGCTTTACGTTCTTAGGGTCCCGGGTTTGAATCCCGGTCGGAGCAAATGTTTGTGTGATGAGCATGGACATTTGTTTCCGAGTCATGGATGTTTATATGTATAAAAAGTATGTTTTTACAAACTAAAAAAAAGTATCTATGTAGTATATCAACTATCTGGTGTCCACGACACAAGCCTCGTTGCTTAGTGTGGCATTAGATGGCGCTGTGTGTAATGTCCAGCAATATTAAAACTGATTAAAAATGAATATCTTTATTTTTCAGGATATTTACGTGATTAGGATATAATTAAGTTAAATTATATTTTGTCCTCTTCCGATTAATACAGTAAAATCTGTGGTTGCGTTCAATTTGAATCAAAATCAAAAAATCAAAATCAAAGCATTTATTTCAAGTAGGCCAGTTACAGGCACTTTTGAATTGTCGAAACAAATATGAAAATTAAATGTAGCTACAGTCCCAGTCACAAGACATAAAAACTGTGAAAGTACTGTAGTTGCCCAAATAAAGTACCAAGCTTCATATTCATTCAGTTTTCTCCTTTATCGAAACGGAGTCGACGTGAGCTAATCGAAAACAGCTTTATGACCATGGAAACAAAAGCAAATGGTCTAACGCTGTGTCCAGTACACGTCGTCTAAACTGTAACGAAGCAATCAATTTTCACTTTTATAGCGTGGGTATAAAGATCGTTTTGAATTGCTAAAGCCCATTCCACGTCAGTAAAATTGGTCAATCCCTAATAACAACCTGCTGGCCACTGGAGTGATACTGTCGCGTGACAGTACTTTCTCATGATCTGCTTAGCCTTTTACCAACTATGTTGGGGTCGATTTCCAGTCTAACCGGATTCAGCTGAATACCGGTTTTACATATAGCAACTGCCCAGTTGACTTCCACAACCCAGTTATTACCAGATACCCCTTGGTAAAAGACTGGTTATCAGACTTTCAGACCACTGACTACTTGAAAGACTGTCAAAAATCTACTAACGACAACTGGGACCAACGGTTTAACGTAGCTTCCGAGAGACTTTGTTCCCACATCTATGCCCGCGGTTTCGCCCACAGTTTCGCCCGCGTGAAGTTTGATAATTGTCCCAGGGGATCATACTACCAAGACAAAAAGTATATGTACCTAAGTAGTATATTATGTGTACCTAATCCAAGTTATAAATTATCTGTGTGCACGTTTTCTGTTAGTCTCGTTTTCTGTTAGTCTTTCATCACTGCGATCTCCAATCCGCCTGCCAAGCGTGGAGATTACGGCAAATTCCTCTTATCATGGGAGAGGCTTATGTCCAGCAGTGGACGTTATGGGCTGTTGTAGTAGTAGTAGTGTGCAAAATTTCATCCAGATTCGTTTAATAGTTTTTTTTTTGCGTGAAAGAGTAACAAACATCAGCTCCATGAGATCCATCCATCCATTCTTACAAACTTTCGCATTTATAATATTAAGTAGAAAGTAGGATAAGAAATATGTAAACACAAGAAATATGTAGTAGGATTATAAAGGGGTAGGTTTGTAAGTTTGTGTGTAGGGCTTATCTTCAAAACTGCTGATCTAATTCAAAATTTATTTGCTTTTTTGGCTATAAAAGCTAGTACTTAATGTAAGTTTGCAAAAGATGGTAGCCGACCTTAACGCACTTGGGAAAAGCAAGGAAGTTTACTGCTAAGGCAATATTTCACAACATTGTAAATGATTATTCATACAAATACCGTTTGAAATCATGCCACGTATAGAGGCCGTAAGTTAAGCTTGTAAATCGCGGAATGCATACATAAGCCATCTATAAATAAGTGCTATAATAACTTATTTCCCTCAGCATACTTTTACAACTTGCACAGTTAAACACAGGTTGGGGGTACAGTAATAGTGCGGTGGCGATTTTCAATCGACTTCCAAAAAGAGGAGGTTCTGAAATAGACGGTTTTTTTTTTGTGTTAGTTGCCTCAGAACTTTCGACTGGGTGAACCGATTTTGATGATTCTTTTTTTATTTAAAAGCTGGTGCTTTTCGTGTGGTCCCACTAATTTGGTGAAGATCTGATGCTGATCTTCGGAGATATGTAATGGAACTCTCCAAAAATAGACGGCATATCTGCCGTGATTGCTGCAATCGCTTGGATGTTTATTGTTTATACAACATCATGACGTACCTAACATCACGCCTGTATGCTCTGAGGGGTACACAGATGTGTACAATACACCCAGATTTCAACAGTTGGGTATGTTAAGTTCCATTTATTAGGGATAAGCCTATTAGCTATTGGCTATTATTTTGAATTGTTAACAATGTAAAATAAATTCATGGCAAATATTTGTCTGGGAACAACCTTTGTTTGATTCATTTTTTTTGTCATCGACTTCTGAAGCTAAAATTATTTTCACTTTTTTGTGTTTTTTGAAGTCGGTTTTATTTTTTGCAAAAAAGTTTATAGAGTGTAGAAATATGAATTTAGTATCGTCATCTTCTGCCTAGCCTTTTCCCAACTATGTTAAGGTCAGCTTCTAGTCTAGTCGAATCCAACTGAATACCAGTATTTTAAATTAAACGACTCCTTATCTGACCTCCAAAACCCAGTTAGTACTAGGCAATACAATAGGCCTTGGTAAGACTGGAAGTCAGACTTTCGGATCACAGTCATTGTCGGCGTTAGGAGTGATAAATACTTAATAATTATCTAAAAAAAAAAAAACATAATTTTTATTATTTATTTTTTATTTATCTACGTTGATCGGAGCGACAATCTGTAGAATTCGAATAATTGAAACAGCACCATCATTTTGTGTGTAGCAGTGTACTGTCTAACACAAAGGAGGTGGCGCGTACGTATGTCGCTGGCCGGTGCTGCGGCACATTATGTTTTTTTCTGTCACTTCTTACGATAATTTTCTCATGTCGTGATATAATATATGTTCATTTTGTGTGTGATAAAATTATTTAAATAAAATTATCAGCACATATGTAGTGAGTTACGCACTATATCACTTAGCTCACTACACATATATTGGGAGGCCCGCTATTCGCGCCTTTACGTGTATACATGAACAGGATAGTCGAACTTGTCTAGGCCCTGAAGCACTTACTAAAAAAAAGTCCAAACTTTTTCTTAAATCCTCCCCTATTCGATAGATTCAATGTCCCGAGAGAAAAACAAATACAAATTCCAATTCCCTGATTGGACGGTGACACTGATTACTTTATATACCCAAGTCGTTTATCCATTTCCTTTTCATGTCCGTTTCGTTAGCCGTACGGACATCAATCGCTATTAAGAAATCTCGAAATTGTTGGCTATCAGTGGCTGGTTCCCACTAGTCACCATGAGATATATGGACAGTAAGCAGATTTATCTGGGTAGCTTCATCTTGGGTGACCATTTCAAAATTTGAAAAGTCGATTCAAGCTTTGCAGAAAAGTCTCTATGTCATTGTTTCATTATTTAACATTTTAGGTACTTTTGGACTTTGGACACGGCTAAAATACCGGACATGGCGGAACGAATACAGACAGAAAAAAAATATTCATCATCATCAGCCTATTAATGTTCCCACTGCTGGGACACAGGCCTCCTCTCTATGAGAGGGAATGGGCTATAATCCACCACGCGGGCCAAGTGCGGGTTGGTAGATGTCATTATCTTCGAATTTTTGGTTCTAGGACATGCCGGTTTCCTCACGATGTTTTCCTTCACCGTTTTGAGAGCAGTGGTGATGAAATAAATTACACAAAGTAATGCGCCTGCCTGGGTTCAAACCCACGACTTACTGTTCGTAAGTCGGGGCCACCACCACTAGGCCACCGCTGCTCTCTCGACAGAAAAAAAATATTGTGTGGCTCTAATTTGGTAGTTAGGTGGTATCTATGTAGTAAAGCGAAGAGAGCGAGAATCTCGCTCGCTTCACCTTAACCACTAAGAACTGAACCTTAGTTGTTATTTTTATCACAAATAAACTTAAGTAAAATCTAAAAGATATGCTATTTACTTAAAAGGCTTCGCTATGAAACGAACTACGGGCAAGTTTATTCGATATCGATATTTCTTAGTAGAACGAGTTTTCAAGGTATTAAATTTTAAAACCCGTGAGCAAGCTTTGCTGCCCCATATACGTATATGTTTAATAATTCGATATTTTTAGAGGTTTTTGATATATTTTACGTGTCTAAACATACAGTTCCTATATCCTTCTCGTAGCAGGCATGTCAGGTGGTCAGTTAAAGCCACATTAGACATTGGATCAATATGGATTCATCATCATCATCATCATCATTTCAGCCGAAAGACGTCAATTGCTGGACATAGGCCTCCCCCAAGTGTCACCACATTGACCGGTCCCGTGCGACTCGCATCCAGCGGATTCCCGCAACCTTCACCAGGTCAGACAATATAGATTACTGATGATGAATTCTACAGTTCACTTACCAAGCTTTCCATGTATCGAGTTAAAGTGTATGCTTTTTAGCTGGATGATGAGAGCTGTTCCTGCAGTGACCAGGGCGGCTGCCACGACCTGCATGACCCAGTGGGTGTGCTTTTTGTATCGACGGGCCATGAACATGGACCAGCTGTTATACGGCGACATCATAAGAGTTCCTTGGCACATGAAGAATTGGTACTGGAAATATTTTTTTTAAATGAATCCGTGGACTAATGAATGTGCCATCATCTTACTCAGTTTGCTCTGACCTCAAAAGTTTGGAATACGGGAAGTATTCCAAATTTTTGAGGTCAGAGAGAGAGAGAGGTCTATGAGTTGACTAGAATATTAATGTAAGTAGGTGCGTGGACATTTTTTTATCTACACAAAAAGAGTGTTAGAGAAAAAGCGCTAAGTCACGAGAACTTTCTACATCCTAGCTTCCTCAATCCGGTACATGCTAAAAAATGCAAAAATATTGGTAGAGTTAAATTAGTTGTTGGTTAGTGCTCTAATGTGCACTTGTGAAAACTGCTGTCTCTTACGTCTTTTCTTTCCAAACGATAATTAAAATTGGCTATCACTTCTGCCTAAATATTTGCAGGAAAAAAAATCAAAGATAAAAAATAAATAATTGCATTATAATCTTACCCCAAGAACGCACAATATAATGTGCCAATCAAACCGAGTAACTTCTGAACTACACGAATAAAATAAACAAATGAACACAGTGAAAAATATCAAGATATTAATGAGCAAATTGACCGTCAATCTCACTGATTTATACCAAACTTTTTCCAAAACATTCGACTTTTCTTTTTCTATATTAGATCCATTGTCTGTAGTTTCCGTCATTTTGACAACTCGTGCGTAACACGTATGAGAACTATTCGCATTGTCAATTATAATGGTGGATAAGCTGAAATATATCTACTCGTAGTGCTCTCTGAACAGTTGCTAGCCAATAAAGGTGATTACAGATTTGTCCGGTTTTGACGATCAATAAAAACATAGGTGACTAAAATGTGTCATCAACAGATGATCGCCATGGTATTTTCTCTTGCCTTTGTGGATTACTTTTACCACAAGATCATGTAATATTTAAGATACCTCCAAAGCCCAATGGCTAAAATGAATGAAGTAGTAGTGCCTTTTTATTTTACAACGGCCAGTAAGGAAATTTTTTACCCACATTTACCAGAAAATAACATATCACTTTAATCTCAGTTCGAACTATATCAGTCTAAACTATATCTGTATCAGTTTATACAGACTGATTATTACGTAAGCTCAACAGAGCTAAATCCTACCCGAAAACTAAATCCGAAACTAAGGGTAGTTGAGGTCGGGGCTGCGGGACTGTTCGAAAGAGACCGTGGCCCCGGAACACAAAGGGCAATGAAAGAACATGGATGGGTTTAGTCAGGGAAAGTCTGACACTCCTGCTCCTGCTCCACCCAGAGCGGGAGGAGTCATTTGATGATTTCCCATCCGAAAAAAAAGGGTAGTTGAGGTGCTTAAAGTAACTATGGCCCTTTCAGACTTCGGCAAAAAAGACGAAAGACAAAGAGGGCTTTTTAAAAAAACTAAAACTGCGGTTTTACTCTCCTTCAAAATTATGTCACGGTTCCATTGACCACTCCACTCTGTTACATGTATAATAACATATCGTTTGTGGGTTCCGTAAACTAAAAATGTATCAACTTTGGTCATCATGGATCATCAAAACTCAGATATCAAGCCACAATAACGATCGTCGACAATTAAGAAAATCTGTATGCACCTTAAGGCGATATGCGCGAAGGATAGATAGAGTATCTCTTTAATCTGAAGTACCATTTGTACGTGATATCTTAGAGACTACAAATTTATAGTGGTGGTAAACTTTGTTTTTGATGATGAGTCTACGTGACTGGTCAGCTGTAATGCAGTAAACAGCTAAGGATTTGTGTAAGTCCTTGATGACCCTCCATTCGAATTTTATCGGTTTTGTTTAATTACTGTCCTTGTTCGTCCTCCACGATCATAAAGTACCCTATTTAGGGTTGTGCCTTATCTAGAAGAACGGAGTCACACTTTTTTCATGCCTCTAATTACGTGCTCCTTTTCTGTCGTTCTGAACCATCCTTTGCTAGAATGAGAAAAAGAGAGGGAATGATGCGGTTGGCAGCACGCTCTGTTCCTCGATCTGGTTGTTGGAGGTCAGTTAAGCAGTCGTTCTATGTAAATTTATGGTAGAGTAGAAGCCGACCGACGACTAAATAATAACTAACTCGTGGCTAAATAATAACTATCACTCGGGTCGATATTTAGGTTAAGCCGTGCTTGCCTAGGTTGGTCTGTGGACGGATACTCATAACACATCTCATGACTCTGATGACTCATAACATAATAACATACCGAGTTTCCTCCGTGCCTCGGAAAACACATTAAGCAGTTGGTTCCGGCTGTTATTTATAGATCTTTGACAGTCGTTACAGGTAGTCAGCGTCCAAAAAGTCTGACAACCAGTCTTACCAAGGGGAATCGTATTTCCCGGTACTAACTGGGTAGTGAAGGTGAGATAGGCAGTCGCTTTATGTAAAATAAAAGTATCCAGCTGCATCTGGTTAGACTGGAAGCCGACCTCAACATAGTTGGGAAAAGGCTAGGCAGGTGATGATGATGACTAAAAGCCGACCTAAACATGGCTTGAAATTGTCAGGTAGATGATGAAAATGGTGTCGATTCTGTTGTGCACAAACTAAACTTAATTTAGGCTATTGCTATCTTTTTCTCTCTAATAGAACGAGAAAGAGACGGATGTACTTTAGATCTGTCAAATTTAATTGGAACTAATATTTCCATACAAATGAAGGGTGCACGTAAAAACATGTCGGCTAAAAACACGGTGAAGCGCAACGCATAAACTAGTTTGACATATCTAACTTAGTACATAGCTATAGCCGTCCTTTTCTCGCACTGCCTTTGAGTACTTAAATGATAGCAATAGCCTAAATTAAGTTTAGTTTGTACACAATAGAATCGACACCATTTTCTCTTTTTAATTTGGTTGGTAAGGAATGTAAATAATAACAACAACCAGTGTTTAAAGCTTATTATTTTTGTACATTGTTATATGCATCATTAGTACAGACAAAATTTATTAAACGGTAGGCAAAACTCTAGTTACTTTTAGCAAAAACCAATTAATACATACATAATTATTGTGATGGTACAATGTTTTAACTAATACAATCGTATATAAATACTTAACAGCCAGTAAGTAAATGCACTATACATATAAAAATAATTATCTATTTACATAACTCGACTCTTTAATAATACATAACGGACTCTTTGACAATAGAATCGGTGTAATAAGTTATTATGAACACTGCAGATACCTGACCCACACATCTGTGAACATCGTTCGTTACGGTAAGGGATGTGTAACGTATTTATACAATTTTACATAAACATCCCTCACTGACAAACTTGATCAACTTAGTAGACGTGAGGAATCGGCATTATAGTTTCTATAAGTACATACCGAAGAAACTATTACAACAATAAGAAATACTATTTTGTTCTTAATCTAGGTAACATAACCTACGTTGCATTACAAATGCAAAATGAACTGTAGTTCCAAACATGCTTTTATGCAATAATTAATCTCCTAAGTAATACACAGTATACGAAATTCGGTAAAAATGCATCCCTATTACTTGGTTACAGGCAAGTTATAAACAAATCTACGAATACAGAGGTGCTCAACTCGATAACATGTCGTGCAATATAATGTAAGAAGGTATAAACGAAATATTTTATTTTTATTTTTTTATAATTTAGAAAGTTCTACAGTTCACAGATCGACTCCAAAACTCGACTAAACAATCTGGAGATCACGAAACTATTTCTAATACTTACAGAAACTCGAACGTTTAGAGTTCAGTATTGAGCCGCGCGCACACTGAAACGAACTCGTTGTCAATAACGCCTAACGTTTTAGTGTGGAGCACAATAAAACGTGGCGTAATTAACAATTTCATAGAGCATTTGAATGAGTCATTTACGTAAGTCAATCCGATATCTAGTCTTAGTCTGTTTCACTTTGGCTTTGATTCAGACTTAATACTCTGCATTAACATTGATACCTCTCCTAACGTATTAATTGAAGCGAAGATACGTGTTCCACTTTCTTCATGAAGGGGTCTTTGTAACAGTGAGTATTGGATCTCGTAGATCGGTTACGAGCTTAGCGTGTGAGTTGGTGTGCGCAGGCGGCGCGGTATCGGCTTGTTAAACATTACGTTACGTATTCTCACTATGCGTCCATTTTGTATCACAATACGTGTCAAAGCGCCTTAGTGTTTCACTGCTTGTACCTGGGGGAGGAAAAACTTGTCAAAATTTGCCTTTCAGCAGGGTTATTGTATACACACACTTTAATGTCAGTGGCTTTGATTTTGATAATTTATCATCAATATGGTTAAGTTTTTGAGTAGGTGATTTTTTCATCATCATTAGCCTATTAATGTTCTCACTGCTGGGACACAGGCCTCCTCTCTATGAAAGGGAATGGGCTATTATTCACCACGCGGGCCCAGTGCGGATTGGTAGATGTCACATGTCTTCAATTTTTTTGGTTATAGGATATGCTATGCCGGTTTTCTCACGATGTTTTCCTTCACCGTTTTGAGAGCAGTGGTGAGTGGTGATTTTTTCATATTTTTTTTAAATAATTCCCTGGACTATAATGGAATGTAGGTGCTGGTCTGTCTTGGTACGAGAAAACGTGCTTGCTGTATTTTGTGCACGAGTCAAACCCAAAATCTTTTAAAAACTATAGATGAAAAATATAAATAATTAATATAAATAATAATTATTTCTTTTTTTAAAAATTAATTATAAATAATATATAAAAAAATATAATGTAAAATCAACCTAAAAGCAAAGTAATTAACGTATAAACTTCTTACTCCAACCGTGATGGTTTACCGTCCGTGACAGGATTTGCAGCAGTAGTCCGCATAGTACGGGTAATGGCACAGCCGCGCTTGCACCGCTAGCGCGCAGTTGTTCAACTTGTCCACGCATGCTCCTGTGCAAGTTACAGTAACATTAGCAAGAAGAAAAATTAGAAAGAGCTAATCGGAAACTCGTTAGCTGGATGTCACGAAGGTCAAGTGAAGTCAAGAAAGAAGTCATCAAGCTAGGGAGCTGGACCAGGATTCCGTCGGAAGAAGATGAGAGAAGAAGATTCAGGTTCCGTCGGAAAAAGATGAGAAAGAAAGGAGAAGCAAATGATGATAAAGAGGAGCTAATAAACCAAGAAGCTGGACTGTGAGAAGAACAAGGATTTATTCTCCAACCAGATAAAGCAGAGGTAGACGGAAAAGGAAGACCCGAATGAAAAAAAAACACATTTTAGGATTTGTGTTTGGAAGTAAATAACCCTGAAATAATTACCATCAGCATA
Organism: Xestia xanthographa; assembly: GCA_905147715.2. Lineage (NCBI taxonomy): Eukaryota > Metazoa > Arthropoda > Insecta > Lepidoptera > Noctuidae > Xestia > Xestia xanthographa. The sequence goes on along the minus strand of LR990650.1, from coordinate 16,196,746 downwards.
AGATCTGTCTCTAACGTTCTGTGCGATATGGCTTTGGTGTCTTGTCACTCGCTGTTGTGGGTCTGAAACTGAAACCAAGATATTAATCAAGAATTCAAGACTAAGATATCCCAAACACTTTCCAAGTAGGTACTAAAGCTTGCTTGCATCACATTTGCCGCTAAACTAATTTAAAACATCGTTCTTTTTCTGTCAATCCTTGAAGACGAGAAACACAAAATTATGTTAGAGCTAATTATGGTATGGTAATAAGTGGTCAGTGCTGCAACCGAGCCTTATTCAAAGGTTAAAATTCAAACCTGATGGAGGTGCATTCACAACAGCAGTCTTCACTGGGGGTCTTGTAGAACACCGTGAGGGTACACAAGACCGTCTAGCAGGAGGACGCACTCCTGCGCAGTCCGTATCGCGCGCCGCACCCCCCGCACCCTCTGCCCCACCGCGGGCGCACCACACTGTTCGGGACTGCACTCCCGCTTCACATGGACCTTGGCACTGGAGCAAATGACAAAATTAGAAGCTATAACATGCAGGCCTAGAGAAAGTAACATACAATCAGCTGAATCAGCCGTAAATATTGTAAAGGGAGTCCAAAATGCAATAGATTTGCACAAAATATCAAAAAAGAAAAACCAAACGCATTGAAAGCGATTTTCACTTATCTAAAGCCGCGTTGACACGGTCCGAGGATACTTTGACCGTGTCAACGTGGCTTAAGTTCTCAAAAAACCATCTAGTACTAGTTACAGCTTTACTTCTTTCCTCTTGAATAAGCATCGCATTTTGCATTGCACTCTGATAATCATGCCTTTGAAAGCCATCTCAGTATAATTACGACAAAATGGCTAGTTGGCCAGAACAAAAAACCGGCCAAGTGCGAGTCGGACTCGCACACGAAGGGTTTCGTACCATTGACTATATTTAGTATTTGTTGTTATAGCGGCAACAGAAATACATCATCTGTGAAAATTTCAACTGTCCGGCTGTCACGGTTCATGAGATACAGCCTGGTGACAGACAGACGGACAGACGGACAGACAGCGAAGTCTTAGTAATAGTGTTCCGTTTTTACCCTTTGGGTACGGAACCCTAAAAAGTAGCTAAAGCACAATAGTGCCCTAATTACACGAGCTATGAATTTGCATCTCAGAAATTTTCTTTCAAGTGCCTGAATTCTTTCAGAAAAAATACAAAGGAAAACCTTTGACTACGTTCATTTTCTTTCTATTGTAATTTAAAGAACATTTTTTATAGGCGAACAGTGTTTTTGACAGATGAATTACTGCTGACGTCTTCAAAGATTAGACTGGCGTCAAAAAAATGAGTAAGGTTTGGATTAATTAGTAGACTTGGAACAAAGTTCTCGTTGTTTTAATTAGCACTATTAGTGAGGGCGGTCCCAGCAACATTGGCATATTTGGAATCATTGTCCTAATCGCTACGGACATTCCACTTCATGAACCTTGATCTTCAATTCATGGAGTAGTTGTAATGAGTCACTGGCGAAATTAAAAATGAGTCTATTTATTTTAGGTGTTTTTTTTTTGTTCTAGCAAATGTCGAAGATCTTTCAAACAATTGAAACACCTGCTATTACGCAGACGATGTACATACATCTGCATCATTTCAGATAAAGTCAGACAGGCATGTCAAATGAACAAACGTTCATTGTACAGAGTCGATAATATACGCATTCGATATTATACGCATTACACACTCACATCCTATTCTAGCAAAAGAGTTATTTTTTGTTTAACCATCTTTGTTTAACCCTCTTCCTTACCTTCAATTAACTCTCTTGCAATCTCGATCCCTAAAATTTTTTATGAAGAATTGGCATACCAAGTAAATTCATCCCAACATTGAAGGTTACAAATTGCGAAACCACTAGCAAGCCATACTTAATGGGGCACTGCGGTTGCAATTATTTCCCTTATTTAAATTGATGGGTCTACCGTCTAACTACTGGGTACTACAATGTCGAGATCTGTTGTTAGCTTTACAAACCAAAACTAAGCTCGTTTCGTTATTTAGAACAAGGAAAATTGTGTACACACCTTTGTCTGTTGGACCGTGAGATTGTCTAGATAAATCGTTTAGTCTAGCTTCGCCATGTAGGGGTGTTTTACCCTTGTCTTAGAAGTAATTTTTCGAGGTTTCATTTAGATTTCTAATAAGGTGCTCTTAAATCTGGTAAACAGACTGTTTATTGTTCGTTTTTATTTGTAGATGTTTTATAATTAGCCACTTCGTGAATAGAGTGGAACACACAAAACAGTCAAAATAAAAAAAAAGATCAATAAATAGTGGAATGAATGTGAATTGGGGACGAGAAAGACTTCCGAACATAGCAAAGTACACACACACACACACAGATACAGATACTCTAACATTCCAGCTTAGTTTAGTAGTTGTCCACTTACCTCAGTCCAATCGCTGAGATACCAGGAGGGACTGCAAGCGCCCCCGCAAGAGCGTTCAGCATCAGGCTTGGTTCCCCTACAGGAGCCATCTCGTAACCTCCTACCGTTGCCGCCGATGCAGATCACGCCGCGGACTTGCTTCCCGCCACAGGTAGCAGAGCAGGTAGACCATTCACCTAGCAGAGACAAAATGATCTTTAAAATAAGCTTTAGGCTATTGTCACCATTACGGATATACATGAATATCCGAATAAGTAGTTTCTTAACTACACATACAACCATTGAAAACTAGAAGCTAATTGCAGAAACAGTACGTAGCAGTGGTTTTAGAATTCAATTCATCGTTGAACAAACCAAATCTGGTGCCCGGTAGGTATTGAAACATCTGCATTCAATTGAATTCGAATGGCCTTACGAAATTAGTTCAACGTCGCATAATTTAAGGCTGACGAACATAGAAACGTCGTTTATTAGAAAATATTATGAGAAGTTTCTTACTGGTAAACCACTGCGCATCACACTGCTTCCTCACTGCACAGGTTTGGGTTTGTTCAGGCGCACGATGAGAAGTGCACCCGTTAGGATCGACGCAGCGAACTCCACGAGATTGGACACCTCCTCCCACACACCAACCCACGCACTAAAATATAGGACCTTTATTTAAATGAGGCCCACTTGACCAAATACATAGATTAGTAGCCTTAATAACCTTCTTGGATTACGCACCGTTTAGAAATGTAGGATCTAGTAATCCATAAAGTTTTTCCCAGAAAATGGTTATAATTCGGGTTCCAGGCCGTGCTCTCATAAATAACTCTAAGGTCCGACCCTTATCACATTTAAGTCTAATTAATACCTTTATTGGCGAACACATAAGTACCCACATAAGTCCCGTGGGAGGGATTAATGATATTACGGTGTTCCTGTTATGAATCGGATTCAATATAAAGGGGACTGAATGAAGGTATTGTTAACGTACCTGAGACCACTCGGTGTACAACCAACCACCTCCGGCACTGTGGCTGTAACTTGGTGCAGGGGTGGTCCCAATATCATTATCAGTCAAGTTGGTAGCAAGAGATATCACTGGGCCGTCTCTAAAGTTATCAGTCCGGTCCTTTGGTCGCACTTGTCGTCTGGCGTCCAATCGTGGTACACTGGTCGTGGCGGCTGTTCCATCACAGTTCGGAATGCCACACAGTTCACTGCTTGGAGGCATCGGTAGGGGACATTTTTGGTCGCTTATCTGTAAATAGTAATGGCAATTAGCTAAGAGTGTTTTTTTTTGTGTTATTTGTGGTCATGGACTTTCATGGTTTTGCTGTACCTTTGTGATTCCTCGGGCATGATCCTGAACACAGCCCACAATTCGTGTCCTGTGTGCAGGTCCACAAACAGGGCAGGGTCCCCAAGCGGCCGCTCTCCAACGTGGAGGACATGGGATCCCACCACAACGACGTCTTCGGGCCGGTGGGGGAGCACCATTACAATGGAAAGGAGACACCTCCTTATCTCCCTTTTCCGTCACTTCAGCGCACTTAAACTTCCCAATCTGAAGCCCTCCTCCACAACTACGCGAGCATTGCGAAAATTCCAGAATCTTCCAGATAAACTTCCTGCTACCAATGACATTGCTCTCGACTTGGGATTGACTTTCCAAATTGTTGAAATTTGGCATTTTCGACAATGAAGGCTCGGATTTCGTTTCGAGGTCTCTGAGATGTGTCTCGGTGTTGTGATGCCTGTGATGACGTTGCGCGGAGTGGTGAGGTAGAGGGTTAACTGTCGGTATGTCGTTACTGGTTTCGTCTGGTTCTAAGTCAGTTAAGTATTCGTATTTTATGTTCGGATTTGGTTGCGTGTATAGAATCTGGAAGTAGATGACAATCATTAGTTGGATCTCTTATTAGATTTCAATGATTGCAGGGTTTTTCTTTGAAGTCATACCATGATGTCAATGGGGTGGTGTATGGGCCCGTGCGCGACGACGTTGTCGAGCGAGCCCTGTCGCGAGTACACGAAGCGCGCGCCCGCCGCCTCGTACGTGCCCGCTGCCGATACCGCGAACTCTCCGTTCATTATGTACGAGCCGTTGGATACTTTCAACGCTAAACAAAAAACAAAAATTTGTACCTATCCAAATTAACGAAAGTAATTGAATAAACAACCATTCAACAAATTGTTGAACCCGACTAAATTGCTACTAGCTGCGTCATGCGAATAATTAACCACCAATTGTGCAGACGGCTACCTCCATTTATCTCACAATTTGCGGCGTAGGCGCCTCTATTGAAGACTTGCGCCGCGGTGCGCATGTGCAATTCCCATTAATCGATTCGACATCGATCTTTGCACTGCCAAACACTTCATCTCTCGATTAAGATGTGTCCTTGTGACCCGCTATTAATAATATACCAGACATTTTCAATAAAAAAGCGATGCAGACAGTTATGATGAGTAACTTTTTAACGAGAACTACTTGTACCACCAATTTTTTTGGACTTTGAGATGACCCAATTTGGAGAAACCCTGACCGGTCTTAATTTCAGTTCCTGTCTTACCTATGTAGTTGTCACTGGGTATGACCTCGGAGACGTTGAGCCGGCAGGCGCCGCGTGGCACGGTGGTGACGTAGGAGTATCCCAGCGGTAGGCGTGGCCGGGAGAACAGTCCCGACACCAGGCGCCGCCCGCAGCGCAGCTCGCGCGACGCCGCCGACGACAGCACGCCCTCACGACCCACCGCCTGGAGACAAATAGATCAGAATCAGTCAATTGTTAATCACATACGCCTAATCAGCCTAATATGTTAGTACTGCTAAGACACTGGCCTCCTCTCTATGAGATGAGTGGGCCGTAGGCATGTGGGATCAGTTGATGAACGACTCAATACGAAATATGTTTGGTTGACCGTACTTTCCCAAGACATAAATTTGATTTGTTTTCTTGTGGTCCCAAAATACCACTAAAAAATATTTAGGGGGAATCCGGGACCGTGGTCCTGGTCCCGAAAGCCCCCCGACCCGAAAGATGGCGTAGGTTATACATAATTCAACACGCAGTCCCAGTAAAGGTGGTTTATGTTAATTATTTCATAGTCAATCACCCCCGTCAGATTGCTGCTCTTTGCGGGTCCTCTAACAAAAAGGAGGCAAAAATAAGAACATGAACTAAATTTCATCGATATCGCTCCCTTCCCTATCCTAGACTAAGCTAACGATATTCATTTGTTCTGAATACCGCATCCGCAGCGCCATTTAGGCAAAGTAATTTTGTAACTTATAAGGCATACTTACAGTCTGTAGTGTGAAAATACCAGACATACAGAGAGACATATGTACGTACTCGTACATACATACATAGCTATCTACATAGTGTTCCTCATCCGGAAAAGTTCAAAGAAATGTTATGTATCTTTTAATTCAACGGTACTAACTCAACTGGTACTAAACTTCCCTGAGTCTGCTACTCAATTTTAATGATATAAATAAGCAACCGAAGCGATTACACAACCAATTTTCCGCCCCTATCATGTCAGATAAAAGTAGTCAACTAGTCACGCTTCTAGATTATGATGCATTGGCCACAGTTTCATGTAGAGCGCTAGGATGATTTACACCGTGAGTATTAACTTGTCATCGTATTACACGGCTGTCTAACCAGCCAGGATTACAACTTCATAACGTACATTGACAACTGAATTGCTTGCCTCTGTGCTAAAATCCCTCTTCGTGATATAAATGTGAAAGTTTTTATGTTTGTTCCACGATCACGCGGTAACGGATGAACGGATTGGATGAATTTTGGCACACGGGTAGATAGATGACTTGGGTTAAAATAAAATAAGGATACTTGTGTAGCTTGTATAATAGATAGATGGTAGGTAGCTAATGAAGTGCTGGTACGTTGGTGCCGAGGAAGATGAAATAAAATGCACGTCTGTATTGTACCAGTGTCGCAGATGGAAGGGAGTAGTGTTGCTACTATTTACATTAGGATTTACATTTAATGTTGGGGTTGCAAAGTAAGAATTAAAATCTCCAACAATACTTTTTATAAGGGTACACGAAGAAATTTATAAAATTACTTTAACGTCTGAAGGGATTTGGACAAAGTGTAGTGTGGTGTTACGCGAATGGATAAAATCAGAAATGACGACATAAGAGAAAGGCTGAAAAAGGCGCCGATGACTGAAAAGTTGTGTGGTAATTGGTTGTCGTGGTATGTATGTGATGCGGGAGAATGATCAAAATATCGTGACGAAAATTTTTAATATGAATATACAGGGTGTAAAAGACCTCATCATGAAGCCGTCAACCAAGCATTCTGTACATCAAACTAATATTTACGCAAAAATTATTGCTGGGAAACGATTTTTTTTTTGGGGTGAAAAATCATGTTTTGTGGTAGAACTCAAAGTAACGCACTCAAAACATTGTGCTGATGGATGAATTGAATAGTACGGGGGTCGTGGAGGTGTTTAAAGTAAAAATCTTTTAAAAAAATACTTGTCAAAAAGTTGGAACTTTCATATCTACGTAACTAGAAGGTTCCCAGGTATGGCGTAGAACAAAAAAATGATCGCAATAACGAGGAGAACAAGTGCACTTAGGCTTCGCTTAGAGGTGTTTTACACCCCATATTTCGCCAAAGAAACGATGGATGGACTAGGTGAAAGATATAGCTAGAAAGGAAGTGACTGCTGAGGTGACGAGTAACAGAGAAGTATGGAAGAAGACTTGCTGCGCCGACTCCAAATAAATTGTGATAAGGGCAGGAGAATGGTGATGAAGATGACTCGAAAACATATTTTCATATTAATTTATAAGTTGCAAGGATATGTTTGTTTAACAAATACGCTTTAATGATTGAAGGGATTTGGACACAGTATTGTTCAGGTTAGCTATATAGATGCAGCGGTGGCCCAGTGGTGGCGGCCCTGACTTACGAACAGTAAGTCGTGGGTTCGAACCCAGACGGCGCATTACTTCTGGGCCCTCTCCTGTGGAACATTGGATACGACCGGGCTGGCCGCCAACTAGCACTCAACAAGTCGGAGGCCATTGCTTTTCTGCTGTCACACATCGTGGTGGCAGCAGCGGTGGCCCAGTGGTGGCGGCCCCGACTTACGAATAGTATATCGTGGGTTTGAACCCAGACAGGCGTATTACTTTGTGTAATTTATTTCATCACCACTGCTCTCAAAACGGTGAAGGAAAACATCGTGAGAAAACATTTCCTAGAACCAAAAAATTCAAAGACATGTGACATCTACCAATCCGCACTGGGCCCGCGTGGTGGATTATAGCCCATTCGCTTTCATAAAGAGGAGGCCTGTGTTCCAGCAGTGGGAACGTTTATAGGCTGATGATAACCTAGATCGAAATATTATACGATATTTTTTATCCTGACTTCACGAAGTATTTTCCTTAGTATGCAAATAAAACCGCAGAAAACATCTAATTGACAATAAAATTACCCGAGATGAGAGCGCGGATGTTCGTAATTACTTAATTAAAGTAAGTCTATTAAGGAAAAGCTTTGTTTGTTAAAAGTTTTCACAAAAGCATCTTGTTCTTGTGTGATCTTGATTTGGGTTCTTTTGTTTCCTTGCAGGCGACGTAATTAATCTCTTGACTTGAATATAATACTTCGCTAATTGTCGAGCTTTTGCTGGCCATTGTCTTTTCAGTTTGAAAACTTAATAAGTGAAGAAGAAAATATAAAATTTATTTTCATTTTGTTTAAGTACTGTAAAGATTCATAGAAAATGTCTTCACAGTTGCCAGAATTTTTGATCTGAAAGTAATTTAATGTAATATCGGTTTGAATTATTGAATAAAGTAAGTGGTTAGAAATATGATTGTCACAATTTTTCATCTTATAACTATTTGCGTCAATATAAACCAGTAAAATTGCTATCTTTACCTCGAATTAAATCTATTTCGTTGGCTTAGGACAAACATAATTTACATAAATAACATAACATCACGCCTGCAATCGTTAGGCAGGGTTCTGCCTAACCCTTAGGTGATTACAGGCGGGGGGGGGGGGGGGGTTTATATATACAAAAAGAAAAATATATAAAGATACAAAAGAAGGAGGAAAACATAGTATGTGCTGTGTGCCTCACGGCTGCGCCAAAAAGGTCCATTTCAGCATTCATGCCAGACAGGTGATGCCAGGTGAGCCTATTACCATCAACTGGGCATAACTCCAGACTTAGTGTCTCCTCCAGTTATCAAACAAACAGTTGTTCCGTTATTGTTGTTGCAGTTGTTGTCATTCAGTTTCATTAAGTTAGATCAAACTAATAGGTGAGATGACAAAATAAAACTAGTTAGTCTGTCAGATAGATTTCCAAAAAATATTGGATACATATTTTTTCTTTTGTTACGTAAACCAAAATTAACGAAGATATGACTCGTTTAAAATTCTCAATACGTCACGCCTTAGTATAATTTTTAGCTAGTTCAGACGTCACGAGCTTTGATGCGTTTTATCTTTGTCAATATTCATTGATTTACAAAAACAAAAAATATGTGTTCATTATTTTCCAATACTCTAACTGACAGACTAAATAGATTTGCAATTTTTTGATACTGTCGTCATGCCCATTCTATAACACCCAATATCGTTGAACGGCATGCGTTGATTAAGTAAATATAATTATATTCCCAAGCCATGGATTCAATTCATTGAAATGTAAAGCACGAGCTCGTTATTATTTACTAGCTGACCCGCGCAACTTCGTCTGCGTCACATGAGAGAGAGAGGGTTAGAGAGAGTGGAGTCAACCTTGAAAGATAGACATAATGCTCTCGCGGTTTTTTTAGAACGCTTTAAAACGAATAATTCCCTAATACATGATTGTTGCGCAACTTTAACCGTTTATGCAGCGCCCGCAAAGGAAGCTCTCGAAAGAAATAAATTTTCCTTGTTTTTGCAACATTTATCATTGATGCTCCGCTCCTTTTAATTATAGCGTGATGTTAGATAACCTATAATAGCCATCCTCGATAACTATTCAACACTAAAAGTTTTCCTGTAATTAGCGCGTTCAACCAACCAAAATCTCTTTAGCTTTATAATATTAGTAGATATATACCTACGTAGATCCAAGTGGGTAACAATTTAATTTCTTCGATATATTTGCATTAATCGCTAAAATAATCTACTTATGTTTTTCCAAAAAAGGGCTTACCTCGACAGCCTTTTTTTTTTCGGATGGGAAATCATCAAATGACTCCTCCCGCTCTGGGCGGACCAGGAGGCAGTGTCATACTTTTACTGACTAAACCCATCCATGTTCCTTCATCGCTCTTTGTGTTCCGGGGCCACGGTATCTCTTTAGAACAGTCCCGCAACCCCAGCAGGCATCGGCCCTTCCTATTGCTGACTCACTTTGAGGCGCGCGTCGAACACGAACGTGCCGTCGACACGGCCTGTCGTCATGAGACAGACGGACGGCGAGCTAGCCCATAGCCCACCGTCCACAGGCCCGCGCGTACGGTGGCCGGGGGCCACGTGTTGGCCCCGGACGCCCGGGGCGTCTCCCGCGGCGGCCGGGACGTTGAGAGGTTCTCTCCCTCTCACGTTCCGCCACCTCCTTCTCTAGCATTACTGCTTCGCAGAATTCCGTCATTCCGTCTCGCTCCGGACCATGGCTTGCACCAGGGCCGGACGCGAGAGGTCGCCGCCGCAAACGTGTAAGTTGCCCCGGGCGTCGGGGGCCACCACCACGTGGCCCCCGGCCACCGTAGGCGCGGGCCTGTGGACGGTGGGCTACGGCACGGGCGAGGGTCATTCAATTCAGAAAATGGAGTGAAATAAACAACGCCGTCTATCGACCAAAATGTTAAACTGCTAAAGTATATTACCTATGCTATAAATTCTTTTTTAAAGCTGTTCAGTCGATTTAAAAGTTATGACTGTGCTGAGCACATTTTTAGTCATTGGTATCATTTTAGTTCAACAGATGTCGCTGCATGTATGTATCTTACATTTTGATGATTAGTTCTTCTTGAAAACTTTAAGTTCATATATCTTTTGATAGAATTAACCGATTTCAATGAAACAAACACTAAATCATACCCCAAGTTACACACAATTTTTATGTATAAACATTGTCAGCATTGAATTCGTAGATTTTACGTGATGTGCGCACAAACAAACAGACAAACAGACAAACAGACAAAAATTTCAAAAATGATGGAAATGGGTTCTGTTACTTATCTTTTCACACGCTGGCTATTTTTTGTTTCAATTTCTTCAATGTACAAAAATAACTTTTCTACAGATTTATTATATGTATAGATTTGATATAATGTTATTATTGTTTCCAATCTTGTTTAATGTTAATTTTATAGCACGATTAATCGCGTTTTAATAGGCCTCTTGATGGAGCTGAAATATAGGAACGTTACAGATCGGTCCAGTAGTAAATAGCTACATAATTTACAGATAATGAGATGTCTAAGATTGTTTAGATTTATTCCATGATTAAATTAAGTCTGTTGATGTAAACATTAAAACAATAAACGAAATGAAATCCTCATTCCTCCGTATCTCGGAAAGTATGTTAAGCCGTTGGTCCCGGCTGTCGTTTGTAGATTTTTGACAGTCGTTACAGGTAGTCTCAGTCTAACCAAGAGGTATCTTATTATCCAGTACTAACTGGGTTGTGGAGGTCAGATAGGCAGTAGCTCCATGTAAAATACTGGTATTCATCCAGTAAAACTAGAAGCCGACCCCAACATAGTTGGGAAAAGGCTGAGCAGATGATGATTCAATCCGTATTGATAGATGATTGGAAACTTTTAACAGAAAAGTGAATGAAATACTTTTCAGCATTGAAATAAAATTGTATTCTGAAAATACATGCACTTAAAAAAAAAAAATACGGTGTTAAACACATTGTTACACAACTAGGTAAATATTGACACAGCGAATTAGTTTACGTTGAACGTTGAGTTAAATAAGTGGTAAGAGACCGCTATAAATTATCTAGTAAGAACCTCATCCTTCATCCAGCTTGGCTAATTGACAAATTGTACGATACCAGCATATCGAACCAGTCGGTGTTTTAAGAAGATGGCTGATTAACATTTACTGACACGGTTAAGAAAATGTTTCAATGTTTGCGTAAGCGCTGAAGCTGATGGCGCAGGTGCAGCCTTTGCCAACTTTTCTGAATTGTTAATCAATCTACGGTGACGAAGTGTGATCTGTTACATCACGATTGACTGAAGTATTTTATTCACGAACTGAGTTCGTAGCACAAGCGCGTGGTGTAAACGTAACATAAATACGTCGATCTTTTTAGTAACGTTAGGTACTATCGAGGGCACTCCCGCCTGACCACCACTAAGCTCATTTTTGCTTGCACTCGCAACATAAAAACGCTCTCTAGCCCCGCCCCGTTGACTTTGTGTAGAAAAAATGAATGAAAAGATACCGAATCGGCCGAGCACATAGACGACGCACGCCAAACGAGAGTTATTGTTACTTTGCGCGCCAAAGTTGACGCTTTCCTAATAGGCCCAAACTTTAAGGGGGCGTGGCTCGGCGCCTCTGCATGATTTAAGCGATTTTTTTTTAAAATGGTCAGGCGGAAAAGACCCCGATAGTACATAGATACGTGTTTAATTTTATAGAAAATACAATATTATCTTATAGCATTTCAGTTTAATTGTTTGCAACAAGCACAATTAGTGTCATCATCATCATCATTTCAGCCAAAAGACGTCCACTGCTGGACATAGGCCTCCACCAAGTGTCGCCACATTGACCGGTCCCGTGCGACTCGCATCTAGCTTCTAGAAACAGTGCATATTAAAATGTTATTTGAGAAAACAGTATTTTTTATTTTAAAATCGACGTTTTTACGTTACGTTTAGGTACACCGTGCTCTCGTAATATGGTCTCTGTAGATTGTAACAGTGGCCTATAAAATAGTTTTACTACTTCTTACTATGTAGAGACGCTCTTTAAAACGACAAGCAACCAGAATTGCGCTAGTAAATTTTGATCTCGTTGTTAATCCTTACAAAACCGGACCACAAGGCCGCGAGGTCACAAGGAACGAGGGTGGTGTACTAAAACATCTGGCCTAACACTGCACTCACGAACATTTCGTAATTATTAATGTGACACTAATGCATTTAGAACATTAGTCGCCTCTAATGTGCACTTTTATGAGGCTACATTACAAGATAAGGACAGCTAAATCTCACGTTGGGACCGACCTCAATGTAAGAAGGCTATTTCTTAATTAAGTGTGATATGAATCATTTTTAAAGGCATGGACTCGCCCATTGTGTGGCGAACTTCTGGCGTAGTGAACCCTTGGACGGGAGTTAGGGTGTCGACATTGATATACTGGGCCGCACGTAAGTGCTACTGAATCAGTTTTATTGCAGGCAATAATTTACTTAATCTAAAGAGACGACTTGCAGGAGATAATTAACAAAGTAAGAAGTGTCTTTATGCTGACACAAAGGTACATTATTTATTATTAAAGGAACAAAGCTGACAGATGGCCGGGAAGGGGAGGATAAATCAAGGGAGGTACGGAGTCCTGATTTAAAGGTTCCGGTGGACCATTTTGCCCAACAATTACTAACGCACCATAAATATTTCTCAAAATCAACAAAGCTGTTGACAAAGACACGAGTCGTGTCCCCAGGATTTATTTGCTACTAACTTTCGCCCGGTCAGAAATTATCCTTTAGGAAGTAGGGATACAAGTATCCTATGACACGACCCGAGTAATAGGTATAGATTATAAAGAAAGAAAGAAAGAAAGAAAAAGCATTTATTAGCCCGCACAGGACAAAACACAAATAAAAATGGTTAAATTAACAGTACTTACAACTAATAAAAATAAAAAAATAAACAAAGAGAAATAAAAAAAAAACATGAAATGAAATTGGTCCTGTACGAGGCCAAAAGGCCCCTATCTCAGCATGATGCTGTCACATTTAAAAAAAAAAACGTCACAGCGCTGATATTATACGAGCATCTTCATTAATTTCTTCTTGACAGATTTCATCCAAATCTGTTTTGCTATTAAGGTGTGAGAGCTTAATAGACGGATAGACAAACAAACTAACAGAAAAACATACTTGCACACAGATATAATGAACTCAGTAGTACTGACCACAACCAGACGTCAATATGACTTACGAGAGGTCAACTCTTTAAAGTAAATAACGCGACCAATCTTGAACTAATTGAGAATGTTGCAGTAACCGTCACGATCGTTGCGGTCCTCTATAAAAACCCACTCATTACTGTTTAGGCCGGCCGAATTCAGCAGGGCAGTTAAACGTATAAAATATGAGCCTTGTCACTTTGTCTTATAGTCAATTGAGCCATGAACTGTCTGAACGTAAAAATACATTTCCAATTAAAGGCAGATTCATTCAACTGTTTGACAATGCAACCTAATTTGTACTTTGTTATCATTAAAATATATTCTAATTAAAACTACACACGTATTGGTTGTAAAATCAATGTCTGGGATACGGAAGACGAGTACAGTTAATCTGACACACATTGTACATAATTTTAATGTGTTACAAACTTGCTTCTGCCTGCGGCTCCGCCCGTGTGGATATAGAGGATTCTATATTTCACCTATGTGCCAAATTTTAACGATAACGGTTCAACTGTGTAGGCGTGAAAAGGACAGACAAAAAGCAGAGTTAGTTTCGCATTTACACAATAAAGTATGAATAACTATAACGTTGAGCTTAACTTACTTAACACTAACAAAATCAATGTTTAAATAATCCTCAGCAATCTTAAGTTATTATGATTAGATAACGACGAATAAGTAGAGGTATCCTGCGTGTGGTCCCTGATTTAAAATAGACTTCGCCATGGGCCAATCTATCTCCTCTCTGAGTGATAGAAAGAAGAAAGAAAGAAAAAGCATTTATTAGCCCGCACAGGACAAAACACACAAATTAAAATGGTTAGATTAACAGTACAACTAATAAAAATTAAACAAAGAGAAAAAAATGAAAGAAATTGGTTCTGTACGAGTTTTTTTAATGTTACAGCACCATGCTGAGATACCCCCTATCTCAGCATGGTGCTGTAACATTAAAAAAACGTCACAGCGCTGGTATTCTGATAGGGCCCAGAGTGATGTCACGGTCAGATACGGATAAAATAATAAATATATAAAGTGTAAACGAAAAAATAATACAAATATGTGAAGAATAGATGAAGAAAATAATAATTACATCTAATCTACACCCCACGTAACCACCATGACTTTCACAGGCAACACTGACGAACAGGGACGCGGGCGCAGACATATTAACATATAATCTGTGATTTGTTTGGGACAATATATTGTCATCGAAGAGAAATCAAAACAATAATACTTCTAATTAATTAAAATAATACCAATCAATTCATAACAGATAGTGTGCAGGGAAAGTGTAACATACTCGTATTATACTGGGGCTGTCAATAGAGTTAAAACAAGAAACCAACAAACGGTGTAGTCGATAAATGTCAGATTCTAGAAATGCAACGTAAAAGAAAAAAGTGACTAATTAACGGCAATGATCGAAGAAGCAACTAAGGAATTTATAGTAGGCTAGCTTTTGTACGCGGGTTCGCCTCTGTGAAGGACGAACATTTTCCTACTAAAACGTACTACTTATGTCCTTCCTAAAGGAGGAAAATTTAATGGGGAAAATGTTGAGTATGAATGTAGATGAGGCTATTAGAGTAGAGGAAGACCAAAGAAACGATGGATGGACTGTGTGAAGGATGATATGGCTAGAAAGGAGGTGACTGCTGACATGACGAGTAATAGAGAGGTGTGGAAGAAGAAGAATAAAATAACGAAATAAAAATAAAAATTTGTTTATTTCTTAACCAAATCAGAACAACAAGTTGATGATTGGAGCCTCCTAAGCAAAGAAAAAGCCTGTATTAGGAGACTCCGCTCTTTCTTATCTAGACATTTTTTTTAACAGAACAGAATACTTACATAACATTAAGAATGATGAGGATAATGATGATGAACGTACTACCTAAGTCATGGTCTTTACAGGGTGTAAAAGACCTCATCACGAAGCCGTCAACCAAGCATTCTGTACATCAAACTAAGTAACTTCACACAAAAATTATTGCTGGGAAACGACTTTTTTTTTTTTTTTGTGGTGAAAAATCATTTTTTGTGGTAGAAATCAATGTAATGCACTTAAAACATTGTGCTGATGGATGGATTGAATAGTACGGGGGTCGTGAAGACCCCCGTACTATTCAATCCATAAAAAAAAAATAAAAAAAAAAAATCCGTAAAAATATTTCATTAAAACTTGTATTTAACAAAAAACTTGTCAAAAAGTTGGAACTTTGTCCCCCAATATCTCCGTATCTAGACGGTTCCCAGGTATGGTGTATAGTCTGCGCCATTTAAGTAGGGAATAAAGGTCATTGCCCTTTCCCTAATTTCTCTGCGTAGATACCCCGACAATACATTATGAATCGTTTTTCATTACTAGAAAAAGTCAAGGATCACGATAAGGGTAGTTTCGGGACAAGTTTATGTCATTATTTATGTTTTCGGAATAAATGTATGTGGGTTAATGACCTTTATTCCCTACTTAAATGGCGCAGACTATAGAACAAAAAAAATATCGCAATGACGAGGAGAACAAGTGCCTTTCGGCTTCGTTAAGAGGTGTTTTACACCCTTTGTATCCATGTACCAAGTTTCATTCAAATCAGTTCAGACTTGAAAAGGTAACAAAGAGGTAAGGATATAGATAGACAATAGACTCATAGAGTTATTTCAGCATTTGCAATATGAGTATGGATGGCTTAGACAGTTTCGCGTAAACTAAATGATAAATAAATAAAATAATAATAAAAAAGCCTTTTATTTCACACCTAATAATTCATTAATACCTTTTACATAATCAGTTTTTAGTGTAGTTATAGTATACACATATTATAATAAATTAATATACTTAGATGTGGAAATGAAAATCATCATGCACGCATGCATGCATGCATTTTAAAGAATTTAAAATTATTTTTATTTATAAATGTAATATTATTTTTATTTCATTTTTTTTTTTTTACCTTTTTTTTGTTTTTTTTTTTGTAGATCTTTGACAATCGTTACAGGTAGTCAGTGACCCAAAAAGTCTGACAACCAGTCTTACCAAGGGATATCGTATTACCCAGTACTAACTGGGTTGTGGAGGTCAGATAGGCAGTCGCTCCATGTAAAATACAGGTATTCAGCTGCATCCGGTTAGACTGGAAGCCGACCCCAACATAGTTGGGAAAAGGCTAAGCAGATGATGATTATATTTATTTATAAATTATTATTATTGTATTATTATTATTAAATGATTTTGAATTGATTTGTTTTTTTTTTAATTAGCGCGCACCCCTCTATTTGAGAGTAAATGCCTCCTCATAGATAGTCTCTATCTGTGGTGTTTACTTTCCACAGTTTAACCAGCCGACCCTTTAATGTCGTCAGCCCATCTGCTAGGTCTTCCTCTTTTTATATTTCCCCGTAAACTAAGTCAAAAGTTAAAATCCTAATCTAAAGAAAATCTTTACAAAAAACCAAACAAATCCCACAAACAGTTTCAAAAAACGAAGAATGAAGAAAAACGTACCGAATACAAAAAAATCTTTAAATAATAAATAACAGTGATTCAATCACTTGGCAACCTGTCGTGGCAATCTGTGTCATTGACATCTTTCACAAATCAAAGAAAATGAACGGAGAAGTTGAAAATGAGGAAAATACAAAGAGCGATGACTTTTCAGCTCTAGGTAAGAGATCTAATAAAATAAATGACGACTAGAATAGAAGTACAATCATATTTAAGACTAGCTGACGACCCGCGGTTTCACCCGCGTAGTTCTCGTTCCCGTGGGAGTACGGGAATAAAATATAGCCTATAGCAATCACGAATAATGTAGCTTTCTACCAGTGAAACAATATAAAAATTGGTTCATTACTTCCGGAGATTACCCTACATACAAACTTACAAACAAATGTTACTTCTTTATTTATAATATTAGTATAGATAGCTTATAGCACCCACAAATAACTTAGATTTCTGCCAGTGAACGAATTTTTAGAATTGAATCATTAGCTCCGGAGATTACCCCTTACATGCAAACTTCCAAACAAATTTTACCTCTTTATAATATTAGTATTCTAGAAGTGTAGATTATTAGTATAAGGTAGGTATTATTATCGAATACAGATGTTAGTAAGAAATACAAAATTATTCTTATAAAATACGAAGTCCACATCAAAACTAGAGCATTTGGTTGACTTGCATCCCACTCATACGACGATCACACAACTGTCCAAAGATTGTATTTTCTCTGTGCAATCAGTTGTCTAGTCTACGCATATGTTACTTTATTACTTTCAATTGTTTGTCGTTTATGGTACGGCACACTCGCGACCCAAGGCCGAAACGTTTAGGGCATGCAATTTATCGCAAACCGAGGAAAAATAGGACACTGAGTTGTTAGACCTGCGTCAAAAAAAGGAAAAAATCTCCAAGGTGAATGAAATAAAAATGTCCACCATTATGATTTACGCAAGTAGTTAGCACCAACTATAATGGCTAGAGTATGAATTGCCGAGGTTACATTTATTATTCTAACTGGACCAGTCGTTGACTTTACATTATCATACGCGATGAGGTGCGCTCATTGGGAATTATAAATTTATTAGTTGGCTTGTCTCTTTGCTGTTCCACAGAATAACACATACAGTATCCAGCGTACCGTCGAGCTTACAGTGTTCATTAACGTACAACTTTAATAAGTCTGACAGGACTTGACTCCTGAAAGGCCTGTTTCACATTCATCCATCTAAATACAACCACAGACTCTGCTCTATCTCACTTTAGATAAGTTTACGCTTGACCGCGCCTGATCTAAATTAGGTCTGAAAGTTTTATTCGTCTTCAGGCATATAGATAGGGTCGCGACGTTATTGATAGTATAGCAAAGACAATGGCATGCCATCAGTATGACGTGAGCACGAAATTTATGAAACCGGAATATTCAGGTCGAATGAACAACTGAATCAGATAAGTGGGATTCTAAATTAGCCATTCAGTCGTAGTCGGCAACTAAGACAAAGGTGGCTAGGGAGTGCGTCGGAGCGACTATGCAAACACCCATGTGCGCACAGGCAACTGGGTCGCGCGGTGTTTATCATGCAACATAATAGCTCTTATTCAATATGACCAAACAAGTAACAAAGTACGAATCCTCCAACAATACCGGAGTCACATCTAGATGCTAACCTTTAGCACTTGAGGTATTAAGCAACAATACATATCACAGTATTTATTATTTGCCGATAGTCATAAAAATGAGCAAATGAGAAACGCGTGACTATTCAGTTTCGAGGTTTGCACGGCGTTTACGTGATATCCGTTGTCAAATCCAAACAGTCTTACGGCATAAATGGCGCCAACATTCCGCGCCCATACCGTAAGCGAGCTACACACATGGCTGTACCAAAGTACATAGCACTCGCCAAATAACCACTGACCAATGTTCCATAACCAAGCAAGAATTTTCGACGATAATGCTGATTTCCTGGTAGTAAAATTGAGCAAACAGTTTCAATGTCAGAGTTTACGATGACTAAATTAAATAACGCTAGGAATCTTTTCTGAAGAATTTCAAGATCGTCTTTAATCTTCGAGTATTATTTTACGAGGTTTTATTGTTGCTTTGATATGACAAAGAGAAAACACGTCGTGTTTAACATCGTTATTCAGGAGACGATAAACAATTTAAAACACATTTAATTTAAAAAGAAGTTATTAGGTGACCCGAAAAATGAGATCAATAATCAATGACAAAATTATATTACAAATTGGCGTTCGTGTGACCTAAATTGTCGAATGTTCAAGTGTCGTCTGCACAATTTTTCTAATCAACCCTAGGTGACCACGATCATTTCAGATGGTCTGTCTAGACAGTTTTGCAATTTACAATAATTTACACGTTACGAATGTGATTTATTTAATTGACAATGATCGATATTTATGGGCAATCTAATGCATTACAATATGCACATCTTTAAGAGGAAGCGAAGTAAGATATTGGATAGCGAAGTTGATTTCAGATTTCTCCTGAAGATTTACTAGCGATTTTCGCTTAAAATTTATATAACTGAAAAATTAAGATTACGACTTTATAGTCGTAATATTATTTTTTCTATTCTATAAAGACGGTTAGAAAAAGATTATAAAAATATACTCACCAAGGCGATCACCAACATAATCACTGGTATATTCACCATTTTGATTGTTCGTATTTATATCACTCACAAAAAATGTCACTTCTTACACTGGACAAACGTGTAATTTGGTCAGTAAAGAGTCGCTTGTTTAACAACAACACTACCTATCTTTTGTCGATAAAAATCCTCTTAAGATAAAAGATTGTAGTATCCTAAAAAGTAAGTTAAAACATCTGAATGATTACATCTCTGTTTTTAAGTACGATTAAATTGATATAAATTAATATCTTAATGTAATATTATTGATAAGACAAGTTTATGATTTGTTCATAACAGGTGATAACCTACATTCGTTTTTAGTATGTTTATTTAGGCACAACAATAAACATGACTGTGGTATCTGTTTCTAGTGCCTAAGTTTCTATTCAAATTGGGCATGAACGCAAACAAGAATTCGTTACGGACCCAAATGTATTTAATTGAGTGTAACTTTGTATTTACATTCATTAGTTACGTATTAATGCTTGCCTAAATCTTAATCTGTGGACCGCGTCTAATTATCTAGGTACTCGTTGTTCAGAATCTCATGTATTTTCCTCATAAATTAGTTCGTTAGTGAGATAATAAAGGCAATATCGCGTTATTATAAACCTCGACGTGACAATAACTTATACAAACGGCATTGGCAGATAAAAAGGTCTGTGCACTAACTAACAATACAGATCATTCACGAGTGCATATCTTTGCATAGTTAACTCATTACTGGCTCATTTAGCGCAGACACTATTAACAAACACTGACCGTGGAACAAATTCAGCAAGGATATCAAAATGGCAATGACGATTACCCCTGAGTTGTAAAAAATACATTCTTTCGGATTTTTTTTTCTCAGATAGGCTGCGTGTTAATAAAACATTGAGCTAGTGTAAACAACTGAAGGCAAGATAACAAACGTCGGAGATACCGGCGACCAACGAGACGCACATTTTTCCATGTTTACGCACATTTTTAGGTTTCATTCATCGCTACAACGTCTTCCAGCAAAAAGGGAACAGTAATAAGTTGCCTGAACTCATTTATTATAATATGCAATTCCTTTTCTCATTTCCATATGTATGATGTTTCTATATTCTGTTCATTTTCCTTTCTCGGTACAAAATAGTTACGAGGGATTCGTCTTAGTTTATATGTAGAGTGGAAAACATTTATTGTGCTTGTAGTGTGTGCTGCCCACTACATCGTATCGTACCTTGTCTGTGCTATGAAAGAATCAGGCACGAAAAGAAACATGACGTGGACTACTATGCCCAAAAGAATATAATTTTCAACAGCGTTTAAAACGGGCTTAGAACGGTCATCATACGCGGTTAAACCCTGTTATCTTTGTATTGAAAAGTATGAGACTAGACCGTTCCGTCCGTTAGCTATACGTTCATCTTCATACTGTCATGGTATGGTACGGTATAGTGGGCAGAATCCTAAAGTTTTCGATGCATGAAATTACAGCTGTTTTCAATGTATTACATAACGTATATCTAATTATTCTAATAGTTCGGACTCATACAGCCGAAATAGACGGCAGAGGCGCATCAATCAATTCGTGACGTTTTTTATTAGCCACAAATCAAACGGCTGATGTATTTTTGAAAATGTTATAAATAAAATCGTAAATAATTTACGATTTAAAATGTTTGTGTCGGCCAGTTTGCTAAACCTTTCCAAGGGCGTGTTGTAAAAAGCAAACAACTTTTACAACGCCCTAAAATAGATCATCATAGAATACGAAGTTCATCGTTGTATTTTGCGTCACAAAGATTTTATTTTTAGTTATAATTCACAGATGTCGATGAGGAAGGTTATTTTAATGGTTTAGTTATCTCATAGGGTTTAATACTACAGTTAGATAACGACGATCACGTACACGGGTTAGGTGGAGCAAGCTTATAAGATGGTAATTTAAATTAGAATTCAAGTACATGAACTAAGAGATGGGCCTTACACACAATAACTAAGCTTCATACGGAACCGTGTTCAACAGTTGTTAAGATTAAACAAGGCTAAATAAACACGATTTTTAGGCATGAAAAACGATGTTTGATACGGTAAAAACGCGTGTACGGTAAAACCCTGATTGTTTTTCGGCACAAGCTTCGCTAAAGTTACTGTTTACAATGTCAGGAATTTAGTTTATGGATGTGACTGCTAAGCATGAGGTTACGGGCTCGATGTCCAGGCCAGTGTAATAATTGGTATTCTGCTCCACTATAATGTGTCAATGTCGTCATGATGGCCAAAGTTACGGTAATCTGGAAATATTTTAAGTGTATTTGAAACTTGTGTCTATCATGTTTGAAAAGTGTTTTGGCTATCGAACCGCCATTGTGAAGCCATCGAACAACGAAAACACTGAAAAATATTGTACCGCCACACTATCGACACACTACTGAGACACCACTGAAACGCCATTGAAGTTTTTGCAGAATACCAAATTTGCAACAGTGGCAACATAATGTCTGTAGTGTGTCGACAGAGTGTCAATGGCGTGTTGCTTAACACAAAGTTACAGAATTGGGCCCCAGGTAAAGAGTTATTGGGTTTTTCAGAAATTTCCCAGTTGTAGCCACGAAGTTTGGATTTACGCCCAGTTGATGGCAATAGGCTCGCCCCCTATAGCAGGGGACTTACAAACATAACTGGCGAAATGTTGGTGTAATATTAGGTACACCTCTAGCACCAACTAACCCTTCGGGAGAAGGGCTAGTTGGTGCCCAGAGGTGTAAAGGGTACATTATAGGCGTAAAGTTATGTTATAATGTAATATCTAGCAGAGCTGTAAGTTTTATCGCATCTTTCTTACGATATGATTGTAACAGTTCCCATGTATGATGTACATGAATGACGGTCTCATTGAGCTCCGTTCACGATTCCCTGGCTCCCCTCCAACACCGCTGATTACTCTGTTCTCATAATATTTTACTACGCTATTACTAATCTCTTTGTATTAGAGTGAATTCTTTCGAAAACCGATAACTCAGATCACCGTTGGCGCGTTAAAATGTTTGTTACTTTTTTTTCAGTTCTAATAGTGCCATCATCGTAAAAATATTTTGATGTGGTTTGTGAAAACATCTCATTTTCTTGTTGGATCTTTGTTAAATATCTGTCTATTTTATTTGCGTTAATTTTTAGCTTTACGTATTTTTGTTTGTCAATGTTTTTATGAATTTATAAGGTCGTTCTCTATGTTTTAACGAGGAGTGTAATTCATTATTCTCGTTTCATGTTGGTAGCTTTTTTATAGTGTTAATAGCCGAGTTTAGAGTAAAGTGGTGTTTATCGTAGTTAAGTGTCGACAGCAGGGAGTTTACACATCATTGTTTTCATATCTTTAGTTAAGGGTGGGTTCTAAATTTATGAAAAAAGTTGAATCATTATCTATACATATAATAAAACAGTAACGAAAGAAAAACTGTACATTGAGAATTTTCGAGAAAAAATAAGTGGCTTTTGTCAGAAAAACGTAACTGATGACAAAAAATGACTTTTTAGAATTTTTGTCTGTTTGTCTGTGTGTATGGTACGGCTTCACGCCAAATTTACTGGATAGATTGAATTGAAATTCAGCAAAAATGTTCTTTGTAAACCAAGGAAGGCTTTAGGCCATATATTATCACGCCGCATGTTATGGGAGGTAAGCAATATTGATTTCAAAAGGTTTTTGATCGTAATTGAATGCAGAAAATGACATGCTATAAGCTATATTATGTGACGCAGACGAAGTTGCGCGGGTCAGCTAGTTTAGGGATAATTTAATAATATTGACTTCTGTTTCATAGATATAATACGATTATGATTTAATTATAATACGACTATGAGTAATACGTTCGATTAAGTAACGTTAAATCCCGCTAACAGGAAAATTATCGTGAGCTCATAACTCAACAACTCCAAATATAATAACCAGTGATAGGAATAGGTAGTGCTTATTAGCCTAAACTTCGAAGAACAGAGACAAGAATCGGAGACTTCCTTAGACTATATTTTTTTCCGGGACATCACGTAAGTACATCAAAAATTAATGTTATTTGGAATAAGTAATTGGTCTATGTTTACCTACAGTTTGCGACTAGACATAACATAACACAGTCGTTACAACCATCAAAATTTCTGAAAGTTTTCTTTTTAAGAACATTTTGGAAACGACTTCTTCATCATAAAACTATGATACGCTCTCTTAGGTACGCACTCTTAGAATTTACAAAAAAAAAACTCGCCGTGGTCGCATAATAAAATATAGTCTAAGGAAGTCTCCGATCCCCGGGACCCGATGGCTTGCCTGGCAAAGCCTGGGTCCTGGCCTCGGAGGCTCTCGGGCCCCGACTGGAGGGGCTCCTAAGCGCATGCTTGGAGAGAGGCCAGTTCCCGCTTCGTTGGAAGACGGGGAAGCTGGTCCTCATCCGGAAGCCGGGGCGCCCTGCGGACTCTCCGTCCGCATACCGGCCCGTGGTGCTGCTCGACGAGGTGGGCAAGCTCTTTGAAAGAGTCATTGCGAACCGCCTCGCCGAGCACCTTGCGGGGACTGGGCCGGACCTTGCGGAACACCAGTTTGGTTTCCGCAAGGGGCGCTCTACGGTGGACGCCATCATGCGCGTGAGAGCCCTCACGACGGGGGATGCGGTTTCCAGGGGTGGGGTTGTCTTGGCGGTGTCTCTCGACATCGCCAACGCCTTCAACTCCATGCCCTGGAGCTGCATTAGGGAGGCACTCCGGTATCACCGGGTGCCGACCTACCTCCGTCGAGTGGTCGGGGACTATCTGACGGACAGAGCCGTCATCTACCCCGGTCGCAGCGGAGAATGGAACCGGCGAGAGATGTCGTGCGGTGTTCCGCAGGGATCGGTCCTAGGGCCGTCCTTGTGGAACATCGGTTACGACTGGGTGCTGCGCGCCGACCTCCCTAGTGGTGTCAGCGTAGTTTGCTACGCTGACGACACGCTGGTGCTGGCCCAGGGGAGGTCGCACGAGGCGGCGGCCGAAGTGATGACACGCGGGGTTGCGACAGTCGTTGAGAGGATCCGGCAACTGGGTCTCGAGGTGGCATTGCACAAGTCCGAGGCCATGTGCTTTCATGGGCCTCGGAATGCGCCACCTCCGGGATCCTTACTCACGGTAGGAGGGGTATCCATCGGTGTCGAGTCGACTTTGAAGTACCTAGGACTCGTCCTCGACAGCCGGTGGAACTTCGTGGAGCACTTCCGACGTTTGGCCCCCAAACTGGAACGGACTGGGGCTGCCTTCAGGCGGCTCCTGCCCAACCTGGGGGGGCCGAACGCCTCCTGCCGGAGGCTCTACGCGGGAGTCGTGCGGTCCATGGCCCTTTACGGGGCCCCGGTGTGGGCGCGTTCTTTGAGGCGGCGTGCCGCCCACTACCTGAACGCGCCCCAAAAGGTAGTAGCCGTAAGGCTGGCCCGGGGCTACCGCACGATTGCCCGCGAGGCGGCGAGCCTCCTTGCCGGATTGCCGCCATGGGATCTGGAGGCGATAGTCCTCGCGCGCCTGCATGAATGGCGCGCGGAGCCGCTACGCCGGGGGGAAACTCCGCTGCAGCGACAAATTGTCGCTCAGCGGACAGACTTCCGGCGGGATCTCATGGCGACATGGAGAGAGCGACTGTCGCAACCCCGTGCAGGGCACGCCACAATAGTGGCGATAAGTCCCCTCTTTGAGGAGTGGCTTGAGAGACGCCACGGCGTCCTCACCTTCCACCTGACGCAGGTCCTCACCGGACACGGAGTGTTCGGGAGGTTCCTGCACCGAATCGGGCGGGAGGAAACGCCCGGGTGCTTCCATTGTGAGGATCGACCGGAGGACACGGTGGAACACACGGTGGAGGTGTGCCCCACGTGGGCGGAGCACCACCGTGTCCTCGAAGCGGCGATCGGCGGCGGCGACCTCTCGCGTCCGGCCCTGGTGCAAGCCATGGTCCGGAGCGAGACGGAATGGGACGCCGTCACCTCCTTCTGCGAAGCAGTAATGCTAGAGAAGGAGGTGGCGGAACGTGAGAGGGAGTCAACGTCCCGGCCGCCGCGGGAGACGCCCCGGGCGTCGGGGGCCACCACCACGTAGCCCCCGGCCACCGTAGGCGCGGGCCTGTGGACGGTGAGCTATGGGCTAGCTCGCCGTCCGTCCGTCTCATGACATGACGACAGGCCGTGTCGACGGCGCGTTAGTGTTCCACGCGCGCCTCAAAGAGAGTCAGCAAAAAGGAAGGGGTCCGTAAGGACCGATGCCTGCCGGGGTTGCGGGACTATTCGAAAGAGATACCGTGGCCCCGGAACACAAAGGGCGATGAAGGAACATGGATGGGTTTTAGTCAGTAAAAGTCTGACACTCCCTCCTGCTCCGCCCAGAGCGGGAGGGGTTATTTGATGATTTCCCATCCGAAAAAAAAAAAAAAAAAAGGAAGTCTCCGATTCTTTTCTCTGTTCTTCTTCGAAGTTTAGGCTAATAAGCACTACCTATTCCTATCACTGATAATAACAGTGATTATAAAAATTAATATGGCGACTTTTTAAAATATAAACCTATCCGTTACACTGCTTATTACCGTCTATATTTCTTAAAAGCATCGATTAATCGTAACTCCGAAGTGCAAAAAAGCTATCAATCGTTTATTACATTACGTTATCATGTTATTAAGTCCATACGTTTATGACAAAATAGATAAGTGTTCGATATTAAAGCGTGTACGGGTGCAACTGTGCCTTAAGTGAGTGAGGCGTGTTAATAGCCTTGTCGATGGTTCGATAGACCGGTGATGATAATAGTCTCCCTTGATAGGTGTGGTCCACACTACACGCAATTACCGAAAGATTTATTTCTTATAAAATGTATGCGCTTCCCTATTTTTAAGCGGAGTCTTGTACTATTTTTGATTTCTTCACAAATTGTTACGTCGTTAAGTGTTAGATTTACTTTTAGATTAGTTAGCTGAGTAATTGAACGTTGTGTTGTAACAGCCCGGATCCCCGAAGGACCGACCGGTGTGAAGTTTTCCGATGTTTTCTCACAGTTTATCAATGTCATTAAAGTTTCAACACTTAAGTACCTATTTTAAAGAGATTGTTTCACAATTTGTAACCGTTTTTTTTTACTAACGAGAATCTTTAATTCCTACCTAGTTTTTATAGTAATAAATTAGCCTCCGGAATTTACGGAAAATCATCAGCCATTTTTTGCAACTCTCAAAATAACAAGGTTGCCTAATCTAAAAGTTTAATAATTTATAAATCAACAAGACTGATTGGATTTAACGTGTAATCCTTAAAAAATTTCACTACTAAACCGCAGATTTCTGCGATAAAAAATATTCTAAACGTAACTAATTATACCAGTTTGGCCACATTTTTTATTGTGATCGAATTCAGTATGACAACCTCGTAAATAGTTACAAATGCGATAATTATGTTAAAAACCTATTCATATTAGGCAGTTATTTATGTAGCAATATTATTTCTGTCAATTTTATGCGTTAAATATTTCTATTACGGTTATTTGTATGAAAATTTCGTAAATAAATTGTGGTCACTTACGAGTATAATCGCTATGATATTGTTTTCTGAACCGATATTCTAATTAAAGGGCCTATTTCTGTGCTAAACGTTGGCATTGGGCCTGTTTATTGTATAGAAGATAAAGGAATTTATCAAACACATTCTTTAATTAACGTTTCGAACCACAAACGCTTCGCAATCGATATTTAAGACGAACTATTTCTATATTGAGCCATTCCTCTTGTGAGGTCTTGGACTCTTGGCCGTAGATTTAAAACTGAACCTATAAATAAATTGGTAATAGTTGGATGGGTACATAAATTTCCTGAGTCGATAAAAGTTTTGGGAGTTAATAATAGCTTTAAAGGTAAATCAGCTGAAGATGGGGGCCAAAACAGCCTATAGTCTGATCGAATGGATAAATTATTATCCTCACTAAATACGGTAAGCCGCACACGACGAAATTCGCGTGTTTATTTTATAGTAGAGCCTTCTTTGTAACAACTCTTTTTTAGTTTAATTTTGGTTTTGTTTTAAAGATGAAATGAGTTGGGTTTTTTAATAAGTCTAAGATAATTTTGATGAAACCACTTTTGAAAATTTTTCATGGAAATTTAATCATTTTCAGGGTTCCGCACCCGAAGGGTAACAGGGTATTAATAAGCCTCCGCTGTCCATCCGTGTCTGTCTACGTAATCGGTAGACTGTTGAAAATTTCACAGAATGTGTAAGTATTTCTGTTGCCGCCGTAACAAGAGATTTTATTTATTTTTTATTAGCCTATATTGTCCTACTGCTGGGCAAAGGCCTCCCCCATAGACTTCCACTCCTCGATTATAAAATGATTATAAAAAAAAAAAAAATTAAAGGGGCTCCCCTACCAACTCGTACTTGGCCGGTTTTTTTTTAAATTTTCTTTTAAATCCTCCTGAGCACGACTGAATGCAAGGTTCGAAGAGTTCGGTTAAGAGGGTGTTGATTACTTTTTACAAAAGTTTCTATTGAAACTAAAAGACGTAAAAACAAACTTCTCTATGTCCAAACAAAGTATTATTATACTTTCAGAACTCCGAAGTTCTAGAGTAAATAAAAGTTTGTAGATATAAGAGTAGTTATTCTGGGTGTTATCGTTTATTTTTCTTACTTCGGAATTTATAGCAATCTAGGGTAAGATGGAGTTACGCGGTTCTGTTTGTCTTGACCTTATACCTAATACCTAGTGACCCAATTTGTTTGACACGAACCACATCTAGCTGTTAACATTGAATTCTGGTATCTGTCAATATGTGAAGATATCTATATCACGATTATTTATCGAAGGAAAGAAATAAATTGGGATAAAGGCAGGAGAATTGGGTATATGCATGATTTTTTTTTATCACTCTAAACAAAGCGTATTAACATCTGAAATAGCGAAGTGAATTTTTTTTTAATCTGTGAAAAATACTAAGTTTTATACATTTGAAACTGCTGATTAGACAGATAGATCCGATACAGCGAATGACGTCATTCGCTGCATCGACGTACAAAATCCATACTAAATTCCGTTTATCTAGAAAGATATAGAAACAAAAGTTTAAATGGTTATAACTTTTGTGTTGTATGGCCGATTTTTGTCTTGTTTTCGCTTTTTGACATTATTTTTATAGTCTTTAAATATTCCGTATTGAAATAATAAAAAGAAAATTTATGCATATTCCCTATTATGATGACACTACATAAAATATAAAAAGCGTGTCTTTTGTATGGGTTCTATATAACATAACATCACACCTGTAATCCCCGGAGGGTAGGCAGAGGTTTACCTAATAGTACACTCACATTTCGCTAGTTATGTTTAAGTCCTATGTCATAGGGGGCGAGCCTATTGCCATCAACCGGGCGCAATTACAAAGAAATTCCTGATTGAAAAACCCAATAACACTTGGCCCGACCTGGGAATCGAACCCAGGACCTCATGCTCAGCAGTCTCACTTACTACCACTAGACCAGGAAGTTATTCTATGTAATTATACTATTAAGCTAAAACATTGCATTTAAGACATCTAATTGAGAGCGTGCCTATTGCCATCAACCTGAATTACTAGGAAATTCCTGTTGGAAAAATCCAATAACACTTTGCTCCGCAACTGCGCTTGCGACTAGACGAAGAGTCAGTCGTGTCGGGTCTTTCGTCATCTAGCGACTGTGAATCTCGCGACAGTCGCGAGATGGCACTTTTTAATTTTTATTGCCATTAAGGTGCCAACCCGCGACCTGTCGCGAGGTTCACAGTCGCCAGATGACGAATATCTCCTCGTGTCGCAACTTCAAGTCGTTTATTATTTAATCTATGACAGCCAAGATAAAACGCCTCAAAAATGGGCCAATTACAAAATATAATAAATATTGTAAAAGTTTGCCTACAGCGTCCTCGAAGCGCCCTAACCATAACAGTTTACTTGCCCTAAATTGGTTAAAGGGACCGTATTATCTCGCTATGTCAATTTTGTGCGAGATACGAATATCACAATTTCCTTGCTACCTACTCTCTTGGCCTACGTATATTTTGCATAAACTTACTGTGAAAACGGTCGTCCAATCAATTATATTAACGGAGTCAATTTAATCAACAATCCTGATTCATTTTCAATATAAATCAACTATTGGAAACACATTTAATATTATTAAAACGCTCTGAGACTCGGTAAATTTTACTCTTTACCGTTATTTTGTACTGACGCTAGTACCTACTATCGAGGACACTCCCGCCTGACCACCACTAAACTAATTTTTGCTTGCACTCGCAATATAGAAACGCTCTCTAGCCCCGCCCCGTTGACATTGTATAGATATAATTAATGAAAAGTTACCGAATCCGCTGAGCGCACTGACGACGCACGCCAAACGAGAGTTATTGTTATTTTGCGCGCCAAAGTTGACGCTTTCCTCATATTTATGTGGTGGTACACCCGTAGTGGAGTGTAAGGTATGTGATCGTCTATATATCGTCAATTGCATAGATTAATTTTAGAATTTGCTAAGAGAAACAATTGTTAACAGATAGGGAATTATTGCCTCATTATTTCATTAATCTTTATCGTCGTCTGCATTAGGCCCAAACTTTAAGGAGGCGTGGCTCAGCGCCTCCGCATGATTTAAGCGAAAAAAAATTAAACTTGTCAGGTGGAAAAGACCACGACTGTACATTAAGCTTCCCGAAATTGACAAATTTTCTCAATCAACCTTGAACCTAACACTAAAGCAATAAAGTCTAAAATATATTAAAGATATTTGACAGATTGTAGTAACTTGAAGTGTAACGTTTGTACGTCTAAGCATCTTTTAAGTGCCTCTAAGCCTAGCATTGGCTTGCTGTAACTATTTTCATAATAACGTGCTTAAGTATTTTTAATTTCGATGCAGAATAACATCGTATTTCAGAACATCGATTTTTCAATGAGAGATTACGGTTTTCTGGATTAAATGTAAAATATAACCCATACAACAATGATTGCCTCGTTGTCTAGTCACTATTGCGGCTTAGTAAGTATGAGGTTTTGAGTTCGAGTTCCAGGACGGGCAAAGTGTTATTGGAGTTTTCCACCAGGAATTTCCCAGCCACGACGTCTGGATTAATGCCCGATTGATGGCATAAGGCTTGCCCTCTTAAACATCATCATCATCTGCCTAGCCTTTTCCCAACTATGTTGGGGTGGGCTTCCAGTTTTACCGGATGCAGCTTAATACCAGTATTTTACATGGAGCGACTGCCTATCTGACCTCCACAACCCAGTTAGTACCGGGTAATATGATACCCCTTGGTAAGACTGGTTGTCAGACTTTTTGGGCCTCTGACTACCTAACGACTGTCAAAGATCTACAAATGACAGCCGGGACCAACGGCTTAACGTACTTTCCGAGGCACGGAGGAAACTCGGTATGCAATGGGTGGTCACCCATCCACAGACCAACCTAGGCAAGCACGGCTTAACCTAACGATCGACTCGAGCGGCTGTTATTATTTAGCCACGAGCTCGCCCTCTTAAACATAACTTGCGAAATGTTTTTGGATTTCAATTATTTCAATAAACAATTTCATTTCAATGTAGGTGTACTACACTGGCCTGCAAAAATAAGTATCACACTTTTAAAACTTCTAAACTCTATTGAAGTTAGAGATTTAAAACAAAAAAAAAAACGTTTTATAGCAATTTTTATCACCTTTAGTTGTTTTCAACCGACTTCCAAAAAAAGGAGGTTCTCAATTCGACTGTATCTTTTTTTTTTTTTTTGTGTTTGTTACCTCATTACTTTCGACTGGGTGAACCGATTTTGACAATTCTTTTTTTATTTGAAAGCTGGTGCTTCCCGTGTGGTCCCATTTAAATTTTGTAAACATCTGGTGCTGATCTTCGGAGATATACAATGGAACTCTTCAAAAATAGATGGCAAACGTGTCGTGAATGTTGCAATCGCTTGGATGTTTATTGTTTATACAACATCATGACGTAACATCACGCTTGTATGCTCTGAGGGGGTATGCAGATGTATACAATACACCGAGATTTCGACAGTTAGATATGCTAAGTTGGCGCGATTGTGTTCAGCGCGCGACTCAAATAACTTAACATCACGCCTGTATGGTCTGAGGGGGTACGCAGATGTGTACAATACACCCAGATTTCGACAGTTCGTTCGTGTTCCGTGCACGCCTCAAAGAGATGTCAGCAAAAGGGACTGTTCTAAAGAAATACAGCGGCCCTGGAACACAAAGGGCTAAGAAAGAACATGGATGGGTTTTAGTCAGTAAAAGTCTGACACTTCCTTCCGCTCCGCCCAGAGCGATAATTTGATGATTTCCCATCCGAAAAAAAAAGGTATGTTAAGTTCCATATATTGGGGATACGCCTATTACCATGACATGTATTGTTAACAATGCCAAATAAATTCATGGCAAATATTTGGGAACAACTAAAAATGGAAAAATAAAAAACTTTTTTGCAAAAAATAAAACCGACTTCAAAAAACACAAAAAAGTGAAAAATAACTTTAGCTTCAGAAGTCGGTGACTTTTGTTTGATTGACATTTTTTTTGTCACCGACTTCTGAAGCTAAAGTTATTTTTCACTTTTTTGTGTTTTTTGAAGTCGGTTTTATTTTTTGCAAAAAAGTTTTTTTATGTACAAAATTAAACTGTTGGAGTCCTTTTTGTTTCGAAAGTTTCTTGTGTACTTAAAAAGTTATTGCGATTTTAAAAGTGTGATACTTATTTTTGCAGGCCAGTGTATTAGATACAACTCTGCGTAACCCTTCAGAGTTTACAGGCGTCATATTATGTTATGTACGTTGCGACACAGCTGCGGATAGCAATCAGTCATGTTCTACGTGGTCGGGTATTCAAATTAACGTATAACATAACAAACGCCGACGCATAAGCTTATAGTATTAAAAATCCGTCATGTGCAACTGTGCTCTTAATTGATCATTACTCAAAAATAATTGCGAGGAAATTATACCGCAACGAAAACTCGCGAACCTGCGGCAACTTTACGCGCGAGTTGATGCAGAATATTTCGCTCGTAGTTTTCGGGTAATTAATAAAATACATAAGGACACACAAAATATTTAAAACTATCTCGTTTAGAGGAGAGACTCTAATAAGTTCGTGTCTAAAATCATCAATCTTTTTACAACTAAATAATTAAAAATAAAATACTCCTAATATAATTAACATTAACGGACTCATAATATTAATATCGAATCAAAAAAAAGATAATCTTTGATTTAAAAAGGATTAAGCAACACTTTGATAAAATTAACTAAGTAATTGAAAACGTTTTAATTCATTTATTTTATCACGACTAATATCAGTTTTCATCACAAGATATCATAAATCCTTTTTCCGTTAATCAATATTATTGATTGATATCAAATTATGACAACAATTAACACAACAACATCACGCATGTGACCTGTTTCACCAGTTATGTTTAAGTCCCATGTAATAGGGGGCGAGCCTATTTCCATCAATCGGGCACAAATCCAGACTCCGTAACTGCTACTGAGAAATTCTACAAAAAATAAGTATAATAACAAATTGGTTATAAAGTTATTTGTTAAAAAGTCATCAAATCAGATGAAGAATTGCCTAAGAATAACATGATTTGTTACAAATTGCAACTACGTGTGCCTTTAGCTTTACTAACCCAGTTTTTCAGTGGGCTGATAAGAAAAAATTAGATAGACGTAGGTACTGATAACAGGCTTACCTACGATGACATTGGGCCTCCCCACAACCTTGGTTTAAAAAAATGTAACTATCAACATAATTTTAACGAAGACAATCTTTTAACAGCTTTTGATTTTTAATCCATGGTCAGCTTTACGATATTTTTTTATTAGTTCCTAATATGAATTTTCGGAAAAGTTATCGATCACGTATCAATTTTCGCTGAATTAAAAAACTTGATGAATTGTCTATGAATTTTTGAGAAAAAAAAAAACAATAATAAAAGTCTAACCTGCCAGTCTCATGACAAACGTAGAAGACTGTGACAGTTTCGCCGTTTATTTGTAGAATGATAAGTGCATATTTAATTATTCACGTTATCTTGATTAAGACTTAATAGAACTGTATGGCCTACTTTAGCAAGTGATATTTATTTAGGTTTTGTTAAAATAGTCTAATAGCGTTTAAATTTAATTAGTAAAAAAGCTTTATTTGGCTACATTACCAAATGAGTTCATATAACCTGCACGATAAATTTTCCAATAGATTATGTTTCTTGGCATTTCCCTTCGCTCCCAATTTTTCTTGTCTACACGTTTCTTTTTTCGCTAAACACGCGTAAGTTTCTACTCGGCGTAGATAATCCATTAATCACGACGACAGATCAAAAATATTCAGGATTTGTGAACAATTCGTTAAGCTTGTCAAAACAAAACGAAATGTATTAACACGTGTTAAATCTTCATTCCCTAAGTTGAGGATTAGTTTTGACAAATGAAGAATTCTTGAACACGGATAAATCTTTCATTTTATTTTTTTAACTTTAATATTCAGTAGTATATAGAATAAGAGTTAGCATTTTTTTTAAACAGCAGACGAATCATTCAGGAAAACTCATTGAGGAAAACAAAACACCAGTAAAAAATAAACATCCAAAAAAATCGTACACTTCACATAAAATAAGGTCCGTTGGCCGAATAAGATCGCGCCGTTGCAATACGCGAATGCAGAAAAATTGAAACGTCAATCATGCGTTTTGACAGTTCCGCATTTTCGCGCCAATTTTCCGGTTCGCGCGGGAACGAGTCGGGTGCACGGTCGGTGGCGCGGCCGCGCGCTCAGTGTGGACTGTGGCGGCGTCGCGCTGCGCCCCATCTACTACCTTACGATTTATGAGCGTGACGCAAAAATGGACAAAATTTGTAGCGACGCTCTCGGCACCGCAAACCACGTGCCTCGTCTTAGGAACTCGGATTAGATGGCCGGGTATAAAAAATTGTATTAATAGCTGTTGATTTTCTGGGTCTTCGTAATCCGGTAACCGTATTCTGCTATCAGTCTCCACAGTAGATATTTAGACTGGGGTAAATCTTGTTGATTTCTCTGTCTAGCGCTTTAAATAGCCCGAGAAAAAAAAATGTCCCAGGGACTCTCATCCATCTTGTACCCTAATGGATAAGAGTCCCTGACGGACGCCTTCGCTGATTTCCGCGCGATAAAAAAGATGCTCTCATTTAGATATACGATAGGCGTCAGAATGAGAAGCATTTTATCTTTTCTATTCGTTGTGAAAACTAAGAAATTATAACTAGCCATATTATTGTAGCAAAACTTCCTAAGGATTAAGAAATAAATCAAAGGTGTTACTTAAATCCTATAATATTTCAAAGCGAAACATAAAACGTCAATTAAATTGATATAGTGCAAACAAATCTACAATGTTATGAAAGTTCGTCATAACAATATGCTCTTAAACTTGGCCCGATTCCGACAGCCGATAGAAACGTTGCGACTTGCGATATTGTGCGATTGATCCATTTAGTGAGCAAATTGCTCATCGGTCGACGCATACGCACAGTACGCACACGCTGAAGGAAACACGTGTTTAAGTTACGAGTTCAGTGGAAATGTATAACTGATTGTTTGTTCAAGGCTGCCCCAGTTTTCTTTATAAAAATATGTTCAACATTATCTTAAAATAATGTTTTTACAGGAGGCATTTCTGTATTTATTACCAACCACCTGTTTTACGCGTCTGTGTCGATTGAAGTAATGGATGAAAATGGACTCCTTTTTTATGGAAAACCTAAGTGTTATAGACATATTATTGAACTACATCTGGGAATAATCTATTTTAGTAAGTAGTTTAATGTCGAACATCGAATTTGGTGTAAGTTTAGCGGTTAGCACCAAATTGAACATGTTTCTTTAATCAAGACTGGGTACGGTACATTGGGTTTCTAATTAAGGTGAACAGAGTTCGCCTTGCAAATCCCGCTTTTGTTCGAAGTTCGGAACTTGATCTAACTTAATTAAGTCACAATGATGACCAATTTCCCCGTACGACGAGCTAGACAGGGAAAGTCTTGCGGAGCGAATTCCTAACTAAGTACCCGGTATCTATTAAACTAGGCATAAATCTTACGTAGTTGCGACAATATCAGATATTTGAATAAATATAGAGTGGTACGTCTTAACTCGGCAGCGGGTAAATGTACGATAAAGCTCGGTAGATAACTAGTATTTGACAGACAGGTGTAATTAGCCTCTCTACTCGCTACCGGCAAATGGAAGCGTGATGATAACGACGGGAGTCAGAATAAACAACGATGCCCTTCGTGATTACATCTTGTGCTTACCTAAGTGGTTAAGTGGGATTGCGAAATGGTATATTAATACGGATAGATAGATATGCGGCTTACTCCTACCGATCGGTAATACAAATCGTAGAAAATGTTATGAATGGATGCAACTTTATGAATGGCGACAGTCATGAATATTGATTTTTATTATAATGTTAATGGATTTTGTCTATTTGAGGAGCTCGTGGCTAAATAATAACAGCCGCTCGGGTCGATCGTTAGGTT
This sequence comes from Xestia xanthographa, assembly GCA_905147715.2. Classification (NCBI taxonomy): domain Eukaryota; kingdom Metazoa; phylum Arthropoda; class Insecta; order Lepidoptera; family Noctuidae; genus Xestia; species Xestia xanthographa. Next base: position 16,160,415 of record LR990650.1, on the reverse strand, counting down.
AAGCCATGCTTGCCTAGGTTGGTCTGTGGATGGGTGACCACCCATACAGAGTTTCCTCCGTGCCTCAGAAAGTACGTTAAGCCGTTGGTCCCGGCTGTCATTTGTAGATATTTAATAGTCGTACTCGTAAGGTAGTCAGAGGCCCAAAATGTCTGACAACTCGTCTTACCAAGGGGTATCGTATTACCCAGTACTAACTGGGTTGTGGAGGTCAGCTAGGCAGTCGCTTCATGTAAAATACTGGTATTCAGCTGCATCCGGTAAAACTAGAAGCCGACCCCAACATAGTTGGGAAAAGGCTAGGCAGATGATGTTAGTGGATTCTGTTATCATTTCACGATAAGATGTTATGATATTTTTATGCATTTGGGTCAAAAACAGAGTACCTTTTTATATCTGCCTAAGTACTGTCACACCCTTATTTTAGCTAAGCGAGAATTAAGATACTTATCACCAATTAGCGGGTGTGTTATCTAAATTAAATGTTGCCCATCAATCACAACTTGGACGTTATCAATTGACGCGGAGGGCACACAACGGCAGTCATGAGGATTTCCACACGTGTAGGCAACAATACAGAAATGCCAGGCGGAATACTAAGTAGTTCAGTAGATGTTCGTCTGAATCAACCTATAATATAGCAAACACATAAAGAAAATCGATAAATTCAACAAAGAGACGTGCACGCTGTAGTATTTTTTGTTCTTTTTTGAAAAAAAAACGGCATCTCGCAGGTCAACCTATGAGGCTGTCACTGTGCCGGGGTTGCGGGACTGTTTGAAAGAGATACCGTGGCCCCGGAACACAAAGGGCGATGAAGGAACATGGATAGGTTTTATAGTCCGTAAAAGTCCGACACTCCCTCCTGCTCCGCCCAGAGCGGGAGGAGTCATTTGATGACTTCCCATCCGAAAAAAAAAAGTGAAATACATTGCATGTTGAACTTAATCGTAGTGCGATAAGAATCCGTTTTCGAGGAAGTGTATTGAAAGAGTATTGGCGGCTATGTCTAAAAAAGAACTATATGTATCCTGTGTCAAATAAATCATTGACATTGTAGAGGGAGATACCGTGATCATCAGACCTACATCATTTAATCCTGAAACTTAGAAAATTAGAAAGAAAGTCGAATCGTTTCGGCTAATCAACCTTATATTCATACCGGTGCTTAATCAGGGGCAAATTACCCTTAAATGGTTCCCTTTCCCTTTAAGGGTGAATTATCGAAGGCAACCGAAGATTAGAACAGCTACCAACAGGTTAGAACCACTAGGTCACTATACTCGACTGCCAAAGATAAGTTTATATCTGTAATCGAGTCTAGCTTCGGAAATATCCTGATATCAACATTAATCGTTGATTCCAGTTGTTGCACTGCAGACATAATTTATGTTGTGGTTTTGTAGATAGGTTATAAGTTTAACTCGCGCTAATCACTACTGGCAATTTGTAAGAAGATATCCGATATAATTGATCGAGTTTTCTAGACGGAAAAAACTAGTTTTTATTACAAACGCTTATTTGTTATTTAAATTCTTAATCTAAGATTCTAAACTCTAATCTACATAGTAGATATTCAAATCTTTCAATCTTATCCAAAGGATGTCAAGAGTTTGCTATGATTTTTTAACTAAAGAACATCAAATAATATGAACTTATCATCGTCTACCTAGCGTTTTCCCAATTTTTTTTGGGGTCGGTTAAAGTCTTACCTACCGGATGCAACTGAATACTAGAATTAAGATTGTTCTCACATTATTTCTCAATTATAACCAGTTTAATTTTAATTAGAGTAGGTACTTACTAATAACAATTTTAAGACGCTGATAGCAGTAACCCTTTTTTTCGGATGGGAAATTATCATATGCCTCCTCCCGCTCTCACTCCCGGAGGGAGAGTCAGACTTTTACTGACTAAAACCCATCCATGTTCCTTCATCGCCCTTTGTGTTCCGGAGCCACGGTATCTATTTCGAACAGTCCCGCAACCCCGGCAGGCATCGGTCCTTGCGGACCCCTTCCTTTTGCTGACTCTCTTTGAGGCGCGCGTGGAACACGAATGCGCCGTCCACACGGCCTGCCGTCATGAGATGGACGGACGGTGGGCTATGGGCTGGCTCGCCGTCCGTCCATCTCATGACGGCAGGCCGTGTGGACGGCGCATTCGTGTTCCACGCGCGCCTCAAAGGATCACAGGATAGCAGTACCCCTCGATTACGTATATTAAAGAGCATGCGCAACAACCTAGTCATCATCATCATCATCAAGTCATCCACTGCTGGTAATAGGCCTGCCCCTAACATCGTTACAACGATCGGTCACGTGCTTCTCACATTCCTTTGCGGATGTCTACGGCCTTCACCAGATCATCGGAAAGAAGAGACTTAGATAATATGAGCACCCACGAGGCGGCTGGCAGAAGTATTACGGCCAAATCTATCAGCATTTTTTTTTCATAGGTATTCTATGGCAATAATAGACAAATAACTACTATTGTCATAACAATATCGAATTCCGTTCATAGAAACACAATACACTACCTAGTAATATTGCTTAAAAGACACTTCGTATTTCAAAGTCATCCGCTAAAACATAAAACACATGTTGCGAATTTTACCAAGCTAGGCAAAAACGATTTTGCCCAGATTGGTAAAAATCACACGGTGATGTGAAGCCGTCGAAACTACGAGTTAACATTACAATTTGATAGCCATTGACAACTAGGTATATAATTGAGGTGGTGCTTGTCATTTGTTGTACCATGTAGTCTAATACTAAATTGGCAAAAATGAACGTCACAGTCTTATTCTGATGTGTGAAGTTATTTATTACAATGATTACTTGTGTATAGTGCAGTTTATAAGGAAACAAAGAAAACTACTTTTGAAAAGGCTCTACCGTTACATAACTTAAAGTGTAATTTTAGTCTACAAAATATATGCATCAATAGCTAGTGCTTTTATCGAAGAGCTCTCTTTAAAATCCTTTATTGAGAGAAAGTGTCCAGTCGTTTGTTCAGTTTATTACAGGAATTAATAGACGCTACTAGGCCAACTCAATTTAGATTGCCATCGGTACGCTAAGAATTAAGAGAGTGTCCAAGTATACAACGGAAAAAAAAAAAAAAAACTGTTTTAATACATACAAAACGTTGGTAAAAGTTAAAGTTTCCTTAATAATTGCATAACTAGGCTCACTTGCAAATCAGCCCTTAACAAACAAATGAAACTACAATCAAACAATTGCATTACAATAACAACATCTAATCAGTATCTAGTCGGGAATCACAGACACTATCAGAACAACAGAACTCATGTCAACTTGTCCGATACCGCGAATATTAGCACGTTATTATAATACAATTATTATGCAATAGTTTGGCAAACTGATAGTGATGTTAGCTCAGTGCATTCCCCGCGGGTAATTAGCGTCACGAGCTTGTTAGGCTTATCGACGAAAATATGCGATTCACGTGTTACGCATGTTTATTAGTACCTTGATAAACAGATTTCTTTTTAACACGTTGACTGCCACCTACGAGTATACTCGTAGTACAAGATCTGGGCCCCACTGCCAAATACGAGTATTCTCGTAGTTGATTGTATGCGATTTCTAACGAATTCTAGAGAAGTGGCAGTGAAAGGAGGGCTGGGTTACATTTTTTGGCATTTGAAGTAAAACATTATTTAATTAGAAAAAAAAGTTTAATAGAATTTTTTTTGGGTACATCAAAAAAAAATTCTATTAAATCATCAATGCATCTGTGAAATCAAAAAGGAGTGATGTATTTTAAAACAATTTTCTACGCATAAGTCGGGTTTTTAGGACATACCGGGCAGTAATAAATTGTTTCTTTACGTTTTTTTTTCTTTTGTGCAGACACGACACGGTTTCGTCGGTTTCTGTTTTTTTTTTGTGTGGGTGGTAGACGCTCTAAATAATGTAGTACTTGTAATCCTTCTCGTTTTTCTGATCGTGATGACTATAGTTTGCAAATGTTTCGCCTAAAAGATGTTTTATGACTTCATCTTTGAACGAAAGGGCATCCAATTTCTTTTCCGGAGGAAGATTGGCTTGTTGGTCGCTAGTTTTTTGTACCAAAGCAACGTCTTTCTAAGAGCTGAGTAATATGACAGAATTTGGTCTGAAAGATCGATCCCGGACATTCCCTTGTTGTAATCTCTAACCACATTAGGTTTCATCGAAACCTTACCGTTTTTGTTTGACACAGGAACCAGAATAGGTTTATGCATATTAGAAATACGCAAAACTTCCCTCTTATCCTTCCAGTTACACACATAAACCTTATCAGTTCTCTTTGTAATCATTTGACCTTTTTTCACTTTGGTGCTCAACAGAGTTTTAGGGTTACCTTTGCGATTTTTTCTCAAAGTTCCGCAGATGTATATCGATCTTTCAGTCAGTAACTTGGTGAGTAAAACTGAGTTGTAGAAGTTGTCGGTGTAAAGTTTGTACCCTTGGTCAAGGTAGCCCTGTGAAAGATCCATCACTATTTGTGTGGAGTGGTTATATTCGGCTCTGGCATTTGTAAAATTAGCTTCGTTGTTCTTGCCAGTGTATATGCGAATTTTTATGACAATGCCATCCGACTCACATAGTTCATAGAGTTTAACTCCGTATTTGTGTTTCTTATTCTTTATATATTGTCGAAACACCAAACGATCTCTCCACAACATCATCGATTCATCAATACAAATGTTAACATTTGGTGTATAAATCTCCGACATGACAGTATTGAAGTGATCTAGCACAGACTGGAGCTTGTAAAGTGGGGTTCCATCGTCTTCTTCATTGTTAGTAAAATGAAGGTGGCGGAGTATCAATTGAAATCCTCGCGCGACACGAACAGTACCGATGCTTTACGACCGTACCCGAAGTGTTGCGAACGCTGGGGACCGGAGCAATCGCGCGGCGCCCGCTGTTGCACATTGACAGAGCAAGGGAGCGCATTTTTTCGCGCCAAATTCTCTACGACTATACTCGTAGATTGGCAATAGGTAATAAAAATCCTATCTTATTGCCATACTACGAGTTAACTCGTAGTTTGAACTAGGTTCCACTGCCAACTACGAGTATACTCGTACCTATCATTTTGTATAGTGGCAATGGGCATAAAAAAAAGTTACTACGAGTATGAGTATACTCGTATGGCAGCCAACGTGTTAAGGACGATCTTTAGTTAATCCGCGATTGTCTGGGTTGGTCCGTAGATGCCGATTACATACGGAGTTTCCTCCGTGCCTCGGAAAGCACGTCAAGCCTTTGGTCCCGGCTGTCATGATCTTTGACTTGACAGTCGTTCCTGGTAGTCAGTGTCCCCAAAGTCTGACAACCAGTCTTACTAAGGGGTATCGAATTACCCAGTACTAACTAGTTTGTGGAGGTCAGATACGCAGTCGTAAAAGGCCATGTAAAATACTGGTATTCAGTCACATCCGGTTAAACTGGAAGCCAACCACAACAAAGTTGGGAAAAAGCTAGGCAGATGATGAAACCGGTTTTCATTTTTCGAGATTTTTGGCAATTTTGGGGATTCAAATTCACAGATCGTACTCGCACACCCCCGCTTCAAAACATAGATTGAAGCTAACATTACGTGGAAATGTTGTGCTAAAAGCCAAGTAAGCTATAGTGGGATTAGGCTGGTCAGGTCTGTTGTATGCTCAATTAATGGCTAACTGACCCGGCTACTTAAAAAATGTTACTTTTATTAAAAGGTTACACACATACATATTTTATGTTTATTATAATATTACTCATTTTAATGTGTCAGTTCGCTTGAAAAGCGTATCTGCAGCGTGTCATTCCACGCAATTGGTCAAAGTCAACTTAGGGAAAGGGTTCCCGCCATACAAGTAATAGGCAATATAGCCTGGCAAATTGCCACGACGATGTACGAGAATTTTTCAACTTTATAAACTTTGCAATTTGCCAAACATGGTTCAAGACTCAAGTAGTATTTTGGCACAAGTCGAAAATGCTTGTTAGTATAAAATGGCAAGCAATTTTTGATAAAACGTATTAGCTCAAGTATAAATAATTGATTGGCAAACATTTTGTAGAACTACGTAAGTACTATGTCGCATAATTTGAATTCCTCTTTGCAAATTCTGTTTTTAAAAGCATGCGCTGTTTACACAGGTCGCCGTCGTCGTAAATTCTCTCTTGATGAATCATCTCTACTTCATTGCAACATCGTTTTTGGTCTTAAAACACGAAAAACACATCTGATTAATGAGGTAATGTTTCATTGTCCTTTGTAAAACATATCGAAATCAAAATACAAAAAAAGTCAAAAGAAATAAATTGTAATTTACCATATTTAATTAATCGAGCCGGGAGGCAAGCCATATGTGTGCAATAATAGGTAAGTACTTGTTATTTCATTGAAGTTTTTTGATACGCCGCTGCGGTGACAACAAAGAAGAAGATTTCCCTTAAAAGTATCGGCAAGCAGTTGGTTGATTCGCTCATAAATCATCTCCTGTGTGCCCACCGGCGTAATACGTACATTTTCACAGATACCGCGGATGTAAAGATTAATCTAGAAGTGGAATTTTTCACGCCTGTTTACAATGTGCACACATTGGAACATTAACGCCTTCTTGTAATTTATGATTCATAAGATCAGTGACTCTTGATTCAACCCGTGTTACGATTGTTTCAAACTCCATTGTGGGACTTTTACGACTTCATCAAGAAGCTTTTATTGAAGCTCAACAAATAAAATACAACACGCTTTATGAATAATTTTGTTGTTTTATAATTTGATAGCGAGTCACACGATTCATTAATTATTTTTTCGCATTTTTAAACTTTCATGTCACATAATTATCTGACCTGTTTTTTTACAAAATAATTATCCATTAATCGACCGTATCATTAAGAGTAATTTCGCATAAATTACGTAGGTAATCTTAATTTCGGAGATGTCACCAATGACGATGATTGATAATGCATTATGTAAATTACACGATTCACAAATACATTAAGACTTACTTATGTATTATTAAGTTACATTATTATCATTATGTTTGTTCGTTCATAATAACATTATTAGCTTTTGAGAATAATGGAGGCGGCCTTTTGTGTTCGACGATAGAAATATGTAAAAATATTAGCGTGGGTTCAATAGACAAATATTTATTTGGTCAAGATGAATGGAATGTACACTACCTAAACGCTATGGAATGTGAAAATAAAACAAAATATCGGTATTTATTTTATTTACACTACGATAATTATGAGTACGATTATGTATATTTGCCTCAAAAGAAAAAAAAAAAAATTTTTTGTTTGATTATGTTGACGAAGAGCGTAGTCGCTTCCAGTACCTTCCAGTGAGAGCTATCTCTATTTGTGTTCTCACCGCCGAATACGGCAAGCGAGCACTGAAATCAAGGCCTTGGTCAAAAATAGCCAACGATTTGACCAAATTTACACTCGTCTTACACACATTTGTACAGAGCTTGAACTTATCTGTTGTACAATGGTGCATTTTTCTCACTACCTACTACTGATTGAAATACTTTTCCCATACATGAAACAAGTAGATTACAAAACAACCTATTAACAATGCTTGCAATTGTTTTACATTTATTTGTTTTTGGCGCAAGTGTTTTATTTTGTGCCAGTCGCTGATGAATTGTAAGCCATTTTTTTTTTTAAGTTAAACGGCGCATTTTATTCGTTCCCATTTTTAAATGCAGATCTGTAATTCTGTATTGATTCCGTCCATTAAAGAATCGATCAGTCTGATGTAAGTACATAAAGTTGCTTTTTGCGATTATCCGAAAACACTTGCAATATTTATGTTAAAATGACTATTAAATCGAAATATTATACTAGCGGACGTCACGCGGTTTCACCCTGGTTCCCGTTCCCGTGGGAGTACGGAGATAAAATATAGCCTATGTTACTCAGGGTAAATGTAGCTTTCTAATGGTGAAAGAATTTTTGAAATCGGCGCAGGAGTTTTCATTACAAACATACATATACGTACCCGCAAAAATATTTTTTTCTCTCTTTATAATATTAGTGTAGATTGTCGCATAATTGAGAATAATAATTTAAATTTTTGCACTTAATTTACATTTATAGTTTCGGAAAATACCACTTGATAAGACGTCAGAGAGAGAGCTTAGCTGAAAAAAGTTGTCGGAGAGGCCAAGACCTATACAACAATTTGTTTGAATATTATAATAACATGCAGTAATCAGCTTAGGTACATTCATAAAACAATTAAAATCGGAAGATCGGGCGTAACGTTTGAACTAGGAATAATTTGACCTCATGATCTGATAATTCAGTCTTATCAATTACTCAAATGCATATTATTTTAACCGACTTTACGATTAAATTCGCGACTGACCTAAATTCTTTAACAATAAGGCAGCCTCTTCACAAAATAAGGAACCGACTCATCCCAAAAACCAAAGACATCAATGAGAGAGATCTACGTATATAACTCAATCACCAAAATACGGTTACCTATCTAAAAGTACCATAAACCTATATATTATTAATAGATACCAAGTGATACCCATGACTTTTCGTTCAATAAGCATTAAAAATAGATCAGAGTATGAGATCAAATGATTTATTTGAGTAATTATGTGAATAACATCCGATAGGAATGTTAAGTAACCCCGCATGCGTGTGCGCATGATTCAGACGATTATATTCGGTCAATGCGCTAACACTTGGCGCCAACCTTTAGAACACTGGTTCCCAATCTTTATTTGACTAGGGCCTAAAGTCGTTTTTTTTTATTAGCAAAGACGATTACGATAAGGTCTAAGAAAATTAAATTATAAGTACTTAAGAGCCTGTACTACCTCAAATTAGCAACTCTATTTGTGGTGGTTCAAACTTCGTTTGAAATACTGTTAGAATAACGTTCTAATCAGCTTGCACTACAAAGTGGTTGTTACGTCAGTCACTGCAGGCCGAATAGTGCGAAATGAGTGGTTTTTATTCTTTATAAAATCAAATTTTCGTCTTTTGGAAAAAAATAAAAAAACATAAGACCTGCTTTATAGTTAGTTCAGTTAGTATGCAAAGCTTCATGATCTAATTTGAAGTACTTTTTGAATACCAGCGGTTTATTGTTCGATTTGGAGGTAACTTTAGCATTTTTTTCTATCGAGAAAAGTTTATGGAATCGTGTTTTAGCTAAAAATAGGACCTAACATTAATCCTCAACTTTACGTTTTAGTATATAATTTGAGGGCAGACGAAGCCGCGGGCATCAGCTAGTCAGTTATATTATTTTTAATAGAAAAGACAACATTTATTATAGAAAATCCAAATTTAGTTTGCTTCAATGTGAGTTCCGAGCTTGCATCTTTTTTGGAAATATAAACCTTTCGCAGAACATATTGTAACACCCGCGTGGCTCACCACTCTGGTGATCCGCGGACCATATGTTGGGAACCATTGCTTTAGAGCAGTGTTTTTCTACCTGGGGGTCGCGACCCCCTGGGGGGTTGTGAAGCCGCTATAGGGGGGTCGCAAGAGGTCGCGAGAACTACCTCAATATACAAAACAATAAAGCCTAGAAAATATGATTTAATAAGAAAATGTTAACTAAAGGATATAAACATTTGTATGTTCATACAAATAAACAAAATAAAAACCTACTAGTACAAGATCCATCATATTTTTTTCTCCCATCGTGGATCCGTTTTTGGCTATATTGAGAATTTGAGAATTAAATCGAATTCCAAATTTAAAAAAATATGTGTTTTAAAAATTTATAAGCATTAATAAACTTTGTGTAGATTTAATATTTGTAACATACTTAATAAGAAACAACAAATAAAATACATGAAAAAAAAAGCGAAGGGGGTCGCCAAATATTTTTTTCATACTAAGGGGGTCGTGTCATGAAAAAGGTTGAAAAACACTGCTTTAGAGAATCATTGGAATTTTCATGTAGCAGTCATTGTGTAAACGTACAGCTCAATAATCCGTCAAATTGAAACAATTAACACAGTAATCAATTATCACGTATGGGCCTTTTGGCAGCTCCACAAAAATAATAAAAATATTTCGCTGCTAACACGTTAAGTACACACACACAATAGATTTGTATGTTTTTTTTTGTTTGTAAAGAAATCGACTATAGACTATAATTAATTCAAGGTAACAGTTCCATTAATTAATAATCATCGTTTATGATTGATTATAAACTTTATGGTGTGGAATACCTAATCGAATCTGACGTCTGTAAGTTAATTCAATGTAACATAACATAACGTCACGCCTGACATCCCCGAAGGGTATGGCAGAGGTGTTCCTAATAGTACCTACACCCACGTTTCGCCAGTTATGTTTAAGTCCCATGTAATAAGGGGCGAGCCTATTGCCATCAACCGGGAGCAATTACAGACTCCATGGCTGCTACAGGGAATTTCCTGATTGAAAAACCCAATTACACTTTGCCTGACCTAGGAATCGAACCCAGGTCCTCTTGCTTATCAGTCTCACTTAGAACCACTAGACCAGGAAGTTATTCTATGTAAATATACCAATAAGCTAAAACATTGCATATAAGACATATTTGCTATATGAAAAATGTGTTTTAAGATATTAATTAAAATGATCACCCTAGCTCTCATGTGTAACCACCGCGTGTAAATTATAATGTGAAGCAATTAATACAGAAGGGATCTGCGATTTTTTAAGCTATGATCTAATATCGTTCATTACGCATACATTCCAGCAATATGCTATTAATTAACTGTGATCCTATGGTTAATATTAACCTAGATACATGAATGGAAATGAATGTCCACTGCTGGACATGGTCATATATAACCAATTCTTCTTAGCGTGTCGATGAGATATGCTACGATAGATGAGAGCAGCGGTGGCCCAATGGTGGCGGCCCCGAATTACGAACAGTAAATCGTGGGTTCGAACCCAGACAGGCGCATTTTTTGTGTAATTTATTTCATAACCACTGCTCTCAAAGCGGTGAAGGAAAACATCGTGAGGAAACCGGCATGTCCTAGAACCAAAAATTCGAAGACATGTGACATCTACCAATCCGCACTGGGCCCGCGTGGTGGATTTATAGCCCATACGCAAAATACGCGCTTTGACGTGGAGTTGCGGAGACCAGCCCGTTATACAGTACAACAGCGTGTCAATGGCAATTAAAAAAAAAAAAACCCCCCAAAATACAGCTATGCGAAAGCGCAAGATACAATACAATACAATACACAATATACAATGTTATTTGTAAACATTATATATTGTAGCTGTTTATTGTCCCATAATAAATAAAATAAAATAAAATACAATGTCTTTATTTTTTCTCTTCCATCCAAGATACCGGCTGACATCCTAAGTACCGGCTGACGCTCAAGTTTCCGGTTGTCATCCAAGGTTCCGGCTGACAACCAATTTTCCGGCATCCAGTTAACCGCGGGCTCCGCAGCGGGTACCTTTTTACCTGCGTGGCCGCGACGAAATTCTACGGGTCGGCGCGATCATCTGCCGTCCGTCACCCTACCTGGCGTCTGCAGCGTGGCACACCGCTACGGTCATCATACGTCACGCCGGGCTGAGCCAGGAGAGTACCGTGCAAACCCCCGGGCGCGCTTGGAGAAACTTGTGACCATAGACCTACCCACACCCATATTATTATATTAATTATATTTTTTATGTTTACCTGGGTCCGTGGTTTTCTTTAAACTATTCCCACGGAAACCCTTTCCGTCACATTGGCTAGATGGAAGGTGGGTCATTGTCTGTGGACATGAACCCCCATCTGTGGAGATTTTATTTGCTACGGCCGACTTTGGTTCGGAGCGGAGTCTATTTAGAGATTTCCAAGTCGGCCACGGCAAAGCATATCCAAGTGGAAAGCTTTCAGACTTGCTTTATTGAGTCGCGTAATTTCGGTTTCAGACATAAGTATTTTACAAAATAAGTGAAATGCGCCCAACTATGTATAAAACCGAATTAACGCGACTCACATAATTCCACTCGTTTGGCCTCAGTCTAAATTAATAAAGTGATATTTCAGCTGAATACGGTAAATATTTTGGCATACCTGTGATATCAAGCCTAATGAGACATCAGTGGGTACATTCCGCGGCATTTCGTTATCTTATCAAATTATGCATTTGTCATAAGAGTACATCGCAAATAACGTAATGAAGCGAACTAGTTATTGTGCTAACATGAAGAGCGACGGGTTAAACGAAAATTGAGGCTATTTCTGTACAGTCACGAGCATTAATATGTAAACACCACAGATATAGATATACCTAGTTAACGCAAGTATCACGATCCATATGAAAACCATGCGTGCTATTTTTGACTACCTACCTTACTTACCTAGGTCTACGTCATTTAACATTATTTTGTTACTATACAAACAAGTTACTATACAAAATATACTACGTTTTTATTCTTTTAGTGTCTAGAAATATAAGCCGTGTGGTATCCGGCAGAGTAGAATAGAACCAGCCCATCATACTCACGGGTCTCGTATATGGCCACTAATGTCTGAGGTAGAACACCTTGCGCCTCCGTAGACCTGAGAATGGGCAGCAGCGTTTTCTGTTAGTCTTTCATCACTGCGATCTCCATTCCGCCTGCCAAGCGTGGAGATTACGGTAAATTCCTCCCATCATGGGAGAGGCTTATGTCCAGCTGTGGACGTTATAGTCTGTTGTTGTTTAGAAATAAGATCTTGAGTACTAACGTGGTTGTTTCAAACAAATTAGCTTGCTGGGACAGTAGCCATGTTAAGCATAAAATGCTTGAGCCGGGCACGCGATGTAGGTGTTCTTGTGTCATCTTATAGGTAAACACGTAGCAACTTTGAAAGCGGTTTTTTCCTACAGTATTGATTGTTATTTTACGCTGTTTCGAACATATAGTATTCTGAAACAATAGTGTCGATTCTGTTGTGCAGAAACTTAACTTAATTTAGGCTATTGCTATGAACTAAGTTAGAGATGTCAAACTAGTTTATGCCTAGCGCTTCACCGTGTTTTTAGTCGACATGTTTTTAAGTGCAGCCTTCATTTGTATGGAAATATTAGTTCCAACTAAATTTGACAGCTCTAAATTACGTCCGTCTCTTTCTCGTTTTATTAGAGAAAAAAATAGCAATAGCCTAAATTAAGTTTGTGCACAACAAAATCGACACCATTATGCGATTATATTTGAATCGATATTATTTGAATCGATATTTCACTAGAAAAACGCTTTTTAATTTTGCTAAGTATATGCATAGGTCTCATTGCTCGTAACTGAACATTAAATGTTGGATGTGTTATCGTGTTGTTATCAAGAAAATCGTTTAAATTCTCGCAGAGTGTTTAACACAATGTTTTTGTAGATATTGTAGTGATTACAACAGTTATGGTTGTTACTCTCAATAACTACCTTACACTATGTATTTCTGGGTGTTATCTCGTTCATGTTAAAATAACACAGGTTGCCTACCATGACGTCTTAAAGCAGGATCGTTTTAATCTTGTTCCAGTGTGGGTAAGAGACGGAGCTATAGAAGACATCTAGCGCCATCTCTTTCCCACACTGGAATAAAATTAAAACAATCCTGCAGTGGCGAAGAGTGAAGATTGAGTCAGGGGAAGCCGAGGACAAAAATGAGAATAGGTAGATTTTTAATTATTTTTTTTCGTTTTTTTTTCTATGTTCATTTTGACCTCATTTTTGATATCAGTGACCCCAAAAACCACGAAAATGACACCCATGAAGAAAAAAACCGAAAATTTTCGTCGGCGCCATCTTGGATTATCATTTTCACCTAATATAATAAAAAAAAGTGATTTTATCCTTTGTAAATAAGTCAACAAAATAAGTGCTATAATTTAGTGTACCAAATCGACATTCGACATTATCGACAATTACTAATTCTATCTCGTTCCCATACATACGTTATTTTTCTGCCCCCGTCGTAACTCGATAATCTTCGGCTTAGTAAAACCTAGCTCCCTACAAAACAAAATAATGTCATCAAGCATTGAACGATTTCCGATTCTATACGAAATTCAACGAGCGATGACGACATTTTTACCATCTCGTTCACGCGCACGCATTTTCTATTACTTTCCCTATGAATAACTCGGTTTGCGTCGGCTTACCAGAGTCCTAATATAGGCGGGCTGGCTAGTGACGTCATGACGTTTATTTTGCATAGAAATTTAACTGCCAAAAAGCCGATAGCGCCTGCGGGTTATTTTATAGCAATATGTTGTTGAAGAGCAAATTTTTGTTGATTGAGTACGAGTAGGCGTTTCGTGATGCTTGTAAAAAGTACTGATTGTGTCATTTTTCAATTATGGTAGAGAGTGGTTGTGGTTGTGTTCCAAACTTCTGAAGGGAAGCCGGTGGGAATCGAGTTATTAGGAGCCTGCGCCACTGCAATCCTGCTTTAAGACGTCATGGTAGGCCACCAGAGGTTCCATCTGGATGGAAAGTGTGTGTATAATATACGAAAGAAAAGGTAGAAATGTTTCTCTAGTACACTATCTACTTTTTACCTGTGGCTCCGCTGGTCTGGGTAAATAATTTTGGTGGACGGAAACTTTCCAAATTGAAAAACCTATACAAGACATTACATGACAAGAGTACGTGTCCTTGCAACAGTAATTCCTTACACGGCTAAACCAATATCATATCATATCAGCCTGGTATCACCCACTGCTAGGTAGGTAATTTCCCCTTTTTCTGACACACTTCCCGGTTCTGTGCATTCATTATCCAGGTGTTTCCAGCAACTTTGACGGCTGCGAACTATACAGGGTGTAAACAACCTCATCACGAAGCCGTCAACCAAGCATTCTGTACATCAAACCAACTAAGTAACTTTACGCACAAATTATTGCTGGGAAACGATTTTTTTTTTGGGGTGAAAAATCATGTTTTGTGGTAGAACTCAATGTAAAGCACTCAAAACATTGTGCTGATGGATGGATTGAATAGTACGGGGGTCGTGAAGTTGTGTAAAGTAAAAATCTTACGTTAAAAACTTGTATTTAAAAAAAAGTTGAAACTTCGACCCCCAATAGCTCCGTAACTAGAAGTTTTCCAGGTATGGTGTAGAACAAAAAAATGATCGCAATGACGGAGAGAACAAGTACTTTTCGGCTTCGTTAAGAGGTGTTTTACACCTTTTTATTTGACAAACTTCTTTTTTTAAATAAATTAAATTAAAAAATGTCACTAGAGCCTTTCAAGAACAGCAACAAATATTCAAGCTCTGATTTCAATAACCTCTTAGATACATTTGCGTGGTACCAATAAATTAACAAGTCAAACGGGCCTGTCATATGATGATATGATTCTATTACAATAAATATCAATTTGAACATTTATAGTTGGTTCTACAAATCAATCTATGGTACTTCAGCGAGCTATAAAACTTTTATTAGGGAGCTGTCCGTATCGCGCTGTCTGTACACGTAGAAAGGGTGTCAGTATACGTGGCAAAGTTGGCAGACGATTGTTCGTTTTCAGTAAGACTAGGTGACATCTAAACGAATGCCTAAATAAAAGTGAACTGTTAGAATAACAACCTTCGACGCGAAGCTTAGCGTTGAAATTCAAAACTGCAAAAATATTTAGGGAATCATTTAGGTATTGCCTTGGGAAGAAAGGTTGTTACAGAAGCACGTAGAACATTTATTGTCTTTCAAAACCTCTTCAGTTTTTATAGACACTATTTTGCTGAAGAGATAAACTGAAATTTTCGGTTAGTTCGCTACGTGAGGGGTTAGTTTGTTACGTGTTTATTTAGAAGAAAACATTGGGGTTTTAAAAATGAATCAGAATTCTTGTGACATCTTTTTCAAGCAATATCGTCAAAATTTTGAGCTTCATGTCTTCTTCTTCCATACTTCTCTATTACTCGTGATCTCAACAGTCACCTCCTTTTTATCAATATCATCGTTGATACAGTCCATTAATAGTTACTCTTATTCCATCTACATTCATGTTGGGATGTTACGGAGGTGGTTTTATCGGAACCGGAATCGGAGTCGGAGTTTTTAAATTTAGTTTGTCGGAGTCGGAACCGGAACCGGAGTCAGAGTCGGAGGCGAAGTCGGAGGCGAAGTCGGAAATGGTGGCAGAAGAAAAAATTGATTTCGGTTTAGAAATACACCATTTTTGATTTTTCATTAAAGTTTCTTTGAGAGTAATTTATTTTTTGACCTCCTGAAGAGGCGTTGAAGTCGAAGGCTGTACTGTATTTTTTTTTTTCAGTTTCTAGTTCTATTAATTCATCGTATTGAGTAGCATGCATAGACTTTAAATGACCTTTTAACGCCGTGCGTCATCGCCGCTGCCCGCCGCTATCTGCTATGCTTCGACCTCCGATTAAAACATCCGATTGAAAATTATTGGAACCGAAGTCGGAACCGGAGGTATAAAATCAATCGGAATCGGAGTCGAAGCTTCGTAACATCCCTGATTCATACGCAACATTTTCCTTACCACATTCCTCATCAAAACTCAAAGAAAAACGTTTATTTTTACTCAAACAAGTAGGTAACAAAGATTTTGTTTGAAAAGTAATTGTATTCCTTTGAGTCTATCCCGAAAGTCGCGAGACGATTGATATTTTTTTCAAAGCTTTATTCCCAACGATTGCTTGTGGTAAAAGTTACAAGTTATCAAAGCGAAAACCTCAAGCACTCAAGCAGGTATAAGCACAATAGAATAGCAACACCAATAAACGATTATTAGTACACTCATACGCAGATAACAAGTGCTTACAAACTCAATTGGTGTATTGTTGTATTAAGATTGACAGCTGTCAAATTACAAGATAAGTATCGAGTTAAACATTCACTTATTGTCTATGGCACGTTCAAAGGTTGTTTCGAATTACATTAATCAAAATCAAATCGTGTTTAAACGTCGTGCTATTTGTCGGAACCGTTTTATTTTAATGATTTTATTGAAATAGCGAATGGCGAGTAAAAGATTAATTGATTTTCTTTTGTTTTAATTCGCATTTTTGTTTTTTTTGGGCCTTTTGCTCGACTTTGATTTCTGCCTATAATAACATGCCATGCTCTGCAGTAATATCTTGTGTTTAGAGCTAAACAAAAAGGATATAACCTTAGGCCAACCTTCGAATTGCCTTCTGTTAAAGAATCAAGCAAAGAAAGCGTTTAGTCATATAGACAATATCCTCCTTTTTCTAGTCGGTTAAAATAACAAATTAACAGAGTTGGTGAATGGTAAATACTTTATACTTCATTCATAATAGTAACAACAAGTTCTTACAGGAATTTTAATTACAATTTACTATCAAACATGCATTGTTCGACGTAATAAATACTCGTAGATACTGCATATAAATTGCGTGGCAACAATTTATTTTGACATCAGCCTCGGAGCAGCACCCGTTATCAGGACCATACCCAATGCGGAGTCGATCTCCTAATGCCGATTATTTACAGTTGCTTGCAAATAAATAATGTTTACTTTATCAATGTGTCGAAAAGCGGTAGCACGAGTAAACAATACGAATAATAATAATCCGGTTTTAAATCAGAGTTAAGTTGTATTTACGATGTTCAGCGGCTTATAGTTATTCGTCAACTGGCGACTGTGAAACTCGAGAGTGCGCGCGAGTTGGCACCTTCTGTTTTTTTTTACATCAACTCGCCCGCACGTTATAAACTAAGTACAGCCAAATGTAAATTATTTTTTATAATATTTACTTTAAAGTCAAGTCGTATAAAATATCTTATAGGTACATTTAAAGCAGGTACATATTCATTACATTTTATAAGAAGTTGTTGTTGAAGAAGTTTTTATAAGAAGTTTGCCCCCTAAGATACAGGCCTAGCCTAGTTTAGGGGACAGGTTTGAACCTATTGTACTTATTTTCGAATGCTAATTAAGAACTTTAATCTCTAAACAGTGCAATGTACTTGAACTTTGTGGTAATAAACAATTATATTATTTTATTTATTATTATTATAGTTTATGTAGCTGACTGTACTTACATCTGACGTATTTTACGTCAGATTTTCAAGGCTGAGCGAGTTGACGACGACAATTTTTATTAAAATGGAAGCTCCTATAGTATTAACACTTTTTGATCGGAAGGTGCCAACTCGTGCGCGCTCGCGAGTTTCTCACTCGCCAGTTGACGAATAAGCCTGTTCAGAGCGAGAGAGTTCGAGAGAAGGTACCTTCCCACTTCTATCAGTTTACTTACACGGAGATGCAAAATAAGGTAAACCACGTATATCTCAATGTTCGGCTCGTTTAAGTATAAATGGCGCTAGAGGCCATCGATAATCTCTCAAATTAAGTGATCAGTGTTCGTTTGTACTGTAATTTCACACATCGTTACATCTTTAATGTGATAATTTATGCGGAATGTAAACGTTTAGTTGATTCAAGTAAAAATGTGAATTAAAGTCTGCGTAACGTGAGCATTATGACGCATTGTACAGGACAAATAAACAGTTTTGAGGGAAGTTCTAAAATACATTCAGGCGGGACCGCAATAAATACCGCTCCGCACTAAACCAAGATATTTCCGACAGTTAACGTCAATTCAAAATATTTTGCATTCTTTCGGAGTTTACGATTGTATTTTTACCGCATATCTGGAGTATTTGTTTGAGTGTGGAATCTCACGGGACTTGTAAACTGACGTCAAGATTGCTTACGATGTTGGGCAGGTGTGTTCTGAGAAAAAGCATTAGTGCTAGCATTTAGATGTCCATGACTTTGTTTGCGCTAACCCACTTCTATCTAACACGGTTCCCGCACTTCCCACAAAGCACATAAGCCTTCCAAACTTGGAAAATGTATTTCAATGCTTATTTGGTTTTACTACCGAAAGCAGAAACAGAAGTTTCCTTCATTACCACTGTTTGCGCAAAGCTTTATTTTTGATTTATGACACTGTACCGTAATTGGAACTCATTGATGGGAAAACAGATGTGGTGGGCAGTTAAACTATTTTGAAATGGTCATTGTATTTTATGTTTCCTCAAAACAAACATAAAAATATGAAAGTCGGAAAATAAATCAGTTTTGTTGAAATATTATGAAATAATAGTCTTGAGAAACTTTTCTCAATATGTTGTTGCGTGTATCTATTTCTCGCAAAGTATGATATTTTGTTCTCAATAATATACTAAAAGATACTTAGTGAGAGATTACTTGGTTTATCTAATAATGACGTAATCATCCAAGAGTCTAATTATAAAACGTTTAGCTTATTGAAAATAGATTATTGTGTCATATTTAGATACCGCATCACGTGTCCTAACACGTAAGTCATCGTTAGTCTCCCCAGTCGTAGTCACCCCAGTGGTTACGACCTAGACTTACGATTTGAGAGTCGTCCGTTCGAACTAAGGCAGGCTGCTCTCAAAACGGTGAAGGAAAACATCGTGAAGAGACCGACACCTCTACTGCACTCATGGTGGTTTACAGCCCATTCTCCATTGTAGTCCAGCAGTGGGAACAATATAAGCTGATCAGTGGCGTGTCTAGGGACCAACAATATGGCAAGCCCACAAGGCAAGCAGACGTAACTTAAATAGTCAAATAAAATAAATAAGGCCATATTCGTTACGGTCGCAAATCATATTTTATTCAACATACAAGAGTATCTACAACTGGTACTGACCTTCATCATCTGCCTCATCTGCCTAGCCTTTTCCCAAGTTTTATTGGGGTTGGCTTCCAGTCTAACCGGATGCAGCTGAATACCAGTATTTTACATGGAGCGACTGCCTATTTGCCACAACCCAGTTAGTACAGCGTAATACGATACCCCTTGGTAAGACTGGTTGTCAGACTTTTTGGGCCACTGACTACCTGCAACGTCTGTCAAAGATCTATAAATGACAGCCGGGACCAACTGCTAAACGTGCTTTCCGAGGCACGGAGGAAACTCGGTATGTAATGGGTGGTTACCCATGCACAGACTAACCTAGGCAAGCGTCTTAACCTAATCGACCCGAGCGGCTATCATTATTTAGCCAAGAGCTCCTCTGATACTGATCTTCAAGTTACAAAAAAAAAAACTGTAAGAATTTTTGAATTTCGGCTACCCTGGTGTTTTTAAATTTCAACCAGAAAGCTAAAACTTATCAACAAACTTGGCCTATATTATTACCCCAAAATTATTACTATTCAATTCAGGCTAGGGTTTCGTTTGGTTAAACGTTGACGCAAATAAGTAACATGTGGGTACACATACGGGACCCATTTCCCTTAGTTGACTTAGGACGCGTGTGATGACAGTTGACATTCAAAGGGATGATCATGTTTTTCTTTCATTTCCTCATCGGTGTGGGGACATCATATTTGACGCTAGTAGGTATGTAGGATTTCGAGTGTGTCTGTTTTAAGACATTTATACAGGGTGTAAAAGACCTCATCACGAAGCCTTCAACCAAGCATTCTGTACATCAAACTAAGTAATTTTACGCAAAAATTATTGCTGGGAAACCACTTTTTTTTTTGGTAAAAAATCAAATGTTTTGTGGTAGAACTAAATATAACGAACTCAAAACATTGTGCTGATGGATGGATTGAATAGTACGGGGGTCGTGGAGGTATTTCAAGTAAAACTCTTACATTAAAAACTTGTAATTAAAAAAAAAAAAACTTGTCAAAAAGCTGGAACTTTGACCCCCAATATCTCCGTAACTAGAAGGTTCCCAGGTATGGTGTAGAACAAAAAAATGATCGCAATGACGGGGAGAACAAGTGCCTTTCGACTTCGTTAAGAGGTGTTTTACACCCTTTATACCGTAGGTAGGTATTCGCGAAAAAAGTTTCTAGATGCTCTATGACATTCATTCTCATACACATCTATAACTAATCTGTCCAATCAGCGAAACTGACTAAACAACGAAACTATCGAATTAAATGAACTGACAAGCGAGGAAAACTGACCTGTGTGATGTGTTACGCGGACTCCTTTTAATATGTGTAAAATTCTTAAAATATTCACAGACTTAGAATTCCAATAGAAATTCCATTATGAATTTATCAATGGATAGCAACATTGGCAACTCTGTTAATAACTTCTTCAAAAGTTTTACATGTTATATTGATGCCTTTAAAACTACCGGGGTTGCGGGACTGTTCGAAAGAGATACCGTGGCCCCGGAACACAAAGGGCGATGAAGGAACATGGAGGGGTTTTAGTCAGTAAAAGTCTGACACTCCCTCCTGCTCCGCCCAGAGGAAGGAGCGGAAGGAGTGATTTGATGATTTCCCATCCGAAAAAAAAATGCCTATAAAATAAGAATCATCTGCTTTTTGGCTTGCGTAATTTTCTTCTAACGTAAGCTGTTACTGGGAAAACGCTAGCTCAAAACTTTACTATGCTATTGTTATTTTTTTGTTATCACAAATCACAAACATTGTTAACCACGAATGTTAGTCAATAGTTTCAGAATGCACCTCTAAAACATGTTACAATGTCAGTTTTAACAGTTCTGCTGTCAGCCAATAATGATTGATTAGCGTTTTAGCTTTAATAACGTCCAGTATTTTGACTAAATTGCCGTCAAAATACTCGTAACTCGCCTACCTTCAAAGTCAGTGTTGAAATTAGTGCTTTTATTGACGATTTAAGACTGACTGCGTTGTTGGTCTTGCGGTCAAGCACGATTGCTGAGCATAAGTTCCCGCATCGGGAAAAGTGTTATTGGATTTTTCCATGAAGAATTTCTCAGTATCAGCCACGGAACATGTATTAACGCCCGGTTGATGGCAAAAGGCTCGCCCCCTATTACATAGGAATTCAACATAACTGGTGAAATGTAGGTATACCATTGATTCACCTCTGCCTAACCCTTCAGGGATTTCAGGCGTGATGTGATGTTATGTTATGTTATGTTTAAAAAACAGATAAATTCAACTTTAGATTAAATGTTTGGCGAAAAGGAAATTGATGGTGTGGTCGTTAGGAGTTCTTTTTTACCCGATTATGTATGTATCTATGTACAAATGTATATATGATTGTGTTTACGTATGTTCCTCCGTAGCGTCTAAACTATTTATCTGATTTTCGCAAAGCACCCCTCTATAGACCAATTGAATAGCAAAACCCTGTTGCAGAACGAAAGATATAGACAAGTTTCAATCACTATTATTATTTCCATGAAAACCTTTTTAATAGTGTAAGTAATAATGTACTTGATAGGTTTCTTGCGAAAATCATCGCAATAATAACACGCCCACAACAGACTTAACCTTTCTAAAGCGAGGTGTAGTTTAAAGAAAATTAGGTGAAATAAAATGAGCTTTTTGTATACCAATAATTCTATGATATTATCTTGTTTCAGTAATCATACATTTTATGGTCAATTTTCATCATAATATGCCGTCTAGTGCGCAACATTAACTTCATTGTGGCGCTTTTACTTTTGATAATAGTAGGCCTAACAACAAGTGAACAAAAAAGGGAATTTAATTTGAGGGATTAAGTTGGTCGGATTCTAGTAGAATCCTGAGCGTAGCAAGGGATTCTAGAGTAGAATCCTGAGTGGAGCGAGGGATACAAGATCCGATATGAATTTTGTTTTCACGAGTTGTGTACTCTACTATTTACCATTGACTACGACAAATAGAAGTACAGTATTTATTTTTCTCGTGGGTTAATAAGAACAGCTAATCGGGATGATCTTCAAGGTTAAGCCACGCTTCCCAAGGTCGGTGAGTAGATGGGTGACCACTTATTCATTACATCATACCGAGTTTCCTCTGCGCCGGAAAGTATGTAAAGCCCTTATTCAATCTCTCAAAGCAATTTTGAAATTCAGTGTTATATTCTTGTCTGCACGTTTTATTGTTCCAAAATCAAAATGTTTTTATTCACTCAGTAAGTAAAAGAGCGTTTTATCTACTGTATCGATGAATGAAATGCCCTTTTTCGAGTGGCGATGGTTAAAGAACCTTTTTATAGATATCGTAAACTTTTTTACAAAATTGATAGCAAAAAAATAGTTCGAAATGGAATTCATTTGATCATATTACAGTTATTCTATGGACCTTTACATTATTTAAAAAAACGGTCATAAAAATAATACGAAAGAACTTTGTTTGTTTATGCATAGTTCGCTGTCAGTATATATTTTGCTAAGTGCTCATTTTATTGCCTGTAAAAATAAATGTCTACACTAAAAGTTCCAACAATAAAATGTTGCCAGAACAAATTAAACCATTTGAGAGAAAAACCGCAGACCGCCTCTTCATCAGCAGCTAATTACTTTACCGTTTAATTTTCTTAGGTTTTCGTGTTTTTTAAATCTCCGTAGACTTACTTGATTGTTTAATTTTCTTGCACGGAGTAGGTAGTGTATACAAGTTTTAGAGTTATATTGCAATTCATGTGTATTTGTAAATAATTGTAGGAAATGGATTTAGATATCACTGACTCTTTAGTAAAAATAGTATAAATATAATGAGATAAAATTCACAAGATGGTTTGAAAGATAAATACACTATGTTTAGTCTAGTATTTACGTCGTCTTGTATTTCTTGGCAACCTGAAAGTTATTCATTACTCTACAACTAGTACAATAATGTAGGCATACTTATTAGTTTAATAATAATATTTATCAAATACAAAATCGAGAGGCTGTTATCATCAGAGGTCGTTGACTCCTGTATTTTGTTTACTTTTTCTGTTTTTCTTTGTTAAACAACTGAATCTGTAGTGAATTATTCTGCAACGTCGGTTTGGAATTCGAACAAGTTCAAGATGTGAATTCAATACTTTTAAAACAAATGAATTTGATTCGAATTTCGAGCAATCTGGTTTTACGTGAACTTTCAAAATAAGTAGCTATAAACTAAAAGCTCACGAATATCTGACGGTTCACTTTTTGTTCATTGAGAACTTTTTACTATAGAAGTGAAATGTCTGAATACAAAATTAATCAAATATCAAAAATATATTCAACAGTAAACTGATCTGAAGATGTTGGATTTCACTCTAGTGAGCCTAATATCAGAATTAGTAAAATAACGATTTTCTTTTGTCCAGAGTTATTTCCTCAAGGGCGCTGGAGAAACTCAAGAATGCTCTATTGTTAGAATTTCGCTTCATCGTGGTATTTTAATTGTTGCCGCTAAACTGATTTAGAACAAAACAATCAGTTCGGTGTCTATCAAACGGTCCATCGCTGGACAAGCGTGGCGCTGACTCTCCTTGCGATGTCACTCAAGCTGGAGGGCGTCTATTTTCATGTTATGATTACCGTTATAATTTTATGAGTATGCGTTGTAATCAATATAATTAAAACATCGAAGAGATTTCAGTTTGTTATAAAGGATTACGAATCGGATATTTGGATGCATATTTATCTAAAGTAAAAAGTGTGGTAGCGGCTTTCCATATATATATATTTTTTCTTTTTCAATTTTTTGCGAAATTTCTGTTAAAATATAGTGTGTATAAAATGCAGTATTCCTAAGAATATTATATCTAAGTTTAGTTACACGGTAAGCACCAGCTTTCAAATAAAAAATAATCATCAAAATCGGTTCACCCAGTCGAAAGTTCGCAGGTAACTAACACAAAATAAAATGCAGTCGAATTGAGAACCTCCTCTTTTTGGAAGTCGGTTGATAAGCAGTAGCGCCCTGCAGGCTATCTGAGTCAATTTCAACAACTCGATTTTTTACCTAATTTCCATGGACATTTTCATTTTCAGGTTTTTTGAAAAACTTTAATAATAAAGCGCAACATATCCACGTTATATATACATTTTCTGAAAGGGGATATTATAATTCAATTACTTAGTGAGTTATTTGGGCCACCGAAATTGGCGAGCCACAGAAATTTTATTATTGCCACCGAAATTGTATTGGTGACACAGAAATTCTGCGTTTGCACCGAAATTGTGAATTATTATATATACATTGTTTTTTAATAATAAGTAAAGAAAGATAAGGTTTAATGAAAAACTGATATAATACGAATATCGTCGTTAATATATATATATATATTATCGTCGTAATTATGTAATGAACACCTGCATGTAACCCATGTATCACAAATAATCGATTTGATCATTTTAATAAGCATTTCTAAGGAGGAGCTTGAGGAGCTCGTGGCTAAATAATAACAGCCACTCGGGTCGATCGTTAGGTTAAGCTGTGCTTGCCTAGGTTGGTCTGTGGATGGGTGACCACCCATACATACCGAGTTTCCTCCGTGACTCGGAAAGCACGTTAAGCCGTTGGTCCCGGCTGTCATATGTAGATCTTTGACAGTCATTAGGTAGTCAGAGGCCCAAAAAGTCTGACAACCAGTCTTACCAAGGGGTATCGTATTACCCGGTACTAACTGGGTTGTGGAGGTCAGATAGGCAGTCGCTCTATGTAAAATACTGGTATTCAGCTGCATCCGGTTAGACTGGAAGCCGACCCCAACATAGTTGGGAAAAGGCTAGGCGGATGAATAAGCATTTCTAAAAATACAACGTGGTGTACTTGCATAAATCAGTCTTACAAAATTAGCAATTAAGGAACTGATTATGTTTTATACTTCTATGAAGAGGATGGGAAATCATCAAATGACTCGTCCCGCTCTGGGCGAAGCAGGAGGGACTTTCAGACTTTTACTGACTAAAACCCATTCATGTTCCTTCATCGCCCTTTGTGTTCCGGGGCCACGGTATCTCTTTCGAACAGTCCCGCAACCCCGGCAGGCATCGGTCCTTGCGGACCCCTTCCTATTGCCGACTCTCTTTGAGGCGCGCGTGGAACACGAACGCGCCGTCGACACGGTCTGTCGTCATGAGACGGACAGACGGCGAGCTAGCCCATAGCCCACCGTCCACAGGCCCACCACGTGGCCCCCGGCCACGACTGCATGTGCATGGACCGCACGACTCCCGCGTAAAGTCTCCGGCAGGAGGCGTTTGCCCCCCCCCAGGTTAGGCAGGAGCGCCTGAAGGCAGCCCCGGTCCGTTCCAGTTTGGGGGCCAAACGTCGGAAGTGCTCCACGAAGTTCCACCGGCTGTCGAAGACGAGTCCTAGGTACTTCAAAGTCGACTCGACCACATGACGAAGGTAGGTCGGCACCCGGTGATACCGGAGTGCCTCCCTAATGCAGCTCCAGGGCATGGTGTTGAAGGCATTGGCGATGTCGACAGACACCACCAAGACAACCCCACCCCGGGAAACTGCATCCCCGTCGTGAGGGCTCTCACGCACATGATGGCGTCCACCGTAGAGCGCCCCTTGCGGAAACCAAACTGGTGTTCCGCAAGATCCGGCCCCGACCCCGCAAGGTGCTCGGCGAGGCGGTTTGCAATTACTCTTTCAAAGAGCTTGCCCACCTCGCCGAGCAGCACCACGGGCCGGTATGCGGACGGAGATTCAGGGTGCCCCGGCTTCCGAATGAGGACCAGCTTTCCCGTCTTCCAACGAAGCGGGAACTGGCCTCTCTCCAAGCATGCACTTAGGAGCCCCTCTAGTCGGGGCCCGAAAGCCTCCGAGGCCAGGACTCTGGCTTTGCCAGGCAAGCCGTCGGGTCCCGGGGCGGTATTTTTGACACTGAGCCTACGTACCGCCACTCTCAGGTCTACCCCAGTCACTTCCGGAGTGTTTTCGTCGTCGTCCTGTTGGTCCGCTTCCAGCATCGCAGGCGGTGGAGCCATAGGCGGGGAGCGATGTTCCCCTCGCGAAGGGAACAGAGTACTCACCATGTCCTCTACGAGCTCAGGCCGGAGACTCTGCGTCAGTAGGGGGGCCCAGGTGCGGAGTTTATCCCGCATCGTCTTGTAAGGGCGCCCCCACGGATCTCTGTCTAGAGTCCCCAGCATCTCCTCGCGGGCCAGATCCCTGGCCCACGAGGAGATGCTGGAGACTCGACATCTGCGCACGTCGCAGATGTTGGACATGGCCTCCTGGAACCACCCTGCCTCATTGTCAACGTCGGCAGGTGTGGCCGGTGATGTCACCCCGGCCTGCATGATTTAGGCTTCCAGGAGGAGCTCCCGGAGGATGCAACCCTCAAAGTTCAGTAAATCCAATTGAATGACTTTTTCAAGAAATAGTAATACAATTTTATTTTAATGAATGTCGGGGGCAAAGGACTTAGTTCTGTCAAAGTAATTTCGGCATAACAAGTATTGATTCTTTTCAAAAATCTTCATTAACATTAGTACAATAATTGATTGGTACAATTCCTGTGTAGTCGTGTAATTTCCGTGGGCCACGAGATGCCACGGAAACCACAGAAATTGCCTCACAGAAATTGGAAACATGGCTATTTTATTTTTTTTACAAGAAACTATCAAGGCTATGACTATTATTTTCTAAAATATTAAATGTGTACCAAAGGCTACTCAGCATGCATAAAAGTGATACCTTTATTTCTTGCAAAAATCCTTTTAAAACCTGATCACCGAAATTGCAAAATTTCGTTCAGAGTAAACTGAAATCATGTTCTTAAATTTTTGGCGGAAAGACCTGGCGATATGGTGGACTACCATTCTTACTGCACGTAAGCGCACTACTGTCTCTTGCCGAGCAGGGATTTATTGTTCGTTTAAACTCATTGGTGGAAGCTCAGGACGGTGAAACAAAATGACCATAGAAATTACTAATTTCGCTTGGACAAACCTACCGTTGACATGTACTCATTAACTATGAGTCTAAACATTCAAAACTAATTAACGTCATGTAGGTCAATCATTACTTAACGCAATCAAAATACTTTTTCCTATATATGTTGGAGATTATCTTCCTGAGAGGTAAATGCTGTGTATGAAAGTGATTGTGGACAAGACACAGAAATTGATAATTCATCATTTACCGATTTTTTTCATAAAAAGTAATAGTCTTATAAATATAATTTAAATGGCTTCATTTAGATCCATGTCACTTTAATTCTGAGAAAAAAAATCGTTGCATTATCTGTAAAGCAGCATTGCGATTTCGGCCTAGACGCGTAAATTTTTCACCTGAGAAATTCACTCATCTCCAGCCTGGTTGCAGAAGGTGGGGAGAGTCTTATTGGCAAAGGGTCTTGTCCAGCAGGGCACGTCTTGTGATATATTGAGCTATGCAATTGACTTATTTCTATAGCATTCTTTAGCCGGATGAATGGATGGACTGTGTGAAGGTGATTTGGGTACAAAAGAGGTGTATGATGACCTAAGGAATAAGTAGACGTGCTGCGCCGATCCCAAATAAACTTAAATAGGCAGGAGGAGAATAATAATAGGCTAGTTCCCGCCATCAACAAATTGCAAATCTATTTAGTCCGTCAGTATTGGAAAATAATGGACACGTATTTTTTGTTTTTGTAAATCAATGAATATTGACAATGATAAATCGCATCTAAACTCGGGAGTGGGGGCTCGTGACGTCTAAACGCATTAAAAATTATACCACGGCGTGACGTATTAACAATTTTAAAAGCGTCGTACCTTTGTCAATTTTGGTTTACGTAACAAAAGAAAAAATAAGGGTCAAATATTTTTTGATAATCTAAATTACGGACTAATTAGATTTTTTCAGTACACAAGTTATGATGTTGATTCTTTAGCGTTGGATGCATAGCATGTATGTATAAGCTCTATTTAGTATTATTTATGCCCATAATAATACCACCCAGTGTAAAACAACTGCAATTGATGCAGAACCTCCGCTTACCTAGCTCCTAATGGTCAGCTAACGGACCGAGTACATACAAACACGTACAAGTAAGTACTAAGTACATAATACTATGTTCGCAGTATCGCCCCCGGCCGGGTGAAGGTTCGACTTGGTACGAGTTGTTGTAATTTACCAATTAGTCACTCTGATCGGACAATCACGTTTCACGTTACTTGAGAAGACTAGTGATTTGACGCGGGATGTTTTGGGTTTTTTTTCAGTTTTAGACTAAGTGACAACTGCCCAGCTGTCGGAAATAATTAAATTACCATTATTAACCCACAGTGGACCCGTATGGAGGATCACAGTGCTCAGCTGGTATTCAGCTGCATCCGGTTACACTGGAAACCGACGCCAACATAGTTGGGTTTAGACTAGGTAGCTCATGACAGCGCTCAACTTTCCATCCTAGAGTTGGGAACCCAGCTGTGGGAAAGTAAAAGCCTGATTAGGCTAGTGTTGCAAAAGTGAAAAAATAGAATGAAAATTAAGTACAAAATGAAAATAATTTAAGGAGACCCCAATGTACAAATAAGGTCCTAAGTGGCAGAAAAAGCTATTGAAAACTCATCACAAGCGACCATCATTTTCCAATAAAAAATATCTTATATCCTACTTACATGATTTCAAAGAGCTGAAAATACTTTTATCATGAATTCATGACCTATCAAGATTCTTTACAACGTGTTTTTTAATTGATAATACTTAAGTGTACAGACAAACAGATATTTTATTATGATACCTGTAATAGATTAAGATTTATTTAACTGACAAGCCATAAAATTGGCGCTAACTAAATTACCAGACGGAATTACAGGTAAGTGTTACATTAGGGTTACTACCACACTTAAGATAAATGTTAATACTTTTCTTAAACTGTTAGAAAGGATGTTTTGCAACGTAGACAGACTATCTGGTGCGAAATTTTATAAGTCAATTACATAAAGGGCGTCACAAGACCCTTTTTTTTTTTTTTTTTTTTTTCGGATGGGAAATCATCAAATAACCCCTCCTGCTCTGGGCGGAGCAGGAGGGAGTGTCAGACTTTTACTGACTAAAACCCATCCATGTTCCTTCATCGCCCTTTGTGTTCCGGGGCCACGGTATCTCTTTCGAACAGTCCCGCAACCCCGGCAGGCATCGGTCCCTGCGGACCCCTTCCCTTTTGCTGACTCTCTTTGAGGCGCGCGTGGAACACGAACGCGCCGTCGACACGGCCTGTCGTCATGAGACGGACGGACGGCGAGCTAGCCCATAGCCCACCGTCCACAGGCCCGCGCCTACGGTGGCCGGGGGCCACGTGGTGGTGGCCCCCGACGCCCGGGGCGTCTCCCGCGGCGGCCGGGACGTTGAGAGGTTCGCTCCCTCTTACGTTCCGCCACCTCCTTCTCTAGCATTACTGCTTCGCAGAAGGAGGTGACGGCGTCCCATTCCGTCTCGCTCCGGACCATGGCTTGCACCAGGGCCGGACGCGAGAGGTCGCCGCCGCCGATCGCTGCTTCGAGAACACGGCGGTGCTCCGCCCACGCGGGGCACACCTCCACCGTGTGCTGCACCGTGTCCTCCGGTCGATCCTCACAGTGGAAGCACCCGGACGTTTCCTCCCGCCCGATTCGGTGCAGGAACCTCCCGAACACACCGTGTCCGGTGAGGACCTGCGTCAGGCGGAAGGTGAGGACGCCGTGGCGTCGCTCAAGCCACTCCTCAAAGAGGGGACTTATCGCCACTATCGTGGCGTGCCCTGCACGGGGTTGCGACAGTCGCTCTCTCCATGTCGCCATGAGATCCCGCCGGAAGTCTGTCCGCTGAGCGACAATTTGCCGCGGCAGCGGAGTTTCCCCCCGGCGTAGCGCCTCCGCGCGCCATTCATGTAGGCGCGCGAGGACTATTGCCTCCAGATCCCATGGCGGCAATCCGGCAAGGAGGCTCGCCGCCTCGCGGGAGATCGTGCGGTAGCCCTGGGCCAGCCTTACGGCTACCACCTTTTGGGGCGCGTTCAGGTAGTGGGCGGCTCGCCGCCTCAATGAACGCGCCCACACCGGGGCCCCGTAAAGGGCCATTGACCGCACGACTCCCGCGTAGAGCCTCCGGCAGGAGGCGTTTGGCCCCCCCAGATTGGGCAGGAGCCGCCTGAAGGCAGCCCCAGTCCGCTCCAGTTTGGGGGCCAAACGTCGGAAATGTTCCACGAAGTTCCACCGGCTGTCAAGGACAAGTCCCAGGTACTTTAACGTCGACTCGACGCCGATGGATACCCCTCCTACCGTCAGTGAGGATCCCGGAGGTGGCGCATTCCGAGGCCCATGAAAGCACATGGCCTCGGACTTGTGCAGTGCCACCTCGAGACCCAGTTGCCGGATCCTCTCAACGACTATCGCAACCCCGCGTGTCATCGCTTCGGCCGCCGCCTCGTGCGACCCCCCCTGTGCCAGCACCAGCGTGTCGTCTGCGTAGCAAACCACGCTGACACCGCTAGGGAGGTCGGCGCGCAGCACCCAGTCGTAACCGATGTTCCACAAGGGCGGCCCCAGAACCGATCCCTGCGGAACACCGCACGACATCTCTCGCCGGTTCCATTCTCCGCTGCGACCGGGGTAGATGACGGCTCTGTCCGTCAGATAGTCCCCGACCACTCGACGGAGGTAGGTCGGCACCCGGTGATACCGGAGTGCCTCCCTAATGCAGCTCCAGGGCATGGAGTTGAAAGCGTTGGCGATGTCGAGAGACACCGCCAAGACAACCCCACCCCTGGACACCGCGTCCCCCGTCGTGAGGGCTCTCACGCGCATGATGGCGTCCACCGTAGAGCGCCCCTTGCGGAAACCAAACTGGTGTGTAACAATGACTTTATCAAGGTCAAATCACTCCTGCAACTTTATGAACTTGGAGGGTTGTATTGATGATTTTGATCATTATAATTCTTTAACTACATACGTCTTACAGTCGCGAACAATATTTTAATCAACATACAACCTAGCACTGGCCTGCAATTTGCAAAAAACGTGAGAAAATTTTAATTTCGCGGGCTACCCTTGAGCATCAGCCTTAACGGAGCCGAAAGGGACTTGATATCCCCGTCATTGCGATCATTTCTTCTAGACCCAACCTGAGAACCTCCTAGTTCGGAGATATTGAGAATCAAAGTTCCAAATTTTTCACATTTGTTTTTTTAAATACATGTTTTTAATGTAAGATTTTTACTGTTTAAACACCTCCTCCTCCATAAGCTCAATTTTTTGATTGCGTTATATTACATTGAGTCCTACCGCAAAACGTGATGTTTTACCCCAAAAAAAAAGTCGTTTCCCAGCAATAATTTTTGCGTAAAGTTACATAGATTAATGTACAGTCGGGGTCTTTTCCGCCCTTTTTTCGCTTAAATCATGCGGAGGCGCCGAGCCAAGCCCCCTTAAAGTTTGGGCCTATTAGGAAAGTCTCAACTTTAGCGCGCAAAATAATAATAACTCTCGTTGGGCGTGCATCGTCAGTTCGCTCGGCCGATTCGGTATCTTTTCATTCATTATTTTCTATACAAAGTCAACGGGGCGGGGCTAGAGAGGGTTTCTATGTGGCGAGTGCAAGCAAAAATAAGCTTAGTGGTGGTCAGGCGGGAGTATCCTCGATAGTACATACATAATGCTTGGTTGACGGCTTCCTTAAGGGTCGTGTTACACCCTGTATCTAATTTAGGCAAACATAGTGATGTAACTGAATTCAATAGCCTATATAGTCGTTTTTCACTTTTCAAAACAATTCCGAGTAAATTGAAACTTCTAAACATGCTTCAAACTATCGAACTGTCACATAGACAAATATACCTTGCCGTTTTAGGACGCACCAGTAATAATAAACCTCAAGGTGGTAAACCTGTTGTGAGGTCGACTATTCATTAGCATAAAAGTTTACCAAATAATGTTTGGGTTCTGTCCTTTAGATGCCTTTCAGGATATCCACAAGAATGCCTCTATTTTGGGCAAAAGCCTGAACGCTAAAGAAGGTCACCTACTCAGAACCACAAACAACTATGTGACACATTAAGGCAATGGCATTCCTGCTTAGATGTTTAAGGGCAGGTAGGTAGGTACGGTCAAACAAGCTATTTGGTTTACAATACTTAAAATGTCACTTACGAGATATCTTCCGTGATTATTGATTATTTTTGAGCTCCCAATATTTCGACGCTGTTGCAAGCGTAAATTGTAATATGTAAACCAAATACCACTATTTGGTTTACATTTTATAATGTAATTTGTGGGTTAAACTGTAAACCAAATAGATTGTTTGACCATACCTGCCTAGAATGGATTTCCCGCATCGTCATTTTAAGGGAACTTGTGTAGCTGTGTTATTTAGAACTTTCTTCATCTGTGAGACGGATTTCAGTACTCTCGTTTAAGCTTTGTTCAGTTAAAAGGTTCATCTACATAAACTTTGAGATTATTTTATAATATAAGTAGAGATTTACTCATGCAATGTTATAGGGCTTATACCCCACCGGCTACAAAGAGCGTCCGCAAAAGGAAATTGCTATAATTACCATACTCCGGCTCATCCACCTGTTATAATCCCTAGCTCGGCCTTTATAACAAGTATTTTGGGCAATCTATTCTTAGCTGGGTGCTGGTAGAAAGCTTTCATTGTTTAAATTTCATAAAGAAAGTACTTAACATAAAGAAATATGGATAAAAGTACCATCACTTTGATGTTATTTATAACCCAATATGATGCTGGTAATAAGATAACATCTCGCCCGTAATCCCAACGGGTTAGGCGGAGGTGTACTTAAAGTACACCCACAGTTTGCTAGTCAGGTAAGTATATTTTAGTCCGCGGGCCTGTGAACGGACGCAGGCCTGTGGACGGAGAGCTATGGGCTAGCTCGCCGTCCATCCGTCTCATGACGACAGGCCGTGTCGACGGCGCGTTCGTGTTCCACGCGCGCCTCAAAGAGAGTCAGCAAAAGGAAGGGGTCCGCAAGGGCCGATGCCTGCCGGGGCTGCGAAACTGTTCGAAAGAGATACCGTGGCCCCGGAACACAAAGGGCGATGAAGGAACATGGATGGGTTTTAGTCAGTAAAAGCCCCCCCTCCCTCCTGCTCCGCCCAGAGCGGGAGGAGTCATTTGATGATTTCCCATCCGAAAAAAAAGGTATATTTAAGTCCCATGTAATAGGTGGCTAGTCTATTGCCGTCAGCTGGGCACAAATTCACCGTGGTTGCTACTGAGAAATTCTTGATGGAAAAACTCATTAACACTTAGCTGGCGACCTGAGAAACGAATCCAGGAACTCGTGCTCAGCAGTCGCGCTTTAGACTTTGGTCTAAAGCGCGACTGCTGAGCACGAGTTCCTGGATTCGTTTCTCAGGAACGAAGCAGTCCACATACCATACTTCAAAAGAAAGCTATGACAGAAACAGAGGATGAATATCGCTTACCTAATCTCCGATCGAACTCCTCATTCGTGTACAACCCGTGTGACTTAATAAAACTGTTTAGTATACTAGCTTCTGCGGGCGGCTTCGCAAAAGTTCGATAATTGTCCCATGGGCTCTTACTACCGGGATATAAAGTAACCTATGTGTTAATCCAGGTTATGAACTATCTGTTTGCAAAATTTCATCCAAATCCGTTGAGAGGTTTTTGCGTGAAAGAGTTACAAACATACACATACAAACTTTTCCCTTTATAATAATATAGTGTGTTTCACCTTGTGTGTTTGACCTTATGACTGCATCAGCGAGTGGAGTTCGCATTGCTGAATTTTGGGCCAAACACATTTAATAAATATTTGCCATCGACACGCTAAGAAGAAGTGTGTTTCCTTATACCATTGTTTTTTTAATAAAACCGAGATTTGTCCTTGACTTTCATGGTGGTGACGTAATCACATTCACAATGTTATATTTACAAATTAGGTAGTCGCTATGTCGTTTCTGTAGGTTTGAAATATTTGTGGGGCAAGTCATTTGTGGTTTATATATTGCTACATAAGGAATGTCGTCGAAAACTTGCAAATTTCTTCATTGAAGGTTTTCTGGTAAAGTAAAAGTTTGTTAATAAAGTGACCGATTTTAAAATGATTTTTTCCGTCACACACGTTCATACCAATATTATAAATGCGAAAGTAAATCTGTCTTCCGTTTGTCTGCCTTATTACCTAACACACGTTTATGCAAAATTTATACCCGTTTACATATTGTGTATTATAATATGCGAAATTTAATCTTAATCCGTGACAGATTTGTATGATCGTTTTTTCCCCATTCCCGTAGAGTAATTTTCGACCCCCCGCGCGGCTAAAGCCTGGGGCTAAAGCTAGTTTTAAAATAAAAAAATGGTTCTGTTATACCAACTAACAATAACAACAACAGCCCATAACGTCCACTGCTGGACATAAGCCTCTGTCATGATGGGAGGAATTTGCCGTAATCTCCACGCTTGGCAGGCGGATTGGAGATCGCAGTGATGAAATCATCATCATCATTATCATTCAAATCATTTATTTCTTCGCAAATATGGGTATACAAATTGGTACATAGATGTTGTCATAGAAGTTAGTTCTCCATATTCTGCCGTCACATGGGCATGCAAATCATAATCAAATCAATATAATTTTAAATAACAATTAATTTCAGAATATTATTATAGTTCCATTTTATAAATTAATGTCAAATCATATAAATTACAATAAAATAGAAATAAAAATCGAATTATTACATCAAATGTCACAGGGTTACGATATTAAGTATGTCAATGGATACAATACAGGCATGTCAATTTAAATAAGTTCTTAGTAAAAATAGAAAATAAATAATTAATTTATCAAACAAGTCCAATTACATTTGAATGATTACAGCAAAGTGCATGTCAGGAATAATAAAACTGGAAACAAGACGAGTACCAAGAAATCGATCATAAAGTCATCTACAAGTGCTACAGCGCAGATACTTATATCCCACAGATTTTTTCTGATAGGAACTCCGAGACATTATAATAAGATTTACCTATGAGAAAGTTTTTTAAATGTCTTTTAAACAAATTAACATTCAAGATTTTGATCGATTCAGGTATGTGATCATATATAATTGGTGCCATGCAGAAAACACTTTTATGCATCATAGCTGTCTTAGACTGTCTTGCACATAACATATTGGCGTGTCGTCGACTCCGGTTATTGGAGTCCGATAGCTTGGGGAATAAATTTGGGTTGGTTTTCACAAATACCGCAACCTCAAATATGTACAGAGACGGCAGTGTCAATATTTTATACTGAATAAAAAATGGTTTACAAGTGTCTGTGGATTTCAAACCGAACATTGCTCTAATACACTTTTTTTGGCATTTAAATATTAATTCCTTATTAGCTGAATTCCCCCAAAACATAACGCCATATCTTAATATTGAACCCGCCATTCCATGGTATGCTGTAATAACAGCATCCGTTCCTATGACAGGGACGAGCTTATATAAGGCATATGTCGATTTGCTAAGTCGCTTTGCCAATTCTACAGTGTGTGCTTTCCAATCCAGGCGTTGGTCTATGGTTAAGCCTAAAAATTTGGAGGTGCTTACTTGATTTATTTTATTATTGTCGTACTGAATATTCATAGTTACATTTTTGCGTTGACTGAGGGCCATTAATTTCGTTTTGTCAATATTTATTTTCAAATTGTTGTTGTTGAGCCATTTTATTATTGAGTTAATCGTATTAGTTACTTCATTATCATAATTTTGTTTGTCTGTGCAGTCAATGGTAACCGTACTGTCATCAGCAAAAAGAGTCATGTGATGTTTCGTCACTTTGGGCAAGTCATTTATATAAAGTATAAATAGAGGGGGGCCAAGCACGCTCCCCTGTGGCACACCATATAAGATTGATCTATCACGTGACCTATAGACCCTTTCGTATTTAGTTTTCTGATCTACCTGTGAAATTTCTACATATTGCTTTCGGTTTTTTAGATACGATTCGATTAGCATCAGGACGTTTCCTCTTATTCCGTAAGCTTCTAATTTATCAAGCAATATATTGTGATCGACGTAGTCGAAAGCTTGAGTCATATCACAATATATTGAACAAACAGGTATTTTGTGGTCAACATTTGCAATTACTTTATTCAAGAAATCATAAATGGCCATGTTAATAGTTTTGTCTTTTCTAAAGCCTTTTTGTTCTTCAGTCAAGATGTCATGTTTTACTAAATATTTATGAATTTGTTCATATATGTATTTTTCAAATATCTTTGAGAATATTGGCACAAGTGCAATAGGTCTATAAGACTCCGTGTTATCTTTGTCATTTTTTTTGTATAGAGGTTTTACTACAGCTATCTTAAGATCTGCCGGATATGTGCCTCGTATTATGCATAAATTAAGAATGTGACTTAAATGGCTACTAATGCTGTCTGCTACATATTTAATCACTTTTGTGGATATACCATCGTGTCCTACACTATTGGTGTTTTTTAGGGATTTTATTATGTTTTTTATGTCAATATCATTACTTGGGGCCATAAACATGGAGTGGCTAGGTTTGGGTATATTTGTGGTAGTTTGTGTACCCACATTACTGACAGGTTTAATTTTTTCAATGAAAAAATCATTAAAAACATTGGCTATGTCACGTGGATGTGTTATATTTGAATTCCCCATTTTAATGCTTGCAATTGTATTTTTAGGTAAATTAGTTTTTGACCGGTTTATGATTTGCCATGTCGCTTTTGATTTATTTAATGCTGATTTTATTTTATATGTATTCTGAGCTCGCTGTGTTAATTTAATTATTCGCTTGTATGTGGTGGTATATCTATTAAGTTCTTTTTTATTTGCTTCATTTCTATTCAGACGGTAACGCCACAAAAGTGCCCTTTTCTTTTTACTACAAGCTCTAATTCCACGCGACACCCATTGAGGTCTATTGTGTAACCTTATTTTTATTCTTTTAAGCGGAAAGCATAAGCCGTAAAATAGAGAAAAAGTCTCCAGAAATAGATTGTAAGCTCTATCCGGGTCATCACATTCATAGATATCCGAAAAAGAAATGTTTTCCAGACACTCTCTAAATTTTTTCATATTTTCTGTACTATAGTCTCGACGCTTTATATACCAGTAATTTAAACAGACGGTTCTTTTTACGGGACACTTCAGTATTTGACAGGTGTGATCTGACAAAGCAAATTCAACTACCTCTGCTTTACATTTATTGCCAAGGTTATGTGCAAAGTTGTCTATACATGTGTTACTTTTTAGTCTAGTTGGCTGATTTAGTTCCAACTTTAAATTATAATTAAGTAGCAGACATTCTAGGTCTTGTGATATATTACTACGTTTTAATGTGTCAATATTGAAATCACCGCATATTACAATGTTTTGCTTACGATTCTTTGATATAGACTGTAACATTTTTTCCAAACGCTCAAAAAATGTTGTTAAATTGTTAGATTTTGGAATTCTATAGATACATATCACAATAGTGTCTGTTTGCGTTAATTTGATAGCACAACATTCAAATGAGTTACTTATTGCTAATTTGTTTATAACAGGTAAATCTAACCACTGTATTCCCTTTTTTACCAATATACATGTTCCGCCTCGTTTTATGCCTTTTCTACTAAAACATGCAGCTAGCTCGTAGTTGGGAATGGAGAGATAGTTTTCATAGCCTGACATAATGAAATGTTCAGAGATGCATATGACGTCAATATTGATTTTCTTAATTATAAGTTCTTCCAAGCACACAGTAAGAGCCTCCGATTTATTCAATAGTCCTGCAATATTCTGATGTAATATATTTAAATAATTGTCATAGAAATAACTGATTATTCGATACATCTTCTATTTGGTGTTGCTCGTCAATAATGTTGGTATTCAATAGATCGCATTTCTTTAATCCCTGAATGAAATCGTCAATGTCTATAAAAATGGTATGCATGCCATAGTTGTTAATTAATCCGGTGCGTTTCTTGAACATTATGTAGTCATATGACAGATTCTTATTCGAGTCCAAAAAGTATGCATGCTCATGAGTCAGTATGTCTAGATAAAGCAGGTTATTAAAATTCTCTACTCTCCCATTGTACATTGTTTTATAGTAGCTGTATCTATATGTCGGAGTACAGACGATAACATTAGTGTGTTTTATTTTTTGCAAGGTCATCCTTATACTAAATACCAACTGGAAATAGTCGTTTGTTGTGCTGAAATCTTCCTCTCCTATTAATATAATACAAAAATCGTTGTATGTAAATGTTTTTAATTTTGTTTCTAAGTCACTTAACAACTTTTCGGTTTTACAGTGTGGCATTAAATAATGACATATGTTTTCCGAATGTTTGCGGAGTGTAGTTTCTGCAATATCCCTTACTTTATTTTTGATGTTGGTACTTAAAATGCAAATATTACAGTCGGACTTGTTTACCTGCATCAGTTCTTTAGGTTCCGGGTTTTCCATTGTAATAGTACTGTTTAGTTTCTTTTGTACAACGGATGTTGATTTATTTTTTGTTTTTTGTGAGTGATGTAATAAAGACTTGGAGATAGGGTTGATTTCTTTATAGTCACATCCACTTTTTCCACACCCAATTCTTCATGTGATTTATTATGACAGTGTACTGTTTTGTGGGGTGGGATGTTATTCGAAACAGAATTTTTTGGGGAGCCATCAGTCTGTGTTGTTTGGTGACT
The DNA here is from genome assembly GCA_905147715.2 of Xestia xanthographa. NCBI lineage: Eukaryota > Metazoa > Arthropoda > Insecta > Lepidoptera > Noctuidae > Xestia > Xestia xanthographa. Next base: position 16,121,050 of record LR990650.1, on the reverse strand, counting down.
GGTGTTTTTGGGACTTTTCTGCAAGTGAGTAATATCTTTATTTAGTGTAGACTTTTTACCTTTACACCTCCTGATACTGCTTGGTGACACATGTATATTATCGGATTGACTGAGGTTCTTATACGTTTCAACTAGTTTCAAACTTTTGTTCAGGTCTGTCTTTAAGCGAAAATTTTCAGTATTCAGGATTTCAATCTCTTGGTGAGCACTAGATAGTTGGCTTGTGAGTTCGTTTATCTTTTCATTTAGTTCAATTACTGTTTGACTCTCATTAAATGATGTGTAAGAAAGACTAACAGAAAACGCTGCTGCCCATTCTCTGGTCTACGGAGGCGAAAGGTGTTCTGCCTCAGACATTAGTCGCCTTATACGACACCCATGAGTGTAATGGGTTGGTTCTATTCTACTCTGCCGGATACCACACGGCTAATACCATCTATAACGCATCTTAAATCCTAAATTGTGTATAACTAACTTACTGTCTTGTAACTAACTAACGTGTGTAATATTTAATACTAGGTTATGTTCGCGGCTTCTCCTGCGTAGTGGTATTGTCGGGATCATACTGCCAAGATAAAAAGTACCCTATGTCTTAATCCAGGCTATAGACTATCTGTGTGCCAAATTTCATCCAAATCCGATCAGCAGTTTTTGCGTGAAAAAGTAACAAACATACATCTATCCTAACAAACTTTCGTATTTAGGTATAATAGCAATAAGATCATTGTATCAAAGTCCCAAATTCCTGAGACCAATTTTATGAACACGTCAAACTTAATGAATGAAAAATGTGTCCCTAATTGGGTACATTTTCTTTGTTGGATTATGATGACCTAACTTCCGAGAACGGAGCACCGAAGCGTATTAAGTAGACCGCATATGACACAGGAGGAGATACCGTTAATTAATTTATGTTCTAGAGTTTAACAATGTTATCGATCGAGCTGGTCGTATCACGTCATGTCTGGGAGGATATTAATTTAGCTAAGGTCAATCAGCGGGACTGGGGCAACCTGGGATGGAAGGAAAATTGAATTGTGGGTCTAGCATGAATGCGTGGAGTAAACGTAACGTAAATTCGCCCGATTTTAAAATTAATAATATTTTATTGTTTTGTTAACTGAAGACTTATAGTTTTGCTGCGGGACTGTTCGAAAGAGATACTGTGGCCCCGGAACACAAAGGGCGATGAAGGAACATGGATGGGTTTTAGTCAGTAAAAGTCTGACACTCCCTCCTGCTCCGCCCAGAGCGGGGAGGAGTCATTTGATGATTTCCCATTCCGAAAAAAAAAGACTATAGTTAGTTCTAGGACTTATTCACATTTATGAGTGATACCTAATCGGTGTACCACAATTAAAATAACCGAAATTCATAATTCGACTAGGTACTTTTGATTGCGGTTCGTATTTACGTCGCGTGTTCTTCTTCTGTTGAGTTTATAAATAAGGTAATAAAATAGAATATGAAGTAAGTGTTTGTAGTAAGTCCTTTTTGTTACAAAGGACAGTCTGATAAAAAAAAACATCCTGATTACTATTATTATAGCTCTGATTTTGACTGCTAATCAGTACATACACATAAATGCGGTGACTGAGAAATCAAAAGGGCGTATTTTGCGAACACAATAAAAGAGCAATTGCTATAAACACACAGATGGTTACAGAAGCACATAACAACAAGTACTTAACATAGCGACTATGATTCGTACTCCCATGAAAGGAAAATCATTCTGGAATGCGTCATGCTTACTATGGTAAACCTAAACCATCAACTTTTACGTGGGTTTTACAGTCAGTAATTTCAGTTTAGTCATACAAAACCCTTGACTTTGTCCTTAACTAAAAATACTGCTAGTATTAGTCATGTTGAAGTTCATTAATTAAAATATATATTAGTCGAGAGAAAATATTTTCAGATGTTATTGAATTTGATATTCAACTCTTGAAAATATTCGTCAGCTACAGAAATCTAAATTGAACTAAGATTAATTTTATCAGCGGTTTCTTACGTTACACGGATGTTTTTAAGATCCATGCGATTTCATGGTTTGTCATGTTTAGACACAATTAAAATAAATTCTTAATAATCTAGCGGTTGTCCCTGCTTTGCGTGATTTTGACAAAACATCGAAAGGTCCATATCATATTATTGTAAGTTTATTAGATATTCAGGAGTAAGAAACTTCATCAAAATTCGTTCATAGTTTAGTTTAGACAAACACAGTCGCTCAGACACACACGATAGGGGTATTTTATGAATAACATCATCATCTGCCTAGCCTTTTCCCAACTATGTTGGGTCGGCTTCCAGTCTAACCAGATGCAGCTGAATACCAGTATTTTACATGAAGCGACTGCCTATCTAACCTCCACAGCCCAGTTAGTACTGGGTAATACGATACCCCTTGGTAAGACTGGTTGTCAGACGTTTTGGGCCACTGACTACCTGTAACGTCTGTCAAAGATCTATAAATGACAGCCGGGACCAACTGCTTAACTCAAACTCAAAGCATTTATTTCAATTAGACCATTATAAAGTCTGACAGCCAGTGTCAGACTTTTTGGGCTACTGACTACCTGTAACGACTGTCAAAGATCTGCAACTGACAGCCGGGACCAACAGCTTAACGTGCTTTCCGAGGTACGGAGGAAACCCGGTATGTAAGGGTGGTCACCCATACACAGACCAACCTAGGCAAGCACGGCTTAACCTCGACCCGAGTGGCTGTTATTATTTAGCCACGAGCTCCTCTTTATGAATAACATGTATGCTTTAATTAGAAAATATGTAGTTGTAATGGATACCTTTGTAACAGAAACAGATAAACTAAAGACCTTAGACAAATATATATTCACGTGCTTTCTCCCTCATAAACTTAGTAAGCTTGTAAACACAACCCCTTTACATTTGTCATTGTTAATTGGCAATGTAACTATAGCATTTAATTCAACTGTAATAAATACGACATTTACGAGTCCGCGTGCCTCATTTATAACCCTTCGAACGAAAGTGCCTTCAAGGTGAGTTTAGATCTAATGGATCTACAATATGAATCTCTCGCTGATAAATTGACTCACTGATCTTTGCTAAAGAAGAATAGAACGGATCAAATTCCACATCGTATTTTTCTCTATATTCAAAATAAGAATTTTCTAGTTCGAGCCAGGTCTAGCTACGCCAGTTTGATCTAAACGGTCCTCAGCGTGAAACCATGGCAGTGATTGCTCGCCTACACTAGTGGCTAGATAAGTGGTCAGTGTTTCTAGCTGTTCTAGCGGCACTTTCAATTATGCATGAGCCCACTTTTATCTGTTCACTTAACGATCTGACAAATTATATGGCAGTTGTTGTTAGCACAATTTCTAACGTTTTCACTGAATCTACGAGTATATAATTCTCCTGATGGATGTTTGTTTGTAAACAATCACGACCCGTACGGGTAAATTTTTAAGGCCATGCGTGGATGGGTGACCATCCGCTACATACCGAATTCCATCCGTGCCTCGGAAAGCACGTTAAGCCGTTGGTCTGAGCTGTCATTTGTAGATCTTTGACAGTCGTTACAGGTAGTCAGTGCCTCAGAAGTCAGACAACCAGTCTTACCAAGGGTTATGCCGGGTATAGTATTAGCCAGTATAGACTGGGTAGAGGTACTCAGATAGGTAGTCCATTCTATGTAAAATACTGGTATTCAGCAGCATCTGATTAGAATGAAAGTCAACCCCAACGTAGTTGAGAAAAGGTAAATGATGATTCACTAAATCTATGAATATCACCCATTCATTTTTAAAATACTATTCTGATCGAAACCTATAAAAACCACGTAGTCATGTAAAACACATTTTTTATAGGTACCGTACTTGTTAAAGTAAACAAATGTTGACTCAGTAATAGACAAACCGTTAAGCAAGTATGACTAATTAAACATTGTTTTTAACTACGCCGAAACCAATTGTGTAAGCAAATAATAATTAATGGCAGATGTAGTTTTATTAAAATAGATTGTACAAATTGCAAATATAGTAGAAATTCTTGGAAATCAAGCGGAATGAGATGACTCGTCTGAGTCGTTAACATAAAGAGTAGATGAGACTATTAAAACAACAACACAAAAGGAAATACTTACAGATCGTTAAGAAAATATACAAGATTTTATTCAACAGAAGCTTTTAAAGAACGTATCGCAAAATTATTCGTACTGCAACATCTATGTAAAACCTAACATTAAAAAGGGAATTGCTCACTCAAAACAACTAGTAGTTAGTGTACCGACGGATTGGTAATAAGCGACCGATAGAAATCGACTAACAAGTCGTACCTGCGTCAGGCAGAGCCGGCTTGTCATTACTGTACAATTAATTTGTCGTTCCATGCAAAGCAAATACTGCTGCAGGCGATCCACCAATCTAGACTCCGATAGTATTTTCTACTGCATTTCCATTGCGACTTATAACAAGATCTTATCTCAACTATATCTTGTGCCAACAGCATTGGATATCAAACCCATCAATGTTTCCACTGATGTCGTTTTAGTAGGCGGTAGTTTGCGACTAATTTTGTCATCTACTGGCGATGGTATTGCATTACCCTGTCTTGCGTCTTCTGGGGTTTAAACCTGATCCTCTAGTTAAGATTTCTAGACATTTTTATTATTCCTGTAATGTCTGATATTAGCTGTGTCATTTTTATTACGTTTAGACACGCAATGTTTTTGAAGACTTACGAGATTTGCAATTAAATTAATAAATTTGTGATGTGTTTTTACAGCTCTATTATTTTATCTATCTCTAATGTTTGTTTTCTAAGTTGTACCGTTTACGTTAGTCATACAAAATAGGTACCGGCGGCGGCGGAGACCAAGCAATCAAATGCTCCGGAACACTCGGGGCGCCATTGAAGTGAGTCAAATTGGTCAATAAGTTTGCGCCCATCTGCGGCTCATTACAAAACTATAACTTTGACATGTACTCTCAACTCTGTATTGTTCGCCGCTTAATCTGCCAAACGATGACTAACGTTCTTGTGGTCATGGTAAGGAACACGAGCTATGGCGCCTATGAAACATAGTCACTACTATGGAACGTAAATTATGATGACATGACATGAAGTTATTTCACCCAGAAATAAATCAGTAGGTACTTCAAAATATGTTTCCAGCTTAAACGATCCTTAGTGTTTAGAAACATGCATATTCCGCAGCTCTTAAAGTAGACGTGTCAACTCAGTTTATGATTGGGCATTATATCCAAACCTAGCCTCAAAATTACGGCGTCATAACTTATGGAAATATCATTAAGTATAAATTTAACGGAGACTTGACCAAAACCTGTAATGTGTACATGATTTACCATACCAATGACGGAGACACCTTCGTTTGGGAGAAGTCCTGTATGTTTGTAGCAGTATGAGGTTAGGTAAGGGTCAGCTGAAACTGGTGTTGTGTAGTCGGTGGGCAATCGACAACAATTACTGTCAGAACAATAGCAACCGATCTTTTGTACCGTTAGCAGCCCGAGGCGTCTCGGTCAAGTGTGGCCAGATTCTGCGATACCTACATTGCCTGTACACTTACCTAGCGGACATTATGTTCTACTCCTAAGAATGTCTTAAAGTATTTTGTTGTTCCCATATTTATAGTGTTATCGTCATAGTTTGTTCTCTATTTTCGTTTTGGAAGCTGACTCAATAATCAGCCATCCCTCAATGGATTTTTCCGGGAATTACTGACATGGACTGATTGCGCCAAAAATCGATGACGTTAATGTATATCTTTATTTTCGTAGACTAATACATCACTTTCTGATACATCTTCAGGTAGAGTTGTAGATAGAAATATCAGTGTAATCATTTTCTAATAGACAGATTTTTACAGTACGATGCCAAAATGATTCTTATGACGTCAGTGGCTAGTACCTAATCCGTAACCTCGGCCCAATCACATCTTAACGCCACATGTATTGAAAGCTGAGCAGATTTAAACATAATTCATATTAAATGTACATTTATGACAGATGTATTTGATTTCGTCAGAAAATGCCGCGTCATTACATTCATGCTGTCTCTACGCGCGTAGTTCAGTCTTTGGTTTGGAAGATTAACGAAATAATTGATTTATAGAAAACGATTGAGTTTTTTGAAAAATTAAGGTTTCTAGCTGTTGTCAGTTAGTGTTGTAATTATTGAGCTCGTGGCTATTTAGCCACGCCATTTTAATATTGAATTACAGCCACTCGGGTCGATATTCAGGATAAACCCGCTTACCTAGGTTGTTTCTTGGATGGGTAACCACCCATTACGTACCGAGTTTCCTTCTTGCCTCGGAAAATACATTAAACCGTTGATCCGGCTGTCATTTGCAGATCTTTGACAGTCGTTACAGGTAGTCAGTGGCCCGAAAGTCTGACAACTAGTCTCACCAAGGGGTATCGTATTAGCCAGTACTAACTGGGTTGTGGAGGCAGTCGCTCCATGTATAATACAGGTATTCTGCTGCATCCGGTTAGACAGGAAGCCGAGCCCGAGTTAATTGGGAAAAGTCTAGCCAGATGATGAGCAGCCCCGAAGAATCAACCTCAACACACAATTTGTAATTCTAACCCAAGTAGGTAACTAGCATTATCCTAAAACAAAAAAAAAATATCTTTGGGAAACAGGTGGATTTTCCGTTGTAAGCAGTCCCCGATGTTGTAGGCTGATTATGCTACATATCATACTATTTATTGAAACTGATGTATCATAGATAAGCCTGATGTGGGTTAGAATTACTTGCTAAAATATCCCCTTACGGTGCTTCAATTTCAATAAACCTTTTTTGGACCTTCCAATTTAGGAGTGCTAACTATCTAACTTTCACAGAATTGTTTGGAAGTTTACAAACATCTATACTAGGATCATCTTTGTGTTTCAGTATAATTCGAGCGTATACAAGTTCTTCTAAGTCAAAGTTTAGTTGCCTGTAGTTCTCGTTAAAGCAAGCACTAATTAGCCATTGTTTTAGCCCAGCCTGAGGGAATTCAACCTGGTTAATTACGGGTTACTCAAATCTTTGTGTTTGCTGTTTAATTATTGTAGTTTTGGCTTTGTATTCTGAATTCATAACTTGTTCTCTTTGATGAACTTTGTACTGTAGGTGTTTAGTATCAAACTGATTTACACAGTGGATTTAAAAGTTTGTAGTGAACCCACGTCAAGCATAAACTTTACTTTATTTGGGGGTATGAATGTCTGCCAATGTTTTTAAAACTACATTAATAGCTTTTTAGTTGTATATTTTTCACTGAGCAGTCTTTGGACCCGTTTTACGCAGAGGACATACAGTGATCTGCGTGAACGCGTTTAGGATACTGTTGGGGCTGTCGTGGCGTTGCAGTGCGTCCACTATGTTTGCGGAGGCGCGCACAGACGATTTTACGCCATTGTAAGAAAAAGGACCGCCTCCATAGCCGGCCGGCTATGCACTGCCACCAATAGTCTCCTGAGCGTGTTTTCAGATAGGTGGGACTCCCCTCTGCTGCGCCACTGGGTGAAGATCCATACCCATAAATTTTTTAAGTATATCTCCTTACTACTAACACTAGTTATTAAGTTATTTTGTTGCTACTAACACTATGGACTCATGTCTGAAATAAAGAATTTGAATTTGAATTGACAAATCTAACAGCGCGCTAATGTAAGGGGCATTCTATTATCTATGTATCGCCTAGTATTACATACTGAAAACGGGCATTAATGGGCTGACCGAGGCATGAGCTTAAAATCTCGGAAAACTCATAAATGGCATTCGTGAAATGGTATTTTAAGATTTTTTATTTGATTCATATTATTAGCTTATTATCATCATTTCAGCGAAAGACGTCCACTGCTGGACATGGGCCTCCCCCAAAGGGGGGTTTTTGCCATAATCACCACGCTTGGCAGGCGGGTTGGCGATCGCAGTGCGGTTGTTACAAAAGCACAGAGAACGCTGCTGCCCATTCTCTGGCAAGTCCCTTAGTCGCCTCTTACGACACCCACGGGAAGATATGGGATGGTGTTATTCTTTACGTCCCCTTTGCTCGCTCTATCTACCTCTTGCACATGTAGACCATAACCTGATGATAAGTACCTACACACATCAAAAAAAGTTTGTGATCACTAGTATAAGCTGATATATTTTTATAAATTGAACTTTATCAAGAAAAATTCTTGGTTGTGAGTTTTTCTATAAATAGAAATACCCTGTTTGAAATTAAATAATAAAAATCTATAATTTTAAATAAAGAATCTAAAAAGAAGAAGATATTAATAATCTACGCCTACATTACCAAAAATGATTTCGATTTTTCAAAGTGATTGCAAACTTTTTTTGATGTGTCTTCCTATCCTGAGAGGTACCTACGTTCCAGTGGGAATTTTGGGAACTTTATACGGGTGCGGTGAAGACGTTGTAAAAGCTTTAGAACGATACAAGTCGAGCTTAGTGTTCGATGCAAGGTTAGGTAGGTAGGTATCTTAAATCTCTAAGTCTAAGATAGTACAACGCTGCTGCATGTGTGTAGTACAAAATAAATGATAGATCAGTGCCTGTGGCTTCGTTACGAGCCAGGATAGGAAGTTGCCTCGCTCGGGACACGAACATGCGCCCTCGGACATTCCGACATGCATTGCTGATTGCCGTACATAGGTAGCTATTAGTAAATGCATGTAATTGCTGTTTGTTTATGCAAATGTATTTATTAGTGGACTTAGGAATAAGTATTTGTCGTTGAGGATGAGTTCCTCTTGATTTTGGGAATTTTATGTTTAGTTAGCTATCTTGAATTTGAAGTACATAAAGCAAACTTTTTGTTGACGCCATTTTGGTTTTTCGTATTCATAGATTTCGTTAAAGGAGGCAGAGTCCAAATTGCTGGAGTCGTGTGTTGTTGTAAAAACAAAATTGTAAAAAACAAGGAAAATTTCGGAATTTTAATTTTACTTTCATCTACTTAATTGGATAATTAGGTAAAAAATTTGCTGCTGTGTAATAAAAATGTACAATGTATTCTTCTTCTATTCAATAATAGATGGCGCTGCCCGTTACAGAATAACACGAACGTATCTCACTGCCAATGTCGTTAACCTAGTTCATAGATAAGCTTATACTACTAGATACTAGATGGCGCTGCTTTACCGAACTATTTCTGTCCAAATTTAGATCGAATGAAGTTGTTGTTCCGACCGCTGTCGTCCTCATACAATTTTATTTTATTTTTGCCAATTTACATATATTGCAACACCACTTTGTTTGCAGTCAATTGCCAACTAAGGTAGACCGGAAAGCAGACTGGCTAATGGTCGCCAGACTCACTTTCTTTTCAATTTCATTATCTGTCACAACACAACACCTCTGAAAGGGTATTCCAAATTTTTTTGCGGCAGAAAATAGGCAGGTTATAGTATTTACTTAGACCTCGAGTCGAAGCCTTTGCAAAAGGAAGCTTCCTGTGTTGAAACTATGCACTTACCTTGCAGTCTCCTTGCACGCAGATAGCTCTAAACCCTGGTTTGGTGCAAGGTGTCCCGTCTACCACCAGCGCCAGGGACGCGTAGAACTGCTGCCCTCGCGGCCGGCAGTTCAGGGTGCATGGTGAGTCTCCTGGAAATAAAACAGATGAGTAATTTAGCTAATTTTGTAAGTTAGAATAATGAGAGTGGTATTGTGGGATACACGTGAAACTTCTATCGGAATGCGATACAAAGCAAATGGTCGTCTTAAGCTGTTAAGAGCATGCTGAGGGCCCATGGTCAGGAGTAGTTCATACCACAGATATACCGAGGGGTAAGCTAATGCGTTTCCGTTCCACCATGGAGCAAAATTTAAAATATAATATTATGCCTGTATTTATTATAAGTGTTTGAAATTTCTCTAGCCCTTTATGGTACCTACAGGTAACTAAAAACATATTTTATCCTAAAGCTGTCTTTACGTAGTACAGAGTTTGAATAGAATGCGAGGTCTCCAATGGTTTCGAGTTTGTTGACACTGACTTGCAGCCCAATGTACTTTCCTAATCTCCATTTTACAAAGGTGCTTAACGAGAAGGAAGAAGTGAGCTACTCAAGCACCTTTGAACTAAGTTGACAAGATAAAGACTTAAGTAATAGGGAATTTGCACAAATTTTGTTTTTTTTTATTTCAATACGGGATGCTAAAGTACTATAAAAATAATGACAAAAAGCGAATGACGTCATCCGCTGTATCGGATCTCTCCGTCTAATCAGCAGTTTCAAATGCTTATACTTAACTTAGTATATTTTATAGATATTAAAAAAAAAATCACTTTGCTATTTCTATACGCTTTGTTTAGAGTGATACAAAAAATCATGTAATTATACCCTATTGTAACATGGAACCTACCATCAACATAGGGCACCCAAGTGTAGAACCGGCCACGGAAAGGTCTTCTGTCGTACACAGCGCACTGCTCTGCGCGGGCATCTCGAAGTGGACCAGGACACGGCTGTGGACAAGAGACGAGTTAAATTAAGCCTTCAAAATATTCAAGAAGAATAACAAGTAAAGCAAAATAAAAATAAAAAATGCAAAAAGATTCTCTCCGGCGGGGAATCGAACCCCGGTCTCCCGCGTGACAGGCGGGGATACTTACCACTATACTACCGAAGATGTGGTAACGAGTGTTGAAAATGGTGACCAATTGATTAGAAAAATCAAATAACTGAAGATTTCAAGACCGCAAAGACAAAAGCCATTGGATAAGGCGGATAGCATTGCAAGTCGGGTTGATTTACAAGGCTTTTGTTTTTAATCTCATCTGATGCCTTATCTCGAGTATTGCTGAGTTTCTGCAAGACTCAAGTTCTTTCTTTCAAAAGACGAATTTGACGCTTATTGTAGTCTTTTCTTACAATTCTCAAACATCGTAGTTAGTAGCTTTAAACTAGTAGGTAGGTACCTAAGGTACCTAATAAGGACCACAAAGTAGGTATTGGTATAGTTTAGGTAATTGATTACAAATCTTGGCAAACACTTCGTATGACTAATAAAGGATGTAAAAAGACTCTTAACGAAGCCGAAAGGCAAGTGCCTTGTTCTCCGCGTCATTGCGAATATTTTTTTGTTCTAGACCATACCTGTGGGACCTGGGAACCTTCTAGTTACGGAAATATTGGGGGTCAAAGTTCGAACTTTTTTACCTTTTTTTAACGTAAGATTTTTACTTTAAACGCCTTCCCGAACTACTAAATCCATCCATCAGCACAATTTTTTGAGTACGTTGCATTGAGTTCTACCGTAAAACGTGATTTTTCACCCCGAAAAAAAAGTCGTTTCTCAGCGATAATTTTTGCATAAAGTTAGGTAAGTACTTAGTTTGATGTACAGAATGCTTGGTTGACGGCTTCATGATATAAGTCGAACCGGTCATTGAACTCTCAGAGAGAGATTGCCGCCTCAACAATGATTTGTATTTATTTAGCATTGTGTACCGTCATGCCCCTTTCGCTTGTTGATCAGCAGAGATGTGAACGTATCAACAGTGGCCCCAGGCGACGAGATAATAGTATAATATCTTTTGAAACTTATCCTGATAACGCAGACAATGGTATCGCGGTAGCCCATCGACATTTTAATTTAGTATACGATGTATTGATGGGCCTTCAATAATTGCTCAGGCAGGAGGTATAACAATGAGGAGGAAAATACTTGAGAGTAAGCATAACATGAATATAACATCACGCCTATAATCCCAGAAGGGTTAGGCAGAGGTATCCCTAAAGTGCACCCACATTTTGACAGTTATATTTGTAAGTTTCATCTAATAGGGGTCGAGCCTATTGCCATCAACCGGGCACAGATCCAGACTCCGTGGCTGCTACTGAGAAATTCCTGATGGAAAAACCTAATTACACTTTATCCGACCTGGGAATTGAACCCAGGACCTCATACTCAGCCAGTCTGCTTGCGATGATTAGACCAACGAGGCAGTGTAAGGAATCGAAGGACGATCAATTTTAAAAGATGATTCTTTGGTTCAGTGGTGGCGGCCCCGACTTACGATTTACGCATTACATTGTGTAATTAATTTCATCACCACTGCTCTCAAAACGGTGAAGGAAAACATCGTCAGGAAACCGGCATGCCCTAGAACCAAAAAATTCGAAGACATGTGACATCTACCAATCCGCACTGGGCCCGCGTGGTGGATTATAGCCCATTCCCTCTCATAGAGAGGAGACCTGTGTCCCAGCAGTGGGAACATTAATAGGCTGATGATAATTCTTCGCTTAAGTGCATTCATGTTAAGACCGAATAAGTGAATTAGAAGCCATCATTGATATACAATGTAAGTTTTAATTCGGTCAAGGTTACGCTTATATACGCATAAAGACAGCTTTATCGATTTCTTGCTGATCCTGTTGAAACAAACTTCTTTGGATAGCATTCAAGACCTCAAACGTCGCGCGTCGTAAGAAAGCAATATTGTAGTATCTCGAAAAGTTGAACTTTACACTAGAGCCAGAAAACTGTTTAATAAATTCATAACTAGCTGAATCAGAGAGGTAATTTTTGGAATACGTATTTCTTATAATGAAATCTATCAGATGGAACGAATGATAGCATTCTAAAGTTAGTCTAACATGCGTTTTATATTAGTTACATCAATTGGTATTTCAATTTGAAGCAGCAATATTGCTGTATTTTGGTAGTTGGCATTAATTTGGGTTAAGGCATTAAAAATAGTTGATTTTATCATAAAAAAAAATCGTAGGAAGACGTTGATCAGACCGTCCGACGCAGTATTTTTTACTGATTTAAATGATGCAATAAAAGAAAAATGCAATTTTTCGAGATACGACAAAATCGGTTTCAAGTGTCATATTTTACTTTGAGAGTATATTTGATAAAGTCCAGGATTAAGACGTATATAGGAAGTAGAAGTAGGTATCTTTCATAACCTTAACCACACTACTCTGAACTTTTATCGTCATTTTACCCAACTTTTTACCTAACTTTCCTAACTTTCATCCTTACCAAGAACTAAACTATCCTGAATTTTGAAAATGATATCTACCAACACGTAGTGGGTCCGCGTGGTGAGTTACTTACAACCCTCTCGTAGAGACCTGTGATCTAGCTGTACGAACATCATCTAAGTTGGTTACGTGCTTCATCTTCAGTAAGTATGCCTCAACTTCGATAGGTAGGTACATAGGTATCTGTACCTATGTACTATGAGCTCGGACGAAATCTCACCACCACTACGACTCTTTTTGCTTGCAGCATTCGGCAATCAACCAATAGCATCGCAGCATCTGACCCCTTGTTTTTGCTAATGAAAAAAAAAAAAACTTTATAAAGAAAAAAAATAAGATCAATAATTCTTCTTCTTCGTGTCGATGATTCGTTAAGTAAACAGTGGAGATCGTGTGCAAGGGATTTTGTTTTAAAAATGAGCAGATTTCGTCCGGACCTACCTATCGAAGTTGAGGCGTCTGCGCTAGCACATCAAAGCTACCCGAAACTGACAAATTTTCCCAATCAATCTTAAACTTAATGCTTTAGCAATACAGTTGAAAATATATTAAAGAAATTTGACAGATTGTAGTAGCTTGATATGCTAGCATCTGTTTTTAAAACTCACTGCGGTGTTACAGTCGTGGTACTGGCGCGCGAGGCCGGGACAGTCGGGTCCTGATGAGATCTGTGCGTGGATTAGGTTGCGTGCTCGCTCCAGTGTTACATAGTGTGCTACAAGACAATGGTTGTAACTTACTGCGGTATTACACTCGTGGTACCGGCGCGCGAGGCCGGGACAGTCAGGCCCCGATGAGCTCGGTGCGTGGATCACGTTGCGTGCTCGTCTCGTGTGCTCTATGCTTCGCACCAGTTTCCTTCTTTTTCTGCTGCGCCGTAGTCTGGAACGTTAACAGGTTATTTGAGATGGTTGCTTGTGACAAGCCTTTTGAAACTATCCAAGGATTTACAAGAACAAGTTACTACAAGTAATGCATCAAATAATCCCGAATAAGTAAAGAGTAGCAGTCAATTCATCTTGCAGTATGATCAGGCTCCCATGACTAACATAGAGATCTGTCTTGTGGAAGTTATTACTAATATGCAACGTCGTATTAGGGTATTGTCAAATAATTCATACATTTGTAGATTGAATTAACAAAGCAAAAGAATCAGCATTACCATCCAATGTCGTAATGCTGCCAGCGTTCTGGGCACTTTTCCTATTGACAAACATGTGGACAAATTTTGTGACGCCATGTAATTCTATTTACATTTTGATACTTTTACATATTTAATTATTATTTTAGATCAGTATGTACTTTGTAGATAATGAACAAATCCCTTAAATAAACATTTTGCCTAAACAGTTGGCCGAGTAATTCATAGCACGAACACAACCACGTCAAAATCAGTATGCACGAATCGTAGTGTTTCCCTAGAACGCGAAGTAGAACACAATCCCATCGAGATCCGTTTCATTCAGACTAATTCCAATAATCCTGATCATCATCTGTTGAGGTCGGCTTTCAGTCTAACCGGATGTAGCTAAATACCAATGTTTTACATGGAGCGACTGCCTATCTGACCCAGGCGCGGATCCAGGATTTCCATTAAGGGGGGGCAATTTTTGGATAATTCATAAAAAAAAATGATTTTTTTCTGATAATAAATGGGCGTTACTTTACAGAACTCCATGTTAGGCAAAATACAAGGGGTCCGCCAGCTTTTGGGCCTGTGGGGGGGGGGGGGGCGTAGCGAGAAATTCTTACGACACCTTGCCTTGGACAGGTTAGAATGGTTTCGAACGTTCATATAGGAGTTACTTGGTCGAATTTTAGATAGAAGCGAGCTCGGAAATTTTAACACTTTTCCTACCGACCTACTGGATTTACCTGGGCCTCTTATAGACAAAGTTAAGACTCATGAAAAACTAGGCTTTATGAGCGAGCGTAGCGAGCTCGAAATTTTTACAACATTGCCTCAGATAATTATGCTCTAATTGCATATATAAATAAGGCCTCGGGGGAAGGGGCTCCTAATTTATTTCAGGCTCTAACTATTTCATAGATCGGTCATGCAAAAATCCATAGGAGTGCCAATCCAGAGGTAGAAAAAGGAGCCTTTTTGATAAATGTTTTTTCGCAGGGTTAAACAATATCTTAATATAAGTAATTCCATTTTAAACTACAATTTATTATGTTCTATACCATTGTATATCATCAGGCAGGCAAAGCTATAACTTTTAAAAATCATGAGCCTCTACAAGATATACAACTAGAATATTTAGTTTCAATTCCGTCAAACCAAGCTTGGCTAATGAATGACGTGTTTAGTCCGGTTTAGGGGGGGGGGGCAATTGCACCCATTGACCCCCCCCCCTGTATCCGCGCCTTATCTGACCTCCACAATCCAGTTAGTACCGGGTAATACAATACGCCTTGGTAAGAATGGTTGTCAGACTTTTTTGGGCCTCTGACTACCTAACGACTGTCAAAGATCTACAAATGACAGCAGGACCAACGGCTTAACGTGCTCTCCGAGGCACGGAGGAAACTCGGTATGTAATGGGTGGTCACCCATCCACAGACCAACCCAGGCAAGCACGGCTTAACCTAACGATCGACCCGAGCGGCTGTTAGGAATTATTTAGCCACGAGCTCCTCCTATTAAATATATTATTTTAAATCAGTATGTACTTTGTAAATAATGAACAAATCCCTTAAATAAACCTTTTGCCTAAACAGGTGGTTGAGTAAATCATTGCACGGACACCACCACGTCAAAATCAGTATGCACGAATCATAGTGTTTCCCTAGAACGCGAAGTAGAACACAATCCCGTCAAGATCCGTTCCATACAGACTCCAATTCCAGCTTTTTCCCAATTATGTTGAGGTCGGCTTCCAGTATAACCGGATGTAGCTGAATACCAGTATTTTACATGGAGCGATCGCCCATCTTACTGGCACAACCCAGTTAGCACAGGGTAATACGGATACCCCTTGGTAAAGACTTGGTTGTTAGACTTTCAGGTCACTGACTACCTGTAACGACTGTCAAAGCTCTACAAATGACAGCCGGGACCAACGGTTTATTATCGTGCTTTGCGAGGCGCGGAGGAAACTCGGTATGTAATGGGTGGTTACCTATCCTCGGTCCAACCTAGGTCAGCGCGACTTAACCTAAAGATAGATCCGGGCGGATGCTATTGTTTAACCACGAGCTCCTCCAATTCCAATAATCCTCATGAAATGAAAATCTGTGATGGACGTGAGCAGCTAATTGTGTCAAATGTTTCTACATATTGATAGGTACCGGCTAGCATTAGTATGTAAAGTGGTACTGAGACAGAACAGGAGATGCTATCTCAGACATCCTAAATTCCGAGCTCTCGTACGTCATCTTGTTCGCACTTGAGGTATACTTGGATATCACGTCATTCGGTTTCAGATTAAAAGCTTCCGCGTGAACGAGGATTTGGGTAACACGTAAAAGTAAGGGGTTAGTTGTTGGTCTTCTTATAACATAACTAACATCTGTAATCATCCTGAAATCCCAGTAGAGGTTGAGGTGTACCTAATAGTACTCCCACATTTCGCGAGTTATGTCTAAGTCCCATGTATTAGGGGCGAGCCTATTGCCATCAACTGGGCTTGAATCCAGACTCCACGGATGCTACTGAGAAATCTCGACATGGGAACCTTTTGCTATTCTCGACATGGGAATTTAATCCAGACTTTATGCTCAGCAATCGCGACCACTTGACCAGCGATGCAGTCTTTTAAACAAAGTCAAAGTCAAACATTTATTGCGAACTAACTGTAACAACTTGTTGTCATAATAATATGTAGAAATTACTGGTTTATACCTACTTAATAGGTCTTTAGCTACATAAGCTTACGCATCCTATAGCTTTTGGAAAAGAAATAGTGCAATAACAGAAAACTAAAAGTATATGATCTAGTTATTTAGCACCATAATTATCTTTTTTTTGAACTGAAAAAATGGAGACTGCCTCACGGACCAAATAATACGGTAAAATGGTTTATTTTCAACGAGTTTAATTGATTTATTTACAGTTAAATTGAGGTTAAAAAGTTAGCCGAAAAATCTAAACAAATACTTCGGTAATGAAGTAATCAGTTAAACGTATTAATTGTTCAAACAATCAATCGTCATAATATTATTTTAACGCCGGCGCCGGAACACAGAAAATATATTAGTGGTTCTTATTTCTTGAAGTATATTAATTTATGTTAGAAAATACGTTTATTTACTTGAAAATGTCTCACTAAAATTACCTACCTATTTGAAAAATACTAAGTTAAGAAAATAAAACCGTGTGGAGTGTTTGTTTTAAACAGCTGTCGATTTTTTTGGCAAGAAATTTTAAAATATGCATATTTTTACATATTGACTTAGGTGATCCTTAAATATGCCTTTTAAAGAGTTGTTGTGAGTTGTTTTCTTTCTTTTAAAAAAATAAGATTGTTTTAAAAAGAAGGAATTTGGTCTTAATTATCTTTACTGTGAGCTTGTAGTTACAGTTTGTAAGAACTTGTTCCCACATTCAATGACTATAGTTGGTGCCAGTTAAGATGAGAATAGCGGTCATTGACCCACCTACATTTATTAAACTTCTTAACTTTGAAAACCAAAAATATAAGCCTGTTCAAGTCAGAAATCGTCATCTATCGTGATTTTCAACATTTTTAAAAACGATACATGGTTTATTTGTTTTGGTTCGTACGAAGAGATATTAGGGAAAGGGCAATTACCGCTATTCTCATCTTAACCCTCTGAAGACTATTTTGTGAGTTTTAGACTCTATATTTCACAATGACAGTCTACGGTGGTTTTAGCTTATCATTTTATTTTATCCAGATTTTCCGTCTACAAACCTGTTGGAATTTTTGATAATTCCTTCATCGAAATCAGTTATCAGTTATTATTTTATTATTAAAATTATAAAGCTGAAGAGTTTGTTTGTTTGTTTGAACGCGGTAATCTCTGGAACTACTGGTCCGATTTGAATGATTCTTTCAGTGTTAGGTAGTCCATTTATCGAGAAAGGCTATAGGCTATATAACATCACGCTGCGACCAAAAGGAGCGGAGCATAAATGAAAATTTGATTTTCCCTTTCTAGTGGTTAGAGTCCTAGTGTCAAAGTTTTATGCCGCCCAAAGGCCTCTGATTTGGCTTTAAATGCCGTCAAGAAATATCTCACATGCATGCTGGTTTGGTTTCCTAAGATGTTTTCTTTCACCGAAGCAAGTGATAATATTAACCAATACGCACATTGAATTCGAAAAATCAGAGATGGGTGTTCTGGGTTCGAACTTGAGACCTATGAAAAGACAGTTCGATGGTCACACCCACTAATAGCCTATCACTGCCACTGGTATATAAAAGAATAAACATCTTTGATTGAAAACGTAGTGACTAATAAGAATCTACACTAATATTATAAAAAGGAAAGATTTAATATTTTTGTAATTTTGTGTGTATGTTTGTAGTGAATAAACTCAAAAACTACTGCGCCGATTTCAAAAATTCTTTCACTATTAGAAAGCTACATTCACCCTGAGTAACGTAGGCTATATTTTATCATATTATATCCCCGTACTCCCACGGGAACTACGCGGGTGAAACCGCGTGACGTCCGCTAGTAACTCATAAGGATGAAGTATTAATCAACCATTGACATTGAACGATTCGTCATACACGAACCTATATGCAGAACTAAATAGATAATTAAAGTCCTAAGGTAAAGATTATAATCAATTAAAATCGAACTATAAATTAATCAAGACAGAAATGGTACGGAGATGTCGTAGTGCCGATGCCTAAAATACTGATGTGTTTGAACAATTGCATTGAGTCAATGTCGCATATTTTTTGGTATTGTTACTGCATGAATGTCACATATTCTTTGGTGTTGTTTAAGTAAGGATTCTTGTAAATAGGATGGTAATGTGCGCTTGCATACATTATTTAGTAGACCGGTGAAGTGGCGACTACTTGTTTTTAAACACCATTCATAATATACTTTCATAATCTGCATACATTTACAATTAGTCATCTTTATAAATTCCTTAACTGGCTGTTGTCTGCGATCTTCGTCGTTGCGGTATTTTTAACAATTTCGAGGGTTTAATTTTTTTTTTTGCACTTAACCCTAATCCTTGTTCTAAAATAAAAGTAATTTACTCCGCTTAACATCAATTATATTTCAGTAAAACTCCTGTCAAAATCGGTCAGCGGTCTAGCATTCAGGTAAAGTCATGGTCTTTTCCGCCGGATCAGTTATTTTTTTTTCGCTTAAATCATGCGAAGCGCTGAGTCACGCCCCCTTAAAGTTTAGGTCTGTTAGGAAAGCTTCAACTTTGGCGCGCAAAATAACACTAACTCTCGTTTGGAGTGAGTCGTCAGTGCGCTCGGCCGATCGGTATCTTTTCATTCATTATTTCAATACTAAGTCAACGGGGCGGGGCTAGAGAGCGTTTCTATGTTGCGAGTGCAAGCAAAAATTGGCTTAGGATCAGGCGGGAGTGTCCTCGATAGTACACCGTGAAATAGGTTATGGCATACCCTATGCCATAACCTATTTCACGGTGTACTACCTAGGTACTTTCTATCCTGGTACAATGTATCCCTGGGAATATTTCACAAGGAAGAACCCCTAGATAAAAGCTACTTTCAATATAACATCGAGATTCTTCAGCAGAAACAATTTTGATTTCATTTGTGCTCAAACATTAGGTATGTGATGATCTCAAGGAGGAAATCTTTATTTGGCTGACTGAATAGAATTTCCATTTCCCGAAAATGGAATGCGCCTTCGAATGAATTATTCCACTCCAAAAAATATGTGACCTACCGCCTACTTTATTTTTCTTAAGTATATATACTTTTTTACTTACATACACACATCAAAAAAAGTTTGTGATCATTTTGAAAATTCGAAATCTTTTTGTTACGTTTTTATAAAAAAAACTAGCGGACGTCACGCGGTTTCACCCACGTAATTCCCGTTTCCGTGGTAATATGGGGATGAAATATAGCCTATGTTACTCAGAGTGAATGTAGCTTTCTAATGGTGAAAGATTTTTTTAAATCGGCGCAGTAGTTTTTGAGTTTATTCATTACAAACATACACACAAAAATACAAATCTTTCCTCTTTATAATATTAGTGTAGAAGTGTAGATAAAAAATAGTTTTATTTTTTAATTTCAAACAGGGTATTTCTATTTAAAGAAAACACACAAAAAAGTTTTTTTCTTGATAAAGTTCAATTTAAATAATTATATCAGCTTAAGCTAGAGATCACAAACTTTTTTTGATGTGTGTATACAGATTAATATAATAAAGTTTTGTTTACGTACATCGGCACGCGTACCTATACTCGTAATGAAAGCTCATTGTTTCAGCTCATCATTAGTACCGCAATCCGCCGCGACGGGGCGCCACACACGACCTTTGTCTAGTAATTAAAATAATGAAACTGCCTCGCCTTATAATACGCCTACAAGTAATCGGTTCAGATATTGATAGTCTGGTACTTTATTCTTTTGATGATATGTTTTAATTAGTTCTTCGCGCCCGCGCCGCCAGTCATTTGTTTATTATTATTATTATTCGGGAGTGATATCAAGGAATGTTTATTGTTTACCGTATAGGTATTGCATAATCAGCCTATACAGCGTGTACCTTAGTGCAGTAAATCGCATTTAGTGCGCCCTGTGCGAGCATTTTTTAGATATTATAGGTATACCCTAGCTAGAGCAATGCTATGTATAGATCTAATTTATTTCATTCAGGGTGATAAAATAAAGCAGAAGGACCTTGGTGTTGGTGGACCAATAGGCGAGACGACAAAAAAAACTAATTAGTCCGTCAGTTAGATTATCAAAAAATATTTGACCCGTGTTTTTTCTTTTGTTGCGTAAACCAAAATTGACGAAGATATGGCGTTTTAAAAATTCTCAATACGTCACGCCTAGGTATCATTTTTAACTAGTTCTGACGTCACGAGCCCCCACTCTCGAGTTTTGATGCGTTTTATCTTGGTCGATATTTATTGATTTACAAAAACAAAAAACACGTGTCCATTAATTTCCAATACTCTAACTGACGGACTAAATAGATTTTCAATTTTTTGATGCTGTCGTCATGCCTATTATCTAATATTTTGAAGAAAAATCTATTTTTTTAATGAGAGTTGGAATCGAGCACTAGGGGCGCAGCGGAAACTTATTAGGAGCAAACCGAAAAAATGATAGTCCTGCCTGGTCTAGCCATTCTTGCGCCCCCAGAGTCTACGCCCTGTGCCTGGGCACCGGTGGCACCGCCCTATTTACGGCACTGCATGTACCAGTAAGGTATGGCCATATTTCTGGGTATAATTCAGACCATCAAACTGAACAACTTTCTCCATGGGACCATCACCGAAAGCGCAGTCCTGGGTTTGATTCCCAGGTTGGGCAAAGTATTATTGGGTTTTTCCATTAGGAATGTCTCAGTAACACACCGAAATGTGGGTGTACTGTCAGGTACAGATGCCTAAGCCTTTGGAGATTACAGGCGTGAAGTTATGTTATTTTTTAATAATTTTGGGTTTGGTTCTAAAGATATTTCAGCCTCTGTAGCGGAAATGAAGAGGTTATTGTCAGGTTTGCACTGCTTAAGTGAGAAATCAATATTTTAAAACAATTATGACGACAAAAAAACCTGTAGGATTGCATTACACTAGTATTTGTCAGTAATATTATCATTTACATTCTTATTTAACACTTCAAATATTTGCCCACTGTTCTCGTTGAGTTACACAGTCAATAAGAAAAGTTTGATGTGAATTTGAGCAACCCGTCGTAAGCGCCTGCGTCGATGTTCAAGGCATCATCGTAAAACTTCGGGCCTTGTCGGTTCCGCTCGTTAAATAGTTGTAAAAACATTGGAAAGTACATACCTATACGTTTTTGCTTGTCTCTAGTTAACATGACCATTTAGCTGATTAAATATGTACCTCCAAACGCCATCACAGATCTGGTACATGCTTGGGAAATTCGATTCGTCATTGCAAAAGCTTCGAAGCTATCTTAAATATTATTTGAGCTTGTCTCTTAATATTATAGGAATGATCACCTGCTCAGGTGGAGATTCATTAATGACTCTGGAGTGTAAATGTGCCATTATGGGGCACTTCATAATTATTGTCGTGTCCTGCGTGTCCTGTTGTTTGTTCACTGCAGGAACTAATGGATGCTACTGAAAGTGTCAAATTCTGGGTCGACACAATATAAAATGCCATCGATTCGATACGCTAAAAAAAGCAATGGATGACGATTTGACGTAATTAAAAACCACGCATTTTGATTATCTGATTGTTAACATCTTAAGTCCATCATCTAAAGGTCAACGAAATTACAAAGTTTCCCACGGAAAGTAGAGAATTGAATATTACCATATACTTAAACAAAACAAATGATTACAATCATGTAATTCTTAAACGCCATTTTGTCCGTCAATCAAATTGCTTGTAGAAAAACAGTTGGTACTTGTTACTAGTTGTGCCGTCGCTTGTCCCATTCAGTTTTATATTGCCTTAATTTGGCATGTTCGATGTGATTAGGGCGACAGGGTCGCTGAACGTTTTGTTAGCCTTTGACATCGGAGATCAATGTTCCATTTACTGAACATTTCGACAAGATGTTTGCCAAATGTTCTGTAATGGGGGCTCCGGGGAAATGGAACTGGTCATCCATATTTACTGATTTTATAAAAACGTTGTCATTGTTTGCGGAATTTTGTGAAGGCCTGCAAATGGAAATCGCTTGCAAAGTTTTCATAATTCTTGGAGTATTTTCGACAAAATTGTCATTTTTGTCACTTCTATCAATGTTATTTGATAAATTGACACTTTGCGCAGGTTCTGGCTGTTACTTAAATTTATTTGCTTTTAACCACTACCTCACCTAATGCGATGTCGTTGTGAGGTGTTGCGGTTACCGATTGTGCTCAATCATGGGTCAAAGACTTCTAAGCTTACTATGTAGTGTTCTTGTCTATTTGGTGATAATGTTCTACTATACTAGCTGACATCTACCAAACCGCACCGGGCCCGCGTGGTAGATTATAGCCCATTCCCTCTTTAGTCAACATTAATCATAGGCTGATGATGATGATGATGATGCCTAGCGTTACTATTAGCACGATCATCTTGCAGGAGTGGATTGAAGGACCTCGTGGCTAAATACTAAATAGCTGCTCGGTTCGATCTGAGCCACGCTAGCCCATTACATACCGAGATTCTTCCATGCCTCGAAAAGCACATTAAGCCGTTGGTCGAAAGTCCCAGTCTTAAAAAGGGTATACCGTATTACCAAAAAACTCAGTACTTACTGGGTCGTGGAGGTCAGATAGGCAGTCGCTCCATGTAAAATACTGGTATTCAGCTGCATCCGGTTAGACTGGAAGCCGACCCCAACGTAGTTGGGCAAAGGCCAGGCAGATGATGATGATCTTCCTGGATAGGTGTCAATGAAAGAAAACCTTGTCGGCTTTGTTACAAGTAGATTCCTATTTCCAAAACAATTATCTACACCTTGTTGACCTGTTCCATTTATGACACTATAAAATTTTGCTTTATTGAAAAGGAGTGTTATTAAGGCTCGTATACATAACACGGCGGAACAACCTAGTCGAGATAAAAATGTGAAAGTGTTGATAATCCGTCGCTAATGTTGTATGATGGGCGGACGAAATTCACGTGTCCAATCGATGTTCTAATCACATCACATCTCACTCGAATCGATCGTGTGTTCAAGGCATTAGGTTAGTTTATTGAAAAGTAAATATATCCCGATTTAAAATAGGAACGTGTTGAACTTTGGGTCATTTTTGAATGAGATTTTTGATGGCGTGTTGTAGGATATCAAGCGATGGCCATTAGTTTTCTCCTATTTCGTTAGGGAGCAGCTCTTTGACATAAAGGAAAACGTCGACAAACCAAAGTTCATAGTCGTAGGTAAGTAGTCCACCAGGCCTTTTAACCACAGAGGTATTGCTCTGAATCCGCCATCTTGGAAAATGGGAGCACAATGTCATAGCGATACAGTTTCAACCACACAACTGACCTCTTTATTTACCAGTTTATTCATAAGGATTAGGCTGATGTGTTCCTAATGTTACACCAAAATTTTAATAGGGGTGAGCCCGTTGTAATTCCCAGGGCACATGTTAGGTCGCCTTGGCTGCTATTGAGAAATTCGTAATGAAAAAAACCCAATAACACTTTGCCCATCTTTAGAATCGAACCTAGGAACTAATGCTCTAGACACGTCACTAGACCCGTATATTCCTAAGTACAAACGCCTCCTAACATCAAACAAATGATAAAACATTTTCCATTCAAGCGATGTATTTCATTATCATTTCGGTCGCATCCCTCGATAGTCAGGAAGCGATACGTTTTGCTAGTGCCTGGCTTGTTCCAATGGGCCATTAGTCATGGCCAGTCATGGCCAGTCGTGGGCCATCGTTTGTCTCAGCTTGATCCTCTATTATAACTGAGGGTTGATGACTTGGCCGTGATGTGGGAAGACAAGGCTAATCTGAATGGTTAAGATTGATGAATTGAGAGGGTAATGGGATAGGAGGTTACGTAGGTTCGGAGTGAAAGGAGGTTTCAATGCGTGTGTGTTTTTGTAATTGAATTGTGAAGTGATAGACGATTTAATGAAATCAGACTATCAATTATTTCTTGTAAGTGTTTGACTTTGAGTCGAAAGTGGATTACTGCCTCCTTGTGGTTATGGCCTCCTTTTTTTCGGATGGGAAATCATCAAATGACTCCTCCCGCTCTGGGCGGAGCAGGAGGGAGTGTTAGACTTTTACTGACTAAAACCCATCCATGTTCCTTCTTCATCCGTGTTCCGGGGCCACGGTATCTCTTTCGAACAGTCCCGCAACCCCGGTAGGCATCGGTCCTTGCGGACCCCTTTCTTTTGCTGACTCTGTTTGAGGCGAGCGTGGAACACGAACACGAACGCGCAGTCGACACGGCCTGTCGTCATGAGACGGACGGACGGCGAGCTAACTCATAGCCCACCGTCCACAGGCCGATTATGGCCTACTTGATCTCACAAAAACAGACTGTACCTTACGATCACACATGCTGGTTATGAGCTTAACCAGCATGTGTGATCGTAAGGTACAGTCACACAGGGATAAATATCATAAAAAAGCTGCCAAGGTAGAGCTACCTTGGCAGCTTTTTTATGATATTTATCCCTAAAGAGGCAGTCTGTAAAGTTGTTCAATCAGTTGTTAGATTACGCTATACTTAAATAGTACCCGATAATAAAATTAAATAATATTTTTGGGTACATCGTCTTTTGTCTTTCTGTCTGCTTGTCTGTCTTGGCGCGTTTTCGGAGGAGTAGGAGTAATTATATAATTATAGCACCCTGTTTTTTTTTATTTAGTTAGGTTATTTTATACACAGGGTGTAAACCACCTCATCACGAAGCCGTCAACCAAGCATTCTGTACATGAAACTAAGTAACTTTACGCAAAAAATATTTTTTTGAGGTGAAAAATCATGTTTTGTGGTAGAACTCAATGTAACGGACTCAAAACATCGTGCTGATGGATGGATTGAATAGTACGGGGGTCGTGGAGATGTTTAAAGTAAAAATCTTACATTAAAAACTTGTATTTAAAAAAAAAACTTGTCAAAGAGTTGGAACTTTGACTCCCAATATCTCCGTAACTAGAAGGTTCCCAGATATGGTGTAGAACAAAAAATGATCGCAATGATGGGGAGAACAAGTGCCTTTCAGCTTCGTTAAGAAGTGTTTTACACCCTTTAAATCTAGTAGCCCCTTTTATCTACACTAATATTATAAAAAGGAAAACTTTGTTTGTTTGTTTGTTTGTTTGTTTGTAATGAATAGGCTCAAAAACTGCTGGACCGATTTTAAAAATTCTTTCACCATTCGAAAGCTACATTATCCACGAGTAACATAGGCTAAATTTTATTTTGGAAAAAATAGGGTTCCGTAAGATATTTGGGGTTTTCGGACACAAGGTGTAAAAAATCAACCAGAAAAGTTACTTATTTTGCGTACGCTGCCTAAACTATAAAAGATAGAACCATAAAATATTCTAATTAATTGTAGATCTTATAAATATCTACAAAAAAGTCCGCGACACACTATACCTATCTATGTCGAGTGAGGCACAACAACCACTTTTTTATTTTTTTATCTTGATTTTTTTTTGGACTACATTTAAACGCATTTATTTTACTCATGCTATAATCCTTATCAAAATAAATTGTTTGAATTTAAAGTGTTCAAGAAGAACTAATCATCAAAATGCAGCGACATCTGTTGTACTAGAATGGTACTAATGACTAAAAATGTGCTCACCAGATAACTTTTAAATCGACTGACCAGCTTTGTAATAGTACATTGTAATACAGGGGCTAAAATGACCCATTACATACGAGGTAGTTTTATAAATGACTAGCTGACCCGCGCAACTTCGTCTGCGTCACATGAGAGGGTTAGAGAGTGTGAGTCAACCTTAAAAGATAGGCATTATTATGCTATCGCGGATTTTATGTTGAACTTTTTAAGAGGAACAATTCCCTAATACACGATTGTTGCGTAACTTTAACCGTTTATGCAGCGCTCGCAACGGAAGTTCTCAAAAAAAAAAAAAATCCCCGTTTTTGCAACATTTATCATTGATTGTAAATCCGTCTGTCTGTCCAGCTGTCTGTCCGTCTGCCTGTTCGTCTGTCTGTCCGTCTGACTAAATTGACTATTTTTCTCGCACTCAAACTGAAAAGTACAGTGTAGCACACGGCGCTAAAATCCCATTATAACTTGGTACTTATTTACTACCTCGCTAAAGCTCGATAGTATGTTTTAAGTCGAGCTACACGATAACCGACAAATGCTTGCACTGACTGGAAAAAAAAAACCTGGTGTAAATGATAAATGATGTTTATTTTGCAAAAGTAGGTTTTTACAAACACTTTTACGCAGCATTTTTTTTTAAACTAGATGGGGCCGGTGTTTCGTACCTGACTACTCTGAGAAGAAACAGCCGAAACAAACTCAGAGGTCATAGTCTCTTTTGAAGTCCAGACAATCTTGCTCAATTCACATGAGGACTATGCATAGTGTCTGAGATGGTCTTTTGAAGAAAGAACCACACGGATTTGAATGGACCTGTCCAGTCAGTGCAAGCATTTGTCGGTTATCGTGTAGCTCGACTTTAAACATACTACCGAGCTTTAGCGAGGTAGTAAATAAGTACCAAGTTATAATGGGATTTTAGCGCCGTGTGCTACACTGTACTTTTCAGTTTGAGTGCGAGAAAAATAGTCAATTTAGTCAGACGGACAGACAGACGAACAGGCAGACGGACAGACAGCTGGACAGACAGACGGATTTACAATCAATGATAAATGTTGCAAAAACGGGGATTTTTTTTTTTTTTTGAGAACTTCCGTTGCGAGCGCTGCATAAACGGTTAAAGTTACGCAACAATCGTGTATTAGGGAATTGTTCCTCTTAAAAAGTTCAACATAAAATCCGCGATAGCATAATAATGCCTATCTTTTAAGGTGGACTCACACTCTCTCTAACCCTCTCATTGTGACGCAGACGAAGTTGCGCGGGTCAGCTAGTTGTAAATATTTAGGTTTCAATTATTCTTTATGTTGCTTTAATTTAATTATTTAAAATTCTTTACGACTTCAATTTTAAATAAAATATGACTCAATCGACTTCCCAGAGTACCGTATCTACTACGTCACTGTGTCCTATCGGCGGCGCAGGCGCAGGTTGCAAGGCTCTCCCGCGGTGGCCAGTCCTCGCTCCTTTATCGATCACGCGCCCTATCATTAGATATCATTGTGATCTATGGATCAATGCGCTCGCGACGCGATAGGGTTGACGCTACAATTTTTTTTTTCGGTTTTTTTTTTCGTTCTGTGTTTATTTGTTCTGTGACATTGCTAAGGATATTATTTTATTTGCTATAATTATTTGTAGAAATACAAATAGGATTAATTATATTTTCTTATTCAAAATATCTATAATTGTATAAAAAAATAACAATACACACATCTACATACATGTTTTACGGGTATAATTATAATATAATGCATGTAGGTATAATGCCCGTTTTTTTTATAACTATGAACAAAGAAATTGACTGTACTTCCATCTGAATTGCATTATGGTTCTAATCACAAATCTCTTGCGGTTAATTCTCCATCATTTGCGGTAAAAAAAACATTTGCGGTACCTAAAAAAAACATCACATCACAAAACCCTGACCTACTCCAACATTTCTACAGCGTGTTACAAAAAGAACAACTTTTCTTACTATCCTCACACACGACAAGCCTCCGTATCTCCATAGCGGCTCTATAATGAAACAATTAATACGAAGCCTCACGAACAATACAAAAAACTTAACACATTAATCTTCTTCACGTGTTCGCTTGTTTGTTTTATATTGTTCAACACGAAAACGGTCTTTGAGACCATTGAGAAATTATAATAATGACGTATTTATTCGAATTTTATCGTCACTTCTGAGTTGTTTTGTTTTATTAATAGCTTGTAATGAGGGTGTCATCGTTTTTTGTTTTATTTACGTTTATTTTTTTGCTGTACAAGGAGTAGTGCTTTAAGAGCCTATACTACCTCAGATTAGCAACTCTATTTGTGGTGGTTCAAACTTCGTTTGTAATACTGTTAGAATAACGTTCTAATCAGCTTGCACTACAAAGCGGTAGTTACGTCAGTCACTGCAGCCGAATAGTGCGAAATTAGTGGTTTTTATTCTTTATAAAATCAAATATTCATCTTTTTGAAAAAATTAAAAAACCTAAGACCTGCTTTATAGTTAGTTCAGTTAGTATGCAAAGTGTCATGATCTAATTTGAAGTACTTTTTTTAATACCAGCGGTTTATTGTTCGATTTGGAGGTAACTTTGGGATTTTTTTCTATCAAGAAAATTTTATGAAATCGTGTTTTCGCCAAACATAAGACCTAACATTAATCCTCAACTTTACCATATATTTATTTCAAAATGAATGCTGCAGTATTTTAGGCGTTACAAAGGATCATGCTAAGCCATTTGAGGTAGTATAGGCCCTTAATGCATTTTAGGGGTCTGTACAAAAGGTTGCTAACGGGACCTTACTTGTACGGTTCCGCGGTCAGTCCGTCTGGCAGTCACAGGGCTGTAATATTTTGAAACTTCGTTTGTTCGTTAGTTGGAATCAATATTTCATTGCCAGTACCAAGTTAGTCAAAGTTCGTTTAAATATGGAATAAGTTATAAATTCAACATACATTTGGTATAATTATTATGAATAACTATTTTTAGTTGTTCAAACTTTCTGTAGCCTGAAAGTTGTAAATCCTTGTCTTAACAGTGAGACTAAAATTCGGCATCTCCTAGTAAAAGTTTCATTCCATTTAAAGATACGTTTTCACTTTTAGGAAAGTGAGGTGTTAGTGTTCAGCTTTGATTATAGTAATCGTAGCTGAACACTAAGCTTTAAATATTTTAGATTTATTTGACCTCACGCGCAAAATTTTGCGTATTCATCGATATTCAAACCCCAACTTGAAACTGTTTTGAATCACTTAAAAGTTTGATGCTAACCGTGGTGATGTTGGTATTAATAAGGACTCGGAATACGAGCTTTGGACGTGGAGTTACGGACACCAATCCAATATGCAGTACAGTACAAGAAATTATTGATATCAGCGCATAATTAATTATTAACAGGTAAAGTTTGTAAGTTTGGATATAATCTTCGGAAGTAATGATCCGATTACGAAAATACTTTCACTAAAGGGAAGCAGCTACATTATCCACGACTGTAATAAGCTATATTTAAAACGTTCCCGTAGGATGGTTGCCGACCAAAACGCGAGCGTAGCCGCGGGAAAAAGCTAGTACATTATGTGCAGCAGACTTAGGCTTAGACTACTTTGAAAGCTGAACCACCTAATATTGTGACGAAACATAGGGAACATAGGGCGTCCAGGAATGTACTTCTAAATGGTAGAAGACTGTTCTTACCTAGAAGGATCCCTGGGTAGACAGTGTCGTTCCTGCACAGCCACTCCTCCTCCACAGGTCTTGGAGCAAGGGCTCCAGGTCCCCCACGAGCTCCACGCGTACATCGTCGCGTTCGTTCGAATCGCTTCTGTCGTTCTTGGCACCTGGAAGATTTTATTTAGAAGTATTGTTTTGTCGTCATTATAATCTTCCTCAGCCACAATACTGGATTACAGATGTACAGTGCTGAGGGCTTAGACAAATTGAATTTTTATAGAAAATAGTAGTTTGACACAAACTACAGAAAGGTTCATGTTAGATTGGTTTAAGCTGCAGAAGTGGAGAGATTTGGAAGAGACCTTCACTCAGCATTGGGTGACCAATGGTTGAAGAAGAAGAAGGAGACGCTGCAGAAAATTTTATAAACTTTCTGAGATATATTGAAAGTCGTTGTGAAAATACGACTCACTTTGTGAGCAATCGCTCTTGCCCTTGTGAAAGCCTTTGTCTTCTCCAAGAATATTTAAATCAAAAGCGTTGCGACATTTAGTAAAAGAAGAGATATTACTACTCTTTTGTACCTAGCTGACTGATTGTATCTGCTGGCATTTTAGTATTAATACTAGGCTAGCCTACTGCCTGACGATGGTTTTCAACTGAACCATCACGACCCAGTTTTTCAGTTGAACCAATACTACGTTATTTTTGGATAGAATTCGACCTTTGATAAAAGTAAATTCCTAGAGGTTATTAAATCAATGTACGTTTGGTTCCTTTATTTGTATTGGTTCTATCGAATTACTAAATCATAAGCTCAAAGATCAATGTTAACAATTTGAAAAATTTCCTCGCATTGCGTAATTTGATTGATTTCTTTGATGTGGTTATTGATTCGTGTTTGTAAACACAATTTTCAAACTGTTCGTTTCAAATCTGTTTTTATGTCAAGGCCAAAAGCTTAATTTAACAAAAAATCCAGACATAACTGAAATAACACCATTAGTGAAGACTACGCATAAATATTTCCAATTTATGTCAATTGTTCCAGAATGTTCGTGTACCGAATTTTGAAATCACAATAGCAGTCAAGGAAACATTGATTCAGCTGATAGAAATACCCATTTCTATTAAATGAATGGTGGATAGATTGATGGGTCATTGAGGATAAACGAAATGTCCCACTTGGCCATATCATTGTCGAAATTGTGCCTAAATTGGCCCAGATGTTCAGTCTTATAGGCTACATTGTTTGAATTGTTATGTGGTGGACACTGGACATTGGTGAAACGAATTTCAGTCACGTCTCTTTGAATACAGCTGTATCATAATAAAGTAACACACATACAAATGTATTCAAAAGTATACCTCCCACATCAGTCGATATTATTCCATTGCTTATTTACAGAAGCCATACAGAAACAAATGATTAAAGTCAAAGAGCTATCAATGTTGCAATACACGGGAACAGGCAATTTGTTCAGCGAAAGCTTTCTCTGAGATCAGTGTGAGTCAACATCAAAGGGTTAATAATTGATGACGTCAGTTACTCACCGGTCGTCCAACCTCCGTGCTAGTCGTTTGTGCGTATATGAGTGGGTCTCGCGAACAAGCGAGGAACCTGCAACAAATACAATATCAACTCAACATCTTCAATTGTAAGCACCCTGTGTAAGTATTACTCACATGATTTATTACATTTATTCAGCTTGGGAATGCTTTGTACGAATTTACGGACTGACGAAAATGTTGCGCGGAAATAATTCAACCGTTGTGATTGTCGACTCATCGTTTTAGAACAAAGAAATGCTTTCACTTCGGAAAGCTTTGACAACAACGTTCGAGGTTTTATTGCTGGCTGCCTTTAGTTCTTGGCTTTAGAAGTTTGTAGCGTCGCTTTTCTGGAATAATATGCTTATTTTGTAGTCGGCTTAGATATTAAATGTGGGAAAATAAAGGCTTTGCGTTGGCTAAGTATAGGTCTTCCGTCTTGCGAGTCTCGTAAGACTGTAGAATTATGTCAATTTGATTCTGCGGTGACCAATCGGTTTGTTCAGGGTGGTAGTTAAAATTATTTTGTTGTAGTTTAATATGTTTTGGTTGGATTGTTTCGTCAAGTTCTCTTCAATGCAGTGGTTTTGTTAAATAATGACGTCCTATCAGCAAGTATAATATTCTGCGTTCAGCATTTGGGGAATCGGTCTTCTAGATGTACTCGTAAAGTTATACTAACGGTGCTGTCGATAAAAAAATTAAAAAAAAATGTTTTTTTTTTTGTTAATTTTTTTTGTTTTTTTTTTTTTTTTTTCAAGAGGTTTTGTACCACAGACATCATGTAAAAAGATTTGGAATTATATATTAAAAAATAAGTCCTACCGTCCCTATAATTACTTGGACATAAAATGATCCGAAATCTGAAATCAACAACTCGCATTGAGCAAACGTGGTTCATGCTTATTTTTTACCCGACTGCGCGACGCAAAGGAGGGTGTTTATCAGTCTATGTATGTATGTATGTATGTATGTTTGTTTCTATGTGGCGTTCTAGAGACCAAATGCGTAGGCCGATTTTGATAATTCTTACGTCAATCGATTCGTCTTAACCTTGCGAGTGTCACTAAAGACATAACAGTAATCAAAATTCACCACAGCGACAACCAGACGCCAATTGTCAAAATGAAAAAAAAAAAAAAAGTTGATTAACTATGTCAAGTGGTGTCGTTGAATAGGTATTTTAAAATCATCTTTAGGTTCCTTTTATCATTTTTAATTATAAATAATAGTTTAGGATATATAACGATTTAAACTTGTTTAATAAAGCAATCATTCTCTCTAATTCTTACTTATTGAGTTAAGTTTTTATTTCAAGTATTAACGATATACAAACAAAAAAACAGTGAAAAAGCATGAAAAACAAAAAAGTATAAAATAAAAAATAATAATTTAAAGAAAAACAAAAAACCCATTTAAATTTTACCAATCAAATCTTCCCAAGGGGCCCCGACTGTGAGTCGTTCTGTTCTGCATTAGAATTTATGATTTGTTTTATGTGTGTATCGATTATAAAACTATTTCAATTGTGTAGTTATTTAGTATTACTTAACAGAATTCTAAACTACTGGGCTTGTTATAAGCATAAACAGATGACTGACGAGCAGACAATGACAGTCCCACTGCTGGGTTCAAACAAACCTGTGTTCTTCATAATTATAAACCTGAGAAAAATCAATGCTATGCAATGGACAATTTAAAACTCGCTACAGATAGAACGGAAATTCCTAATACTTAATAGTAAGTTGGCAACAGCATCAAGTTGCACCAGTTTGTGGCCACCATGATAGGTGGTCGTTCTCAAGCATTCCGCGCGTTCAGAATTTATATTTTGTACGTTATTTTGCCTGCTGTGTATCCCTTCAGCATTTAAATTGGTTGCTGTGCTGAGAACAAATTGGTTTAATTCCAGGTTTTAATGGACCGTTATTGTTTTAACTTATGAAGTAACTGAGGTAAGATGTATGCTTATACTTTACAACTTCAGTGCTTTATTTGTTAGGAAACTATGTATATCAAAATATGGTACTGTAAAGACTTGGTATAGGTATGCCTACACCAAGTCTCATTCATTGGTTATGTAAAAAATGTGGGAGGCAAATTCCTCCCATCATGGAAGAGGCTTATGTCCAGCAGTGGACGTTATGGGCTGTTGTTGTTGTTGAATCGAATCTACATACTATCTAGATATCAAACGGTGAAGGAAAACATCGTGAGGAAACCGCATGTCATAGAACCAAAAAATTCGAAGACATGTGACATCTATCAATCCGCACTGGGCCCGCGTGGTGGATTATAGCCCAATCCCTCTCACTGAGAGGAGGCCATGTCCTAGCAGTGGGAACATTATAGGCTGTTGATGATGACGATCACATACTATCTTATGAGTCAATAGAACCTTATGAGTCATCAGGGCCTGATGACTCATAAGTTAGTACTTATGTAGATTCGATTTTAAAGGGCTTCAATATTCGGCAATCCAATACCAAGAACGGCTTCATTTCATATCAAACAATACATACAGTACAAATATAATAAATAACAAAGGGCTCTTAATATCCAATGGAAGTGTCAAATGATAATTATAATTTCCATCACAGACGGCGCTAGTACTTTATGTCGCCGATAGAGGGCGCTTCTGAATACTAAGTAAGCGATAGGATCGGGTGCTAATGCTTTATTGGAATAAGCCATTCAATGGCTTAAAGGAAATAGTTTTGCTAATATGAACAGGTACCGATTTTAAAGTAATTTAAGTACCTATGAATGAGTTTTAGAAACTTGAATTGGACAGTGGATTAGTCTACCTACTCATGTCATGAAGTTAATGAGAAGGTGTGAACTACGGGCTTCTATTCATAATACAGGGTGTAAACAACCTCATCACGAAGCCGTCAACTAAGCATTCTGTACATCAAACTAAGTAACTTTACGCAAAAATTATTGCTGGGAAACGATTTTTTTTTTGGGGTGAAAAATCATGTTTTGTAGTAGAACTCAATGTAACGCACAAAACATTGTGCTGATGGATGGATTAAATATTATGGGGGTCATGGAGGTGTTTAAGGTCCAGGATCTTACATTAAAAACTTGTATTAAAAAGAAAAACTTGTCTAAAAGTTGAAAGTTTGACTCCCCATATCTCGGCTTCGTTAAGAGGTCTTTTACACCCTTTATAGCTTGCTGATACACGGTGTTTCAGAAAGGTTCGTAAGGGTGTAATGAGACCAACATTATAATAGCAAAAAAATAATCGGTTGCCAGCTGACAGCTGATTATTTTCTCGCGATTTTGATATTA
Source organism: Xestia xanthographa (assembly GCA_905147715.2). Lineage (NCBI taxonomy): Eukaryota > Metazoa > Arthropoda > Insecta > Lepidoptera > Noctuidae > Xestia > Xestia xanthographa. The sequence goes on along the minus strand of LR990650.1, from coordinate 16,086,096 downwards.
ATCCTGCGGCACTGATTATCAGTTTCATGGACTGTACCACATCTTTGAATGACTAAACTTTTCTAAAATATCATCATCATCATCATCATTTCAGCCGCAAGACGTCCACAGCTGGACATAGGCCTCCCCCAAGTGTCGCCACATTGACCGGTTCCGTGCGATTCGCATCCAGCAGATTCCCGCAGCCTTCACCAGGTCATCGGTCCACCTAGTGGGAGGCCTTCCAACGCAACATCTCTAAAATATGCTGTAAAGCAAAGTCGCTTTACGCGCTTGTTTTAGTGACCGCTTGGATTTTCTATTGATGTAGTTTTTCAACTTTGGTGCATTATTCTCGAAAAGTATAATTGAAACCTATAATCATCTTACAGGAGGGGGAAGGTTAAAAGAAAATATGTCTATCAAAGAACACGTGCATATTTAAATCGAAAAACCAACCAGATCAGAGCTTCAATATTTCTGAAAATACTCACTTAAACATAAAGCTCCAAGCATTCCTCGGACCATAACTCCAGTATTTGTCTTATTGTATCATTAAATTTGTCCTTATCTGCTCGCATTTGAATATTTGAAACGTCCCACCAACTTCCGCGTAGTTTGTATCTCCTGAGATTCGATACAGATTAGATAGGAACATTTTACCTGCAGTAAAATATACGTAATCCATGCATAAAGGGAGCTGTTGTCTATTAAAATTTATGGAGTTTTCGACTTTACGACTATGAGTTTGCGCGTACATCCGTTCAGCTGTTTTAGATTGGTTTTTAGGTTGATTCTACATTGTAGCATCAGTAGTAGTTGTAAAAGTTTGAGAAATTGCTTGCAGTTGTAATTTTAAGTACCATTATATTACCTGATCACAGTTTCTTAGAGTCTCTAAAAGCAAAAAGCTATGTGTTATACCTATTTGTTTTTCCCTACTATGTATTTATATTAGGGTCAATTTCCTGTCTAACCTATTATTGTTGCATGTCTGTGAAATAAGCTCTCATGCGGTCCATTCCCTATTCCATTAGCTCTTTTAAAGCAACTGACAAATTAAAATGTTTTCTCATGATTTAAACACATCACCAATAATAATAACATAACCTATAGCTTACAAGTTATGTTATTAATATTTTTAGGTGATGTGTTTCACACCCCCATAGGGTTAAGCAGAGGTGTACCTAATAGTACACCCACACTTGTGTAAGTGTGGTGTACTTAATAGGGGGCGAGCCTATTGCCATCAACTGGGCACAAAGACAGACACCGTAGCTGCTACTGGGAAATTCCTGATGGAATCGATCCCAGAACCTGGACTGGCTCAGCACTCGCTATTGTGACCACTAGACTAACGATTCGAGGCAGCCGAGTATAATTGTTATGTCTTCTAATTCAAGACGCCACCGATAAAAGCACCCAAATGCATTAACATGAAATTATAAATCAGTCTAATTTCGCAGTGTACTCTCTTGGAGTAGGAACGAGTGACCCAGCTCAATGCATTCGACTGTCAGAGAGCGCGCGTTTACTTAGGTAATCCATTACTCTGGACGTTTCCCGATCGGCGACGTGACCGGACCATTATCACTCCAATAACAATTTATGGGAAGGAATATTGGCTATTTAATATTACTGCTATAAAGTACACCAACAAGGCAGTCCGTGATCTGCATTTGGGATAAACTCACGCTTTTTGTATCATGGGGATAAGCCAATACTACAGAACGTCTGCTACGATCCTCATACTCATTTTGCTTCGTAGGCGTTCATGCCACAGGTCATACACGCCCATCATCATCTTCCTGTCCCTATCCCATGTTACTCGGTGTCGGTGCAACACGTTTTCTTCTTCCATTCTCCCCTGTCAACCGTCACACAATCATTTACACCTTTTTCCCTCATATCATTACTCACACAATCCATCCATCGTTTCCTTGTTCTTCCTCTCGCTCACCATCCATCCACATTTATATTCATCACTCTTTTAGTCACATGCGATTCTTCCCTCCTCATCACATGCCCATACCAAGACAGTCGATTCCCTTTCAACTTTTCTGTAACTAGCGCAACTTTCAAACTTCCTCTTTCAAACAGATCATACACGCCCGTGTGAGTACTACGAACCTGACGGTTCTGTTGAACATAATTAATAAGGTCAGTGAAACATTGGTATGTTAACACATTTAATTTTGTCTACCCCTGAAGCGCTAAAGCAAATGATGGACAATTTGTCCACGAACAATTTGCCAATGGATGTCAACCAATAGATGAAAAAATAACAACAACTAATGAACAGGAACAGTCATTTCTATCTGACGGACAAAAGTCCCTCGACTGCGAAGGCCCTTAAAAGGGAATACTTACTGCGTCATGATTTTTTTAGTTTTGAAAGAATATCATCCTCATAAATAAAGCTCAGTAAATCCTTGGACCAGCACAGACAGCAATCACCAATGTCAATAACGGCGCTTCTTGACAGAATAATGTTTACAGATCTTAAGTAAACACTCGTATGGCGTCATTCAATGGCATTTTTCAGTTCACATTGCCATATGTAAAAATAGGACACATTAGGTACAAGAGTACCAGTCATCGAGGAGTGTTCGATGGTCATGGATGGGTGGCCGGTTGCGTCAGCGCTTCGACACGGCCTAATCTGACGATAAATCACTCGGTTTCTGGATCGGAATGAGATCACGGGTCGAATCGATACTAAATGAGAGACGAGCTTAATTGGAGTAAACCATTCGTTCGTGCACGATTTATTTTGTTAGTTCTTTTGTTGTTTCAAATCAGTATTGTTGTCTAGTGTCGTTCCCATTGTCTGCATTGTGTTGCTGCAAGTGGTTAATTGGTTGTGCAATTTGCGCAAATAATGATGAATGGGATTTAGTTCTTTTGTTGCTTTCTCTGACCATTTATCGTGAAAGGTTTAATGGTTGGTTTGTTTTAATTAGATTTGTACTGTTCATTTGAAAAGATTTCCTGTAAAGAGCACTGTGATATACTAATAAACGTAGCGTGAGCTATAAGGATCCGTGGATGGAGTAGTCCACACTTATCCCGGGCAGCGAGCACACGTACCCTTAGAGTTCATCTACTTACTGATAATTTGGTGGTTTTATTCGAAAGCCTAATTATAGTGTTTCAAGTGAACACCACAAGCACTGTGCCTCAATAAATAAAATACCATCTTCGAATTCATAAACACCATGGCTCCGTGACTGGTTTGGTGGTCGTAAGCGAGACTACTGAGCATGAGGTCCTGGGTTCAATTCCCTGGTCGGGCAAAGTGTTTTTGGGTTTTTCCATCAGGAATTTCATAATTAAGTAGCAGCCACGGAGTCTGGATTTGTGCCTGGTTGATGGCAATAGGGTCGCCCCCTATTACATTGGACTTAAACATAACTGGCGAAATGTGGGTGTACTTGTTAATGTCACCTCTGCCTAAACCTTTCAGGGAATACAAGGCGTGATATTATGATGATGAATCCAAAAAGCTATTCCTGTTTTCAATGCCTTTATTCAATCGCATAACGTTGCTTCAATTCATAGGTCATGTTACGAATTAGGTTAGGGTAATTAATTAGTTTTAAGTGTTGTTTACTTTACCTACATCGTTCTTCCTTTCCAACCACGGTTGTTTCAGTTACCCAATGGTTTTTGTAACTATATTAGGACTGGTTCAAGTTCAGCTCATCTGGTTCAAAGGTAAATGCTCGGATTTAACTACCGATAAATACCTACCTACAATCTGTACCACACACGATATATGTGAGGGCTACCACTCTATGTATTTGAGAACTGCACTAACTTATTAGTTATGCTCTAATTCATCATCATCATCATTTCAGCCGAAAGACGTCCACTGCTGGACATAGGCCTCCCCCATGGGGGGGTTTTGCCATAATCGCCACGCTTGGCAGGCGGATTGGCGATCGCAGTGAGTGCGGTTCTTACATAAGACACAGAGAGCGCTACTGCCCATTCTCTGGTAAGTCCCTTAGTCGCCTCTTACGACACCCACGGGAAGATATGGGATGGTGCTATTCTTTACGTTCGACACCGTACAGACATTACGTCCGACACCATACAGACAAAATCATGTAAATGTATTGTTAAATAAACATAAAACGTTTATGCCATCACTAAAAGCTACCGCACCGTAGGTGAAAAGGGAATAAAGTTTTTTTTTTGTTCTCCATTGAGCACCAAGCTATTAAAACGGTTGGTGCTCAAATGGGAATACATCGCATTATTATATAACACTTTTTTATGAACGAATCCATGATACAATGGCGGTTTTTATGACTAATACCGATATCTACCAGAAAAGCTTTGGTTCTTTAAAAAAAATATATATATTTTTTAAAGGAACTGAAGTGTGTTGTCCTGAAATATTTAAGGATAGACTTTCCTGCATGTACTACACATGGAAGGGCAGTGCTACATCCTGCATCTAGGCCTAGATCATTTTTTCGCGTAAAAATAAATATTTTTGTAAAACATTTCATGTCATTAACTTCCGAGTGACACCTGATTCTATAGCTTGTCTAAGGATAGTGTTTCATTAAAACTGTACCCGTTATAAAAGTTGACACAGAATGCGCAATTTTGCACCTTATTTGGCTGAAAATTATGGAAAGTTTCGTATCGTGTCAATGATGATATTCTGATGCAGATTTCGCATAGATCGCTGAGGTCAAACGGTTGAATTAAATCAGCTCGTGAAAGTCTTGGAGTTGTGTAAAATAAGCTGGGACCTATTCGAGCACGCTTTTCTATAATCATTTTAAAGAACAATCTGAATTGAAAGCTTCCATGACAGGCTGCGAATTGTACCACAAATATAACGTAAATATTTGCAGGGTTGTATAAATTATTTTGGCACTTGAAGACTTGATATTGTCAAGAGGGCGGTATGAGCAGTATTAGTAAGGGCGCATTATTTTGTGAAATTGCCCGCGTGGAATTAATATTAAAAACATTAAATAAATGGTTGGAATAGAACTTTAAAAACAAACTGTCATGAGTCAAAAAATAACAACTTTAATTGATTCCCACCTGGCACTAGAAGCAACCCTAAAATGCCGCCCGTATTTATTTATATGAAGTGTGTTACCGGGCGATAGATGCAGTGGCATTAGTTAGTGCGGTGATAAAATCTTTTCCGGCGCCCGCGCCCTGATACGTTTTCGTTCCGGGTTATATTGATGTAGCTACTGCTCTTGAGGTTAGGGTTAGGTACCTACCTGTTGCGTGTGTTAATGTGTTTGTGTGGTTTATAGTCTCAATTATCAATGTGACTAGAATATGAAGAGTTAGATTGTGTATTCAGTTCGAGCAATTGACTAGGGCAGTAAAGCAGTTGAAATTAAAATTAATATTTAAGGTGAGTGTGATTAAAAGAACATAAACTTCTTTGATTACTCAATTAAAGTCCTAAATTGTAAAAAAGTGACATTTAACGAAACAAACAGTCCCATTCATTCACACCGCAACACATTCTCACCAAATTAAAATTATAATTTACACAAAAACATTAATTAGATTAACTTATCAACATTAAACGTGACTCTAATTTACGAGTGTTATATGCAAATGTGTCGGCCATTGAAGCCCGCACGGTAGCACTGGCTCAGAATTATTAATATGTTTACAATTCAGATAACAGAGGCCCTTTGTGTAAACGACCATAAAAGTAATTGGTGTAATTCATCTCAATAGCTTATGTTGTAAAATTGGGGCTATAACGTCGGCCCCGAGTACCCAACACGTGACCATTACACGGTTAAGTCGCGGGGTGCAACCGCACCTGGATTTCTTCGTAATTTTTATGGGCATGATTGATGGGTTGATTGGTTGAGAATTCATAATTTGGTTAATAACTGTGTTTTTGGTTTTAATTGGCATGTTCTTTGGTTTCTGTTATGTCAGTGTCCATGAAGTGTTGACCACCCAAGAATAGGGAACATGCATAATTTTTTTTTTTTTTTAATTTTGATACGGAATGTTAAAGTACTATAAAAATAAAGACAAAAAGCGAAAACAATACATAAATCGGCCAAACAACACAAAAGTTATAACCATTTAAAATTTTGTTTCTATCTCTTTCTGGATAAACGGAATTTAGCATGGATATTGTACGTCGATGCAGCGAATGACGTCATTCGTTGTATCGGATCTCTGTGTCTAATCAGTTTCAAATGCTTATAACTTAGTATTTTTTATCGATATTAAAAAAATAATTTCACTTTGCTATTTCTGATGTTAATACGCTTTGTTTAGAGTGATAAAAAAAATCATGCATATACTGCGGATAAATCTTGTAGTTTTACACAAAAGGAAGCCTATTTCCATCCATTCAAAGCCTACTACAAATCAGAACAACAATAATTTATTAAACTTTCTTAATAGAAATACGATATTTTATCCAATCCGACATTGATGGGAAATAGTCCATAAATGTTGTGTTAAGATAATATAGACAGCGTAGAATTTATCCCATCCGTTTCCCATCTAAATCAATGATAAGTTATCAGGGATTAGGAATATCATAGACACGATTACGATAGCCGAGAAGATCTATGATACCTTTGATAATATCGGTACAGTCTGTATCATTGAGTTGTTACGATATAAGATTAACTAAACAGAAAGTAAAACTATTCCTTAAGATTAATGTTGAAGGTAATAATTTATTTCCGATGTGTTTTATCACATGAATGGTTTGTCACAATAACTAAATAGTTTATATTGTGAGCTTCTACAACAAGAATTTGTATGGTATACTACAACTAAAATACCCGACTAGCTACTGAAAAATAAGGCTCTAATGGGGGCTATCGCGTGTGAATTTGCCACTAGAGGCGCTTGTGTAGACTGAGGTCCTCCAAAATGTCAGATGTCATAGAGTGTTCGCGCGTTGCGTGCTTTTTATCACGTATTTATACTAATACTCACGATTGTGTTCTAGATTGAGCCCATTCCTGATTAATTATGACTTGAAGATTTTAAGTCAACATAAGATAATAATATTGTTAGTACTTGGAGGTAGAATGATTTTTAAATGTTTCATGCTTGCTAATTTTAGGAAGAATATTGTAAATATATATCTAAAGCTTACACTGTGTTGTTATACGTAATAAAATAAACTTTTTTACGAAGTTATTGGTGTTTAAAGTATTAAACAGTATTACTGACAGGACCTTACTCGACAGTGCGCCATCTGGTGAGCTCCAAAACGATACCCCCCATTAAATTCGGGGTTTACAAGGTAAAATTACAGACTCCTCCTATTGTTGAAGTCGGTTAAAATGTAGCTATGTTACTCGGGTCATAATAACAAATCGATTGACACCTTATTCATCAAAATCGAATGAACAGTTTAGGCGCTACGGAGGAACATACGCACATAGACGGCTAAATCATAACCCTTCCTTTTGACTTAGCCGTAGTCGGGTAAAAGTTCCCTGTTTGTAAAAGCTTACAATCTGAAAACAATTCAACTTGCTTATTGAGTTATCGCATTGTTGTCATAATATTTTATGTATGATGAGCTTGGTAAATTTTCCCAACAGTATAAGAAAGATAAAAATAAAAGAAAAAGAAAAGAAAGAAAAAAAAGAAAAAGAAAACGAAAAAGAAAAAGAAAGAGAAAAAGAAAAATAATTGGTCAAGCTCATTTTTCCAAAAATTAGTGAGCAGCATTTGATTTTTAAAACAAGATGAACTTACACATACAATATTTTCAAGGAAAGTCATTTCATAACCTTTAAAGATAACTTGTGTTATACCCGAAAGGTAGGCAGAGGCGTACGCTATGGTACACGCATAATATTTACTCATACTGTCAAAGTCAAACTTTTATAAACTGTAGCCCTCTTGAAAAATCTCCCATACCGTGGGCGCGTTTGCACACAAATCTCACGCAACACAACACAAACACTAAAACCCTTAAATTAACATTTAACATTCATCAGTCGGAATGTTTTCTTTCCATTATGACATGTGTGACACAACCTTACGTGACAACATGACATCATTTTGACACCATGTCACCAAACTACCCAGGTAAGTACCAAAGTACTGGCGAATCTATAGACCACTCCTATGGAATAATAACAGACTGGAAGTCGGTCAAACGACAATGACAGCCATTGTTTTCGTGCTGACTAATTACTGTAATTGTTATACAATTACTATTAAATTGTTTGCATATTGTAATGTCGGTAGCAGTTATCGTTAAAAGCTTGCTGAAAGTTGACAGTTCTTTTGAAACAGAAGAAAAACAAAACACGCTCATTGTCTTTTCAAGCTTCGCTCCGCTTCGCTTCGCTTTCGTTTACTTACTTCGATACGTCTTACCACATTGGTCCTATTATAGATCTTTTATCTACCGTATCGAGAAATTAACGATTTATTTGACAAGATGTGAATAAGACACAAATGTTTCATCAACATCTTTTCAAAAAATTCGAAGATATTCAAATTTTCAACCCTCGATAATTTTCTGTTGTTTTCGTCTTTTTTACGACTTTTCAAAAGATCTGTGCTCGCTCTGCTAATGTCAGTGTCAGATTATATTTTACCACAATTTACAATGAACTTAAACCTTGAGCTTTTCTTATCTCGTACATAGCTTTTACAAAATGTTCACTAATACCAATTTAGTTTTGGTCGGCGCAGCATGTCTTCTTATTACAATACTCTTCTTGAATCGTCATCTCAGTAATATAATTAAGTTACACATGTAAACGGGTGTTTTCCCGAATTTTTGCCTTTAATATAAGCCCGACGTTTCGACCGATATAATTATGTATTGGCCATAACAGTTGTCCTAGAGCCAAAAAATATGGGTTATTCCCAAAGTACTCCATTTCCTTTGAACTACAAATATAAGAATCTCATACATTCATTCCCAAGTTACTCCAAGGAATTATTATTATTTAAAAATACTTGTCAATTTGTTCCCATTCTGCCCCATAGGTATCTGACATTATTCTCAGAGTAGGTACTCCACCGATTCAATTCTCATTTGTTTTTGTACAGTCAGCCCCAAAAGTCACAAGGTATCCTCTTATGGGTATTTATGACTGTCGTGAGGTAAATGTTTGAAAGAAGAAGAACCAACTTTCAATTTCCCGCTAATATGTCGTATCGCAATACGCATACGACAACGTTAATTCCCCGATCTATTCCAATCTCTGTGGACACATGCTTTGCGTCAAAATAACTTCCTATAATCTGGCTGGCGAATACCGTTCATAGGATAAATATGGCCCAACCCGGATATATTGACGTCCGCCGATGTCTATACTTACATATAGAGATGTACGGACATAATACTGGTATACATTGACATGTACTTGCAAGCAGCAAGCTTATGTCCGCGGCTTCAGTCGCGTGGAGTTCGGTAATAGGGAATATGCATGAAATACAAAACTCTTTATATTCATTAAAAATGCCTTGTATTGGCCCATAAAAACATTGTGGCACATTTTTTTAAGTTGTTAATACATCACTTATATTATAATTTGCTGTTATAAGTAGCATGTTTTTGGTGAAACGGAACGCACTCTCAAAACGCGTCGTCCTCGATAACGTCGGTAGTGACGTCAAAGTCTATGTTTCAAAAACACTTTTATTTGAGTGCTTAAAGTTTCACTAAGATTGTATTATAATATTGTTGTTATTGCAATTTTTACTTGACTAGAGCACATACAATTAGTTAAATTATTCTATTATGGGCAAAAAAATTATTTAAACAAGGCAGATTGTGGTAAATGACGTCACATCATGCTTGCGACAGCTACGGATGTTTCAACTGTCATAGAAAAACCTAACTTTTAATACTTTTCGTGGGTTGATAGTAGGTACTGTATTTTATTGATTTAAGTGAAAAAAAATTACGTGCATTTCCCTATTGTCCCACAGGATCGACCTACCGGAATAAAAGGTGTCCTAAACATTAATCTAGGTTATAAACTATCTATCTGCCACATCCAAATCCTTTCAGTACTTTTTGCCTGAAAGAAAATAACAAACATCCATCCATCTTTACAAACTTTCGCATTTAATTTATAATAGACCTGGTAAGATTACTGGTATACATATCGATGTATGTATATTGTATGTATACCAGTAAATATACACATAGTATCATGCTCCCGAATGAGACATTGTGCGAATGGGGCTTTTTGCGAATGAGACATTGTGCGAATGAGACATTGTGCGAATGGGACTTTGTGCGAATGGGACATTTTGCGTCCGATTCATAATGTGATGTCTGCTTGTTTGTTCCTATTGCGAACCTATTTCGATTCGGTTTCTACATTGATTTATGAAGACTTTAAGCTTAAGATTTGATTTGATTGCTTTGTTCGACCTGTCTTTGATAGATCATGGTTTTGGAATATTTAAATAAGGATACAGATATCAGTTATTTTTCCTAAATTTGCAGTGTGAAAAACCCATCACAAAGCTGTTACGCAACTCTGTAAACGAAGTTGTAAAAGAAGGGTCTTCTCAAGTTGTAGTCGTTTTCCAGCAATAGCGTTTGCTCAATGTTTCTGAGGAAACAATATTGTTGGAAGACGACTTTTATTTTCTAAACGCAAAATTTGGGGCCAGTGATGGAAACGAACAAAAAATATAATAGTTTTGGTATAGTAGGTACCTACACCATAATTTTGCCAGTTATGTTTAAGTCTCACGTAAACGAGGAAAAACATATTGCCAAAATTCAATTGCACTGCCTGCCCGCCCTGGTAATCGAACCAAGGACCTCAAGCTAAGCAATATCGCTTATAACCACAAGACCGAGCGGTAGTCAATTAATAATACAGTTGCATTAAATGAAGTGATCCCGATAGTAAAACAGCAATTACATTTATCTAAATTACTTGGCGGAAGTATTAAGACTCCATTTTACTTGGAGAGTAGTTAAATAATTTGACCCAGTAAGTCAAGCAACTAATTTCTGAGCAATAATAAGAGATAGTGCAGTATTACCGATTCCTAGACCATGAGAGGTATAAACGCACTGTGTGAAGTAAACGCGGCGTTTTTGAGGAGACTTGGGTCATCATAACCATTGGTAGCTTTGTTCCACACACTACTGCCCGTCGTGTACAACTAATTGCACCCACCAGGACTTGAATGAAGCAAACGACAGAGCTGTCCAGGTTGCTACATACTGTTCGGAAAAAGTCTGAGTCATTGACTTGCAAATAAGAGGAAAACGTACTACTGTAGCGTTGTTCCTTTGCACCATGCTTCCCTGGTCCGTGCGAGTTCATCGAGTTTTTGTTACTTTGTAGGTTACCCAGACAGTTAGTTATGATGGTGTATTAAACACGTCCCACAGATTTACAGCAAGCATTCTGTTTCTCCCCCTACTACCGTCAAACCAAGATTTCTGTTCTACTCTATTTCAGTTTTTTATTTTTATTTATATATATTTATTTTTTATATTTTGATATTAAACTCTTGACTTCAATCTAGTCCTGAGGTCGACGATGGAACGAGCTAACCCAAAAGAAGCCTATTAACTCGCGACTTAAATAGATTGGGAGTCATATGAAGTTTGGGAACACCGATGCAGTTAGGGAATTCCACCATATCTTGACACTTTTACCATGTAATGGAGTTGGCAACTGTAAAACTAATGGTGCTTGAACAACTGCCCGCTTAGCATGAACGAACGTAGACACGAAAGAGAATCGACAAATCTTTTATTCATCTGCAGTCATTGAATCGACAAAATGACAGATGAACAAAAGATTTGTCGATTCTCTTTCGTTTCTACGACGTTCATGCTAAGCGGGCTGGTTCCAAGCATCGCCATTGTTTGAAAATCTGGTAATGTCATTTTTCATTTCAAAATGGCTTGACCTTATTGATCAGATTGAGACCTAGCTATGGTCACGCCATCTACAATTAGCTTTCCCATTGAATACGCTTAAGTCATATTTTTTGTCTTTCTTTGTTTTCTCTCTCATTCACGCACATAAATGTTGTACAATTTTAGGGCATAATAAAGTATATTCCATTTATCTATATAGTTAATTTGGTGGTATCTGTATTCAAGTGTTAGCTCCTGTTCTTTCTCGGAAGGGATTATGTGAGATAATCCCTTCCTCTTATAAAAGGCGATACGAGAACAGCCCACGCAGTTATTATTTTAGCGGTGTAATTATTACGGACTAATTACTGTACATTTTGTACGCATATTACCTACATACATACGCAGGTTTCTGTTTAATCCTTTGAAATTAGACATGGTAATAATTACACGTGCTTTTATGTTACTAATTGTTGGAGGCTCATAATTTTAAATTGCTCTCATTTTAGAACCTCTTATTAGCCTTTTTGTTTTGTCTATACATTTAAATATTATGTTGAACGACAACAATTTAATTTTGCTTTATTTTGTCAACATCCATTACGAAGTTTTTGTTCTCGCTGAATGGGAAAGCCGTAGGTAGTGTATATAACATATTTTTTATTCTTTTTGCAAACATAGTTGGCCGTGTGGTATCCGGCAGAGTAGAATAGAACCAACCCATTACACTCACGGGTGTCGTTTAAGGCGACTAATGTCTGAGGCAGAACACCTTGTGCCTCCGTAGACCAGAGAATGGGCAGCAGCGTTTTCTGTTAGTCTTTCATCACTGCGATCTCCAATCCGCCTGCCAAGCGTGGAGATTACGGCAAATTCCTCCCATCATGGGAGAGGCTTATGTCCAGTGGTGGACGTTATAGGCTGTTATAGTAGTAGTAGTATAGTAAACATAGTTCACACAATAAAAACACCAGTATTAAAATATGCAGAACAGTCAGAACAAAAGTTGAGTAAGAATCATCATTTTCTTGTCCTTAACCCAATTTATTTGGGGCCGGTGCAGCATATCTTCATCTTCCATTATCTATTATTCGTCATCACAGCAGTCACCACCTTTGTAACCATATAATCGTTCACACAGTCCAGCCATGGTTTCTCAAAAAGCTGAATAAGAATTTTATAAGCAATTTGGACTATTAGAGCGCTAATGTTCTGCTTTTAGACATCATGTTGAGTATAGTTTATTAATAAGAGCCATCTACTAATATTATAAATGCGAAAGTTTGTGAGAAAAACTACTGAATGGATTTTGATTATTACTATAAGTTACACCTCCACGACCCCCGTACTGTTCAATCCATCCATCAGCACAACGTTTTGAGTCCGTTACATTGAGTTATACCACAAAACATGATTTTACACCCCAAAAAAAAGTCGTTTCCCAGCAATAATTTTTGCGTAAAGTTACTTAGTTTGATGTACAGAATGCTTAGTTGACGGCTTCGTGATGAGTTTGTTTACACCCGGTATAGCATATAGATAAAGTGGTAACCTGTGTTGATCCAGGTTATAAGCACCTGGATCAATACAAGTTACTGTATATCCCGGTAGTCTGATCCCGTATGACAGTTACCGAATATCACATGGGCGAAGCCGCAGGCATAAGCTAGAATTACATAAAACCTGCGACGGTTTTCAATCACAGTGCGTATACGCAAACTAAATAACGGTGTGTTACGGAGTGGGCCCGCAATTAACAAGGTCTGGTTCAGAATAGGACGAGATGTGGTACATAAGCACATGTTCTAGCTTATAAGCGAATACTTTATAATGGACTTATGTACGAACATAATGTTCGCTTGCACGCTCACAAGATTCCACAAACTCGCCTGTTACTGCAGGTTTATAACTATATAGTTCGTGTATTAACCCACGTATTAGCTCCATATAGTGATTAAATTTACATAAATACAGTATATAGATTAATAGTATTATATAAATAGGGGTTGTATAATTCTAAAGCAATACATGGTATTTAGTCTCGTCCGAAGCAGAACTTGGTACAATTTTATTGCGGTTGATTACGACAAGGCTGCTTCATATTCAATTTTAAATAATTAAAATATCTACTCGGTAATAAACTGGTCAAGTGCGAATATGTAGATTAAGGTTTTATATTTTATTAATTGCTGATATCTTTTTATGACGATGTCATTAATTTAATGTAGTCTAGGAAATGGTATACTCGTTTTTAATTTATATCAAAGTCGAGAGATATTATGTTCTTTATTAACTACAAGATGAAGAATAGACATGATAAGAACACGAAAATCTTAAACCCAATTTTCACCTTACTAGCGGAACTCAAAATAGTAAGGGAAACGATAAATTGATAGCCTTCACAGAACAACACGAGTATAATAAGTTCGCAATACCTTAGTTAGTTTATCATAACACCATAGGAGGTGCAGAGCCGTCGGACTATGCAAAACAGGTTGAGGCGAATGCAATTATTGCAGTCATAGATAGATGCATAGAATTTTAATCATAAATCAATGGGTTTAAGCGGCTTTGGGCATTCACGGCGTGTTTTGTCTATGGCGCCAGTGTGCAGTGCCTGTAGGAGCGAACGGTTAGGTTTATGTCATAGTTGCATGCTGTCATCGGCATATTCTTGCGTTTGTTACACGTTATATTGCTCCCACGTGTTGCGAATTGCATGCCGACCGTTTGACCCAGTAATGCTAACCTGTGGACTGTGGTACCTACATTTCGTGAATAGAAGTCTGTCTGATTAAAACGAGCCTCTATATTGTACTTGCGAACTGTACTGTAATCTAATCGTACAATCGAATAAATCTGATTGCCGCTGTATATCGTATCATAAAAGTTTATTAGGATTGATATGTTTGTATGGTCGAGTGAAATCGGGTCATAGGCTAGTTCTCGGTTAATTAAATCGTGTTTACCTTCATGTTAGTTTCACTTAAAGCGATTTGGTATGGTTGTTTGTTTTGCGGAGGTACTTTTTATTTAAATCTTGCGCTTCACCGCCGAGTTGAATTTTATGACGATCAGCTTTAGTAGATTGCCTAAGAGCTTTTTGTTTGGTAGGTCACTTTAAATCTTTCTTTACTTGCGACAGTTGACAGCTATAAAATTTTCCTTCTACGGAAAATACTTAACATTAATTAAAACAAAAATGTTTTATTCTAACAATTTGTCATCACGACATTTTATAGTCTTGAATTCTTGTCGTTTTAAACAAGATTTATTGCCTTTGAAATACTTTATTGAGTACATTCATCATTATTTTGCAAGTAAATAAAAAAGGCATTTACCGTACATGGAATAAAAATGTTACCACTTAACTTTGTCAGTAAATATTGAATCAATAAATCCATAAATTCGCTATGTTCAATAAAGTTTATAGTTCTCTAGAAAGCTTTAGTTTATTGCGACTATTTCTAAGCTTGTATTACAAATTGTGATCATACATTAGGACGGTTGTTGCCGCAAATATTTTGACGTTATATATGTAAATAACCTCGGTTTTGAAGTGATTTTCCTAGGCGTTACAATCAAGCTAGAGCGTCACCTATCAAATTTGAATAGTTAAATGAAATATGAGGCCACGTAATTGTTTTACAACGAGTCTAGCTTGAGGCGGCCATCGGCGCCGACCAAGGAGACGAAAAAGTGATTTGGCAAAATTAATGACTAGCTTCCATTTAGTTAGGAATCTGATACACACAGAGCAACGAAACAGACAGAGCTTATTCGCACACTTGTTGCCAAAAAAACCATAAGTGTTTAGGTTATTTTTAGGCTCATTTAACCTAGGTGAACTCGTGATAGACCCAAAATTAATAGATTACGGTCAGCGACACTGACATCATCTTCAATATCTGATAATACTCGAATTCATTAAGTTGTTATGTTTGTCTACATCAGAGCGTCATAAAGTAAACATGAGACAGTTATTAGGTCAATGTGCGAGTAGGTACGCGTCTTGTGAAGTTCCGTTTACTAACAGAAATTGGACAGTCTTATTGATGATGATAATGATATTTTTATGAGCTTGCATTTTATTGCCGCGGCATATCTATACAAATATGGAGTTCTTTGCATGACTAAAGAGAACATTTAGGCATTAAATGGCTAAAGACCAAAAAAAAATGGAGATTTATCTTAGTCAGCAGTGTAAAAACACCACAAGCGTTATTCAGAAGCTGGTTATCATAATATAAAAGTTATATTAAGAGAAATATAACTGTCAATTTCATTAGAGTCGAGTTGGGAAAATGTTATAAAGTAAGGAACATAACGTGTCTATTATTTAATAATAAAATAAGTAGTAGTAGTATCTTAGGGGTGTAAATATACGCTAAACCAAGCCGAAAGGCACCTGTCTCTCGCGTTCGGCCCTGGTGCGAGCCATGGTCTGGAGCGAAACGGAATGGGACGCCGTCACCTCCTTCTGCGTAGCAGTAATGCTAGAGAAGGAGGTGGCAGAACGGGAGAGGGAGAGAACCGACGTGTCGACGGCGCGTTCGTGTTCCACGCGCGCCTCAAAGAGAGTCAGCAATATGAAGGTATCCAAGGGCCGATGCCTGCCGGGGTTGCGGGACTATTCGAAAGAGATACCGTGGCCCCGGAACACAAAGGGCGATGAAGGAACATGGATGGATTTTAGTCAGTAAAAAAAAGGCACCTGTCTCCGTCATCATCATTGCGATTATTTTTTGTTTTGGATCTTTTAGTAACAGAGATATTGGGGGTCAAAGTTCCAACTTTCTCAAAAGCTTTTTTTAAAAACTTCCAAGGTTTATATTATACCTTCACTTTAAATACCTTCATGACCCCCTTACTATTCAATGCATTAATCAGTTTACATTTAGTTACGTTGGCTCTTACCGAAAACGTGATTTTTCACCCCAAAAATAAAGTCTTTTCCTAGCAATATTTTTTGCGTAGAGATATTGAGTTTGAATGATTGGTTGTCGGCTTTATGATGGTTAACGTATTACACCTTGTATGTTCGAGAGACAAGCAGTAAAATAAGTTATTTTACTCTTAGGACTTGGCACACCTAATAAGCTGGAAATTTATATTAGAACTAGCGGACTTCCCGCGGTTTCACCCGCGTAGTTCCCGTTCCCGTAGGAGTATGGGAATAAAATATAGCCTATGTTACTCGTGGATAATGTAGCTTTCGAATGGTGAAAGAATTTTTTAAATCGGTCCAGTAGTTTTTGAGCCTATTCATTACAAACAAACAAACAAACAAAGTTTTCCTCTTTATAATATTAGTAGATATAGATGAAATATCCGACAGCTAAAAAGCCCGAAAAAATATCATAATCACAATTACGTTTTCATTCTCAGTTACAAAAGTGGACTTGTTGTACCCAAAAATGTAAATGTTGCCCAATTCAAAAGACGGTGACACCGTAAACAGGGCGAGTGTTAAGAAACTAAGACAGCCAGATACGGGAGATAAACTAGCTGATAACAACAAAACAAAAGCTGATACAGTTAGGACTGTTATCAAGATTTTTACTAGGATTTCTTATTGTTACAATTTTTGGAGCGTTTAGTCTAATTCTGGAGGTCAGATAGGCAGTCGCTCCATAAAAAATACTAGTATTCATCAGCTACATCTGGTCAGACTGGAAACCGACTCCAACATAGTTGGGAAAAGGTTAGGCAGATGATGATTGGTCTAATTCTTGAATCTCTTGTTGTGCTTACTAAGTTATTTTTTTTCTCTCACATTGAAAGTTTCTCTCGTTTCTTTTATAGGTATCATCAGCTTAGACTTTTTATTTTTTTGCATCATCATTTTCATTGACAGCATTGTTCTACCTACTGCTGAGTGTAGGATTCCTCCCTTTTCCATTCATCCCTAGTCTGCGGGAGTCTTAACCAGGTCTTACCATCGATCTTCTGAATGCCACCTATCTGGCTGATGTCTCCCTACACTTCTTCTAGCGTGTCTCGTATCGTCGTCGTATTTCTGCATATCTCCAATCAATTTGCAATTTTTTCAGTGCGGCTTCTAAACTTTCTAAGTTCTACATTTCAATATGAAAACACACGAGGCTGGCAACATTGTATAATTGAGATGTGTCTCGTTACGGCCACTTTGTAATTGTTTGCACAGTTATTAAGATCAAATGGCCAGCTCACGCAGCATATGACAAACATTGGCCCAAATGTTTACGTTATCCAAGATATAAAATATTCGTTACAGGAAGAGATAAATCGTGATCGGCTTTAACTGAGTTTAGTTCACTTCCTTATATGTGTATGGAAATGGTGGAATGTTAAATTTATGGAAGGAATTATTGTTTGTTGTTCCACGATTATTGTAATAGTACGAATTAATTATTTGGATCGTGTGGTGAAAGCAGTGTTCACGCTTATGTTAGATTAGATTGTTTTACCTGTATCTGTGGCAATAGATTTATCTTACCCAAGACGTGAGAGAAGGTGTACCTAAGTATGGTATAGAATTGTGAAGTTTCAGAATAGTGTCCCCTTTCTATATCCTTTTGCTATGTTTACCTGGTTCTATCCCGGGGCTACCTTCCATTATCATTTGCCAAAATACTTAGAATTGGTAAGCGACCAATTACTTTGTAATGGGCTGATTCAATAATCAAAATTCTGTAATCTTTGCACCTAAGTACCGAATGGCCCGACCCAAATTGTACTTAAGGTCGCAGTTTGTGATAATACTAATCAGCGATGTTTTCCTAATTCAATCTGCATCTATCGTATTCGTACGTTAAATATTTGATCTTCTTTTTCAAGGTTGGTCTATAACCCCAAATAACTTAATAACTGTAATGGGCTTTCCCAGTATGTAGCTGGAAGTAGCTCAACTCAATAGAGCCTTAGATCAGGAATTCTGGGTCGATACGTTCCCATTGTGCCAGCATGAAATGAACCCTGTGTCTATACCCTCGGAGACTGTGATCAGGCGATCCTATGGTTTGTACTAAATTCTGCAACACCGCGCGACTACATTAACAAAAGGCTAAGTAGATGATATTTCGTAGCAGGTAAACTAAAAAAACCGGCCAAGTGCGAGTCGAACTCGCGCACGAAGGGTTCCGTACCAATTATTATTAAAAAAATGTTTGTTGAAAAAACGTTTGTTGTATGGGAGCCCCCCTTAAATATTAATTTTATTATGTTTTTAGTATTTGTTGTTATAGCGGCAACAGAAATACATCATCTGTGAAAATTTCAACTGTCTAGCTGTCACGGTTCATGAGATACAGCCTGGTGACAGACAGACGGACAGACGGACAGACGGACAGACGGACCGACGGACAGACGGACAGACAGCGAAGTCTTAGTAATAGGGTTCCGTTTTTACCCTTTGGGTACGGAACCCTAAAAAATGAAACAGTAACATCAACCTCAGACCTGGTTTTGTTCGGAAGGAACATCCTAACAACCTAGAAAAGCTCCAAATCTTCTCAAATTATTCATAAAACTGTACCAAATACGTCAAACGTTAAACGTAGCCCGATTTTCTCACTTAGAATCGGTGAGAACAGACTCGGAACATTTCCGACAAGGCCGACGCCGTGTCAAAACACTGTAAACACAGGCCAAGCATGTAGTTTGCATTAGCGCGACCAAGAGCTGTTTGCTGAGAAAACTATTACAAAGGTTCGAGCTGTGTGGCTATGGTGTTTTTGTTCATGGAGTTCTAAGGTGTTGGGAATTAGACAATCACTGATGAATGATGGTTTTGGCGTCTAAGTAAGTAAGAGTAATTTCTCTACTGTGAATTTTGCACATCGCTTACAAAAAAATGTGATTTGCCCTTTTAGTGTTGAGGTTCTTACCTCTTGCCGTGTTCATACACCGCTGCTTTGTAATATTACACCTTTTTAAGAATCTTTGAAGAATCTTCTTCTAAAGAGGAGAGAATAGATTGATTATGATTTTCTTTGGCGTAGTTTTTTGACGTGTTTTCTTCATCGTCTTTTTTCGTACGGATTTCTTATTGAATTATTTCTGCCCTGTAAGAGTACACACAGTATTTGTTCACGACAAGTTGACCTAATAACCTAACTTAAACAGGTAGTCTAAACAACATTCAAATTGTTATCCTCAAATCAGGAGACGTTTAAGAAAGGATCACGTCTTTTGGCACGTGTCGTTTTCGCAAAACAAATTGGCATTCAGCTTGTCGAGATTGCGTGCCAAAGCAAACCAACGCTGTTTTCCTTTAGACTTACACGACTAGCTAAAAACATGTACAACGAATTAATCAATGTATTACACCAGTTTAAGCTGTAGTACAAGGTGGCCCATCAATTCTCTGACGTATTTGCGTCAACACTGACCGCGGAGCAATCAGACGTATCTAACTGGTTTAAAGATTAGCAACCGTTGAAATATTACAATTTCTAAGCTCCGCAAAAACTTGTTGCAAACAAGTAGCCAAAGTGCTACTAAGTTTAGTGCGGGATAAGAATGATTAATTTCCGGGCTTTTAATTTTAGAAAGTTACTGTCTCTAAACAAGAAACTTGTTGTTAAATAATAACTGCCGATGCCGCTCGGGTTGATCTTTAGGTTAAGCCGCGCTTGCCTAGGTTAGTCCGTGGATGGGTTACCACCCATTATATACCGAATTTTCTAAGAACCTCGGAAAGCACGTTAAGCCATTGGTCTAAATTCAAAATTGGAATACATGTGTGTACCAGTCCGCGTGGTGGATTAGGGCAATTCCTCTCACAGACAGTTCTGGGTCCCAGCAATGGGAATACATATTATAGGCTAAATCTATCTCTTCCAAAATGTAAATAATGTTTCAATTGCTAATAGGAGTAGGTGTAAATCTAATGGAATCGTACCCAAGTGGTCAATTGCTCCCAGACACTGGTTGTTTCATAATTGACTCGCAAAAAGTGTAGCAAATCTGTAGGCATTGTCAATCTATCATTTAACCTTATCATAGTCCGCTATTAGATGTAACGACTGTCTGTTTGACTTTCATCAGAGCTAACAAAGAGAGGGAGAGAGAGACCTAGACAAAGATTCCTATTCTATCTGTCAAAATGATTACGATGATCGAAAAGTAAAAAATGCATTGGTTTTGACATAAGCTAAGTACCGAAAAGTTTATGTCAATCAGTTACAGTGTCGTTACACGAAATGTTTTACCACTCACTTACTTAGGCCCTTTGCATTCTGCATGGCAATCAGTCTGATTTTACCCCTGTCCTAAACAGGGGTTGTTGTGATCTATACAAATATTATTATAACGTGAAGAAAAGACGCCGCGCGCGAGAGCTTCGTTTTTACTGCTTATTCCTGTTTTCTTTGTTTTCCAAGTCCTGTGCTTTTAAATACTGTGTTAGCCATAATTATATATACTTTTTACTAATGAACGTGCGTGAACTCTTTTAACTGCCCAATAACCAAGACCCTTGAGAAAACTCTTCTTGCAGTTTGACTTTTTATGGTTCCGTACCCAAAGGGTAAAAACAGGACCCTATATTACTAAGTCTCCACTGTCCCTCTGTCTGCCCGTCTGTCTGTCACCAGGATGTATCTCATGAACCGTGATAGCTAGACAGTTGAAATTTTCACAGAATGTGTATTTCTGTTGCCCCTCTATCAACAAATAGGTAGGTACTAAAAACAGAATAAAGTTAATATTTAAGGGGGGCTCCCAACCGGGGTTGCGGGACTGTTCGAAAGAGATACCGCGGCCCCGGAACACAAAGGGCGATGAAGGAACATGGATGGGTTTTGGTCAGTAAAAGTGTGACACTCCCTCCTGCTCCGTCCAGAGCGGGAGGAATCATTTGATGATTTCCTATCCGAAAAAAAGGGGGAACTACGAAACAACAAACGTGATTTTTTTTGCGTTTTATCTAATGGTTTATAGATAATGGTACTAAACCCTTCGTGCGCATCCGACTCGTACTTGGCCGGTTTTTTCAAGCTTATTGCGCACACTGAAGAGAGAGATTGGCATATTTAAAATTCATACGGAGAGGAGGCCACCACTGGACGACCACTTATTTGAGTAAAATGTTCAACCAACAAACTGTTGTTGTCATTTTGTCCCATGTAGGATTATTTACATCGCTATCTGACACCTTCAGATCTGATCGATCAACTAACTTTGCTATAAAAGGAATGTATGACATAATATCCCTCGTGACATGAATACTAAGTTCATTTTTAAACGAACGATGAATTAGAAAAAGATATGAAACAACTTCATAACTTTAGTTAAGAAGTTGTTTCATATCTTTTTCTTTCAACTTTTTGTGGGACAACTGACTTTTCAAATTCAATACTAGAATCTTTCTTTTTCGTATGGTTAGTGTCTAACCTGCACTGCAAGTACGTAGCAATCGATAACGATCGAATCGATACGATTCGATAAATCCGACTTTTCGATTGGTTAGAAACTCATTTTATCGAGAATAACTGTCAGATTTATCGAATCGTATCGAATCGAGTGCTACGTACTTGCACTGCTGGTGTCAAAGTTTTTATGCCTCCCACAGGCCTCTGACTTGACTTTAAGGCGATTACATGAGCTAAATTAGCAACTCTATTTGTGGTGGTTCAAACTTCGTTTGAAATACTGATAGAATAAAGTTCTAATCAGCTTGCACTACAAAGAGGTTGTTACGTCAGTCACTGCGGCCGAATAGTGAAAACACTATGAAACTAGTAGGTCTGTATGTTGCTTGTAGAATTATTTGCCAAAAAATCAGAATGAACGCATGTATTTTAGTATGGTTTTTACTCTTTAAAAGAAATTTTTAGAGATAAGTTCGTGATTTTTTTCTATCGAATAAAGTTTGTTGTATTATGTTTTCAAAACACTATGGAACTAGCATATATCCTGAAGAATATCATATATTTTTATGGTTTTGTTTATTGCAGTGAATCATATGCTTTTTTTGCATTATAAAACTCGCGTTTAGCTCCTGTAACCACCTTAAATGCCGTCGAGAAATATCATTCTCTCAGGCATGCTGGTTTGGTTTCCTCACGATGTTTTCCTTCACCGAAGCAAGACAAACATGATAATAATATACAATAAATGCATAGATACGAAAAATACTAGAATAGGTGTACCTAGATGTGTGGCATCATTTTATTTTAAGGTTATTCAGGGTGTGAGAGCCACAGACAAGCAATCTATTAAAATGGATTCAGCGCAATATTTCTATACAGATTAACGTTGGCATTTTAGGTTACTTTTAAGGTCATCAGAAATAAATAAGCTTTTCCATAGATGGTAGTTTATTCTTGAATCATTTAGTGAATCAGCTAACAGTTGGCGCTGTGTCGATGTTCCAAACACCGAGTATAAAGGAATGAAAATGGAACACCAATAATTAATAGGAAGTGTTTGACACCAATTAAGTATGCGGTGATTGACTAGCATCAATTCCGCGTCACAGACTTCTTTGTAATGTCACCAAAATTAATACTATAATCGCTCTATCAATCAGCGCCTTTGTTAGTAAATTGTTTGCTTTGTTCTTCCTTTATTTAATTTGTAGGTTTAATCACAGAGGATTTTCCCAAGGGAGGAGGCTTATTTAGAAGGGCAATGCGGGCTGAAGGCGAGGCTGAGATTAGCCAACTCTTTCGTTGTTTTAAAATAATTTTCCCCGTACAATCCAGAAGCACTGAAGGCCTCAAAAGAGTGATCAACAGTAACAAAAGAAAACTGTACAATGAGAATTTTCGAGTCACAATAAGTGGCTTTTGTTAGAAAAACGTAACTGATGACAAAAAGTGACTTGTTTGAATTTTTGTCTGTTTGTCTGTGTGTATGGTACGACTTCACGCCAAAACTAATTAAATTGAAATTCAGCAAAAAAGTTCTTTGTAAACCAAGGAAGGCTTTAGGCTACATATTATCACGCCGTTTGTTATGGGAGGTAAGCAATATTGATTTTAAAAGGTTTATGTTCGTTCTTACATACACATCAAAATTGCAACGCGAACGAAGCCGCGGGCAACTGCTAGTTTTTATAATTGAAAACGGCGATTGAAAAGCTAAGTGATAGATAATGACATAAGTTACAGAAAAGCTTGTATAAATCCCGTTGAAAGTGGTTGAAACACGCGTCACTTGGCCGTCCTTAATGACTAATATTAACATGATTTGGATGATTTCAAATTATGCCAATATTAGTACCTATTAAGGTCGGTTTTTCCCTAATGTTGATCAGGGGACATCTATCTCAAATGATTATTGTAATGATGATGACTGGTACTGCAGTCAACCGCACCTACATAGTAACATCGATAGCGCTTGTGTTTTGTAGCAGTAAGGAGACTAACATCACGCCTGTTATTCCCGAAAAGTTGGACAGAGGTATACCTTACATTACACCTACATTTCGCCAGTTCTTTAAGTCCCATGTAAATCGGGCGCGCCTAATGCCATCAACCGGGCACAAATCTAGACTGACCCGACCTGGGAATAGAACCTGTCATGCTCAGCAGTCGCGTTTGCAACCACAAAGCCAGCAGTAAAGGGATTGCGCATATAAAAGTAATCATTATGATGACTCCATGACACTATGCAACGATTTTGAAATAATTCTACGGTAATTTGTAATCCATCTGTCTCGCTAGATTTTTCCTATAAACTTTTTACGATATTAACATCGGTTGTTTACAAATGTTAGTTGTGTAAGTTAAAGTGCTTCATTGAGACCGTAAAACTAAGTAAGGACATACGCGGACCTTTGATGTATATTGTCACACGTAGTTTAGTATTAAGATTAGTGTTTTATTGCTTCTACAAATTGAATACCATGTTGTCTATTTGTTCTGTGTTTGTTTACCGATTATTTTATTAGCTTTTAAATGCGAGTTTTACTGTTCTATAGGATACTTAAAATCTTTTTAATAAAAGGTTCAGAATTTGATGTTGTCCGCTTGCTACCGAGCCAAATAAGTTTGTACGGCTCTGTAAGACGTGCATCACGTAGAAGGGTCAACAACAAACAACGAACAGCGGCGCAGCGGTAGTGAGGCTGCCTTACGTTCTTAGGGTCCCGGGTTCGAATCCCGGTCGGAGCAAATGTTTGTGTGATGAGCACGGACATTTGTTTCCGAGTCATGGATGTTTGTATGTATATTAAGTATGTATTTACAAAACAAAAAGTATCTATGTAGTATATCAACTATCTGGTGTCCACGACACAAGCGTTGCTTAGTGTGGCACTAGATGGCGCTGTGTGTAATGTCCAGCAATATTTATTATTTATTATTATTAACAAAACAACACAAACACACAATACAACAACAACAAACAACAATCACAAACCACAACAACAATTAACAACAACAACAAACAACAACAACAATTTAATTTACATAACATAAAATCACGCCTGTTATCCCTAAAGGGTTAGGTAGAGGTGTACCTAATAGTACATTTCGCCAGTTATGTTTAAGTCCCATGTAATAAGGGGCGAGTTTATTGCCATCAACCGGGAACAAATCCTAACTCCGTGGCAACTACTAAGAAATTCCTGATGAAAATACCCAATTTCAATTTACCCGACCTGGTAATCGAACCCGGGACCTCATGCCCAGCAGTCGCGCTTTCGATGACTAGACCAACAAGGCAGCAGTATCATCATTAGCCTAGCCTTTTCCCAACTATGTTGGAGTCGGCTTCCAGTCTAACCGGATGCAGCTGAGTACCTGTATTTCACATGGAGCGACTACCTATCCTCCACAACCCAGTTCATACTGGGTAATACGATACCACTTTGGTAAGACTGCTTGTCAGACTTTTTGGGCCACTGACTAGGTACCAAACTTCTGTCAAAGATCTGCAAATGATAGCCGGGACCAACAGCTTAACGTGCTTTCCGAGGCACGGAGGAAACTCGGTATCGGGCGGTCACCCATCCACAGACCAACCTAGGCAAGCACGGGTTTACCTAAAGATCGACCCGAGCGGCTGTTATTATTTACCCACGAGAACGAGGCAGCAGTATATTGAAAATATAATTTAATTTTCCATATAATACTGCTCCAATCCAATCGCATTCAAATGGAATATTAATAAATTCATTATGAATGACTGCTGGTAGCGCATTAACGTCACAAGAATGGCGATCACACTAAACGCTTTGCCTTCACGTCTAATTACGAGTTTAACACATCATCAATCATCGCATTTGCTTACCAAATAAACTGTGCAATTAGTCAGTTACCACATACACGAAACATTTTGAAGAACAGTTTTGCAATATGCGACTAAACTGTCAGACTTGACGATCAATCATTGCGGTTAGTCTACAGTCATTTCAGAGATGTTTCACCTAAGATTTTTCACCAAAGTCAACACTAAAGTGTGTTTTATTTTTGTTTCAATAAGGTTATTGTTGAAATGCAGCCTCTGATGACACTGTCAAAATTACAGTGATCTTTATTTGGGATATTAAGGGTGAGAGGCATTTTTTTATTCTGCACCAGATCTGGGAATTTCCTGTTTTTTTTTAAAGAACGTTTAAATATAACCTTATTTTAAATACCTCCACTCTCTGTACTATTCAATTCATCCACCAGCACAATGTTTTAGTGCCATACATAGCCCTATGAAGTGATTTTTCGCACCAAACAAAACGTATTTTCCCAGCAATATAATTTTTGCGCAGTTTGATTTACAGAACGCTTGGTTAACGGCGTCGTGACAGGCCTGTTTACATCCTCTATCTATAAGGTCTCTGTTGAATTGTTAGCAGTGACACGTCTATCAAAATCACAGTGATCTTTAATTATGTTACGATGAGATTACTATTGCTACTGTCAAACGGTAAAATTACAGTGAGAGGACTGTGGTCGACAACTCGACACGTGTAATCTGTCTTTACTTTGTGATTTAGTGCTAAGCTGATTATACACTGAGAGTCGAGTGAGCACGCGTCTTTTGTCTCTGATTTTGAGTGGGTTTGTGTTTAGATTTTAGATCTATGACTAGGTAAAGTACGTTGTCACGATTTCAGCTTTCAATCTTAACATACTATGAAACAATGTCGCTCCTGCTGTTTGTCCGCTTAGATCTTATAAACTACGCAACCGATTTTAATGCAGTTTTCAGCAAGAGATAGAGAGAGCAATAGAGAGAGATTCAAGAGGAAGGTTTATATTATGTAGTAGCAACCCGCCCCGGCTTCACACGGGTGCAATGTAGGTAGATATAAACCTTTCTCTTGAATCCCTCTATCTATTAAAAAAAACCCGCATCAAAATCCGTTGCGTAGTTTTAAAGATGTAAGCATACATAGGGACACTAATAGCAGAAAAAAAAAAGGGACCTAATAGCATCGACCGATTGCAATAAAAAAATTGCAATCGGTCGATGCTATTAGGTCCGCCGGCTTAAGACTTGAAAAACCGAAAGGCCGAAGGCCTCGTATATTAGTTAAGGACGTCCCATCCTCAATGGAAGACAATGCTTTTCTGCACGCGTTATACCGTCAAAACATTAAAGACGAGCTGCCAATAAATGAGGATGATTTTATTAAGTCAACTAAAATTATTCGTAGGCGTTCCTTAGATAACGGTCGCAAGTGGATAGGCGTTGAAATCGAGTCCACAGTTCGAAAACATTTAGTGTCCACCAAAGATAAATTATTTATTGATTGGGCGACTTGCCGTTTCATCGATGATGTCGAAGTAGTTCGTTGTTTACATTGCCAGCAGTTCGGTCACGTTAAGAAACACTGCGTTAATAAATCACCTACCTGTGCTAACTGCTCGGAAGCACATGAAACAAATAACTGCCCGCACAAGGATAATTTAAATTACATACCGACTTGTGTGGCGTGTAAACGTTTTAAAAAACCGTTTGACCATCGTTGCGGGTCCCCAGAGTGTACCACTTACAAACTTAAGCTCGAACAGTTAATCCTCAATACCAACTACTAAAATAATGGATAGTTTAACTATAGGACAATTAAATCTCCACAACGATAGGGTGGCGACCTCTGAATTAGACAAATTAATTATCGATTATAACTTAGACATAGTACTTGTTCAAGAACAATACCAGAACGCTCACTTACGTCACAAAGTAGTTCAGCTGGACAGCAAAGCACGAGCCGGAATTTACGTGGCGCGTTCTTCTAACTTTACAGTAACGTCTTTGCGTAACCTCATGACGCCCCACTGTGCCGTTGCGGAAGTCTCATCAGCTTCTTTTAAAGTTTACGTTGTGAGCTGTTACTTTCAATACTCAGACCCTGTTGCACCTCATATACATAACCTCCGTCACGTCTTACAGTCACTCGCGGGCAGTAAAGTTATCGTTGGCGCTGATGTTAACGCGTCATCGTCTCTGTGGTATGGCAAGGTTAGGTCAACGGATTTCGACCGTCGTTGTGCTGTTGAAGATTTTATAGCAGAAATGAACCTATCAATTCATAATACCCCTGATGCACCACCTACTTTTTGCAGCCCAATGGGCGAATCTTGTATTGACGTCACACTTTCTAGTGCAGACGTACGATTGGATAGGTGGCGTGTCCTACCAGATGCGTCTTGTAGTGATCATCGCCTGATCGTGTACGAATTTGTTCCGAGGTCTACTCAAGGTCCATCTCATATCACTGGTAATTTTAGATATAAAAGTAAAGGCGCGAATTGGGAATTCTTTGGCTTGCTTTTTGCGTGTCACGCCAAAGACTTCACTCGTGATGGGCTGTCAGCTGAAGAAAGTGCTGAAATTATGTCAGACACCTTCACTTACTGTGCTGACATCGCCATTGGTCGCGCATCTATGACCAACATCCATAGATGTGATTGGTGGTGTGACTACTTAATTGAGCAGCGTAAAAGCTATCGCCGAGCGCGCAGACATTTAAACAAGCTTAGAAAACAAAAGGTCACCGGAGACCCACTTAACTTTGCTTTAAATGCATTTAGAGTTGCCAAGTCCCGCTACAGAGCATCAGTGGAAAAGTCTAAGGGTAATTTACTGCGAAAAATAGTAGAAAAACTAGATAAAGAAGGTCCGTGGTCTCCTTTGTATCACGAGTTCAAAGCTAATCGATCAGTCGACCTGGCGTTTGTCCAGAACATTAAAGTAAATAATAGACACACGACCGGTATTGAGGAAACAACCGAAGTTCTATTAAATAGTCTGATACCTGATGATTCGCCAGTAAATGACAATGACTACCATCAGCAGATCAGAGCGTGGGCATCTGTGCCACCTGAATCACCAACGTCAGACCTTCCATCCATTGACGAATTCATTAATCTTGTCAGGAAACTGCCTCTTAACAAATCATCAGGTGAAGATAAAATATCTAATCGGATGATAATAGAAGCTTGTAAAACAGCGGGTGACGCCATTTTATCTGTTTTCAACCGATGTATTGCGGATGGCGTTTTTCCTCGTGTATGGCGACGTGGCTTTATACGAATAATTCCAAAAAGTGGTGATAAGCCACCAGACGACCCTAAGTCGTACAGGCCCTTAACCCTACTGCCATCTTTGGGAAAACTCCTGGAGCGCCTTATCGTTCCACGTTTGCTGCCAGACGGGCCAAAGTTTCATAACAACCAATTCGGTTTCACCGTGGGAAAATCTACCGTAGACGCGGCACTTTCTGTTAGAAAAATTGTTAATAACTCGGAACACAAGTACGTGGTTGGAATCTTTTTAGATATTTCCGGGGCTTTTGATAACGCATGGTGGCCGATGCTACTACTTAAAATGAAGAATCGCGGCTGCTATAAAAACATATATAATCTTGTTTATTCATATTTTTTAAATGGTTCCGCGAAACTCAAACTCGGACATCATTCTATGTCAAAGTCCCTTACCATGGGATGTCCTCAGGGCTCGGTAATCGCTCCGTATCTGTGGAATTTAGGTTTCGATGATTTTCTCGCGATTCCTCTCCCACCCGGCTGTTCATTAACCGGTTACGCGGACGACGGCCTGCTGCTCATTCAGTCGAGTACTCGGGCTGGACTCGAGAATTTAGCTGACACTTGCTTACGATTAATATCTCAGTGGGGCGATCGAAACCGTCTGACCTTTGCACCGCAAAAAACGTATCAACTAATTTTAAAAGGTAATCTTAAATCGTGGCCTAGTATTAAATTTAATAACGTTCCCGTGAAAAGAAAGCAGTCCGTGTGCTACCTTGGTTTGGTCTTAGAGAAGAATTTTTCATTCATAGATCATATAAAAACTGTCGGTGAAAAAGCTAAAAAGAACTTTTATGCCTTAACTAGAATATCCAAATCTACGTGGGGTCTGTCATTTCTAACTTTAAAGACCATTTATGGGGCTACCTATTTGGGGTGTATGTGCTACGGGGCACCTGTTTGGGCCGATAGGGCCACCATAGGAGCGGTACGACGTAAATTGCTTCAAAGCCAGCGTTTGGCTTTGATATTCTTATGCAAAGCGTATAGGACGGTTAGTACTGAAGCCTTACCGGTACTTGCAGGTGTACTTCCAGTCGATCTTGAAGTGCAGCGACGGGCTGCAATGTACTATAACGCGCGTGAGACCACGGACGCAGACTTTTTAACCCTACGTGACCGTGATAAGATTTCTAGATTATTCAAACCACAGACCGACGTCTGGGAGGAACTTTTGTCTGAATGGCAATGTAGGTGGGATAATTCCATCAAGGGCCGACACCTCCACCAGTTTTTTCCATCCGTTCGTGAACGGCTGGCCAGGACATGGCTGGAGGTTGATCACTGTGTTGCTCAATTTCTCACCGGTCATGGTAACTTTAAGAGTAAATTATTTTCCTTCAAGCTTGTTGACTCGCCTCTTTGTCAATGTTCCACATCTGACTGCGAATATGAACAATCAGCACATCATATTTTATGGGAGTGCAGTCTTTGGCAGAATGAACGCAATATTATGTTGGATAGTGTACAGGTTACATCCGGAGTTATTTACTACACAGACCTTGTAGAAACTAGAACAAATTTCCGTGCGTTCAAGCGTTTTTGCCATACCTATTATTGGAATCAAATATAACTGCTCACAACTTAGGACCCATTAATGTTAATATTTTATCCGTGGTGCTAGGCAACTGGGCCTATCCCAGTTGTGAACGTCCCTTTGTGCCTATTGGCCTTGTTTCTTTGTGTCTCCTGCTGATATGGAGGGAAGTGGAAATTACAGATTTTCCTACTCCTCCGCTATACTTTTCTGATTAATTTCGTTGCGGGATCCAAGACAGTTAAATTCATTCTCTGGGACTTCGTCGAGCTTCATTGTCTCGGCGCTTTTCTGGTGGTCGCCACTGTTGATTCTGGCTTTCAGGAGTTACAGTGGTTGGGAACAGTGTGGCGGGCTTGTCCCTTTAAAAAAAAAAAATACATAGGGACAGACAGACAGCGGGAAGCGACTTTGTTTTATTTAGTAGTGATATCCTACATTGCACTCGAGCGAAGCTAGGCGGGTCACGTGTATTTATTTTAAAAAAAAAATTGGAAATTACGGGAAAGAATATTACCTATAAACGTAACGTAGCGACAGGTTTTTCTTTATTTTCACGACTGAAATTATAATGACTGATATTTTCATTGATCTTAGTAACTTGTTTGTTCGTGTGTCTGTTAGTATTAGTGAAAATGAAACACACACACACGCACATGTGTTGAAAATTCAAAAGACAGACAGCTTTTATTTAGGTGTCACTTAGTGTTAGTGAATACGAATTGTTTACAGAGATTTGAGTGGCTTGATTAAATACGGTGAATCAAGCGATGTTTGTTCATAAAATATGTACCGTTGATTTATCTGCATATGTTTATTTGTTCAGGTAAATTAGCATAAAGAAAACACCGCAAATCAAATGGGCCGTGTAATTAACGGAATCGTGTCTCTGACAATTGCCACGCTTGCTGATACTTAGGAGTTGATACGCGAGTGCCATTTGAGTGGCAAGTGGCAATTGACTCACGTATCCAATATGTTTCCGTTACAAGCTGTTACAAGTATGCTTCGACCTCTTGTTGAAACTACAAACTGATTTTTGAGTACACTCAACTTTTACTCTGTTTAAAAAAAGTCGTACTTTTGCTGTTTCAAAAGTGACGATATTCTTATTATTTGGTTCTTATGCTAATAAACGCATTTTGACGTGACAACGTCTTATAAATTGGTTTGCCGGGTGACACTTCAAGAAACTGCGTTACGCTCCGCTCACGTTATGCGCTCACAATGAGAGCGAGTGAGAGGCACGCGTCGCGTCCGTTCATCCTTCTTCCTACTATACGAATGAATATTCACATTAAAATTATTTTACCACTCAAAGTCGTTGTCACGTAAAACTTTCGCCCGTATACCGACTTTACAGGCAACCAATTTTTATAAGCTACTAGCTGACGTCCCGCGGTTTCACCCGCGTAGTTCCCGTTCCCGTGGGAGTACGGGAATTTAATATAGCTTATAGCACTCACGAATAATGTAGCTTTCTACCAGTGAAACAATTTTTAAAATTGGTTCATTACTTCCGGAGATTACCCCCTACATACAAACTTACAAACATACAAACTTACAAACAAATGTTACCTCTTTGTAATATTAGTATAGATGTATAAAAAAGTCGTATTTTTGCTGCTTCAAAAGCAGCTCAACTTTTTTTCTGCTTCTTATTATTATTTGGTTCATATGCCAATAAACGCATTTTTCTTTATTTATTTCAAATGAAAATCTGTTTTAATTGCTGGTGTTTTCATAAGCTAAAAAGTCCTATTAATAAGCATGCAGGAAACGTAGGTCTCACATTGGTGAAACCTATTAATTACTTAAAGCAATATTTTTTTTTAATTCAATTTGTATTTGCCTAGACATACATCTAGAATATGAATCGAGAATTCAATGAATGCAGTCAGTAATTTCTAGTCATGCAAGACGACCTGGTAGTTATACCTACGATAAATAAACACAAAACATTCAACAATTATCTTTCAAAAGGCAGTAGTAATGATGATGAATAGTCTACACTATTACAAGATGCACACAGAACAGTAGCCAAACATCGTGATACTCTGAACCAAGTAAATACTAATTACCCGAACTAAATACTTGCATTGAAGTCGGAATGTGACCAAATGCGCATTGTGGACTGACGATTCGGACACGACTCGCTAATGGGGTGGCTAAGGCAAAGTAAATATCAGATGGCGCCACCACAGTTGGTTTCAATCTGACCAATGAGGTTAAGCTATTTTGAACTACAAAATGACATTACCACATTTTCAACCAATGACGTTGTTTGGGTACCAACGATGCTAGCGCCATTAGTTCCTCAGTTGGCCTCACCATTATAATTAACAATGGTACAAAGACGAAAAATATGTTGGAACTGACCTGTCTTTAAGACAGTTGTTACCCAACCATGTTGGCTCGCGAAGATCTACAGTACCTAAGTAGAAATTCATACTGATACAAAATAGCCTAATAGGCTCAAAGGAATTTTATTTGCAGGTGAAAAAGATAGACCGTAAAAATAAAGGCAGATTACGAAGTAAAGCAGTGCTTCTAGCACCACTAAACGTTTCAGGGCAAGAAACATCACTGAACAATAAAATTCCAAAGATCGGTCAAGTCATTTTACCAACAATTGGGGTATTGGAGACTGGTAGGTAATAGGAAAATGTTGCCAAGAATAAACCGATCGATGGATGATTCCATCATGCCTTTATAAAGCAACATCAATAACCTTTTACACAGAAACTACAAACCCGATGCTTTCTGTGACTGCACAGTGTACACTGATAAAAGTGATTACGCCATAACCACATCAAATCATCTACCAGCCCGCTCTGTGATTCCCTTTTCACGTCCGACTCACGGCTATAATTTGCAACACAAATTACTGGACCGCAATACTTTGAATAACTCGCATCGTTGGCCAAAAATTACACGGAGCGCAGCTTTAATTATATCTCCGGCCAAAAATCTCAATCAGGATGTGCCATGAATGACACGCGTCCCATATTTGTGGCCGATGATCCGAATCGTCGCGCCCGTCATCCGCGTTGCGACACGGAACAAAGGCACACTGTCTCTTTGTCGTTTCAGGACCTACTATTTGAGTTTGGACGAAATCGAATTCGAATTCGGTTGAATTTTAAAACTTGGTCACAGTTCTTTTTTTGAGACCTACTATTTGGTGCGAACGGTTGGGTATTTGAACAGTTGTTGCTAGCAAAAAGGTTGAACGTTAGAAATGGCAAATATGTCTATAATTTCGTTAAGTACCTATAGATATATTTGACTCGTAATACAGTTTCCTCAGCAACACGGTTAAACGTCCTAAGATAACAGAACTAGAGATGGGAAACCGTTTATCAGCTGTTTGTATTCTTGCGTAATGTGTAACCGTTAACTTGGAGACTGGAGATGGAAATTAATGGAATATCTTGATGCATGTAGGCGCTTGTAAGCATATTCATGTAGGTATAAATACATGTGACGGGATAGATCCTGGTTCCAGTAACAGTAATGGTAATTTTACTAGAGAAAATAGGACGTTGGAACAAAGACTGGAAAGATAATTTCTTCCTGATGGAAAACGACGCTTTTCTTGTGCAATCTAATTTAGCAATTTGGCTGTTTTAATGATCAAGGAACGAGAACGCTATAATATTTAACTGCATCTTAAAATCATAGAGCTCTCCTGGTTATCGTTTTCTTAGAACCGGATGCTAATTACTAGAACCAAATTACTGAAAGCTAATACGATGAAATATGTTCCATAAATTAATTTAGTGAAAATATATCAATGAATAATAATTTGCACGTGCATGGTAAATCAAAGAAGCAACTAGATGAAATCAACTAATTTGTGATTGATTACAGACAAAATGTAGGTCAGAATCTCAATTTGTGGCCAAATGCTACAACCTTGGTCCCAAACGGTACCATTAACTTGTTTAATACGATATTTAAAGACCATTAAAGTCGCATTTCAAGAGAAAACGGTTAGATTTACAACGTTCATTGTAACAAGATAGATTTGTTGGTAGAAACAGATTCATCGGTAATCATTCCTATTGGAAATACATTGGTCATCATTAATATCAATGAGTTTGAGTTTGAAATATTGTCCTATAGCTATGGTATATTAAGCATCGTTGTGTAAAATTTTTGTACGCCATTGAAAATTATTTTCTTGCCTCAAGCAAGTGCCATATAGGTTGGCCGGAGCGCGTGTAGACTGCCAACTCCGCAACCAAATTTTTGGGTGGATCTATTACTCGTGATTAAAATTTGGTTTCCACTTCGCACACTTTATTGGAGATACCACTACTGTCACAATTATTTTACTTCATTATGTTCATTTAATAAATATTCTTATATTTCGTGACCGCCGCGTACAAGAAAGAGGAAAACGGATATAAAACAATGTTGCCATTTTAGCTAACACGATGGAATTTTAATGTTGCAAATTAATTTTATAATAAAAATGTTTTATGTTGTTTCCAACAAAGTTTTGCGCCAAAAGTGTATAATTTGAAAATTAAATGCATACAAGGTGTAGAGAGACCTTTCACAAAGCCGTCAACCAAGCATTCTGAACATCAAATTAAGCAACACTGCAAAAATATTGCTAGGAAACGCTTTTTTTTGGTACGAAATATCACGTTTTACCGCTCAATGTAACGCATTGAGGTATTTAAAATAATGTTACAACATTAATTAAAACGTGTAAAAAAAACGTGTGTAATTGTTGGAACTATCCGTAACTAGAAGGTTAAAGTTATAGAATACCTGGGAGTATGGTTCAGTTTAAAAAAAAACGCAATAACGGAAAGAAGAAGTGTCTCTCGGCTCAATCCAAACTCATGACTAGAGACCGGATTATATGCAACATAAAATCGACGAAATATGCATTGGTGCACCAAAAATGCTCAAAATATGCAACAAAAGTGCAAAAATCTGCAACATAAAATTGAAATATGTGTATGTGAACCTGCTACAATATTTTTTTTTTTAAATTAATTGACTCGTACTGCATTTTCGACATTTTTTTTATTAAGTATGCATTTCACTTTTTCGCCATGATTATATTCGGCCTTCTGGTTTTGAAGTTCATCTACCTTCGCTAAAGAAATTGGCTGTTGGAAGTAAATATGTAAATAATCGTAAACCCAGACGAAGTGTTAAAAGCAGACCATATTTTTGTAAATACATCATTTCTACAAGCTGTAACAATATTTATGTAAGAAGTGCATTGTTCTTGAACTAACGGCTTTTTATTAGTAGCTGTTGTTTCATGGCTATTAGACATGTCATTCAGGCTAGACGAAATGACACAGTTGTTAGCTGAAGTGTCAAAAGGAAAACTGGGTGCTCTGAAACTTTGCTACTCTTCTTTAATTTTTAGGGTTCCGTACCCAAAGGGTAAAAACGGAACCCTATTACTAAGACTTCGCTGTCTGTCCGTCTGTCTGTCCGTCTGTCCGTCTGTCCGTCTGTCTGTCACCAGGCTGTATCTCATGAACCGTGACAGCTAGACAGTTGAAATTTTCACAGATGATGTATTTCTGTTGCCGCTATAACAACAAATACTACAAACCAAATAAAATTAATATTTAAGGGGGGCTCCCATACAACAAACGTGATTTTTTTATAATAATTGGTACAGAACCCTACGTGCGCGAGTCCGACTCGAACTTGGCCGGTTTTTTCTTTTTGTATTTCATTTTGGTCGCAAGATCTCTGTTAGGCACCAAATCAAAGACAATAAAGAGTAAAAGGTGCAATTGGGCATAATAGGTAATTGGATCACGTTACAATATTATTTTAGGAAATTAGAAATTAAATGTAAGCCGGACAGATACAGACAGATCTGGTAACCCCGTTGCTGCGGCAACGGGGTTGCCAGATCTGTCGCCAACAATCTCTTTACAATAAGTATATTGCGATTAATAGGTTTTCTATATATGATTTATTAAGTACTAGCTGCAAGCCCGCATGCATCTAGGAATTCACACCACGGAAATATAATACTGAGGTAAATATAAAGGTATATAGATATATACTCTTAATATAATGTACTTTAAATCCTACCGCAATGCAAAATATATAGCCCTGCCCGCGTAGCATGGCGACATAGAAACGGGGAAAGACTCGACAAATCTTTTGTTCATCTGTCATTTTGTCTATTCAATATCGACAAAATGCCAGATGAACAAAAGATTTGTCGAGTCTTTCCCCGTTTCTATGTCGCCATGCTACGCGGGCTGAAGGTGCAAAAAATGTAGCGGGACAGACTTACGTACTTTTTTTGCTCGTGGCTTCGCTACTATTATGTACGGAAATTAACCCACGGGAACGTTTTAAATGTAGCCTTTAACACTCGGGGATAATGTAGCTTATAGTGAAATAATTTTTGGAATCGGATCAGTAGTTCCGAAGATTACCTTTTACATACAAACAAATTTTGCCTTTTTATAATACAGACTCATTATATTATGTAACTAGCGGACGTCACGCGGTTTCACCCGCGTAGTTCCCGTTCCCGTCGGAGTACGGGGATAAAATATAGCCTATGTTACTCAGGATGAATGTAGCTTTCTAACGGTGAAAGAATTTTTGAAATCGGTTCATCAGTTCCGGAGATTACCTCCTACAAACTTACAAACAAATGTTACCTCTTTAGATTAGTATAGATAGGTAATTATAAGTAATAAGTATAAGTATATTATAGATTAACGTCTAATGTGTGAAAGCTATCAATAATAAAAACACACATCTACATACATATTTTAAAAGTCGTAAACGAAAAGGTTGTACGCGTGATAGTATTTTCTAATGCCCCATATTCTAATATGACTACTTCTAACGGACTCCACGCTGCCCTAAATAATATTTAAGATCCGCCGACAACGTGACTAGAAATGCGTACATTTCATAGTAAGGCGCCTTCGTCCTTCTGGGAATGGCATTCCATTGTTTAATTAATCCAAGTAACATCAG
The DNA here is from genome assembly GCA_905147715.2 of Xestia xanthographa. Lineage (NCBI taxonomy): Eukaryota > Metazoa > Arthropoda > Insecta > Lepidoptera > Noctuidae > Xestia > Xestia xanthographa. The sequence goes on along the minus strand of LR990650.1, from coordinate 16,048,253 downwards.
TAAAGTGTAAACATGACATCCGAGTCAGACCGTCTTGCTGTGTGGCCGTTTTGTAATTGTAATTATTATTACCAGAAATTATAATTACATGTTGACAAATTGATGCTAACTCTGCGTGAGTAATGGTTCCTGTTTCGTTGTCCCACGGACCTTTAACAGTATAAACAGACGTCTTAATATAATTTTACGACAATCTTCCTGTTAGTAGATGGTCAGTGGCACAATTTTCTGTATAGACTTTGCTTCGTAGAATGATCTTGAATTCTTTTAGGATGCAATGTCAAGATCGAGGGTTGCAAAGCTTTGGACACTTTATTGACACAAATGTTATTGTTGCCAGAAATAGTACATTTTGATACAAGTGGAGAAAGTTTGTTATTGCAATCGAGGCGGAATTATAACTCCCGAGCCGTAGGCGAGGGTGTTTTTGAGCCGAGAATTGCAATAACAAATGTCCACGTGTATCAAACGACGTTTTTCAATACACTTTTGAAGAAATAAAATAAAATAACGAATATTTTTTTTGTCACGAACTATGAAACTATGATTTAAATTTTCTTTTTTTTTCGCGCTTTGGTCTCGCCAGGTTGAAAGAGAGGCAATGGTATGAAGTCGCTAGACAGCCTAATATAAAAAAAAAGATTTATTTTATATTTTTGAATTCAGAACACAAATAAATGTTAATTTGTGTATAAAATTAACTATTAGTTTTAAATAATCATGTTTATCTATGTGGGATCAGGTTCTTGAGCCAAAATAAATGCGTAATCGTTTAATATACTTTTATTTTAGATACAACTTTTATAATTTTTGGACACCGTACGTCTTTCGTCACACCTTCGCGTCGTTCTCCCCTTTCTCTTCTGTTCCCTTTCCTTCCTCAACATTCACATCATCTCTAGCATACATCACCTGTCTCCCTCACTCTTACACTTATGTCTCTTTCACACATCTCATGCTTGCGTCGCGTTCCATTCCTACAGCTCGGCCATTCTGACATCAGACTGTCCCAGTCTGATCTCCCAACACAGTGGAAATTAATTAAACTAAACTGATACATGGACTACAGCAATATCTCTTAAATTAAACAGATCAAAGAAACTACTTAACATCAACTTATTATGGAAAACTAACTTCTCAGAATAACAATCTTACACTCTACCTAAATTAGTGACTCTAACTCATAAACAAATAAACATCCTGACACAATGGCGTAAACTTAGCATCATAAAAATACTAAATAAGAACTTCTCAGAAACTTAGGTGTGTACATCTTACCTAAATTGAAAACAAAATAACACTAGATACAACAATAACATTAGCAATTAGCATCATAAAAATAATAAATAAGAACTTCTCAGAAACTTAGGTGTGTACATCTTACCTAACTTGAAAACAAAATAACACTAGATACAACAATAACATTAGGTCAAGACTTCCTGTAAAGTTTATCTGGAGGAACCTAAAGTGCTTACTGACGCTCAATACAACAAAGTAAATAAACTACATAATTATCTTCTAATCAATTACCATAATTTCCAGGCCATGGCTTCATGATGTCTGCAGAAGCACACGTCAATCGTGAACCTTCCGACATAGAATTGACTTTCTCTACATCATAACGATCGTTCCTCTTTACCTGGGTTACTTTGTATGGGCCTAGATACTGCGGCTTTAACTTTAGGCCTGTACCAAACTGTGTACGCTTTATGGCAACTATATCCCCAACATTATATTTACGGGATTCCTTTCGTCTGTGGTTGTAAGTCTTTCGATTTTCATCCTGAACTCGAAGAATTTGTTCTTTTGCCTTCATTCTAAGTTCTTCTCTATTCTGTAAGAAATTTACTTGGTTTTCCTGCTGGATCAAGTTATATATTTCAATATCTTCCTTGGTTTTCATCTTGGTGCCCATCAGTAACTGAAATGGAGTAGTTGCAATGCTTCGTTGGTAGGTACTATTCAGAGAACGCTGTACACTGCTGACATGCTTATACCACTGTGAGGGATCTGCAATACAAAGTTTCGTTAACACTGCTTTTATTGTTCGGTGTATCCTCTCCACCTGTCCATTCCCTCTTGGAACACCTGTTGTGATGGTAATATGTTGAATGTTTTCACTTTGACAGTACTCCTTAAAATCATTGCTTGTAAATGCAGTTCCTCTATCTGAAATCAAACGTACAGGGTTACCGAATGTCTGTTGATGTATCATAATTCTGTCAATTGTCTCTTTACTGGTGGTTCCTTTTACTGGAAACAACCACACAAACTTTGTGAAGGCATCAACCAAGGTTAAAATATGATTGTACAGCTTTCTTGTTTCCGAAAGTGGTCCTATATGATCACAATGAATTGTGTGCAGAGGAATGCTCTCCTTATCTATACAATTGAGGAAACCTTCCTGTTTACCTTCCTTCTTAGTTGCCAGTAAACATGGTATGCATGTTAACATAAATTCTTCTATTTTTTTCTGCAAATTCTTGATATAATAGTCTTTCTCTAATATTTCCATCATTTTCTTCTTTCCAAAATGACCCTTTTCATGAATCCTCCTAAACATTTCAACTTCTAGACTTTTAGGAATCACCAACCTTTTATCCGGTCCTTTATATAGTAAACCATCACTGTATATGTAATCTTCATATGATTGTAATTTTAAAACTTCAATAATTGCTTTGATACCTTCATCCAATATCTGTGCTCGCTTGACCTGGTCATGAAGACTTAACTCGACGACAGCAACAAATGGGTTTCTGCTCAGGGCATCTACATGTTGCATTTTATTACCTGGTCTGTGCTCAATCATATAGTCATACTCTTCTAGTAGTAATACCCACCGTGCTACTCTAGTGGTTAGGTCCTTTTTGTTTAAGGTTTTCTGAAAAGCTTGACAGTCGGTGACAATCTTGAAATGTTTACCATATAGGTAATGCCTGAATTTCTTTATCCCTTCGATAACAGCTAATGCTTCTAACTCGTAACTGCTGTATTTTTTCTCTGCGTCATTAGTCTTGCGACTGAAGTAATATACTGGATGCAACCCACCTGTGCAATCTCTTTGGAGTAGTATAGCGCTGTATGCTATTGAAGAGGCATCAGTATGTAGCTCTGTTGGCAACTGAGGATCATAAATCCTTAACACTGGGCTACTCACCAATGCATCCTTCAACATATTGAATGAACTTCTTTGTTTGTCATCGAAGACAAAATTTACATCTTTCTTCAACAAATCCGTTAAGGGTTTTGCTATGAGAGCAAAGTCCTTAATATACTTCCTAAAATAGGAGGTTAGTCCTATGAAACTATGGAGTTGTTTTAAAGTTTTTGGTTCTGGGTACCTGGCTACGGCTTCAGTTTTCTCCTTAGAAGGTTGAACTTGACCATCTTTAATGATATGTCCAAGATACTCTACACGTTGGGATAACAGTTGTGCTTTTTTCCAGTTCACTTGCAGTCCATATTGTGATGCGACTGCTAACACCTCCTTAAGACGCTCCAAAGCCTGGAATTCATCGCAGGCGGGGATTAGCAAATCATCAATAAAAATCACCAATATGCCTTTCGCAATCAGCTCCTGAAACACTGTAGTTATGAAACGCATAAAATATTTCGGGCACACTGACAACCCGAATGGAGCTCTTAAGAACTCGTACTGCCCATGATGAGTGACGAAAGCAGTATATTTTATACTATCCTCACTCACTTTTAAATGGAAAAATCCGTTCTTTAAATCCAGCACACTAAATACTCGAGCTCCTTTAAGTCTATCTATCAGGTCCTCAATGATGGGAAGTGGGAATTCGTCTTTGACTATCTTTCTATTAATGGATCGGTAGTCTACACACACTCTCGTACTGCCATCCTTTTTCTTAATTAGCACCAAAGGGCAGGAATATTCTGAAAAACTTACTCTGATTATCCCCTCTCTGAGCCACTCTGATATCTGCTTTTCTACCGTCACCTGTTCAGCCAACGATATTCTCCTTGGACGCTGGGCCACTGGTATGTCATCTTTAAGCACTATGCGTAGCTCAACAGGAGCATCCTTGGTTTGTACAGGATTATAACTATTCACACAACTTATAACTTGGCGCCTTACCTCTTCATTTTGAATCTCACCTAAAACATAAGAATTATCATGACACACTAAACAACTTAATTTACTGAGCCAGTTTTCAGCACTTGGGGTTATAACTATTGACCCCTTTGACAACACAGTAAACACATCTTTAAGAAAATCTTGACCCAATATTATTCTACAAGGGATAGCATCCCTAGGTACAACATAAAACTTAACACTATAATCGTGTCCATCTATCTTTACATCAATCGTAAACTTTACTGTTGCAGTCACTTTGCTGCACCCTAGTCCTGCAAACGTTGTGACCGTTTTCTCAGCCTTCGGGGCACCTATACGCACATAAAGTTCACTCGACATAAGATTTACTTCGCTGCCAGAGTCAATCAACGCGTTCACTTCACACTTATTCACAATTACTATCTTGCAGGCATTTTCAAATTGCACTTTCGCATTTGTTTTCATCTCAATCTGAGTTCCATTATTGTTAACGAAGTTCGTGCAAATGTTAGGTGTATATTCCGCCATCTTGCCGCTGCTGTCATCGCTGTCCTGTTGGCCAACCTCACCAACGTTTGAAGTGAAGTCTGTCACACACAACGTTCGTTTTTGCTCGTGAGTTTTCGCTTCACCGCCGCCATGTTGCTTTGAGTTTGATGACTGTTCTGCCTTCTCCTTACATTGCGTGGAAATATGGCCCTTCTTATTGCACTTGAAACATTCTACACCATTTTGACATGCACTTGCTTCATGCCCGACGCTTCCACAGTTATAACAACGCCTTTGGCTGCCCGTCGCTGATGATGACACTGCTTGATTTTTAGGTCGCTCACTTTTATTTAGACGCTCCCCGGCTTTGGCTTTCATTTTCTCGTATAAAGCTAACTTTTCTTTCAGCACCGAGAACGTCGTCACGCCGTACAAAATTACCTTATTTGATTCATAATCTTCGATGCCGTCCACAATATATTGTATTGCAATGTAGTCTGGAAACTTCGCCCGCCGTGCTAATTCCTTCATTGTCAACATGTACTGGAAATAATTTTCATTTTTCTGCTTTTTCCTGCTAGACATCAACTCGTGCATTTCTTTTACGTTGACAGAATCTGGGAATTCTTTGATGACGGCAGCTTTTAAATCGTCGTAAGTCTTGAAAGTTTTCTCTGACCTTAGCCATAACGCCGCCGTTCCTGTAAGCGTTCTACGTGCTATAATTAAAGTCTGCTGAGCCGTCCATTGGAAAATTTCGGCGTTGTCGTCGATATCTTGCGCCCATTTGCTCGACGAATAAGTCTTGTCATCGCCGCTGAACTTCCCTATGCCAGTTATTCCGTCTGCGAGCCCGAAGCCCATTGCTGTTTGTTTGTCGTCTGCTGTAGCCATCGTCTTTTCTTGCTTCGGCTGTTTTCTTCTTAGCCGAGCACGTGTTCGCCGCGCCGGTACCTAGGTACTTTGTCGTATTACGCCTTTTTTAATGGCCTGATCCCGGACGAGCCCCCAAAATTTGTGGGATCAGGTTCTTGAGCCAAAATAAATGCGTAATCGTTTAATATACTTTTATTTTAGATACAACTTTTATAATTTTTGGACACCGTACGTCTTTCGTCACACCTTCGCGTCGTTCTCCCCTTTCTCTTCTGTTCCCTTTCCTTCCTCAACATTCACATCATCTCTAGCATACATCACCTGTCTCCCTCACTCTTACACTTATGTCTCTTTCACACATCTCATGCTTGCGTCGCGTTCCATTCCTACATCTATGATATTCTATTTATAAACACAATTTGAACATTCTAAAAATATTTATGCCGTAAAGACGCGTAGTGCTTTGCAAAAATTAAAAAAAAACATTCACCTCAGACTATAGGCATTGAACCAATTTGGACTAAGTATAGGTATAGTTATCTGTGGCAATTTTCATTCCTGCACACGTGCGGGAAAGTGGAAAAAATCGCACGCGTGTGAAATACATTGCATGTTGTACCTAATCGTAGTGCGTTAAGGACCAGTTTTCGAGGAAGTGTATTGAAAACAATTTTATAACATCAATGACACTAATTAGTAGTTAATTCGTGTCATTGATGTTATAAAATTGTTCTCCTGCCGCATGGTGCATGATGCAGCATGTCTTCTTTTCATTACTTCTCTATTAATTGTCATCTCACAGTAGAGACCTTTCCGTTTATAGTTTCATTGGTTTTCCACTACTCTTACATCCTCTTAATTTTTTTCTAATAACATTTTAGTACAAACTCAATTCAAAAGAAACAGCTCACGGTGGCTTAGTGACAAAGTCAAAACTACGTGTGATGATGATGAATAAGCATTTTTTTTTTTAGGTTTTATAAAAATACTTTTATTTGTAAGTATAACTTCTAAATTGTTTGGTTGACCGTACTTTTCCAAGACATTTTTTATGTGCTCCCAAAATACCACTCAAAAATATTTAGGGGGAATCCGGGACCGCGGTCCCGGTCCCAAAAGCCCCCCGACCCGTATTCCGGTTCCGGATTTTCAATTTCCCACTGTCATTGTTTTTATCGGTAACATGGCTCCAATAACTATGGATAACAATTCGTGTAACACCTATTTTCACATTATAAGCACTACCTATTCGTGTTTTAAGTTACATTGGATTAGTTTACACCTTAAGGTCCTAAATGCGTGCGCACGCGATTTGTTTAACATTATCATTATAACGCGATCGTTATGCGCGTTGACGCAACTTTTTAACGCAAACAAGAAAAGTATCGTGGTGTGATTATCAAAGTTTTTCGTGCTATGTGAAAGTAAAAATAATAAATTGGTAATAAGATTAGCAGCAATTTGTTTTTGTAATGTAAATTATTGCTGTTTTTGTGTTTATGTATGAATTAGGGCATGCAGAACGGTTCTTACTACTGGACCAGAACCGGTTCTGCATGGTCTAGTCTGAATAGATGCACAATGCTGAAAAGTTAGCTCCAAAATAAAGTCAACATTTAAACCAAGTTCAAAATAATGTGCGATGCTTCGTTTCCTGTTGCGGTCATTTATAACATAACATAACATGACACCTGTAGTCTTAAAAGGGTTAGGCAGAGGTGTACCTAATAGTAAACCCATATTTCGCGTATTAGTTAAGTTTAAGGGCTACATATCCCTCAAATGGCTTAGCATGATCCTCCGTGACGCCTAAAATACTGCAGCATTCATTATGAAATAAATGTATGGTAAAGTTGAGGGTTAATGCTAAGTCCTATGTGTGACGAATACACGATTCCATAAACTTTTCTCGATAGAAAAAAAAAACAAAGTTACCTCCAAATCGAACAATAAACCGCTGGTATTCAAAAAGTGCTTCAAATTAGATCATGAATCTTTGCATAATAACTGAACTAACTATAAAGCAGGTTTTATGTGTTTTATTTTTTTAGTCCAATCAATAGATTTTTTGTAAATAACCACTCATTTCGCACTATTCGGCCGCAGTGACTGATGTAACAACCGCTTTGTAGTGCAATCTGATTAGAACTTTATTCTAACAGTATTCCAAACGAAGTTTGAACCACCACAAATAGAGTTGCTAATTTTAGGGTTAGAAGGGCCTTAAGTCCCATGTAATAGGGGGCGAGCCTATTGCCATCAACCGGGCACTAATCTAGACTACGTGGCTGCTACTGGGATATTCCTGACGAAAAAAAAAAAACATAAAATTTGATCCGGTAATCGATCCCGGGTCACGCACATATTTTTTTTTTGTAATTAAATCACTATTAATAATATTAAAAAACAAAGTCGCCCGCCACGTCTATCTCTATGTAGGTATGCTTAGATCTTTAAAACTACGCAACGGATTTTGATGCGGGTTTTTTAATAGATAGAGTGATTCAAGAGGAAGGTTTTAGTATATAATTTGCGTGCGAGAGAAGCCGCGGGCATTAGCTAGTTTTCAATAAAAAAATAAACTGGCCTTTTAGGTCAGATTTGGCTCCGTCAATGTAGGAGTCTGACCTGACTATATTTTGCTAAGCTGACCCCTTCACGAACAGATCGGAACACTTTAAAGACACTGTACGCACATTACGGACATAACGTCGTGAGAACGACAGTAAACGGCGTCGGCTACTCGCCTGTCAGCTGTCACACTAGTTGTGAGCTACTGGTGGCGAGTACTTGCATTCAAGTGCCAACAGTTCAGTGGTGACTGACGCTTGTTTACAAGATACAGTGTCAAGTGTACACGGTACTTTACTTGTACTATGCAAGTGTGTAAGCTTGCTTTGAAACTGTTTTCTGAACTGTTGCGTGTTGTTGAGGGAAAAACAAATCCATGTAGGATAGTATAGGCCTTATACTATTATAGGTATACTATGCCTATAGGTATATAGGCCTATACTGTACTACATGGATTTGTTTTGCCCTTTGGTAGACTTGGTTTCAATAGAACGATGTAGTTTTCCTGCGGATTGCTTCGTTTTTACAACTATAGTAATACGAAGTTTCAGGTGCCATTTCGCTAATTGAAATACCTGGTCTTTTTATTATTTGAAATGATATAAGTTTAGAATTTCACATCTATTAAAACACTATATTCGCTAAGCACTAGCCATAAAAATATAATTTGTTTCTTTTTTAATCTTCCTTAGACCCAATCAACACAGCAACAATTTAAATACAGAAGCTTTTTAAATAATGAATTCTACGACTTTTCAAAGTCTGTTGCAAACTAACCATTGATTTTAATAGCAAAATGTTTTGCATCTATAATCCCCTTTACATCCTCGTTCATCGACGATTTAAATACAAATTATGAGCTGTATGTATTTACGGCGAACTTGTACTGGCTCTAGCATTTCAATTTGCTATAATTTCTTATAAATGAGCCCCTACAAAGTTAATTGCGACTTATAACCGCGCGGCAGCGAATGTTCTCATAAAATTGTATTTAGCATTAATTTACAAAGTGTACTGTTTAATATACGTGGTGGCCATTTGTTTTTATTGTTTAGAGGTATCTTAAAATGTCCTACGTAGCTGATGATTTTTAAAGTAAGCCTGACTTTATAAAATTATCTACGCAAATCGAATCTGCGATATCTTTTGCTTTGATGAATCATTACATCGATTGGATCTCGTGCCTAGTATACAATACAATATCCTTACAATACAATATATTTACTTTCTCTTTCTCTCTCACAAAGGTTCACTTAGCATAAATATAATTGTAACAATAACATTTTTACAAAATGCATAATATAATATATTCCTTTGTGAGAGACTGCGGCGTCCATACTGGATACCCTGTGTGACGGATCCCCAAGCTCTCACCTCGAATTAAATGTAGCTTACATAATTGTAAATATTACAATACAATAGCTAAATTGAATACTCAGACAAAGTATTTATTTCAGAAGGAAAAAGCAGACATCTACATATGCTGTGTATGCATATGTTGTAAGTTTACATAAATATAGTTCATATAGTACATCACCTCTACTGTGTTCTAAAGAAATACCAGACATTTGTCACAAATTATGTTGATTTTAACAATGAGGTTAGACCATTAACGGCTTTCCTACAGCACTCCTGGAGAATTAATTTATCATAGAAAAAAACGATGTGACAGTATAAAGATATTTCAATACCTACTCCTAAAAGTGTTAAACAAATCAAATAAAAAAGCTGTATGAGAAAATATTGAGTCATACACAATAATAGATATGGTGATGAGGAAATATTTTTAAACTTCTTTTTTTTATTGCGCTGACAAGTTTTGTGAAAGTCGTTGAACCAGTGCGCGCGCAACTCTATGACAAGTTGACATGTCAATGTCCGCCATGTTGATTAATTCGCCATATTCCGAATTTTGGCGCCAACTATTTTACATTTTATCTTTTAAATAATTTTTATTAATATTAAAAGGCGTGGCACCAGAATAGTAATGTTTTTTTCCATCATATTTTATGCGTAGCTAATTCTATAAACAAATAATATGCTAAAATTATAACATAGAATAATAGTGTTCGTATAATATTCGCATAAAGTAACACAATTTTCGCAGTGTTAACATAATCTGTAAAATTATAATTATAAAAGCTGCCTACCAACGTATAAAATGGCAGTGAAAATTGACTTCAAGTATAAATTATGCATAGGTACGTATATATTAATAGTATTAGCATACTTTATGCGTATAGAAAATTATAATGATTGAACAAAAATTATGTCAATGTACTCTCAGATTTACAAATCATACGAATAGCCTTGCATTTACATTTGCCATAAATCTTATTAACCATTACCATGTCTAATATTTGATGAAATGAAAGTTAATAGAATTCGGAACGACCAAATATTGATCTATAAACAAACAAATAAATATTGATTTTAATCGATATCTACGCAGATTACAAAATAAAGTCACTAAAGTCACTTTTCGTGTGACTTCTTAGTTTTTCTAAACTATAGAATGCGTTTTTTTTTTTTACGATCATATATAGACTTTATTCTGGAGAGCAAAAGGTGCAAAATTAATTTAAAATATTTAGATAAAGCATGTCGCCACTCCAGATAGCATAAGTGTGGAGCAAGGGCGAGTCACAAGTTCTATTTCCCCGGGCAATGAGCAAATTGCCCATAACTAGACAAACCTACCAATTAGGTACGCAATATTAACAGAACCATGGCGTTATTTATTTGATTAAATAATCAAGTCGAATTAAGCTCTTAAATTGACAAGAGAAGTATAAATAATGAAGCCATTTGCAATTTATTGTCCATCTATTTTACATAAATCTAATTTTCTAATACAGTTTACTGTCAAATTTTTAATTATATCACAGGAAATTATATTCAAAACTGATGATTGCTAATTATGTTAAACGTTGAAATCTCTAATAATTTAAATTTTATATCTACAATATAATTTTATTTATGCTATAAAAAATAATTTAAAAAAAGTGCGGGTGCGATGTTTTAACACAAATTAATAGAAAATGTTGTCAACGACTAATCACAACGTTTGTTCTTTATTATTTCCTGAGAATTAAATAAAGAAAATACTTCAATCTTATCTTATGAAGGTAATTGAAAGGAACAGGTTCTTTTAACATTACCGTAAACCTTTTTGTATTAAGGGCCTATACTACCTCAAATGGCTTAGCATGATCCTCCGTTACGTCTAAAATACTGCAGCATTCATTTTGAAATAAGTATATGGTAAAGTTGAGAATTAATGCTAAGTACTGTGTGTGACGAAAACACGATTCCATAAACTTTTCTCGATAGAAAAAAATCCAAAGTTACCTCCAAATCGAACAATAAACCACTGGTATTCAAAAAGTACTTCAAAATAGATCATGAAACTTTGCATACTAACTAAACCAACTATAAAGCAGGTCTTGTGTTTTTTATTTTTTACAAAAGACGAAAATTTGATTTTATAAAGAATAAAAACCACTCATTTCGCACTATTCGGCCTGCAGTGACTGACGTAACAACCACTTTGTAGTGCAAGCTGATTAGAACGTTATTCTACAACGAACAAATAAAGATGCTAATTTGAGGTAGTATAGGTCCTTATGTACCATTTTTGCGCTGCTACCGGCTGGTAGATAATATTACCTTATCTTGAGATGATGACACGTTATCCTAGGATCTATGCATAACGTGTCATAACACTATCGCTTGGAAATGTAGGAAGTAGTTAGCAGCTTGACATAATTCATAAGATATCATGCCATATTGCCTGTACCTCTTGAGAAAAAAATCTAAGCGACTCATTTCTTTTTTTATCGTGTGGTTAGGGCCTAACCTGGTGTCAGAGGTTTTATGCCACGGGTCTCTGACTTCGCTTTACATGCCGTCGAGAACATATCTCTCAGTCATGCTGGTTTCCTCACGATGGTTTTCTTCACCGAAGCAAGTGATAGATTATTAATTTCTAAGCAGCTTAGGCCGAATTCCCACTATGTCGTGACGATTAATTTATCGTTGGTTTTTAGTTGGCAAAAGTCGTAGACGGCAGTAAACGCGTCGTCCTATATGTGAACATCATCTGCCTAGCCTTTTCCCAACTTAGTTGGGGTCGGCTTCCAGTTTTACCGGATGCAGCTGAATACCAGTATTTTATATGGAGCGACTGCCTATCTGACCTCCACAACCCAGTTAGTACCGGGTAATACGATACCCCTTGGTAAGACTGGTTGTCAGACTTTTTGGGCCTCTGACTACCTAACGACTGTCATAGATCTACAAATGACAGCCGGGACCAACGGCTTAACGTGTTTTCCGAGGCACGGAGGAAACTCGGTATGTAATGGGTGGTCACCCATCCACAGACCAACCTAGGCAAGCACGGCTTAACCTAACGATCGACCCGAGCGGCTGTTATTATTTAGCCACGAGCTCCTCCTATATGTGAACATCTCCATTTAAATACTCAAGCAACTACAAGACTATCTGTCCTCACGACAAAGTGGGAACGCGGCCTAACATGGCTAATATGCTTGACAAGTTAGTACTGCTACTAATTTTTAATGTGTCTCGCAAAACAAAGAAGGAGAAAAAATAACTCTTTTTTAACTCAATGATACGAGTGTTGCCAATCTGATGGGACCAACTTCTTTATAGTGATCTACATACACTCAAAACAAACAATAATTCACTAAAAATAAGACCTAACCAATCAACAAGCCCAATATAATTCAACAAACAAGAGAACAACATCTCGTCTCGATTGATCTCAATCACATTAGTTAAATCTAATTTGCTCTCCGTGGCAACCAACAGGGCGTACGCAATAATGCCAATCGAGACGCCATATTCGCACGCCTCATCGGACCCGTCGTCGGCGTCCACTAATTTATTTCAAGCATCAACATTTGATACAATATAATACAGATCAGATTCACCCCGTACTTCCTTATTGCCATGCAAATTTTAGTTATTGAGTTACAGTTGGCCTCACAATACGGATCATGATCATGGGATTGATGGAAGGTGCTATTTATGTTGTGCCCCCGGGCTGTGAGGCGCGGGAAACTAGATGTGGTGACAACGCATTAAATTGATAGATACATAGACGAAATGTGGTGACAACGCATTAAATTGATAGATACATAGATAGAGTCTTTGATTATATTATAATCAAAGAGATAGTATACTTTATGGACCAAGGCCAGCACATCAAGCTACCCGAAACTATTTAATTATCCCAATCAACCTTTAATCTAATGCTTAAGGGATACAGTTGAAAATCTATTGAAAAAATTTGAAAATATATAGTATATATATAATAGAATTATAGTAAATATATATTTCAAAACACTACTAGGAACTTGGGTTATAATTGTGAAACTATATCTTGTGACGTTGCTGTGCTCACACATATCATAATATAACATCACGCTTGTAATCCCAGAAGGGTAGGGCAGAGGTGTACGCAACAGTAATATATAAAAATACAATATATAATATACATATAAAAATACGGGGCGAGCCTGTTTTCAATAACCGGGCACAAATCTGAAGGAAAAACCCAATAACACCTCATCAACAACAATAACATTTCATAAGTACTCATGTAGGTTTATGTGGTATTTCGAATTTGAATCTACTTACACATTATTTAAAGTGTTATGAAAAAATGTTTAGTTGTAATTCTGCGAATAATAGGTAGATCGTTTGTATCATATAAGTATGTCAAAGTTTCGGTTACATAATTATGTTGCGTCGTATATTTGTTGTACTAGAGCATTTTCTAAAGCTCTTATTTGTTTCTTTTATTATTATAGTAGTACACCATAATAATCCCTCCTTCTGCGAAGCAGTAATGCTAGAGAACAGGAGACAACGGTGGCGGAACGGGAGAGGGAGAGAACCTCTCAGCGTCCCGGCCATCGCGCGTCGGGGGCTACCACGTGGCCACCGGCCACCGTAGGCCCGGGCCTGTGGACGGTGGGATGATGACAGTTGACGGCGCGTTCGTGTTCCACGCGCGCCTCAAAGAGAGTCAGCAATAAGAAGGGGCCGCAAGGGCCGATGCCTGCCGGGGTTGCGGGACTGTTCGAAAGAGATACCGTGGCCCCGGAACACAAAGGGCGATGAAGGAACATGGATGGGTTTTAGTCAGTAACAGTCTGACACTCCCTCCTGCTCCGCCCAGAGCGGGAGAAGTCATTTAATGATTTCCCATCCGAAAAAAAATAAAAATAAGGGTAAGTACGTATATGTTCAAGAGATATAATATAGGTACATTTTTTGCAAGCTTTACGAGTATACTACACACTTACAGCTACTGTAAATCTATTCTAACATTGTACAGCCATGTATTTCCGCAAAGTAACGCCTTACTCCATAACACTTACTTATGTTATGTTCATGTATGGCGCCACCGATAAGGCTTTATCGGCAGAAATCCATTAGCGGAACCTATTTTTGCTAATACATGGAGATAGTGTTTTCTGTGTTTTATGTGTTACTCAACTTTGGCGATCGACATTTTGGTAATGGAATCATCATGGATTACCAAATTGGTAGGTCTTAAAATTAGCAACCGTTTAAGAGAGACCATTAAGTCTGCCCCCGATAGTTAAAAAGACGTATGTAACAAAAAGTAAAAACGGAGAAATAAATGTTTTAATAAATGAAACGGGAAATCGTTTGCTGTCTTCGAGTAAATCAAAATATTTACATACTAAAAGTTGAAAATAATGCCCACTCTTAATGGCTTTAACTTGGTTTAATAAAAATATGAATTTATTAAATTATTATAACAAAAATAATGAAAAAACAAGTTCATCTTAGCATAAAAAATGCAGAAAAATATTACATACTTAATTGAATAGACGTAAATGGCTAGATGCGTCCTTTAAATTTTAAACACTTTAGGCTATTCTTTTCTTCTAAGTATTAAGTTTGTCTATCTAGTATATGATTTTAACAGAAATGGGCGCATATAGGTATTTCCGCCTTTTTTCCTAAGAATTAGAAAGTATGTAGATAACCCTTTGCTTAGATAAAATGTTTATAAAATTATATAATCCTTTTATTTATGGTAGTATATCTGAAACAGACTGTAGGTTCGTCGTGGTTATTATATAAGCCATAGCCTAATTTATTATTTGTAAAAAAATGCTATCCATGGCACAGTAAATTATAATGAAAATCAGAACTATGTATTTAACTTGAGCAAAGTTTAGCTTAATCAGTCTTAAATAGATACAGATCTATTATAATTATCTCTCATATTCCTTTATTTATTTTACATTCATATTTTTTTTATATTTTTAAATATTCCAATACAAAACACTATAAAAAACACAAAAAATAATAGTCCGCCGGGGTCGGGAGCAGGGTCCAAGCTACCGGTGGTTAGGGCTCCAGATACAGGAACCTCCTCACTATGCGAGCCGTGTCAAGGAGTAAAATAAAATTAAATAAGCCTTTAGTGCAAATAAGTTAAACTAACAAGTTTTAACTTATTTGACCGAACATTACTTAAAAAAATATATAACAAAAGAAGTAACTCAAACATATTTTTGGCATTCGGCTGATCTGCTCTCCTAGCAGCTTGTCTTTCGACAAAGGCCACCTCTAAGGATTTCCACTTGTTTCTGTTTTGTTTCAATTTTCTGCATACTAATTGAACTTTTACAAATTTAGTCTTTCCTTTGATCTTTTTAAATTGAATTTTATCCCTTCTTCTTACTCCCAATATACGCTTCTCTCTATCCCATTCTGACATATATATATATATATATTGTTATATTAAGGCCCAAGTTTGGCATCCGTATGTAAGACATGGCAGTATGCTTGCATTGAAGACTTTTCGTTTCTACGCCATAGGCATTTCTTTATTTTTCATTACTTCGCTCAACTACCCAAGACCGCGATCACGATCTCTTCCAAGTGTTTGTTATTCTTCTTTCAATTTCTTTCTGCATGCTCTCTGTTGGTGATACTGATTGTCCTACATAAATGTATTCATTTATATATCGAGCGAGGCGGTTGAATCAGGCCCTTGATTCAAGCGCCTAAAGAGAGCTTCGATAGATGATCGTCGAGGCTCTTGGCCATAAAGCCATTGGCCGTCAAGAAAATCGGCACAATGATAGCCGAGTTCATATTCCATATGTCATGTCGCGAACCTCGTGTGCCAAGTCGAGACGTTTTATTTATTTCTCTTTCTCAGCTTTCACGAGGTTCTCGTCATGCGGAATGGTAACATCGATTATCAATACGCGGCGCGCTGATGGGTCTATCACCACTATGTCAGGCTTATTGGCGATCAGTATGCTTATTGGCTTATTGGCTGTCAGTAATGATAGACTGATCCCATTACAGCGTGGCATGGTCCTTCTCGAGAACTGGATCGGGCACATACTTGTAGTACGGTACCTCAGATTCCATAAGTTTATATTTCAAGGCAGGTTGCTGGTGAATAATCCTGGCTAGTTGGTTGCGCCTGTGCAAGTACTCGCCGTTAGCCAGACGAGAACAACCAGAAATAATATGTCTAATGGACTCACCTGGAAGGTGGCATGGCCGACACACGTCCACCGTCCAGTCCTTCATAATATATTTCAGGTAGTTGCTCGTTAACATATACAGACAAAACTTTCAGTGTCCCCAAAGGGGTCTCCGAAACGTAGCCAGAACACGGGCGCTAGAGAATGTACATCGGGCCCATGTAGAGCCCGGAAGCGCCCGTGAAGCTCTTTGCCTTGCCATACTTCCTTGCGGTCATCAGTAGTAAGTACTTCAGGTTTGCGGCAGTTCTGTCTAACCATGGACAGCTGGGTGAGTCTTTTGTCCACTGCAACCACATCTCGGTGCATACCCACCTCACTACGGTTGAATAAAATGGCGCCCGCAAACAACAAACAAATTCAAATAAAAAATACTTACTTCGTTATGACGAATCACGCTGCAAATAATTGCGCGACCGCGAAACGTTCGTGCTCCTACAACCTATTTGGGCGCAACTGACATAGAAACTGGTCAGGCGCCGTACTAAACATACCCCGCCCGAACCCCGCGCAACCCCAACTTGATTCACAGTTCTAGGAAAAAAGGACGTTTCTGCACACTTACGCCTTTTTTATTAAGTATTATATTGTATTTTTTATTCAACGTAAAGTTTCAAGACGCTTATGGCAAATGCGCCTATGCTAAAACAATTTTGCGAAGTAAAAAGGGCGTAAGTGGTCAGATGTGGTCTTTTTTCTTAATGTGAAAGCAGATTTTTATTAGCGCGTTAGACGCAAATGTTTATTTGCGTCTTATTAACTTCCTCTTAAAAACATAGACCAATATGCGCCTTTTATATTACTGAACTAAAAAAAAAACTATTAAGTATAAGGACATTATCTACATAAATACGACTTTTCAATTAAGTTTCTCATAAATTCGTCTTTTCATCTTCAATCGGGTGTAAAAAAATGAACAGAAGCGCCCTATATTGTTGTGCTAAAACCGCACTGAAGGAAGTAAGAAAAATATTAAAAATACAGGCAGATGCGCCTTTTTTTTCTGATTCTGGCAATATATGTAACTCAAATTTGGAAAAAATGTTAGATGCGTCTTTTTTCCTATCGGGGGCAGAGTAGGTAGGTATGTAAAATTTTAACTAATTGATCGTCTTTTGTTTTACTTGAGGCCCATACAAAATTACAAACCGTCACATTGTCACATTCAATCAATGATACCTCATCAGCGTAGCCTTTTCCCAACTACGTTGGGGTCGGCTTTTAGTCTAACCGGATGCAGCTGAATACCAGTATTTTACATGGAGCGACTGCCTATCTGACCTCCACAACCCAGTTAGTACTGGCTAATACGATACCCCTTGGTGAGACTGTTTGTCAGACTTTCAGGCTACTGACTATCTGTAACGACTGTTAAAGATCTACAAATGACAGCTGGGACCAACGGCTAAACGTTATTTCCGAGGCACGGAGGAAACTTGGTATGGAATGGGTGGTCACCCATCAACGGATCAACATAGGCAAGCATAGCTTAACCTAAAGATCGACCCGAGTGGCTGTTATTATTTATCCACGCACGAGCTCCTCTAATCAATAAACGAAAACGATAATGAAAAACTCTCAAAAAATGTATCGGATTGACGTAAGGTACCGAAAACTTTTGATCCAAAACGCTATAGAAAGTTTTTGAAATTCATTTTCACTTATTTATGTTCTCTGATCTGATACAATCTATAAAACAGCTCAGCATTCCTAAAGTTTATACCAAGAAGACTCCCATTACCAAAGTAAACAATAACATTAAATAAAACAGACACATAACCGAGATCTATTTCCATCATCACTATTTTAAATACATCTATATTTATCTTATCTTAAACGCAGACGTTCAGTTCAATACTTATCTACGACGAAATTATAATAGACCACCCATTGTGGCATACAAAATGTTCGCAAAACACACCTTGTGTGCAGTACCACCAACTTTTACTGTTACAACTGAATTTATTTGGACCCGCCAAGACTGTAATGTCATAACAAAGAATTATGCCACGCTAAAGGCGTCTTCAGACGTGTCCGCGCAAATCGTTGACGGCATAATTTGCATTTGTATGGTAATAATGGAATCATGTTTTAGACAAAGCTTTTTGTGTTACGTAAGGAGAGGTGTCTAAGAATTTGATTAATTGTCTTGAGAACAGTATGGTAAATGGTTTGAAACTGTCGTTTACCAACATCTGAATTAAAGACACGGAAATGTTTTATCGATAAAATTGCATCATCATTGCATCTCTTTTAATATAATAAAATTCTAACAGTAAATAAAGCTATAAGTACACTCTAGATTAGAATCTTAAATCCTAGTACCAAATGGCAAATGATGTTCGTAACAGAATCTTTTTTCAAATCGATCACAGTAAAGCTATCAAGAAGTTAGCTACCTTTTAAATTATTATGACAACTCCTAATTTTAATTTCCTTATGCATGAAAAACTTCCATCTTAAAAATACTGAACCAATTAAATAATACAAAATAAAAAGAAATTGAAAAAAAAATAGGCTTGTTTCCACCATCAATAAATTGCAAATCTATTTAGTCCGTCAGTTAGAGTATTTGGAAAATAACGCACACGTAGTTTTTGTTTTTGTAAATCAATGAATATTGACAAAGATAAAACGCATCAAAACGCGGGAGTGAGGGGCTCGTGACGTCACAACGCACTAAAAATTATACCACGGCGTGACGTATTGAGAATTTTTAAAGCGTCGTATCTTTGTTAATTTTGGTTTACGTAACAAAAGAAAAAATACTTACTAAATATATAAACAATATTTTTTGGAAATCTATCTGACGGACTAATTCGTTTTTTTTTATTCATCTACCCTATTGCCGGCCGAAACATAATTTTCACGACACACCAAAAATATCCTGTTCAACACAATAACCGCACCATACAAACAGCCCCTAACAATGTGGCAGCAGCCTGTTATAAAATAACACGAGCAGAATGTTACCGTAACGAATCGGTTCGAGTAGTCTCATTCCGAGTCGAAAGGTTATCGTATCGCATAATATTACGAGTGTTATGATGCACGAGCTGCCAATAGAAGGATACTTTGTTGATTGTATGCGTTTTTCTCTAGTCTTACGGTATTTGATCGAGATATAAGAGGAGATATATGTACGAGTATGCTCATGTTGTGATGAAAAGAGGTGACGTGACTTGATAGATTAGGGGTCGTTTTTTTCTGAGGGATAGAACAGAGCTAAGTAACACTTGGCTAGAAATTTAAGTACCGGAGGGGCTATAGTTGGTGCCAGTTAAGACGACAATAGCGGTCACTGCCCTTTCCCTAACATCTCTTCGTACGAACCAAAACAAATAAACCATGTATCGTTTTTCATTACAAAAAATGTTGAAGATGACGATTCAAGGCTTGAACAGGCTTGTTTTTGGTTTTCAAAGTTAAGAAGTTTAATAAATGAAGGTGGATCAATGACCGCTTTTTGTATCTTAACTGGCACCAACTATAGCAGTAATTACGATGGTGGAAAAGTCAAAAATGATTGGTTTTGACACAAGCTACCGAAAAGTTTATGTCCATAATCCTGAAAATGATTGTCACTTTGACCTGTGAAGCATTCAGAAGAAAAGAGGGAAAATTTCGTCAGAATTATGAAAAAATCAGCAACTATTGGAACTTCAATGAAAAAATACCTGAGTATGTAGAATTTCCAGTTTTGGTTTTTGTGCAAGATATACACAAACCAATAGTAGTTAATGGAAGACACAAGGTATTATAGTCTGGTAAATGAGTGCTCAAAAGGGGTATGTGGTTGGAAAAGTCGAAAGCAGAAAATCTGACTTATGAACTTCATTTGGACTAGTTAGAAGATAAACATATTAAAAGTCCTGACCCCTCCGAGGTGAGCCCGAGGGGGGGGGGGGGGGGGCAAAGAAGGTCACGTTTTTTGGTTTTTTGCTTATATCTCGAAAACGATGCGTCGTATAAAATTTTGTTGTACTACATAACAAAATCTCATAAAATTCTCTACAACTTTGCTTGTCACACTTTTTATCTATCTCCAATATTTAAAAAAAAAAAAAAAAAGTAAAAAAAAAAAATTTGCCAAGTTGTAGAGAATTTTATCAGATTTCATTGTGTACTACAACAAGTATTCGTGCGACACACCGTTTTCGAGATACAAACCAAAAACAACGAACGGGACAGAGAATTGGACAAATTTTAAAAAATTGTTCGTTTTTCGGAGCTCATACCAATTCAACGATAAGAGATAGATAAAAAATTTGAAAAGCAAAGTTGAAGAAAATTTTATGAGGTTTTATTATGTAGTACAACAAAATTTTATACGACGCATCGTTTTCGAGATATAAGCAAAAAACCAAATAACGGGACCTTCTTTGTCCTCATATTAAAAGTCCTAACCCCCCCTCGGGCTCACCTCGGAGGGGTTAGGACTTTTAATATGTTTATCTTCTAACTAGTCCAAACAAAGTTCATATGTCACATTTTCTGCTTTCAACTTTTCCAACCACAATCATTCATTTACCAGACTATTAGGTAGGTGTACTCCTTCACTTATAGGAGACCACAACATGCACAATAAAATTAATAAATTAAGCCCCTACTAATTACAAAAAAATTACAAATAATTTTGGTAGAATTTGGAAACATAGAAGAATAAATAATATGATTAACTTTTCTATTTTAATGGACAAAAAAATACTTTAAAAAAGAAACATGAGATAATTATTAGTTAGGAATGAACTGATAAAACTTCCGATACACTATAGAAACAATTAGTTTCAAAACTACGTGTAAAACTTGAACCTGCTAAACTATTAAAAATATATTAATTACCTAACTCGAAACATCAATAAAATCAAAAATTGATATCCGCAATATATCACCAGAATTTACTGCCGTACAAATCTGATTAATTAGTGATTTATTCGCTTTAATTAGCATGAAACTTGCCTAACTTGTTTTTATTGTTGCAATAACAAAATGCCACTGTGTTGTAAATCTTTTGATGGTACCTACGACCTCGTTATCCTAAAACTGGGTATGTGGTTTGTAAAAAAACCTGCTGTGAAATCTCATCATGTGCTGATTTGATTAATCTCATCATCATTATCATCCACAGCCTAAATTCGGGATCCCTTCTTTTTGCATAATGTTCTTTTTCCTATTATAATTTGGCATAACTGTTTTGGCATAATTTGTTTTGCCATAATAATACTCTGCCAAATTTTTTTTTGGTATACAGTTTATGTTGGCATAATCATCTTGGGGTTAATTTGTTTTAGCATAAATTGGATTCGCATAATGTTACTGGGCATAATGCTGTACTGGCCAGATACATGCGACCAGCGGCCGGCAAAAGTTGTATGAAAATCCTTACCTGTCGTGTTTAGCGGCCAAATAAATTACATAGTAAACTCATATCTGTAGTGTTATTTAAAAATGGAACGATCTTTTACTCTGAAACATGGCAACCAAGGAGGAAACTTATCGAAATCGAAGGTTTTATTTAAATTACGAATTAGCTTGCAAATAGAAAGCGGTTTACTGAAAAAAAAAAACAAATGAACTCTTCGACGCGAGAATTTTAATTTCCTCGCATTATTTGAGAAAAGTACTAAACAAGCCTAGGTCATAACTAGGCATTGATGCACTTACGTATGTGCGTGCGTCCATCAATGTCTCTTTTGCTGGCCGCTGCAGTTATGTACTATTATATAATCAATTGGCCTAGAGCACTAAATCTTCTTTCTATCCACCACACAAACTAAACTATTCCTACTATACTTAAATCTTCTGTTACAGATCTGAATACCGTTCATAGCTTCACCTTTGCCTCTAAGATTCCAGGCGGAATGAGAATAACGCTGAAGTTATTATTACAGCAAGCTAATGTACTTTAACACAGCATTTACTACATTACGGCATTGTCTAAAGCCAGCACGCTATTGTGAGGTGACTTCAATGGCGTTTGTCTTCATAACACGAATAGCTATATTTGAACTAGGTCATTGTGGTTTTGTGGTTATTATCATACGGATCACTAATACGGTGTATATGGACTGCCCCGTTGTTCTAGTGGTTGCAAGCGCGAATGGTGAGCATTAGGTCCTAAGTTCCCGGGTCGAGCAAAGTGGTATTCGGTTTTTTCCATAAGCAATTTCTCAGTAGCAGCCACGGAGTCTGGATTTTTGCTCGGTTCATAGCAATAGGCTCTCCCCCTATTACAACACAACAGGCGAAATGTGGAAAATAATTACTCTTAGTTATACCTCTGCCCACCCTTCTGGGATTACAAGTGTTATGTTATTTTATATGGTGCTTATTCTTCTTCTGCGATGGCCAAATGTAATCCAGTTGACAATTACAGGTCGCGGCACGTAAGTCTAGCGCTGAACGAAACTTGGAGGGGATATCTGCGCATGTTATGCGACTGGAGAGCCAATCGGTGCAACGCACGCCCAAGACATTCTTATTTTTTACTTCTGCGCAATAACGGTCACGGCTAGACTTTCGTGCCGCGACCTGTACAAGGTCAGGTCTAGACAATAAAAGTTTTGTATCACAGAAATTGTTTCTGTTGCCATAATATATCACTTAATGATATTAATATTTTTTTTAAACATAATTGTTTTTATAGACTTAGTCCTCTAGTGAATAAACATGAAGTAAAATAAGTCAAGTACAGCTTCTTAAACTTTCCAAGAAAACGATCACTTTTCCTTTCATTTTATAGATTTATAAAGATTTTACTAATTCTCAGTATTTTACTGCGACATGATGACTGTAATAATGCATCGTAAAAAAGGATCTTACTGATCTTATTGCATGTGTTTAAAATACTAGTCATTCAGAGTTATTTCAACACGGGTTATTTCTACGGTAATTTGTTGAATTGTCATCTTTATGTAGATCTTTCTTTTGAAATAACTGCACTTTAAAAACAAAAAATAAGTACCTACCTTGCTGTTTACATATCGCAAGCTTGGTGGAACTTTTGGATATTATTCAAGAACTAGCAACCCGGCCAGGCTTTGCACTGGTGCAAATTACAAAATTTATTTTTTTCCGTTGGTTTAAAATATACGTGGCATTGAATTTTAGTTATATAGATATATATTATGATAGGATGAGCAATGTAATAAATCGTGTAAAGAAAGACGTATTGCACTGCGGTTGTTGAAAAAGTTATACCAGTTTAATAATAATAATAAAACCTTTGTTTTCAGGCAACTTTGAGCCGTGCCGCAGTGGTTCTTGTTCGAGTTTAGTTCGTATTGTTTCCGTGAGAGAACGTAACTGTACAAATTATGAAGTATTATAATTTTGTAAGAAAGTAGAAACTAAAGATTTTATTTTTAAACTTGCGGCAAACAGTTGGTACGATATTATTTTAAGATAGTATGTATCTAGCCAATGTCTGACAACCAGTCTTACCAAGTGGTATCGTATTACCCAGTACTAACTGGGTTGTGGAGGTCAGATAAGCAGTCGCTCCATGTAATATACTGGTATTCAGCTGCATCCGGTTAGACTGGAAGCCGACCCCAACATAATTGGGAAAAGGCTAGGCTGAAGATAATGTACCTAGCCGATTCATCTTCAATATCGATCGACAATATTACTATATTTGTTGATCGGTAACTTAAAAAGAAAGCTCACATTTTCAAAGTTCCACTCACATTAAAAGCTTTGTGGTCACTATTAAACAGCCCTGGCGTTTACTTAATTAACACCATTATCTCCTCGACAACTTTGGAAGAGTTTATAGCAAAGATAACCAGTTACAACGCACCACTGTTAATTCAAACCACTTAATAAAACCTAACAAATGTATTGCGTGGGCGAAATACCTTCTAAATTAATATTAATGTAATTTTAATCAGCACAGCCAATAAATTACATATTAGCCTTACAAAACGACTTTAATAAAGTTTTTATTATATTTTTTATTTGATACAGCCGCCATTTTGTTTTTTTTTTTATGTTTTATATTTCACTTCGTTACCAAATTTAGAAATTACCTACCGCTGTCATCTTGAATTTTCAATTGGAACTAAAAATATTATTCTGTAAATAGTTGTTGCTTGCTCTCCTCGCGAACGCCACCGTTCAACTCGTGCGCAGCGGACAAGTTAACTTCCTTTATCGTACAGTCATTAATCAAGTCTCACACTTAGCCTTTAATAATTATAATTAATAATTTTATCACCTTTCAGTCGGGATACAAGCCTGCCACTTGACAGGGCTCACATACGGTAATAGTTACCGATTTATCATAGATAATGAATAATTTTGTTTTTCAAAGTTATTTAACAATCATTAACGTCTGTTCGTGTATTAATGATTTGAGTGTGAGTCAGGCGGCACGACTGTGTAGGAATGTTAAAAATGTTGATGTGAGTGAAATAGTGAATACATATTTAAAAATCTAAAGTGATCCATCTGATCTACTATTTTAATCTATCAATATTCTACGTTTTTTTTTTGATAAAGTGTTATTACTAGTTTTTATTTTTTAATCTTTCCTTAAAAATCTTGCTCCTAAACAATAGTAGATTGTATGACAAGGGAGCAAAATAGTATTTTTACGGCGAGGGCGCTATTTTGATTCCAGAGCGAAGCGAAGGATTCTAGAATAGAATCCCGAGCATAGCGAGGGATTCTAAAATAGAATCCTGAGCGTAGCGAGGGATTCAAAGCACATCGCCTGAGGGAAAAATATGTTTGCTCTCGAGTCATATACTCTACTTTTCATCTCGTTCTATGAGAAAATAAATAAGAGACACTTTTAAGTAATTAATGAATAAGTTTAATTAAAAAAATGACATGAATGTAAAAAAGGTAAATTACAAATTTATATTTATATCTAATACACTGGCGAAATTTTGAAAATTTATTGTCACTGTGTGTGTTTTGTTTGGGATTGATATAGTTGTGGATTTATTATGATGATATTATATACAGGATGACATTTTTATCACTTTCAAAATAAAATGGGTATAATAGGTGAACGGAGTAGAAGCAAATGCCACACTTAGTTTTTTTTTTTAATTCGAAATGTAAAAAAAAAACATTTTTTTCGTTTGATTTGAAATTCGATATTTTACATTTTTTGTTTTTTTTTTTTTAATTTCTCTTTCTTTGTTCTAATATGAAAAGTTTACTTGAAATTTGTAGCGTTTTTTGATGATGGATCAATTCTTTTCTAAACTGTGGAAAAAAGAAAAACAAAACTATGCCTTAAGCTTCTACTCCATTCACCGAATATACCCATTTTTTTTGGAAAGTGATAAAAAAGTCATCCAGTATTTTGAGTGTTTGTAATCTCAGTATCTGGCTGGTGCTCAGGAAAAGGTTCCTTTGATGTAGAAGAGCGCGGTGACAACGGCATGGGCGAACTATCTGCAACTCTTCATTTGATATTTTCAACAATGCGGGTGCTGACCCCCGCACCGTACAAACACTTACAGCCAGTAATTTATACAATTTTCGTTCGATTTCAATGAACGATTCATATTCCAAATTCAAATCTCATTACTGCCCGCTAAAAAGTCTAGTGGAGAAAAGAGCTACTTTGCTCCCGCTAAAAGGGGAACAAAACGACACTTTTCGAATAGAAGGGATGAAAAGAATATTTTTACAAAAAAAAAATGAAAATTTAACAAATACAAAAACAAGCTACCTTTGTATTTTATACCGACTAAGCTTATAACGCGTTTAAACTATACTTACTTTTAAAAAATCATTTTGCCAGTAGAGCAGCAGAGTACTGCCCAAATTACCGCAAACAAAATGAATTATCTCAGCAAAAAATAATTAATTTTCATATATGAACCAGGCTTTACCAAGAACTGAAATCAATTACATTGAAACATTGTAAACACTGTAGTACATCACTGATATTCCTAATTGTCACTAGGAAGACATAATAAACATAATAAACACGTTAAAAGATTTTCGATAACAAGCCAAATCTAGATCGACGCAACTCACTACAAGTTGGCTCTATTTCTCAGTAATAAATCTTTCGAAGTAACCAGTCTTGTTTAGATTCCTGCTTTCGAATTAGACTGATATTCTTGCTTTTTAGGGTTCCGTACCCAAAGGGTAAAAACGGAACCCTATTACTAAGACTTCGCTGTCTGTCCGTCTGTCCGTCTGTCCGTCTGTCTGTCATCAGGCTGTATCTCATGAACCGTGACAGCTAGACAGTTGAAATTTTCACAGATGATGTATTTCTGTTGCCGCTATAACAACAAATACTAAAAACAGAATAAAATTAATATTTAAGGGGGGCTCCCATACAATAAACGTGATTTTTTTGCCGTTTTGTCTAATGTATAGATAATGGTACGGAACCCTTCGTGCGCGAGTCCGACTCGCACTTGGCCGGTTTTTTTATAATGTTATTGCGTAATAAATTATCTTTATTCCTTTATGGGGTGAATTAGGAAACTGAATTGGTATTATTTTTTGTTTTGTTCCAGCAGGCTATGATAGAAAAAATAACGACTTCCAAAAAACACTTAAAGGTGGAAAACAACTTTATCTTAACCTTTTGACCGTCACTGTCACATATACGTGACAAGCAGGCGCGTGCCCTGTACGTCAACGACACAAATGTGTGACAAAATGGTAGGTGAAATTGTATGCGCGAAATGAAATGCGTTTATTTATGCTCAGGCGTTCAAAACGTTAGCCGTGTGGTATCCGGCAGAGTAGAATAGAACCAACCCGGTTCCAACCAAGTCGGTTCAAAAAAAGATCAGTCACAAGTACCTATTCTGTCAACAATGAAAATCTATTTTTCATTACTCATACTCTGAAAGTAGGTCTGAAGTTGCCTGAGGAGCGGGTTGAAAGTAATACTTTTCAGCCCTAGGGAGAATCGTTTTCAACTGACAGCTGTCAAATTATTAAAAAAAAATGGTTCATTTTTCTATTGAACCATGTTCCAACTTTCTATACAGCCACGATGTAAAATTGAAATAACATAAAGTTAAGTATTAATTAAAGAATATATATATTTTAAATATCTTTATTATAATTAAGTTTCAACTATTTCTTTAAAATAACATAGATTTGGGAAAAATATTTACCATTTTTCGATGATGAAAATGAAAAATAGGTATTGGCTGAATAGCTGGCCGGCCACAGAAAAAAAAAAGCAAAATAGGTGGGAAAGCGGCAATAGGGTAGATGACACCATAAAACAATAATTCCAAGACACCTTTCTCTAAAATAACACTTTATTTTGGGCCTGAAAACCCGATTTATTTTCAATTAATTGCCAAATTCGATTTTTAGTTGCTTTGAAATGAATAAATAGTCGAGTCATTGAGTTGAATAAACAGTGACGTCACAGTAGGCTATTGCCATACAAAGTCTATTAGAGAACCGCGTTTTGACAGCTCTTAAAAAGTATCTCAATTGATTGGTGTGTCATCTACCCCATTCGAATTCCGATCTTCATTAGTTTTTTCGAGTTGTATGTTTTTTTTTACTTTCCTTGTATTCGTAATGAAAAGCACAGTGTTTACCTCGGGTTAAAGACTTATTTAGTCCCTCGAACTATTAGCGCCCTCGCTTCGCTCGGGCACCAAACCCCGTCTCGGGACTAAATAAGTTACTTTCACCCCTAGGGTAACAATGTACTATTTGTTTTCTTCTCATTTCCATACAAAAGCTCGTTTAGAAGGAAAACATTGAATAACATGAATATTTTATATTTTTTTATTTCCGTAATTGACAGATTGATTTTATCCTCTAATTAACGGTCCTTTAAAAAAATAAGTTCAATTATTCATATTTTTTTTTATAATTGACAGCACGCATGAAAGAGGTTTACCCTTTCATGTAGATTTAAATAAATGATTCTAGAATATATCATGTTTTGTCATCGTCTGTACAAACGGCAGCAGTCTGGCTACTAGCCAGTAAGTACTACTGGCCAGTATCTTACGGGATTTAGAATATAACAGTATCAGTTACACAATACGCAATTATCATATCATTTTATAGTCCAAGCTCTGGTTACACCTCTAACTGTGTCTGAATTGATTACGGGATTCTGTAGTAGAACTACCGACTTGCCTGTTTCTATTTTTTTCTGCGTATTCTAAAATATTGTAGTAATAATTTAAAACTGAAGCAGTCACTAGAATCTTTAATTTTAAACTTTTTGCTGATGGAAACATAGCTACCAAATTATTCATCGCATTTATTGTATGGACATAGAGCTGACTCAAGCAGCGTCGATAATACGGTCGCTCCCTAACCCTGATTTATTCTTAGACTTATAAATTGCTTAAAACATTATATGGCAACAATTTACATGTTAATAAACATGCTGATACGCAGTCTAGACACACAGCCGCTTGCTTCAAACCAACTAATTGCCATCAATTCTGCTTCCATCAACTTCGTAGTATTATTTATTATCTGCGCAATAAGTGCAACAATAACACCGCACAATGTCCCTGTCAACATTAATATTATATCAATGAATATTAAACTACTAAATATCCGGAAACAGTGCAGGTACAGTCATGAGCCTTAATATTTCAGCACTTACATAAATACAAAATTGATTTCCTTTTCCCAACTATGTTGGGGTCGGCTTCCAGTCTAACCGGATGCTGCTAAACACCAGTATTTTATATGGAGCGACTGCCTATTTGATCTCCACACTCCACAACCTAGTTAGTACTGGGTCAAACGATACCCCTTGGTAAGACTGGTTGTCAGACTTTCGGGCCACTGATCTGTAACGACTGTCAAAGATCTACAAATGACTACCGCCGGGACCAATGGAGCCACGGAGGAAACTCGGTATGTAATGGACGGTTACCCATCCACGGACCAAACTAGGCAAGCGTGGCTTAACCATAAGATCGACCCGAGCGGCTGTTATTATTTAGCCACGAGCTCCTCCAAGTTCCGAGATGGAGATAAAACCTTTTTCATAAAAAAATGCAGGTTTCAAAATAATATGTTCGTAACAAAATAAAATTACAATGAAAACGTAGAAGACAATTACTTATAAGTATTGCTAAGTGTATATGTTATAGTCAAAGTCCGATACACAGTCTCTTCGCGGAAGGACTGGTTTATCCTAGGTTTGGCCAAAGCCATCAGGCAATCCCCGAAATACATTTCAATTTCGCCCTTTGCCTGAAGTATTTTTAGTCAAACCCAGGAGCTCCTAACTTTTCAGTCAAACGTCGAAAGTAAATTATTCTGTTTCGGTTTTGGCCTAGTCAATCCTAGAAGCGACTGCAAAACTCGGTCAAACGTTGATCTGAACATGTTTAAACAGGTTCATAATGTCTCTCGCGGTGTTCCGACCGATTGTTTTGTCATTTCATGTTCGTTCATTGAGCGTGCGGGCGTGTAATTGTGTAAAATTGAAGATGAGTGAATCAAACGGTGTTGTTGTTACTAAAAACGTGGATAAAGAAGCTTTAAAAGTAAAGTTTAAAGAGAAAATTTCTAATTTGAATAAAAATAAGTGCTCATTTCACATAAAAAACAAACAGTTGTATGAGCAGATTATCAGTGAGGTAGAATCCGCTAAAGTAGCTGAAAAGAAAACGTCTTTGCAGTATCGCCGTCTCAAACGCTACGACGTTGTTTGTTTTGGGGACGAAAAAAAATTATTATAATTACCTAAGAAATTATTAAAACAATTAACATTAACATTAATGCCTCACCATGTCAGAAAAATGATTAATTTTCCATTTTAATTACTTAAGAAATTATTAAAACAATAAATATCAAAATTTTAAAATTTTTATTTTTTTATACCTAATCTTACAAACTAACCTCCGTATATTCCAAAGCATTTATTTATTTATTTTATACTTTATTGCACATCGTACAAAAGGCGGGCCTAATGCCACACGGCATTCTCTCAAAGCATCTCAAATATAAAAGTGAAAATCACGTAAGCTGACCAATCAGGTGTCAGAACTGGCAGAGTTAAGCGGTTCTTAAGACTTGAAAATGCTTCCAAATATACGAAGATAAGACACTTCATACCTATATCGGAGTTTGACTCGTCAAACCCCGATTTAATAAAATTGTGTTTTGACGTTTGCCTGACCAAATTAGTCTCTCCCAGGTTTGACGAAAATTGTTTAGTCAAAGGCCGAAAATTTACATTTGTTTGGGCTTTGACTAAGTCATTCAGTCTGACCTGAGGATTGACCAGTCCAACCTAGGAGCGCCGGAGCTTCGGAGTTTGCCTATAACATATACATATTGGTGCTTGTAACAGTACCTGGCCAAACTGGATGTTACGAATAAGCCATTCATTATGTTTCAACCATCCACGAATACTGACAACAAATACGAATTGTAGGTGGTATTTCGTAATCGTAACTCGGACTCGAAACTACTATGTAGATCTGCTTTCTCGATTATTGAAATGAGACTGCCTCGTATCGTTGGTCAACTAGTATTTATCTGCTAAGCGCGAGGTTCCTGGATAAGATCCTTGACTCGGCCAAAAAGTTGCTGGATTTCCCATGAGGATATTTTATAAATCATATTTATTTCTGTAAATTGGTTTTTTACAAAACAATTTACAATTCATTTAAAAAAATACATATTATTAAATATTATAATACAATAATAATAATAATTATACGAAATAATAAATTAGTAGTACCTAATTAATCAATTTATATATACGTATTTTTTTTTTTTTTTTTTTTAATTTAATTAGCTTTATTTTCAGAAATATTTACATTATTTACATACTATATAATAGAAATAAAAATATTTACAAGTATCAAAAAGGGTTACAGGGCGTCGAAAAATTCGTCCACATCGCTGTCAACAGGAAACGTGCCCAGAAGGCTGGCAGCATTGCCACGTTGGATGGCAATGCTGATTCTTTGGCCAAAAAATAGGCCCGCCCTCTGGTCACGTGAACAGTCGACCAACCGCTTGGCGATTTCTCGAAAAACTAGGTGGGCACTCGGACCCCATGGCCCTAGTGTTTCAACCCCAAACGGCTCAAACACATAATTACCAATTAAATTATTGTATTTGCGCCGTTTGAGGTTTTCAGCACCTGCAGCAGCCGCCCCAGCGCAGCACACTGTGCTAGGAAGATGGGATGGCGCAAGGGTGTCGACGCAAGTTGCGTCCCACACCAAAGGCCTACCCAACTTCCATGGCATTATGGTCATACCATCTGGTCTCTTGCCATCGACATTGATATATACGTATTTATATATCATCTATTAAATAATATATATTTTTTTTTTTTAATTTTTACACGTCATTTTTTAAAACTAGATGGGGCCAATGTTTCGTACCTAACTATGTGACTACTCTGAGAAGAAACAGCCGAAACAAACTCAGACTCACTGTCTCTTTTAAAGTCCAGACATTGGTCAAGTCACATGAGGACCATGCAGATTAGTATCTGAGATGGTCTTTTGAAGAAAGAACCACACAGATTTGAGTGGACCTGTCCAGTGAGCGCAAGCATTTGTCAGTGATCGTGTAGCTCGACTCATAACCCAAGGAGCTCAACGACACGACGAACAATACGGACATGATCAGCAGTTACTAAAAGTATGGTATAGTGCCATGCATCGAATAAGAGCAAATCAAAATAATTTCTAGATAATGATGATATCGAAAACTCCAAACTCCATGGAGTTTTCGATATCATCATTATCTCAGGGTTTACATCCGCTGATGGTCCTTAGCATGGTCTTCATAATGACCTATTACCGGCATTTGTCCCGACTACGGCAAACCAAATGATTTTCTTTCTGCAATATCTCTATTCAATATTTTACGCCATGTAAATATCCAAGCTTAGATTTTTAACACACGTAACTGGCAAAATGTGGGTACTATTAAGCCTCTGCCTATTCCTCCAGAGAATACAAGCGCGTTATTATGTTAAATTAAAAGGCGTGTGGCCTAAATATGCGCACTTTTATCTCAAATTTGGTTCAAGTTCAAATCATATGAGCTCTTTGAACGTTGTAAAATTAGCAGCATGTGTATTAGAAGTGTTTTCTTTTATGATGTTACAAGGCTTGGTTATTTATTCTTTGGCGTGAGTAGGTCATCAAAGGGACAGAGTTATTTCATTAACTGTGTTTAAACATGGTGTAGGTAATCGCTGATCGGGATTAAAGATTTGTCTATCATTCTGAAGGCTAGATATTTAAAGATTGCGTGTCTGCTCCATGGGTTATATTTCCCACTAGCTGACCCACGCAACTTCGTCTGCGTCACATAAGAGAGAAAAAGCTTTCAAAAGGAACACATTTTCCCCGTTTTTGCAACATTTTTCACTTATGCTCCGCTCCTATTAGTCGTAGCGTGATGTTATATAGCCTATAGCCTTCCTCAATAAATGGACTACCCAACACTGAAAGAATCATTCAAATCGGACCAGTAGTTCCAGAGATTAGCGAGTTCAAACAAACAAACAAACAAACAAACAAACACTGCAGCTTTATAATATTAGTATAGATTGACGTAGTTTTAAGAAGGTATCTGTGATAAGTTTCTTCTCATTGATACATATTTCCAAATTAATGCACAAGAATTCACGATTCACAATAATCCACGATTATGACGATAGAAATGAGAAAAATGAATTGGATTGATATAAGCTACTGAAAAGCTATTATCTCTATCCTGTTTAATGTCATTGTAGAAATATGAAACGTTTTATCATCTATTGCCACTGCTCTGGGCTTAATCATATTTAATAATGCCCATATCACTCTACATTTAACAGTAAATTGACAAATATCACGCGATAGACCATTGTCTCTTCAGATAGTCAACTTCCAAAGAAATGTCTTTTGTTTCTGATGTAGAAATGTCATATCCGCTACAGTTTCTTAGTAATTCATTCACTTTATTACAACAATAGTGTGCCCAATAAAGTAACTCAATTCAACAGTAGTGCAGATAGCTACATCAATGAAACGTATACCATTAGCCGTACAGGAAATGTAATCAATTACATACTGTAAATCTACTTTTATAATAGGTACACATTTGTCAAGCATTGTAGTATTAGAACTGGGACTTCAATTAAGTGTATTGAAGTGGGCAGGCAAGGCAACATTGACATATGTTTTGACATTTCAATCACTGTTGTATTTGACTGTACCTACTAACGGATACCACATAAATTGATTTGTGTTTTTCTTTTCGTGGTAAGTAGAGCTTACAAACCCAATATATCATGCATTGAGGCTTTCGACGTATCTGACAATTGCGTTTGGTTTCTAAAAGAGTCTGATACTACTGATAGTACTACACGAAGCAGAGGCCTCTCTACTGTCGGGGCTGACAATACAATACGGCGAGGATATAGTCTGGCCCCTCGCCACGGCCGGTCTTAGCGGCAACATCGGTCGATAAACTTTTTAGAGATAAATCCTGCTATCAATTACATAAGGATTATTCTACTAGAAGTTTGAACGACGTTGACGCTCATTGCTACATAATTATGTTGATAATTGGCATCTGAGAA
Organism: Xestia xanthographa; assembly: GCA_905147715.2. Lineage (NCBI taxonomy): Eukaryota > Metazoa > Arthropoda > Insecta > Lepidoptera > Noctuidae > Xestia > Xestia xanthographa. The sequence continues at coordinate 16,014,127 of LR990650.1, read as the reverse complement.
CGTGGGCATGTCTTACTGCCCTCTTTAATAAATTCTTCAAACCTATTAGTTTGACTTACACTTTGTTTGAGTAAAAACTGTATGCTACACTGCTCCTGTAGCTGGTTGGCTGCAGCTATGGCATGCAGTACCTATTTATTTATTTTAGTTATTACTAGCGGACGTCACGCGGTTTCACCCGCGTAGTTTCCGTTTTACGGGGATAAAATATAGCCTATGTTACTCAGGGTGAATGTAGCTTTTTACTGGTGAAAGAATTTTTGAAATCGGTTCATTACTTCCGTAGATTACCCCCTACATACAAACTTACAAACATACAAACTTACAAACATACAAACATACAAACTTACAAACAAAATGTTACCTCTTTATAATATTAGTAGAGTAGATTATTGTGGTATAGAAGTGTAAAAGTGTAGATGTAGTTTTTTATTATGACCCTGATGTGTCCCACTGCAGGGCTCCCTTCCCTCTTTCCATTTATCTCTGTTTTTAGCTATTTGGGCCCAATCCTGAATGCACTACCTACCTATATAAAAAAGCAGTTATAGTAGAAAATTTTCACACATTTCCCTTGCATCACCCTACAGGAAACCTAAGCCATCTTCATGATCAAATTTAACGCTTATGTTCCCAGCCGTTCCCAAAAGGGAACAGAACATTGTTAATTTAATTGTGTTTGTATTTATGGATATCTACCAAACCAGACATCTGCATCACCTCCTAACAAAGCCATCCACATTAACATTCTAGATAAAACCCACTCACTCAGACAGTAGTAATAAATTACGCGTACATTTGACACCCCCCGAGCATTTCTCTGGTTAAGTTGGGAAAGAGGCTGCTTGCTCCGGTTGCTGGTGACACGGAATTCGCCGTACCGGACCGGATCGCCCACCGTACGGCGAGCGAACCATTCATAAAATATCGACCACGCAATTACGCAATTTAGATTAACACTCAGTAATGGTGTACTGAATTAAAACGCGTTTAATAGAGATAAGAGATTGCGCGGGAATATTTCTGGATGAAGGTTAAGACACTCTTGTAGGGTAACGTCCATTTCGATTATTTGTAAAGTCGTGATAAAAAGCCGGATTTTTGCAAAAAGTCTGGTTAGTATAATTTTTTAATATTTTTTTTAAATCGGACATAAGCTACCGTTTTTACTTAAAAAAAAAAATCCTATTTTAATAATTCCGAACAAATGACAAAGTCGGATTAAATCCAGGCGGGGTAACCCTACTCCAGCGCAGCAAGTCCCTGGTGTTTCTCATATGAATAAAACCTATAATTGTATGGCAAATGAATACCATAGATAGATTATTACCACTTGATACTGGTTTCGTTTTACCCATTACAGAAGTTATAAGCAACAAATTGTATAAATTGTAGTCTTTAGCGTTCGAAGTAGGTTTTATTTCTGGTCCTGCACTGTGGTGGAAAGATAAATTTGTTTTGTTATTATGTTGGCGATAGTCTAGCCAACAAACATGATACACACAGACACAATCTGCCTGGAACGTGCCCTCAACCTTTTCGGACATATCATACGTTCGCCCAGAAATTGTCTGGAAAGTCCAATAATACCTACTGGACCGGGTATACGGTATAAGCGCTCAAGGCAGAGAACTTGCAAAATGCAGTCAGACGCAATCAAGAAGGCTGTTGTACGAAGACTGTAATGGGCGGTCCACAGGTCAGGAGACCGTAGGGCTTGGAGACGTGTCATATGTGGTCGCGATTTTCAGCAGTGAGGGAACGAGAAGGATATAGCCAACAGGCTATATTCTTCTTCTTCATATATTCTTCTCACCCGATGCCAGGGTCTGTAGACATCATAGTGGAGATTTGGGTAAAATCGATTCACGATGCTTTGAGTTGGTCAACTGCAAACCACAGAAAGACCGCCTTCTTTGGAAACGTTTTCGATCTGTGGTTGCAGTTGCTTTCGAAAAAGCGCCTCTAGTTTTAGTAAAAGAGTAGAATTTTATATGCAGCCGAATCAATCAGACACGCCCAGAAAATGGAAAAGCTTTTTAGTGCCAAGTTCGTGTGGTGGGACTTCCCAGGACAATTCTAGTTAGACTAAGCTTTGACCTTTAAAGTGAATGTAAGTTTATGGAACAATTAAAACCAGTTTTATTTGAGTAAGTAATGGTTTTAAGTACCCGAGCCTTAAATCTTAGTACTAAGGTCGCATTCATTCTAGGAATGGCTAAGGCCAACCCATGTATGTTTAGATATCTAGGTTTGTTAGTATTTTTTGGGTTGTTTACTAACATGGGAATGGGAGATACATTTACCTACGCTAAATAGTTGTTAAATACAACAATTGATTTAACAATCTAAAAACGCGGTAGCGTGTCAGGCCAAGTTCAAGCCAAGAAGGAACTGGCGACGACGAGCCGTGTGTTATATCACACGATATATTATTTTAATAGTACAACTTCTTGAGTACGCTAGGCCTGCTTGAGAAGTTCCAAGTGTACAATCAGTATTACCAACTGACGTCCTACTGTACGCAGAAATGGACTTGTTTTGATTGAAACGTGATCATTTTTTTTCATAGATTTTTATTCGTTGGTAGCTTTAGTAAACATGTTCTTTAGACAAAGTGGTTTTAAAGATTTCTCTTTAAAATCACTTTGTTTAATGAAGATGCATCCGCTACAAATACTAAATGTTACTACCGATAGTAGAGAATAGTGCTTTTAGGTCAAAAGAGCCATCAACGTTTAACGGTGAGCAATTGAGCATACCTATGTTCCAAGAGTTTGTGAGGAATGATATGAAAGAGAAATGAGTAAATGATGCCGTGACGTCATACAAGGGAGAATAGAGGTAGAAAAAGTGTGTTTAACAGAATGGAACAAAGAAAGGAAGATGATGATACCTATGTTCTAAGAACACTATACTGCACTTCCTTTTTAGGGTTCCGTAGTCAACTAGGAACCCTTAGTTTCGCCATGTCTGTCCGTCCGTCCTCGCTTAATCTCTGTGACCGTTAGCACTAGAAAGCTGAAATTTGGTACCAATATGTATAACAATCACGCCGACAAAGTGGTAAAATCAAAATTGGATAAACATGTTTTATTAGGGTAGCCACCCTATATGTAAAGTGGGAAGTGATTTTTTTTTTTAATTTCAACCCTAACGTGTGATATATTGTTGGAAAGGTATTTAAAAATGAATAGGGGTTTCCTAAAATCATTTTTTGATAATGCCAATAATTTCGGAAATAATCGCTCCAAAAGTAAAAAACAATGTGTCCCCCCCCTCTAACTTTTGAACCATAAGTTTAGAAAATATGAAAAAAATCTGAATAGTAGAACTTTATAAGGACTTTCTAGGAAAGTCATTTTGAACTTGATGGAAACAACAGTTTTTGTACAAAAAAGACAAAAAGTTGTACAAAATAATTTCTGGACTAAGTTTGTAGTATATTCGTATATGCAAGCATTTTTACATAATGGATACCCACCTTTAAACTCATAAGTGGGATCACTTATTGTGACGGACGGGAAACTATGGAACCCTACACTGAGCGTGGCCCGATACGCTCTTGGCCGGTTTTTTAATCTTAGTTACCTACCTAATTCATAATTGAAGTTCCAGTCAACAGCTCGTGGATAGCTGTGCTATCCAGTCGTCGGCAGCACTACAAAGTGGTTGTTACGTCAGTCAGTGCGAGCCGAATAGTGCGAAATGAGTGGTTTTTATTTAATTGCAGCCTAATAAATCTTAGATCAAAATGCCAATTTTACACTTTGTGAAGAAAAAGTGACAAATATTTGTGTGAAAAAAAAAAATACTAAACTTAATGGCCGTTTAGGAGTAGTTACGAAATTTAAAGAAAAAAATGCTTTACTTTGAATATTTTTTTCATATAGTAATAATGAAGTTAGAATTATTTCAATTGTACCAATTAAAGTTTAGAGTCTAAAAAGCAACATATAAATTTTTTGCACATTTACGTTCACTAATCAAAGAGGAGTTACATGGAGAAAATCTCTCTTTAGTAGATATCTCCCCCTTAAGAACTAAAGACTAAGATAAGTTATAATCTTATTAGTTTATCTCAAATTAATCTTCACATCCCGAGGCTTTAGTTTACTCGAGCTTCGATTGCGCTCTCATTCAACCGTTTCATTCAAATGGAAAATATTTCTAAATACGAACACAAGCCTAAAGGCACGCCATGACATTGTATTTACATAAAATAATTGATATTTTGCTATCTCTATACAAACGAGTGTTAAACTAGTTAAACAAGATCATATCTTCGATACATTTGTGTTAGAATTACACTAGGACTTATTACGAACATAAATATTATTTACGAGCATGCGATGCCGCATAAATTCGATCATAAGTTGAAGAATCATAAAATAAATCTTAAAAGACAATAAGCCAAGGCGTTGCTCGACAGCTCCGCGACTATTTACTATAGTCCGTCGATTTTATAGCGATTTATAAATCATAATTAAATCTCCGAGACTTTTTATAGCTGTCTGAAGCTGATTGGGCACTAAAACGTTGTACCAGAACTATTTGATAGCCTGCCTATTATGTTAAGATAAGTCAATAAACGGCAATAAAACATTGCTTAATAAGGATTTATTGCTAAAGATACGTTTCAAGTAAGTGATTTAATCGCACTCAACGCAGATGTTGTTCAATACTCACATTATCAAAATGTTGAACAGAAGAGGCCCTTGAAGCGTCATGGCGGCACTGTATTGATTCACACACGATCACCGTAACGAAATATCACTTATTGAAAATGTCTATAGTGAAATGATACCACTGAGTCACGCCACCGATTTAGCATTAGATTGAAAAATTCCACTTGATTGAAGTTCAAAGAACTGTACATAGATTGCTTGTCTTGTAGACAAAAGTTTCATTTTCCGTGTTCATGTGACGCCAGCCATCTTGCAGACGGCTCGAGGGCTCGTCGGAGACCTGCGAAGAGAGGAAATGAGTAAATTATTCATATCTGACACTAAATGCAAAAATAACGTAAATATTAAACGTTTGCTGTCACCGACTGCGACTCCAGCGGCGCCAGTGGACAGATATTAAACATTATTACTACCAAATATGGAAAACGTTTGCCTGAGTGTTGGTGATAAAGTGGACTGGTATATCCGGCTTCTATTGCCCTTAAAACATAAGCTTTTTACGCCTACAGCAAGTCAAGGTTAGTGTCAAACAACTATTTCTCAAGCTCGTAGTACTCCACATCAAATATATATTTTCTACGCAGCCATTCCCGACATCGTGACTATAATTACACCAAGGATAAGATATGAAGTATGAGTGCGTGTTACATTGAATCGAGTTATAAAAATAGAGAAAATATCGACAACATTCAATGATCGATCACTTTCTGACGTAAAACCAATAACACGGTCTATAAATCGTGTATATCTGAAGGGTATTACTACAAATACAACACGTGTAGTATGTAATTGTAGACAAGACACGCACTAAGACAAGTTACATCTCTTTTAGTCTTTTTGTAAGACACTTGCGACAAAACCCATTTTGTCACTGCGAAGTGTCACCAAGAAGCTGCCTACAAATGTAGACGTCAATTAGCTGTCAAATTAGGAACATTGTAGTTCCATATTTTGCTGCATGCCTCAGTATAGTGGTCATAGTACATGCTAAGCCCGTGGTTCTGGCTAAAAACGGACTTGACATAATATTAACATTTTTTTATGTCACCATGACTAAATTTAGAGACTCAGACATCGTCGTTTACCTTATTATCAAGGAAATAAATTAACGTATAGAATAAATCAGTATTTTTTATAAAATAACTGTTGAACAGAAAAATACTTCAACAGAAGTTAATTGCAAGTAAGAACATAATAACAAAGAAGACACCATTTTTGCACTCAACTAGATAAAGTAGGTAAGCAAAAAAAACCAATCGTAGTTTCACAGTTCAAAAATCTCATCGATATTGTATAGATGTGGGTAACGATAAAAAGTCCTCTATAAATAGGCAGTCATTGAAAATTAAAATACAAGTATCAACGACATACCTATCAGTGATTCACAATATACATTGTTGTAGGACGTGATCTTATAACAGTTCAAGTAGCAATTGCAAGAATCCTAAGAAAAAGTATATAGGCAGGTAATTAACCAATTTTTTACCTATTTCATCGAATTTTTCATGGTGAGTTTTATCGAGAGTCCAATTCGAATAAATCGATGTTGAAGGTGCGATGATTGTAATAAGAAAATAAATGAACATCAGTTTTTTTACCACTAAAAAGTGGCACATACTGGCTAGTAATGAGAGGTTTTCCTTTTGAGGTTTTAAAAAAAAACTTAGTTTCCAAGAACTCTATAGATGGCGTTGAACTTACTATGATAGTTGGTGCCAAAGCCAAAACGCTTAAAAAAAAGACATTGTGTCACGTCACATACTCTCGTTGACTGACACTTTCATTTGCCTAACCTTCCGAATATAACCTACATTTCTCGCGCTTTGTTAAAATCAGTTTTTTTAGGTTCCGTTCCTTGCATTATCATACTTACTCCTAGCGCCATCTATCCAGCGACTAGGGAAGAGCTAAAAAGAAAATCCCTCATTCCAGAATAATCACGAATACGTTGACTATTTTCTTCTTTATTTTGGAAAAGGCTAGGTAATTCTATGGTGATCTTAAATAATGGAGTATGGAGTATCCAGTTTTCTATGTCACTGAGCAATACACTAGTAAAGTTGATGCCTACCCGATGGTCACCGAGTCTACATAATTATTTTTAATTCCAGTAGCATGACGGGCGTGTCGATTTTTTTCCTCCATATATCTTTCACAATAAAGTTCAAATTCAAAATTGTCTTATTAGAGAACTTTGAAAAGATTTCCGCCATTTTTCAATGGTGATATGATAATTTATGGCTATGACCAAATCGATTGAACCCATTAAGAGTGGCCCAAATATATACCTCCGTTATATCATAAACCTTTTATTTAAATAACACCATACATTATAACAATTCTTTTGTTAGCCAATAGGCGTGTATAAACAATTATTTAAATGAGTTATTTATCATAAATGATGGTTTAACAATAAAATATGGCATTATGAGCTGACCTAACGCATTGTTATCGTTTAATTTGCCTTTTTTGGAAGTAGACAATAGTGTCGATTCTGTTGTGCACAAACTAAACTTATTTAGGCTATTGCTATCTTTTACTAAAGGGCCAGTGCGAGAAAATGACGGCTATAGTTATGAACTATGTTAGAGACCTCAAACTAGTTTATGCCTTGCGCTTCACCGTGTTTTTAGTCGACATGTTTTTACGTGCACCCTTCATTTGTATGGAAATATTAGTTCCAACTTAATTTGACAGCTCTAAATTACGTCCGTCTCTTTCTCGTTTTATTAGAGAGAAAAAGATAGCAATAGCCTAAATTAAGTTTAATTTGTGCACAACAGAATCGACACCAATAACTTTCCTTCTTTGTCCCGTTTAACTAGATTATTATGCAAAGAAAACAAGTTATTATGTCAACTGAAAATGATTAAACTATCATCATAATTCTCGTGCCCTCATTCCAATTCATTTGGAGCCAGCGCAGCATTTCTTATTCTTCCATACTTCTTATTACTCGTCCTCTACTCAGACACCTCAATTCTTATGAAGAGACACACACAACATATACATACATTACATTACATTTAGTGTAAGTATAACCTGTTAAATAAAGCTTATGGAGGATACCTATGCTATACATAGTAACAAATCTACTTGATCCTATGAAAATAAATGGATATAACCAGTCCTGTTCAGTTAAAATTTAATAGGGAAAGATATTTGCAGGCGAGATATTAAAAAAAAATACAGCTAATTATAAAAGACCTACCTAGCACGCACTCAAGAAGGTAGTTTTATAGTTCACGCACTTAGTTGGCGACAAATCAGTCCAGCACTGTAGGAGAGACAGTAACAGGCATTAGGGTAACGAGTTTGAGGAAACCTCTGCTGGAAGGGCGTCGTGCAGTTTCCAGTCACGCCCCAGGTCAGCTCTGTAGGAAGGCACCAGTGTAGTTCTTAGGGCCAGACGTAAGGGTAGCTATTCAAGTTCAATTTTCAAATATTAGTTTTCTTGTGGCCATTCATTCTCATCTGGCAAGTGTAGTCGGCCAGGACATATCCATGAGTGCGTAAAGAATTTAAAATTAAGATATTTAGTAAACAATCGTAATAATCTATAAAATACAATAGCTAAACATATTGATAAAAATAATTTAAATTAAATTATAAACCAAAAAGTAACCATCCACAGACTAAGCAGAAAGAGAAATAAAAAGTAACTGACAGTTTGACAAGTGAGTGTCACAACATGAAAATTTTGAGTAAAAATATTTTATTTCAGCTATTTTTAAGGTAATGAATCGTAATTAGATCGATTTGTTGAGTGTAAACATAGAAACAAATAAAAAGGATGATAAACTGTATTATGAATGATGAATATAAAGTGTAAGTAGTATAGCATAAATACTAACATTTAGAACACTTATTTGGTCAGTCTAAACAAATAAACTTAATTCAGATATTAAAATAATGAAACTATCTTCTCCAGCACAAATATAGCATCGCAGATTCACACGATCAGTTTAATATCACAACGTTCATTTTTGGCCGATACCCGATCCCGTCGTGTTCCTGACAAGTTCCAGACGATGTGGCCTGACAGGTGAGACTCGCCAACTAATAGCAATGTGAAACATTCTATTCTTGGATGAAATTCTAATGCTCTTACACGAAGATGTTGCTGACAAATTATCCAGTTTGGAAAATGGTGGAAGGAAAGTTCAGAATCAAGAAGGAAAACATCGTAAGGAACTAGTCATATCTAGAACCGATTTGAAGATTTATAACATACACCAAACCTCACTGCGGCTGCCTGGCGGATTTATGGCATGGTCTGCCCACAAAGCCTATGATAACGTTGACCGTCAGTGAAATCACAGAACAGAACAGAGTACATATTATAGGCATAGCGTGGCCGTGTCAGTAGAAAGCTCAAAAACGATTGCGATTTTTGTGTTCAACGCTTCGGCTGCGACTTTGGGGTCTAATCATAAAGATCAGTACCACCACGATTTACCAATGTGTCTCCGTTTGTGTTTTTTTTTTTAAACTTGGACAGCAATGACTTCCCTTGAAGGAATATCTGACAAATACGAGCGACAGAAGTAAAAGAGTATGTGAGAAATACAACGCTGAGACTTTTCAACAAAAGACTTTCCAGTTTTCTTTTATCTAAATATATAAAAGAAGAAACTGACTGACTGACTGACTGACTGACTCATCTATCAACGCACAGCCCAAAACGCTGGGTCTACAGATTCCAAATTTGGCAAGTAGGTTCCTTATGTGGTCTAGGGGTGCACTAAGAAAGGATTTTTCAAAATTCACCCCCTAAGGGGGTTAAACGAGGCTCCAAAGTTTGTATGGGGAAACAAGATTAGTTAGACTATTTTATTCGAAACTTCACAGGAGTGCTCCTATTGATAAATGAGTAAAAACGGGTTTCAGGTTTTTTCAGAATTTAACCCCTAAGAGGGGGAAATGGGGTGGCAAAGTATAAAAATCAATGCACAGCCCAAACCGCTGCGTCTAGAGATTCCAAATTTGGCAAGTAGGTTCCTTATATGGTCTAGGGTTGCACTAAGAAAGTATTTTTCAAAATTCACCCCCTTAGGGGTTGGAACGAGAGTCCAAAGATTACATGGGGAAATAAGATTAGTTGGACTACTTTATTCGAAACTTAACAGGAGTACTCCTATCGATAAATGAGTTAACGTTTGTGTTTCAGGTTTTTTCAGAATTCAACCCCTAAAGGGGGAAATGGGGTAACAAAGCCTGAAATTCAACATAGGTATTGTTTGTATGATGAATTGGGTTGGGTGTATTACAAAAACAACGATTTTAAAATTTAATGTGGCGGCCCTAAAATAACATCATTCCCTGTTGGGTGCGATGGGGTTGAAATGTCTAAATCTATATGGGTGTCGATACCGAGATTATCAGGGGTGCTGATTACGAAAATGGCATTTATTTTGAGATCTAGAATATGGTGGATTCGACTTCTATACAGGGTTATTGTTGATTTATTGTGATGATTGTGATAACGATGATGATGATTGTGATTACGATGATGATGATTGTGATGAGGATGATATTTATTACGATGATAATGATTGTTTTACGATGTTGATGATTGTGACAACGATGATGGTGATTGTGGCAGTGATTTTGATGGTGATTGTGATGGTGATTGTGATAATGATTGTGATAGTGACGGTGATTGTGATGGTGATAGCGATGGTGATGGTGATGGTGATTGTGATTGTGACAGTGACGGTGATAATGATGAAGATGATTGTGATTACGATGATAATGATAACGAGGATAGTGATTGTGAGAGTGATTGTGATGGTGATGGTGATGGTGATTGTGATTGTGTTAATGATGGTCATTGTGATAGTGACGGTGATTGTGATAGTGATAGCGATGGTGATGGTGATTGTGATTGTGACAGCGACGGTGATAATGATGAAGATGATTGTGATTACGATGATAATGATTGTGATAACGAGGATAGTGATTGCGAGAATGATTGTGATTATTTTAACTTGATTTTGTGATAGTGACGGTGATTGTGATCATGATGATTGTGATTGAGATGATAATGATTGTTATTACGATGATAATGATTGTGATTACGACGATAATTATTGTTATAACGATGATGGTGATTGTGATAGTGATTTTGATGGTGATTGTAATGGTGATGGTGATTGTGACAGTGACGGTGATTGTGATGGTGATAGCGATGGTGATGGTGATTGTGATTGTGACAGAGATGGTGATTGTGATAAGGACGAAGATGATTGTGATTACGATGATAATGATTGTGATAACGAGGATAGCGATTGTGAATGTGATGGTGAGTACAATTGTGATAGTGATGGTGATTGTGATAGTGATGGTGATTGTTATAATGATTGTGGTTGTGATAGTGATGGCGATTGTGATGATGATTGTGATTAAGATGATAATGGTTGTGATTACGATGATAATGATTGCGATAAAGATGATAGTGATTGTGATAGTGGTTGTGATCGTGATTGTGATAGTGATGATGATTGTGATGGCGATTGTGATGGTGGTTGTGATTGTGATAGTGAAGGGTGATTGTGATAATGATGGTGATTATGATTACAATGATAATGATTGCGATTACGATGATAAGGATTGTGATAACGATGACAGTGATTGTGATAGTGATAGAGATTGTGATAGTGATAGTGATAGTGATTTTGATGGTGATAGCGATGGTGATGGTCATTGTGATAGTGATAGTGATAGTGATAGTGATAGTGATAGTGATAGTGACAGTGATTGTGATTGTGATTGTGATAGTGATTGTGATTGTGATTGTGATTGTGATAGTGATAGTGATAGTGATAGTGATTGTGATAGTGATAATGATGGTGGTTGTGGTAGTGATGGTGGTTGTGATAGTGATGGTGATTTTGATGATAATAATAAATTGTGATAATTATGAAATTTGGCATATAGATAGTTTGTAACCTGGATTAACATGTAGGATACTATTTATCCCTTTATTACGATTCAGTGGGACAGTTACCGAACTTCACGCGGGCGAAGCCGCGGGCAACAGCTAGTAAAAATATAATAGTAGACAAACTCGCCGATAGCCTGTTCCTCGATGATGTATTTAATCTTTAATCTAAGTCATTTTCTGGCCAACCTATCTATCTAGAATCTTAAGAATGGCTTAAAATAATAATTAAATGTTAATTGGTGAATCATGATCTGACCACGGGTGTTAGGAATGCTCATATCAGGCTTAAAATTGTTGATGAAAACATTTCATTTTATTTATTACCTAATTATAATAAGGATAATATTACATAGGTGTTATAAACTAATGACTAGTAAAACAGGATTAATTTGATGTCTATTAACTCTATATTTATTCGATTTTCAACAGAAGAAACCTTTTCACTTTCTAGTTCATCGTCTGGGTGGTCGAACAACGCTGCAATATTCAAAAGATTTTGTCTTTTATAAATGCTGGTCGTTTTCAAACATTCTGACGCGAATAGCCCGTTGTCCAAGTTAATGGTGACTATCGAGCATCATTATCTTACAGAGGTCTACAATTTATTACCCATCTAATGAGTCCTATGCCACGACAGGTTTTGTCTTCATCATTGTGACTCCATAAAAGGTGTATTCACATCGATGTGATAAAAAAAAACTCCTACACGCGAAATCATCATAATATTAATATTTAATTCGGTAATAAAGTTTGGGTTTTGTCGCTCATTTGAACATGCAGACGATACGGTGTTCAATAGCGCGCGGTTTGTAGTTTCAGATGGACTACTACGAATTTTATCTTCTTTTATCTAATCATTTTAACACAAAACATGTATATTTTCTCTAAGTAAAAAAATTAAACCGACTTCAAAAAACACAAAATACAAAAAAGTGAAAAATAACTTTAGCGTCGGAAGTCGGTGACCTTTGTTTGATTAATTTAGTTTTTTTTGTCACCGACTTCTGAAGCTAAAGTCATTCTTCACTTTTTTGTGTTTTGTGTTTTTTGAAGTCGGTTTTATTTTTTTTGTAATTTTTTATTTTTATTTTTCCATTTTTTGTTGTAATATCCTATACAAATATATATATATATACGTATATACATGTCATGGTGGTATGTCATGGGTTATCCCCAATAAATGGAACTTAACATATCTAAACTGTCGAAATTTAGGTGAATTGTACACATCTGCGTACCCCTCAGAGCATACAGGCGTGATATTACGTCATGATGTTGTATAAACAATAAACATCCAAGCGATGGCAGCAATCACGACAGATTTACCGTCTAGTTTTGAAGAGTTCCATTGTTTATCTCCGAAGATCAGCATCAGATCTTCACCAAATTTAAATGTGACCATTTCAGGAATATACTCTTTTAAATAAAAAAATAATTTTGAGAATCGCTCCACAAATGGAGGAGAAATCGGTGAACATACGTGAAATTATACCACACGACTGAAGTAAAAATGTTCATAAAATGAAAACTACTGGGCCAAATACAGATATAGATAGACCTATATCTGTGGGGCCAAACTATGTTAAATTTGTATGGGACCAAATGGCAACTATTCCGCATCAAACTAAAAAAGAATCACGTAAATCTGATCATAAATCTCAGCGTAATCGGTTTACCTACATACATTAAAAAAAATACCAATCGAATTGAGAACATCCTCCTTTTTGAAGTCGGTTAAAAACGGATTTGCATTGATATTGGTTTTATTTGTCAAATGTCTTGGTGTTGACAACTTTTTCGAGCAATGATTTTGATAATACCTTTATTAACACCATCCAATTTGCATGAGATAAGAAGTCGTACAGAATGCTTTCTTTTCCGATCAAACGGCTGGTAACTTATTTACATACATTTATCTAGATATTGGGTCAAGGAATTTCACTCCGGTAACTTGACCTATGGCGATAACAAATCAATATATCTGACGTTTCAATTTGTATATTGACACGTTTTTAATCTTCTCTTTGTTTATGTGTTCGGAAGCTGTGTCGGGTTTGTCTTAATAAATATCTCTCGTAGTTGAGATAATGCGCGCGCGCGGCGTCCGCAGTAATGACTATAAATCTTCACCTGTCTTTCGCTGCATCTTTTTCTTTTGACTTTGATGTGTATATCATCGAGACGGCCTATTAAATGTATTAATCTTGTTGAACCGTGATGCGAGACGATTTTTGTTTTTATAAATTACGTGCGTTTTGATTTTTATTTTTATCGTGCTTGTCTATATGATTGTTTAATGAAAATAAAATATAAGTTTCATTCACTATGTAATGTTTTTTTGTTACTCTGTTCTGTCCTATTGCTCGGCCTTTACTCTCTTCAATCTTTCTAACTTTCAATCAAACTATTCTTGCTTTTCAGGGTTCCGTACCCGAAGGGTAACCAACGCTGCGGGCCTGTAGACGGTGGGCTATGGGCTAGCTCGCCGTCCGTCCGTCTCATGACGACAGGCCGTGTCGACGGCGCGTTCGTGTTCCACGCGCGCCTCAAAGAGAGTCAGCAAAAAGGAAGGGGTCCGCAAGGGCCGATGCCTGCCGGGGTTGCGGGACTATTCGAAAGAGATACCGTGGCCCCGGAACACAAAGGGCGATGAAGGAACATGGATGGGTTTTAGTCAGTAAAGGTCTGACACTCCCCATCCTGCTCCGCCCAGAACGGGAGGAGTCATTTGATGATTTCCCATCCGAAAAAAAAAGGGTAACCAATGCCATCGGCACCCTATTACTAAGCCTCTGCAGTCTGTCCGGCCGTGCGCCCGTCCGTCCGTCGTCGGTCTGTCAGCGGGCTGTATCTCAATCCGTAATAGGTAGACAGTTGAAATTTACACAGTATGTGTATTTCTGTTGCCGCTATAACAGCAAATAATAAAAACAGGCCAAGTGCGAGTCGGACTCGCGACGAAGGGTTCCGTACCATTATTTAAAAACATTAGACAAAACTGCAAAAAAATCACGTTTGTTGTATGGGAGCCCCCCTTAAAAATTGATTTAATTCTATTTTTAGTATTTGTTGTTATAGCGGCAACAGAAATACATCATCTGTGAAAATTTCAACTGTCTAACTGTCACGGTTCATGAGATACAGCCTGGTGACAGACAGATGGACAGACGGACAGACGGACAGACAGAGAAGTCTTAGTAATAGGGTTCCGTTTTTACCCTTTGGGTACGGAACCCTAAAAATGAATTAAAAATTAAAAAGGGACTCCTTACTACTATGATACGGAACCCTTCCTGCGCGTAGTTCGACTCGCACTTGGCTGGTTTTCTATTTCCCTTTGTTACCTGTTATTTTAATTCTAATAATAATATTATGGACAAAGTTATTCAATTTCAACATTATCTCTTCATTGAAATGTCCTATCCCTGACCGGAATTGGAAGAAATGGTGTCAAATCATTATAGTTACAGCAATTGTCTAAGCGATGTAACAACTGCACAAATACGAGGCATGAACCAATTTACACGACAAATATACGACCATTTAGAGACTACAATAGTCTGACAGAAACTATTCTTTAGAAATTCTATAATCGTTCATTGATATGTTATTTTCTTACTGTTTCGTATCTTCATCAGTATAAAACCGAATCTATAATTTTTAATTTTGATATAAAATAAATTATTGGTGTTAAAAATCAATTTATTTATTTGGAGAAATCTATTGTGTATTTATTAATTCTACCTATTAAAATTGGTGTTGAACTGTAAAAAATGCTATACATCACTGGTTTTCGAAGTTCGATTTAAATATTAATTTGTAAAGTAAAATTAAAAAAATATACTTTTTTAATAATTTTCATAGTTTTAGAGCATTTATATCATAATTTATATTATTATGTATTTAAATTTTACGTGTATTTTTAGCTAAAACCAAATAAATATTTATTACTGGCGTTAAAATATTTCCATATCGGGTTTTTTGGAAAGCGTGCGCGTTTGTCTTTTTAAAAGAATAAAAAGCATTATACTAAAATTTTATTGTCTTTTTGTTATTTGTTTTTTAATATGAAGTATAAGCAGGTCAAATGCTAATTGGAGTCGCGTGTTTTTTATTATGTCCTTGTTTATTTTTAATCGAATGTGTGCGCTTTCATAGAAACGATTTGAGTTGGCCAGGCACAAACGGAAATATCGATGCTCGACACGCGATGTTTTAATGATAAACTGCTACAGTTGATAAATACCGCGACTTTTTCCATCAAAAAGTTTTAACTTAACCAGGGCAGGCAGTTTCGACATAGATAGCGACAAATTCGCTAACTTTCGATGGCTGATAACTAACGAATAAATTTGGTTGCAATAATGATGCTTGCGTGTAAAACAAGTCTCTACATCCAAGATACGTTTCTCACAAGCATCATCATTGCAACCGAATTAATTCGTTAGTAATTAGCAATCTAAAGTTTGCGATTTTGTCGTTAACTCTGTCGAGACTGCCGGCCCTGCACTCCAGTTGTTTAAAATACGTGTGTTATCGCATTCGATATTGCAGGAATATCACAGCTCATTCCTAGATATTTATGATATTGAAAAATTCATCATTAATTCAGTGTACTTTGTCCACATCCCTAGCAGCACACTGTTAGGGGTGTGAACTCACAAGTTACAGGCACTTTACACAGGAAACATAACATCACGCCTATAATCCCCGAAGGGTTAAACAGAGGTGTACCTAATAATACACCCACATTTCGCCAGTTACGTTTAAGTCCCATATAACAAAGGGCGAGCCTATAGTCGAGTGCAATTAGACAATAAGGTGGAACAAAGTTTATAGTGGTCAGATTTTCATGGGACTTTTTTTATTGAGTTCAGGAGTGGAGAAGAAAGCTAAAAATAAATTTCGCCGCTTGTGACTTTTTTTTTTAAAATTTTCATTGATATATGTTTTTTTCGTTTATGAATAACTTCAAATACGACGAATTCATATTGTAGCGTAATAGTGTGACCTACGTGCATCCATTAAACGCTAATTTGGTCTGTTTCTTTGTTCATTGTTGTCGATTTAATGTATATTTCAAGTATTTTTGAAAATTTCCTACTTTCTGCAATTATTTCTAAAATATTGAAATTTAAGACTAAGGTTTGTTTTGAAATTTGTAACTGATGCTTTTTCACAGATAACTGGACAAGAAAGTATTAATGAAAGATCACTTTCATGAGTGTAGTGACTTAAAATTAATTCGAAAATGTTAGAAAATCGTCTATGTTAATAAAAGCATTTTTTTTCCCAAATACTGCTAAGAAACTCAATGTGCAAATTATTGTCTTAATTCTCATTTTATTAGCTATCTAATGATGTATAATAACTGGAAAAATATTTAGTTCCAACTAAAATTGACAGTTCTAAATGGGTCAGAGCACATTCGTCCCCTAAAATTCGTCCCCCAGCATAAAAGTTGTGGATTCGGCCCCTATATAGGTGCCCATTGGTCTCCTGGTAGCACCAATTAATATTTTAACAAAAAATATTATTTTTAAGGTAGGTACCCATTCGTCCCCTCTAATATATATACAATATAAGTTAAAGATTCGGCACCTATTCAGGTACCTATTGATCCCCTGAGATAAAATTAGCTATATTTTACATAAGAAACGGTTTACATAGTACACTTGTGAACAGTTTATTAACGGAATTAATTTAATAAATCATAACAGATCATTGAAAAAAGAGCTATGATCAATGATAATCCGTCATGATAATAATATAACCTGACGATAGGCTTACGATGTAATATTATCTCTCGTCTCACGAATGGCTTTTTAAAAAAACGGGTTACAAAATAGATAAGGTGTTTTGTTTGTATGTTATGGCAGCCTCGGTGACATATTGGTTCTTGAAAGTGACTGCGAATACGAGACTGTTCAATGTGTCTTTGGTCTTTTATTAAATGAAGTTCGCCTAACGAAATAAACAATATCTACTGTTAATATTATAATAATATTATTTTTAACATAATTGAATCGAATTATCTCATTTGAATCCTGGAATATGATTAGTATTATTATTGATGGTAATTCACAGAATTATAGAATTTATACTTCACTATTTATTATAGATTTTTTTTTTTATTTAAAATGGAAAAACAAATATAAGATTAGTTTTATACTAAAATAATGTTGATTTGTTTAATCTTCAATAATTATTGTGATTTTAGTCATTTTTTGTTATTGTAGTTATAGTTTGTTAGATTTAAGTTATTATGATTTTCCATGTAGTTGGTAAATATACAAAAAAAAGTTGATTTATCTAGTCTTCAATAATTACTGTGATTTTAGTCTTTTTTTTTGTACTGTTATAATTTTTTAGATTTAAGTTATTATGATTTTGCATGTATGTAGTTGGTAAATATACAAAAAAAATAAGAAGTGATTATTTACTGTTGATATGTGTTCTGACTGACTATATGTGTTGTGACTATTTTTTTTGCATATTTTATATTTAATGTTGATTTATATGATGATCAATCAAGGCTGATTTTTGTAAAAGAGTTGTATTTTGTTAGTTTCTAGGACATTGTGATTTTACTTGTGTATTTGTAGTTAGTAAAAATGTTGGTTTTACATAGTTGATAAAGACTGATTTTACTTTTTAATTATTACTTTTATACAAAGTTATTGTGATATTGCATTTTTTTGTAGATCTCTTTGACTGTACAAAGTACTAACAATTAATTGTTATTTTTGTTATATTCGTATTGGTATTTGGATATTTGTACACTGGATGTAAATTAATCTAAAATTCAGTTATTACTGGGATTTTATTTAAATAGTTACACAGTTTTATTTTACTGCATAAAGATATTATAGATAGCATATATTTTGCTAAATATATACAAATGTACATGAAACCAGAAGTTGATTAATTATTTTGAAGACTGACTTAATGCCTAGAGCCTAGAGGCATTTTATTAAACTTAATCTTATTTGAAATAAATATGATATCTACCGAATTACTATATTTTTATTTTACTCTTTTCTGCGCGACTGTACCAGGACTACCAAGCTGCAGTATACACATATACATGTACTTATATTAGAAGAATGAATAAAAATAAATATTCTTCAGGGGACGAATGGGCCCCTCAAAAGTTCCAGGGGACTAGTGGGCACAGGGTGCGAATCTTAGGGGACGAATGGGCTCTGACCCTTCTAAATTACGTCCGTCTCTTTCTCGTTTTATTAGAGAGACAAAGATAGCAATAGCCTAAATTAAGTTTAGTTTGTGCACAACAGAATCGACACCATTGTAAATCGCGTATGTAATAAGCCCGCGGGTTTCCTATCCAGAAAATCAAGGCCTAATTCATATCAACGTTATTTTAACAAAACTTTCCTGATTTAAGTAACTAAGTGATCTTAGACTTTTACAAGGCTATTTATTGGACAGGACATTGAACTAAGTATGGCAAAAAAAAATACAAGAAATAGGCATTAAGTTTTGTGACATTAAATTTATGTATTGGATAAAATATTAATGTTAATATAAACATAAAAATACTTTACATGATCTGTATCAATTTTATGCTCTTAATTCTAATTTAATGTGGCCATTTAATCTACTTACATTAATTTTATATCCTAAAAGAAACACGTCTTAAAAATACAAAACTATAGTTTTTGCCTGCTGATTCGTCCGCGGTAGAGTACGAAAATTATCCGACATGAACATCCCAGCGGAATAAAATTATCCTATGTCCTAAACCAGGCCATGATAGGGTACTTACATGACAAAAAAATCTAATTAGTCCGTCAGATAGATTTCCAAAAAATACAAAAAATATTGGACACATATTTTTTTCTTTTTTCACATAAACAAAAAACCGGCCAAGTGCGAGTCGAACTCGCGCACGAAGGGTTCCGTACCATTATTATCAAAAAAAGGGCAAAAAAATCACGTTTGTTGTATGGGAGCCCCCCTTAAATATTAATTGTATTCTGTTTTTAGTATTTGTTGTTATAGCGGCAACAGAAATACATCATCTGTGAAAATTTCAACTGTCTAGCTGTCACGGTTCATGAGATACAGCCTGGTGACAGACAGACGGACAGACGGACAGACGGACAGACAGCGAAGTCTTAGTAATAGGGTTCCGTTTTTACCCTTTGGGTACGGAACCCTAAAAATGAAGACGATACTATAATAAGTCGAAAACTCGTGTGGCGTCACATTTGAGTACAGTTTTTACTCAAATGTGACGTCACAATCATGATCTTTGACACGTTCATCTACGTAATTTTTTTATAATTGGTAAAACAAAAAACACGCAAGTATCCAATATTTTTCGATAATCTAACTGACGGACTAAACAGAATCATATATTTTCTAGTCAGTCATCATCCCTATTACCAGTGTACGTAAGTACATAATATAGCATTAGCGCGTTCGTGTTCCACGCGCGCCTCAAAGAGAGTCAGCAAAAGGAAGGGGTCCGCAAGGACCGATGCCTGCCGGGGTTGCGGGACTGTTCGAAAGAGATACCGTGGCCCCGGAACACAAAGGGCGATGAAGGAACATGGATGGGTTTTATTCAGTAAAAGTTTGACACTCCCTCCTGCTCCACCCAGAGCGGGAGGAATCATTTGATGATTTCCCATACAAAAAAAAAAAAAAAAAACAGTATTAACACCACACCTGTAATCCCTGAAGGGTTAGGCAGAGGTGTAACTAACAGTACACCCACATTTCGCCAGTTATGTTTAAGTCCCATGTAATTGGGGGCGAGCCTATTGCCATCAACTGGGCACAATTCCAGACTCCGATGCTTCTACTGTGAAATTCCTGATAGCAAAACTCAATAACATTTTGCCTGACCCGGGAATTGAACCCAGTGCCTCATACTCAGCAGTCACGATTGCGATCACTAAACCTACGAAATCCATTTAGCTGATGCATGACATACAAACAAACAAAATCACTCTCAAATTTTATAATATAGTGAGGAGAATTCTGCGAATATCTTCATACACGATTTATGATTCATACAGTATCATTGACCGATTATGCAGATTACATAGTGTTAGGTAACTTCTTATCTTTGCTGTTGATTCTCCTTTTGACGGTCTTAATGTGAGTAAATACGCGATTGCGTTGTCACACGTAATCTTTGCACGAGTCGTCAAGTGAAATAACTATGCTTTTGTAACTGTTCTTTTAAAGATAGTGGTGACGTCACTATTTGGTTACGGCTAATATAATCTCTTTGGTTGTATTTTTTAGGGATCCGTACTTAAAGGGTAAAAACGGGACCCTGTTACTAAGACTCCACTGTCCGTCTGTCCGTCTGTCCGTCAGTCCGTCAGTCCGTCTGTCCGTCTGTCCGTCTGTCCGTCTGTCCGTCTGTCCGTCTGTCCGTCTGTCCGTCTGTCTGTCCGTCTGTCCGTCTGTCCGTCTGTCTGTCACCAGGCTGTATCTCATGAACCGTGACAGCTAGACAGTTGAAATTTTCACAGATGATGTATTTCTGTTGCCGCTATAACAACAAGTACCTACTAAAAAGAGAATAATTTTATTCTCTTTTTAGTAGGTACTTGTTGTATGTTATTTAATGGAGGCTCCCATACAACAAACGTGTTTTTTTTTGCCATTTTTTGATCGATATTAATAACGGCAGACGCTTGATTATTCACAGAATATTTAGTTGTATTTTCAATAAATAGTTAAATTAAAATAAAATAAATACATTTTGTCTAATGTTGTTTTTTATTCTATTGTAAGAGCAGAGTGGGACGAGTTGAACAGAACCAACGACCAGTGGTCCACATAAGCCCTAGATCGAATGATTTGGAAGTCATAGGGAGAGGATTTGCCCAGCATTGGGATAACAGACTATAACAGTATTAACAGTAACAGTAAGAGGGACTTGGTAGTCCAGCGGTAGGTAACGGCATTTCATTGCCTTATTTTTTATAAATATATAAGTACGTATGTTTAAATATAAAGGGTGTAAATCACCTCTCAACGAAGCCGAAAGGCACTTGTTAACAGTTCTCCTCGTCATTGCGATTTTTTTTTTGTTCTACACCATACCTTGGAACCTTCTAGTTACGGAGATATTGATGGGGGTCAAAGTTCCAACTTTTTGAGTTTTAATGTAAGATTTTTACTTTCTCCACGACCCTCGTACTATTCAATCCATCCATCAGTACAATGTTTTGAGTGCGTTATATTGAGTTCTACCTCAAAACATGATTTCTCACCCCAAAAATAAAAGTCGTTTCCCAGCAATAATTTTTGCGTAAAGTTACTTAGTTTGATGTACAGAATGCTTGGTTGACGGCTTCGTGATGAGGTCTTTTACACCCTGTATACGTATACTAAAAGACGTAGGTGAACCAGGGGTACAGAAAGTTAACCGTGGAACACCTAGGTGAACCACTTTGGTGTTCCATGGGTCAGAAACGGTAAAAATACTTACGCACCTATAAATCTTTGTCGCGCGCCGCCACGGTCAACTATTCATCAAAACAAAAATGAGGTTTAAGTAATCTATTCTAATTTTGAATGTATCCTTGCGTTCCATATTCTGTTTTAATCCTGTCCATTTATGCCTATTAGCGAAGGCGTATTTTATTGTTTTCCTTATAGAATCATCGTAATAACTAAGATTCATAGCAGTAGCAACGTGTTGACATAAATAACACATCTTATTTATTGTAAGCCGCAATAAAAAGCACCTACATAATAATGTTAAACATTATCATAGTATATTAACCAACACAGGCATTACTTGCTTAAAGGGAAGCTCCAAACACTAAACTTTTTGTAAACTTAAGTAATAATAATAATAAAGATTTATTTCTCACCACAATATAGGTAGGTACATTAAAGAGGTATCAATACAAAATACGTAACAACAATAATTATACTGTGGGAGACTGGTGCCTAAGCTAGACGTGAGGTCTGTATTTCAGGACACCTAACCAGGCAAGTAGCAATAAACTATTTTGTATTTTTTTGTATATTGTTGTTGGTCTTGTGGACGCAAGAGTTAGGTATCTACTGAGCATACTGAGGCCTCGATTTCGATTTCCAAGTAGTTATTGTGTTTTTTCAGGAATTTATTCATCATCATTATTATCCACAGCCTGAATTCACCCTCTATAGGCTTCTCTTTTCTTGTGCCAGTCTACAATTTTAGTTTTAATAGCTGTAAACTAAGTAACTCTACGCACTAAAATACTGGGTAAGGACTTTTTTTTTTGACTGAAAACTCACGTTTTACGGCCAGACTCAATGTAACGCACCCAATTCATTGTGCTGATGGATCTATTGAATAGCACAGGGGTCATGGAGGAATTTAAAGTAAATTTAGCATTAAGTATTAGAAGAATAGAAGAAGAAAAAGAAAAAAGAAAGAAATAATAAGATTTTTAAAAAAAACTTATTGAAAAGTTGACTTTGACCCTCAATATCTCCGTAACTAGAAGGTTCCCTCCCAGGTTTGGTCTAGAATAAAAATATTGTCGCAATGGCGGCCTTAGGCCTTGGATAAGGGTCTTTAACACACATTACGTACAGCTCTGCCCCTCTCATCAGGAGACACAGGGGTGGTGTTATATTTTTCATCACTCTGTTAGTATGATTATTATCATTAGAAGCTCACTCCCAGACAACAAAACAAAATGAACAACACGAATACCGATCAGAAAATAAACATCTCATTCATAGTCTGTCGTAAGAACTCACTGAAGAAAATATTCTAATACATAGTGCGATAAGCGTAATTGGGTTATCTGCGTAGTACCCATCTCGTAAACAAATAGATTGTTAGAAAAATATACTACACAGAACAGACGCGGTTTCGAAATGTACTCGGTGCATAGTACAGTGATATTATGAAGTGAAGAATATTTATTTTGATATCCATAATAAAATAACTTAGCCGTGTTGTATCCGGCAGAGTAGAATAGAACCAACCCATTACACTCACAGGTGTCGTATATGGCGACTAATGTCTGAGGCAGAACACCTTGCGCCTCCGTAGACCAGAGAATGGGCAGCAGCGTTTTCTGTTAGTCTTTCATCACTGCGATCTCCAACCCGCCTGCCAAGCGTGGAGATTACGGCAAATTCCTCCCATCATGGGAGAGGCTTATGTCCAGCAGTGGATGTTATGGGCTGTTGTAGTAGGTAATAAAATAAGTTACTACTACGTATAGAAAATACAGTTACAGGCGCCAGTT
Source organism: Xestia xanthographa (assembly GCA_905147715.2). Lineage (NCBI taxonomy): Eukaryota > Metazoa > Arthropoda > Insecta > Lepidoptera > Noctuidae > Xestia > Xestia xanthographa. Next base: position 15,990,245 of record LR990650.1, on the reverse strand, counting down.
ACAGAAAAGCTGATAGGGAATCAACGCGACTGTTAGTTTGGTATGGACATATTGTGATGAGTAGGGACGAATTGATTGTGACTAAAAGAGTGATGAATATAAATGTTGATGGCTGGAGAGGCAGCGGAAGACCAAGGAAACGATGGACGGATAGTGTGAGGAATGATATGAAAGAAAACGGAGTAAGTAAATGATAGTGTGACGGTGGACAGAGGAGAATGGAAGAAAAAAAAACGTTTTGCGCCGACCACAAGTAACATGGCCAAGAAGACGATGATCTATATCTATCTATATACATATAATAAAACAGTAGAAAAACTGTGTCTGTACATTGAATATATTAAAAAATAAATAATTGAGGGGGGTTTAGAAACAGTAATAGAGCACGAATCCAAAAAAAAAAGTCTGTCTGTTTGTCTGTTTGTCTGTTTGTTTGTACACGCTAATCTTCGGAACTACTGGACGGATTTGAATGATTTTTTTGTTGTTGTATAGGTATTAAGTCTGGGCAAGATATAGGCTATAATTTATCTTGGAAACTTGAACACCTGATGCAGAACCACAACAGACCAGCTGAACTATAAGAGATACAAAAATGGTACCATAGCAAAAATTGTTCCACGTGATGGGCATTTTCTGCTGAGAGAATAAATTTGAAGATCTGGAACACCTGATGTGGAACTCCAAGAGCCCAGCTACACTTACATATATAGGAATGACGTTTTAGCAAAAGTTGTTCAATCTGATGAGCACACTCTGTTGACTTATAAAAATCGAAGATCTGGAACACCTGTTGTGGAACTCCGAGAGCCCAGCTACACCATAACACATATTGGAATGACGTCTTAGCAAAAGTTGTTCGGTCTGATGGGCATTTCCTATTGAGTTTTATGTTGGAAAAAACATAAACACCTGATGCAGAACCGCAACAGACCAGGTAAACTATAAGAGATACAAAAATGGTACCATAGCAAAAATTGTTCCACGTGATGGGCATTTTCTGCTGAGAGAATAAATTTGAAGATCTGGAACACCTGTTGTGGAACTCCAAGAGCCCAGCTACACCATAACACATAGGAATGACGTCTTAGCAAGTGTTGTTTGGTCTGATGGGCATTTCCTGTTGACTTTTATCTTGGAAACAAACACCTGATGCAGAACCGCAACAGACCGGCTGAACTATAAGAGATACAAAAATGGTACCATAGCAAAAATTGTTCTACGTGATGAGCATTTTCTGCTGTGATAATAAATTTGAAGATCTGGAACACCTGTTGTGGAACTCCAAGAGCCCAGCTACACCATAACACATAGGAATGACGTCTTAGCAAGTGTTGTTTGGTCTGATGGGCATTTCCTGTTGACTTTTATCTTGGAAACAAACACCTGATGCAGAACCGCAACAGACCGGCTGAACTATAAGAGATACAAAAATGGTACCATAGCAAAAATTGTTTTACGTGATGAGCATTTTCTGCTGTGAGAATAAATTTGAAGATCTGGAACACCTCGAAGATCTGGAACACCTGTTGTGGAACTCCAAGAGCCCAGCTACACCATAACACATAGGAATGACGTCTAAGCAAGTGTTGTTTGGTCTGATGGGCATTTCCTGTTGACTTATAAAAATGTTTAGTCTGATGGGCATTTCCTGTTGACTTACAAAAATGAAAGATCTGGAACGTCTCGAATCGTCTCGCGCATCCCGTTGTATTCCCGTCCCCGGGCTCTTAAAATTCGACATCAGACGTTTCAGATCTTCGATTTTGACGACCCCGTTGTCGCTGGCATAAGCAACAGGATAGGACAGGACGAAGTCGCGGGCAGAAGCTAGTCCATAATAAAATAACTGTAAATGCAAAAATAACTCTGTTATCTTTTCAGCCATACCAGCCGAAGGCTTAACTGAATTTGATTAAAATTGGCACACAAGTAAACCATAAACAGGACATGGGACATCATTTATCCCGGTACATATTACGTTTTCGCGAGATAATTTGCAATTTCCACGCGAGTGAAGCTGCTACTACATAAAAGGAAGTTTAAAATAGGTATTTATCGGAACGAACGTGGAGCATCACTACTTCGATTTAAAAAAAGTCGTTCCATTGTTAATAATTTTGCGGCTCGCAGTAGGTAGCTGGAATTTTTAACGGTTCAGACTTTTTATCAAAAAACCGCAAAAAGTACGTTATAAAAGGTGACAATGTTAAGTGGGTAGTAGCAAAACATGAGATAATCTTATTATGTTTGTAACTGTAAAAAAAGTATAAATATAGAAAAATGTAGAAAAACTTCAATTTTAGATTTAAAAACGTTATCCTCTGACTATGACTTTTAAGTATGAACATAATAGGTATAACTGTATAAGAATAGGGGAATAATAAAGAAACGATGGATGGATTGTTTAAAAGATAATAACAGCTAGAAAGAGGGTGATTCATGACGTCATGATGACTAATAGAGATGTATGTAAGAAGAAGACAGATTGCGCCGACAAATAAATTGGGATATGGGCAGTAGAATGATGAATGTTAGTTCCTAGTCTATAGTTGCTGCAAATTAAGATCGCAATAGCGGTCATTGGGGTGTGATACGTGATTTCTAAAAGTGAAACACCGAAGGTGACGTCCCCGTAAGTTCACGAATACGAAACACTTAACACCGAATGCACGCTACCTCGAAAAACCTAACACCGTAGCCATGGGATCTCGAATAACTAAATCCCTAATTTCACCTATTCTAAACACTTAACAACGAATGCACACTACCAAGAAAAACTGAACACCGTAGCCACGCGATCTAGAATAACTAAACCTCGAAAAGTCATCGTAAAAAGTCTTTAATCATTAAACAATCACCGAAACAAACATTAACAATCAACCAAAATAAACAACCATTATGTCCCCAGCTGTGCTCGTGCCCGATCGGGCACGGTGCATTGTTATTTTAATTGTGTCTGTAATTGCGGGTATTTAAGTGCTACTAATTGAGAAAAAAAAAACATATTAAGTCACATTATGGGCAATAGGAGTTCGGTTTTCGTTTAAAATAGCACAAGTATGCAAGACCGTCTAAAAATGTGACTACGTCCATTGCGTCCTTTTTTTCCAAATGTTTTTTTTTAAATTTTTTCTTCCCTATTTTTTTTTCTTTGCTCTTTTGGTTTCTTGATTCTCATTAATACAATTACTTTTCAAAATCAATGATGCACACACAACAATATTTTTTCTTACGTTGAAAAGTTCATTTGTTTTTTTTTTTTTCAATAAACCGCTTTCTATTTACAAGCCAATTCGAAATTTAAATGAAACCTTTGATAAGTTACCTCCTTGGTTGCCATGTTTCAGAGTTAAAGATCGTATTTTAAATAAGACGACAGAATATGATATGAGTTTACTATGTAATTTATTTGGCCGCTAAACACAACAAGATATGGATTTTCTTACAACTTTTGCCGGCCGGCTGGTCGCATCGCATGTATCTGGCCAATACAGCAATTTCGATATAACTCGAAGAAGGTTGTCAAAATGATGCTCAAATTTCCAAGCATGTTTGAGAAAAAGGCTTTTTGACTTTTCGAGGTTGAGTTATTCTAGATCGCGTGGCTACGGTGTTCAGTTTTTCTTGGTAGTGTGCATTCGGTGTTAAGTGTTTAGAATAGGTGAAATTAGGGATTTAGTTATTCGAGATCCCATGGCTACGGTGTTAGGTTTTTCGAGGTAGCGTGCATTCGGTGTTAAGTGTTTCGTATTCGTGAACTTACGGGGACGTCACCTTCGGTGTTTCACTTTTAGAAATCACGTATCACACCCCGGTCATTGACCCACCTACATTTATAAAAGTTCTTAAGGCCCTTCTAACCCTAAAATTAGCAACTCTATTTGTGGTGGATCAAACTTCGTTTGAAATACTGTTAGAATAAAGTTCTAATCAGCTTGCACTACAAAGCGGTTGTTACGTCAGTCACTGCTGCCGAATACTGCGAAATGAGTGGTTTTTTGCGATTTACAAAAAATCTATTGATTGGACTAAAACAATAAAACACATAAGACCTGCTTTATAGTTAGTTCAGTTAGTATGCAAAGTTTCATGATCTAATTGGAAGTACTTTTTGCATACCAGCGGTTTATTGTTCGATTTGGAGGTAAATTTGGATTTTTTTTCTATCGAGAAAAGTTTATGGAATCGTGTTTTTGTCACACATAGTACTTAGCATTAATCCTCAACTTTTCCATTTATTTATTTCAAAATTAATGCTGCAGTATTTTAGGCGTAACGGAGGATCATGCTAAGCCATTTGAGGGAGTATAGGCCCTTAACTTTGAAATCCAAAAATAAGCTTGGTCAAGTCTTGAATCATCATCTATCGTAATCTTCAACATTTTTTCTAATCTAAAACGATACATAGTTCATTTGTTTTGGTTCGTACGAAGAGATGTTATGGAAAGGGCAATGACCGCTATTGCGATCTTAACTGGCAGCAACTATAGTGGTTAAAAGCAATATTGCTCTGCTTTGAGGTCCTGGGTTTGTTTCCCATGTCGATGTCGGGCAAAGTATTTTTTTTTTCTTTTTCCATTATAGCAGTCCTGATTAGCCACCATTTTGATTTGCCATCAGGTAATCAGAGTCGTCCCCTTTTTTACGCGACTTAAACGTTAAGGGAGAAATCTCGACATCAGAAGCATAAGGTCGTATGATACAAGGTCAGTTATGTGAGTTATGCTTCTGTTGTCGAGAAAATGTGGGTTCACTATAAGATACATTTTCCTAACACTTCGTCAAAAACAGGCGTTGTTTAAAATTTAGTCGTTGTTTATAGATTGATAGGTACGGTCGACCAAACTATTTGGTTTAAATATTAACATGCAAATTACATTGTGAAATGTAAACCAAATAGCTTTTTCGACGGTTCATAGCCATCACAGTCATGTCCATGATATATTATTGAACTCTACTTATAAAAAGTCCCAGGAAACTTACCGGTTCAAATAAGATTTTATAATTTATCAACCGTCTAATGGTAAACGTAGACTTGCTCAAAGCAATTATGTCGTATCAAGCAAAAACGCCCAGTCCTGTTGAAAGTGGTCTATAAGTGGAATCTTTATTGATTCGGGATTTTTTTCTAATTATACTAGTTGTCCACCTTTCAATTACTGCTAGTATCGATAGGCTAACTGCTATTTACAATACTGGACCTTCTATACTGTAAGGTAAAGTTTGTATTGCCTTGAATTAAATTTAAAGTTTGTATCCTTCGATTGAAAGTCATCGAGTGACCACACACGGAGATGTTTAAAAAGTGTTTTTATTTTTACTTTACAAGTGTTATTTATTTATCACAAACACTACTAACATTACAGGGAAATCCTATTGCGTTAGCGTGGTCCTTAATTAAATTATCTTATTTATAAATATTTTAAATAACAAAACACATACAACATTGTCATTGTGTTATGTAATGGATATATCCAGGTAAGTGAATTTGAAATGCAATATTTATTTTAGAATTAACACAGTTTACACGCAAAAAACGATTTCTCAAAAATAAAAATAACGTGAAAAGATGGCATAAGCATTGGGTGAGTAATTGGTTACCGATTGATCAGTGATCATCGACATTGCATTTTAATCGACGATCGATTCTGGTTTCAGATAAATAAATGACAACTGGTATTCTAACGGGCCGCACTAATCAAGTTAGTAGCGACAATCAAATAAAAAAGAAAACGATTTGAATATAGAAAGAATTAAGAAAAAAATATAGATAAAAAGAAAAAACATTTTCCGGCCAGTGTCACTGGGTGACTGGACGAAATAGATACGACAAAAAAAGTTTTTATTGAAAAAAAAAAATGACAGATTACACGAAACTTTATAACCGTTTCTTCTCAAAGTTCAATGTCGTTGGCACTGTTAGGTATACCAATAAACTCTTCGCATTTGTTACGTAATCGGCTCGTGTCCAATTTGACCATTTAAATCTTCAACTAGTTCATCTAAAAATAATTCAGCACACAAATAACTCGAGACATTGCGTTAATTAAAATTACATTCTTGTGTAAAATATAGACCTATGTCAGTTGCGTAACGGACGTTTAGTTTCGTGTTGCTGTCGTTGACAGTATAATTACAATTTCAGGAAAAACTAAAAAAATAAGGTTTTTCTTGGAATTCACGGATTTTTTTTTAATATTTGTAGGTTAGGTTACTTACCACTGAAATGATATCGTTTTTTTTTTTGAAAACTTAAATAAGGATGCCATTTTGAAAAAAAAGAAAAATGTTTTGTGTAATTTGAAAAACATCTAATTTTAATTGGTTTGAATTTTAGACATTTCGGCTTTGAAATCATCATCTGCCTAGCTTTTTCCCAGTGTCGGCTTCAGTCTAACCGGATGCAGCTGAATACCAGAATTTTACATGGAACGACGAACGACTGCCCATCTGACCTCCACAACCCAGTTAGTACTGGGTAAGACTGGTGTCAGACTTTCGGGCCACTGACTACCCGTACCTAACGACTGTCAAAGATCTACAAATGACCGCCGGGATCAACGGCTAAAATTTGCTTACTAGAGGAAACTCATCTATCAATTCGTCTTCAAAAATACGATACTATAAACAATCATTAAGTAAGTATCTCAACATTTCTTAAAACCAAATCGTCCAAACAAGGAAGCGCAACCTAAACGTTGTCATTTAAACGTTAACATATTGTTACTAATTAACGTATTTGCCTTACAGCAGGACCAAAACCATAAATCAACGAACTTAAAAGAGTTTATAAATAAAAAGTTCACTTTAGGAGAGACAGGCTCAAAGTAGCATGTCTAAAATGGACAGCTCTTAGTGTATTTAGCCTAAGGTTATTTGTGATTTATTATAAGGTGTGTTATTAAGCTCCAATAATCATGTATTAATAAATTAGTTAGACAGCCGGATATATGGGGAACAGACAAATTTAATAGAAGTGTCTGAATAAAGTCATCTGCTATAATTCACTAGTGTCTATTTAAGAACGAACTGATTCATAGATATGCAAACATAAACAGAGTAACGTTCCCACTGCGCGTGTACAGACCGCCTCTTTATGAGACAGTGGGCCAAAATCCCCCACGTGATCCTTTACGGCCCACGACCACATACTATAACCTTGAAAACATTAAAGCAGATTCGACAATAGACGGCTCTCATAGTTTTGATACAGACCGCCTCTCTCTGAGACAGTGGTTTATAATCTCTCATAATTTTGAGCCTTTATGTCCCACAACCACATACCATAACCCCTTCTTTTTTTTTCGGATGGGAAATCATCAAATGACTCCTCCCGCTCTGGGCGGAGCCGGAGGGAGTGTCAGACTTTTACTGACTAAAACCCATCCATGTTCCTTAATCGCCCTTTGTGTTCCGGGGCCACGGTATCTCTTTCGAACAGTCCTGCAACCCCGGCACATACCATAACCTTGAAAACAAAGTCAATAATAGCACGATCGGCGCCACCGTTACACCATCCGTAAAAAAAAAGGGGGTGAGCCATAATCCCCCGCGTGAGCCTTTATGACCCAAAGCCTGAAAACGTTAAAACAAAACCTTGAAAATGTTAAAACAAAAATCAACAATAGCACGCTTGAATGCGCAGACGCAACCTGCCCTTTCGTATCACAGTTACGGCTTATCGGAACACATCGTAACCGAGCGACCTAATTGCAAAGCGAGTCCAATAGAAAAATCACACGATCGGGCCCGTTAAACCATCCGTCGATAGCGTTATCGGTTGGCCCTAAAACATGTCACAGGACACTGCAGTGCAAACGGCTAATGGAGCTCAGTGCAAACGGCTAATGGAGCTTTATTTATTACAAATATCTATTAATAGAAGCTGTGCCGTCAATAGCGGACCTACAAAATAGGAAATTATAAAACATAAATAGCTGAAATATTTTGACATGATCCATTCGAAGGTTTTACACGCTGAAGATATTTTTTCCAAAATTAAATCCTTGTTCAATTTGCGTTTTCCAAAACTTCTTTCAAAAGTATTTTTCTAAAATCGAGCCTTTCTCAATTGAAAGAGATACAAGGCGAAACGGCTAAAAGTTGGAAGACCAATATGGAACGAGTCACTCCAACAAGTCATGGAATATTTCAATAAAAGCAAAGAAGAATGGATTCAGTTAGCAGCAGATAGAGAAAAATTCAAATCAGCCACCCAGGAAATATATCACCTTAGCGAAACTGACAGTGAAACAAATACTAATGCCGATGAAACATACGCAAACATATTTTTAAATAAGACGTGTCAAAAACGAATGGAATTGCAACCAACAGAAACGAACATGATTCTCTAATTATAGAAGAGACCAATCAAACGAAGGTCAAAATACCAATGCTCATTCTTATGGATTGTACCTGTCTTTACCACTATTCCTATATTGGCTCTAGGCTGCAGAGTCGACTGATTGTGCCCGACTGGCTGCGGTTGGTCGGGCTTCCTCTCCCACCCCAGAGCATGTCTTTCCTTACCAATCGTGCTTCCTGGTGTATCCGGCTTGTCCGGATCAGGCTTGCTCCTGGCTGGGTGTGGTGCTCAATCACCATCATCATTAATCGACCCTTTCTCAATTAAAATTTTCTATAATCCACCACCTCAGAAAGCTCTGAGATATTTAACTTTCATTAAAAAACTGGAAGACAACGCAAACAACGTCACGACAAAAGCTAGAGCAACGGATCGATTCTCATCCATACAAGCTGCAGGGCTGTGCTCGACGGAAACAAATGTGATTGTACACATCGCCAGAAGGCACCGCTGCACGAACACTGACGAATCGAAAACATTTGTTTCAAATGCTCGCCAGCGTACTTTATCCACATCCCTAGCAGTTCAGGCACTTTAAACAGGAAACATCACGCCTGTAATCCGCGAAGAGTTTGGCAGAGGTGTACCTAATAGACCCTCACCCACCCACATTTCGCCAGTTATGTTTATGTCCCATGTAACAGGAGGCGAGCCTATTGCCATCAACTGGGCACTTGTCCAGACACGTGGCTGATACTGAGAAATTCCTGGCGAAAAAATCCTATGACATTTTGCCTGACCTGATAAAAGAAGCCAATAACAAGGCAACAAAGCAAGGCAAGGTAATAGCAAGGTTATTCAGTTTACGCAATCCGTCTCTTGTGACTTCCCTAAATCGGTAGTGATATTCAATATCAATTTGAGTACAAGACACGGGTTTGATGACTCAAATTGTAAACATTTTATTGAATGCTTATCTTATTATCCAAACAATTTTCAACTTCGGTCTAATATTGCTGGATGACCTACAAATCCTAAAATAGAGCGTTAACCCTAATACTAATTTCAAAAGGATTACTAAAAACTGCTGTCATTTCAAGGGCCAATTTCACCAATTACTGAACCTAATCTGCAGTGTACATGAACTAAACCGCGTTCAACAGCTGTCAGTGTCATAATTGCTATCTAGTATTGACGCTGAGAGGAATGGGAAAAAAGCAAAGGGTGCCAAACAAAATGATGGAAGATGACCTCAAAAAAGTAGCTGGTCCAGAGTGGACGAGAACAGCGGGAGACAGCTTTAGAGGAGAACTTTTGTCATAGGACAGGCTGTTCATTAAAACCGATCGTCTAAGATAAATTCTACTATAGTCTCCGCCAGATAAGTAAGAATTAAAGGTCATTGCTCTTTCCTTAATTTTTTTGCGTAGGTACCCGGACAATGCACTATGAATCTTTTTTAATTACTAGAAAAAGTCGAGGATCGCGATGAAAGTCATTTCGGGACAAGTTTATGTCATTAATTCTGTTTTCGGAATAATGTAAGTGTTTGAATAAATGTATGCGGGTTAATGACCTTTAATTCTTACTTATCTGGCGGAGACTAATAATATTAGAAATGCAAAAGTTCGTGAGTACTTATGGATGTTTGGATGTCTGTTACTCTTTCACGCAAAAACTACTGAACGGATTTGTATGAAATTTTGCACACAGATAGTTTATAACCTGGATTAACATACATACTTTTTATCCCGGTAGAAAGATCCCATGGGATAGTTATCAAACTTTACGCGGGTGAAGCCGCTGGCAGAAGCTAGTAAATAATATGCGTATTGTAAATACTGTAAACATAGTAAACAGTAATAAAGGCTTATTTTATTTTTTTATTGACACTGACAAATCTTGAACGCCGATAAGATGTGCTAATTATGTTGATTTTCTTTGGTGTAATAATTTGCTATAAGATCGTAGGTACTGTCAGTATTTCTGAGCTGCGTTCAAAAGCTGTTTATGTCGTAATTGCTTTGGAGTATTGAGACTGATAGCTCTTGAACGCCGTTTATATGTGCTGATCGCGTTCAGATTTTTAGTGAAATCCGCTCTTAGATACTAACTATCGGAACTGTCAGAGCCACAAATGCATTAGAATATTGACACTGACAGGTCTTGAACGCCGTTTAAATGTCTCGATCGTGTTCAGGTTATCTTTTGGTGTAATCCGCTCTAAGATTATAAAAACTGTTACAAGTTAGAGCTATATTCCGCAAGTTTTATCGAAGTGTGTTAAATGCTTACACTTATGATTCATAATGGTAGCAACCGGTGACGTCATCGAGAGAAGTGTTAATTAGGAGAGCTAAGAAATTATTGAACAACTGCCTACTCGTAATGAAGAACGGAAGAAAAGGAAATAGGTATAAACAAGCTTTTGTTTACGATGTTACGAGTATTGCAACTGTACTAACATAAAACGTAGCACGAGGAAATAGAACAGTAGATTGTTTTATTTTTATGTAGTGCAAGACATTTTATTGTAAACTATAATAATATGTTTATGTTTTAATAGGTATTATTATCGCAACTAAATCACATAAGTATTTTACATTAAAGCCATTATGACATTATTATTATTGATACAAGCCTCGTTGCTTAGTGTGGCACTAGATGGCGCGGTGTCAGCTGTGTGTGTAATGTCCAGCGATATTTATTTTTATTTGTTATCTTTAAGGGGCTACCCCATGGCACACTAGCGCCACTTAAGTAAAAAAATCAGAACTCGTTAAATACACAATTAATATAAAATGTGATAGACAAAATCAATCTTTTGGTCTTGTAAATTATTTACGTCTGCCTATCTCATTGAAACATAGCTCGCTGTCGTTACAGCTACAAAATGGAAAAAAACGGCCGTTTTTAGCAATTTTTCTAACTGTAACTACAGTGTAGTATATTTTAATGAATTAAATAGACGTCAATAATCTAGAACTCTAAAGCATTGATTTTGTCTATCAGATTTTATATTAATTGTGTATTTAACGAGTTCTGATTTTTTTACTAAAGTGGCGCTAGTGTGCCATGGGGTAGCCCCTTAAGACTAGTAAAAAGGATCTTTAGATTTGTTATTTAAGTAAATAACCCTGCTGGGTCTGATCGCGATTCTGGTAAACACCCTGATACCTGATACCTGATAAACACCAAGATCCTGGGTTCGGTTCCTATGTCAAGCAAGGTGTTATTAGATTTTTCCATTAATAAATTCTCAGTAGAAGCCCCGAAGTTTGTATTTGTGCTACTTTGATGGCAAAAGGTATCTACGCCCCTATTTTTATGGTTTTTTATGGTGATGTAGGGTACACCTCATCTGCCTAAACTTCAGAGGATTACAGAAGTGAAATTGTGTTTTGTATAGTAGTTATAACTGCACTGCAAGTACGTAGCAATCGATAACGATCGAATCGATACGATTCGATAAATCCGACTTTTCGATTGGTTAAAAACTCATTTTATCGAGAATAACTGTCAGATTTATCGAATCGTATCGAATCGAGTGCTACGTACTTGCACTGCTGAACTGATAGTTATAACTATATATAGTTATATAGTTTACAACTGATATTACCAAATTTTCCACCAACAGGTAAAGAACCTCATGTCTACCTACCTACGTAAAGTCCAAAGTTATTTGCAGACATTCTGCCCGTTGCCTAAAACCGTTAGTTTGTTGCCCATATTGCCATTAAGCACCTAACTGATGTCATAAAGTAATGCGTAAAAAATACAGCCTTTCAATTTGGTCAACTCGTTCAGATCACCGCATGAAATGTCTGCGCTTATGCAGTAAAAAAAGTTAGAAAAAAAACTAAATAGTTACTTAGTAGGAAGTACATACCGCGTCTATAATATTTTGAAAGTCGCATTGAATGAAATACCACAACACAATACATACGTCATAAACACATTATTATGATCTATTAACACAACAAAAAATAATTGTTCGTTAATTTTTTCCACCGAAATCGTGAACGGTCATTCTCCTGACTAAAAATACTTCAAGTCATCAAAAATGACAATGTCACTGATAACTATATCAATTTAGACTTATAAAGTCATGACATCTCATTTATGATGGCAAAAAGCGCAAAAAACCGTACGAACATTCATTAGGGACCAATAGGAACCAATAATAGGCAAATGACCGTAAGAAAAAACTATCGATACCATTATAAAAATTATAGCAAGGGAAATTGACGTAAACATTATCGATCACACAGCTGATCGATAAAAAACAACCCGATAAAAACTATCGATTGGAAATATCGATACCTACCACATGTCAATTCGCTGATAAGTCGTTTGAATAAATTTACATTTTAATGAATGAATCCCATTAATTAATTAAATATGATAGACTTTAATCGTCTGTCCGCTACAGTTCACAGTTTTGTAGATTATTATTTCATGCTAATTACACGCCACTTCCCGTGAGGTTTCAATTTGAAGACATCACTTCTCTATGGTTAATAATATTCGCCACTAAAAACGTCAGTTGTCAATTAATTTTAATTCATAACTACGAGAAAATGTAAATACATTCTCCGACGTCGTATTGTGTTCGTTAGAGGGTTAAGGTTATACGTTGAACTCTGCACGTCTAGCTAGCGATCGGAAACGCATTTCCATTGATAATTTTCAATGACGTATTTTTTGGAACAGTGTTTAATGTATGGAAAAACATACTAACCTTTCAATTACGGGTCACTGGAAAAATCATTCACTATTTCATTCACAAACTAAAAAAAACCAGACAGACTGTCGTGTCTATGTTTCAATTCAAACTATCGAACAACAATAAAAAAAAAATAAAAAAAAGTTTAAATGTTTTTTTGGGTCTGTTATGTTTATCACTAGATCGAATGCGTGCAAGTTGCGTTCCGCGTGCTCTTCGCGTCGGGTTGTCGAGCGGCGCGTCCTAACACTAACGCGCCTTGTCGTCGACTATGACCGCTTCTCGTATGAACCGGCATAAATTCTACTAGAATTTTACTTTGGTACGCGACGCACACCTATGTAATGTACCTAGTACCAACCGACGAAATTCCTAATTTAAAATATGCATACTTCATCAATTTTCGTTGTAAAATGGAAATTAATTCCTTTAATGAATGTCACCTGACATTTATGACATACCGTAAATGGTACGTCATTCTTACTGTTCTATTTAAATTTACAAATATAAGCCACTGTGAATAAAAACATTATAAAGATCAGCAACTTTTGTATTGTACTTGTAACAAAAGACTTCCGCATCGCACAATACAAGACTTTAATCAATTGAAGATCTAAAATATTATCGTCTTCAACTGTTCTTGTCATTGACAATGACAATATAATAGACAGTTCATCTGAAATTCAATATTACTGAATTTAACTTACGTACCATTGCCAATATAGAGTCATTTCGCAAGCATAATATTATGTCATGTAGTGTCGCATCAAACATCTCGTTTCCCGTCAATCCGTCAATGTCTTCATTAATTTCCTCTCGAAAGATCTTTTTCGTTTTAATTATGCAGATAATTATATTGAAATTCAAGGATTTTTTTTGGGAAATAATAACACGAAATTCCCAGAAACAAATTTGTAATGCGGCCGCCACACACTCGACGAGTGGCATGGGAAGTAGCGAGGAAAGGAGGCAGAGACATAGTCTGGCAACATTACTCGTCATGCCGCACGTCATGCTCCTCGTCGTGCCCATCGCTTCCTATTTTGTCGGTTTTTGTGCGCGAGTTAGAGGACCGGCAATACGAGCGCGAGTGGCTACATAGTACATAGTAGAGCTACATAATCGCGCGGTCGCAGTGATCCACTATCTCCGTTGGCGAGGACGACGACGGCGATGTATATTTCTTTTTATGACATTGATATAATTAGCTATACTAAAAAACTTTTTTGCAAAAAATAAAACCGACCTTCACTTTTTTGTGTTTTTTGAAGTCGGTTTTATTTTTTGCAAAAAAAGTTTTTGTTTATCCATTTTTAGTTGTTCCACAAATATTTGCCATGAATTTATTTGACATTGTTACCAATACATGTCATGGTAATAGGCGTGAGCAGCGAGAACCCAGTGGTGGCGGCCCCGACTTACGAACAGTAAGTGGTGGGTTTGAACCCAGGCAGGCGCATTACTTTGTGTAATTTATTTCATCACCACTGCTCTCAAAACGGTGAAGGAAAACATCGTGAGGAAACCGGCATGTCCTAGAAAAAATTCGAAGACATGTGACATCTACCAACCCGCACTGGGCCCGCGTGGTGGATTATAGCCCATTCCCTCTCATAGAGAGGAGGCCTGTGTCCCAGTTGTGGGAACATTAATAGGCTGATGATGAATAGGCGTATCCCCAATATATGGAACTTAACATACCTTTTTTTTCGGATGGGATATCATCAAATTACCCCTCCCGCTCTGGGCGGAGCAGGAGGGAGTGTCAGACTTTTACTGACTAAAACCATCCATGTTCCTTCTTAGCCCTTTGTATTCCAGGGCCGCAGTATCTCTTTAGAACAGTCCCTTTTGCTGACATCTCTTTGAGGCGCGCGCGGAACACGAACGAACTGTCGAAATCTGGGTGTATTGTACACATCTGCGTACCCCCTCAGAGCATACAGGCGTGATGTTACGTCATGATGTTGTATAAACAATAAACATCCAAGCGATTGCAACATTCACGGCACATTTGCCGTCTATTTTTGAAGAGTTCTATTGTATATCTCCGAAGATCAGCATCAGATGTTCACAAAATTTAAATGGGACCACACAGAAAGCACTAGCTTTCAAATAAAAAAAGAATCATCAAAATCGGTTCACCCAGTCTAAAGTTCTGAAGTAACAAACACAAAAAAAAAAATACAGTCGAATTGAGAACCTCCTCTTTTTGGAAATCGGTTGAAAATGCATTGCGCGCACGTTGCCACAGTTTCATCGTCCATAGTCCAACAAAGGCAAATGACAAGTGAGGAGCGTTGTGATTATTTGCGCGATTAATTGCGCGAGTAGAGCAGTGTGTGGGCAGAGAGGGCAACATCACACATCTCACAACATAGCGATGAGCAGCGCGAGGAGCATAGTGTGGCGGCCGCATAAGTAAGGCCTTGTTACAGAACCTTTTTGAGAAACTGACCAAAATGTGTGCAGTTCTAACTTTTGTAAACAGTTCCTCTTTAATTTGTAGTCAAAGAAAATGTTATAAAATTCTAAGTAATTTATATTGAAATTCATGCAGTTCTCATAAGTAGGTACTTAGTTTGAAAACTTTGATTTTTAATAAAATCAACAGTTTTTTTTTTGGAAATTAATTAAACTTATCATAAGATCACGCCGAATTAAACCCGAAGGTTTATGCAGAGGTGTGCCTAATTGTACACCTACATTTCGCCAGTTATGTTTAAGTCCCATGAAATAAGGGGCGAGCCTATTGCCATCAAACGGGCACAAATCCAGACTGTAATCCCCGATGGGTTAGGCAGAGGTGTACTTAATAATACAACCATATTTCGCCATATTTAAATTTTAAGTCCCATGTATCGCAAGCCTACTTATTGCCATCAACATCCAGATTCCGTGGCTGCTACTGAGAAATTCTTGATGTAAAAACCCAATAACGCTTTGCCCGACCTGGGAATCGAACCCAGGACCTCATGCGCAGCAGTCGCCACCACTAGACCTAAATAAAAAAAAAAAAAAAAAGAAAATAAAAAAAGAAGTAAAAAAAGAAAAAAAAAAAGAAAGAAGTAGTCCTTAATTTTATATTGTCAATACATGTCATGGTAATAGGCTTATCCCCAATAAAATGGAACCTAACATACTTAACTGTCGAAATGTGGGTGTACTGTAGACAACAAACATAGACCAACGAGGCAGTCCGTCATACTTGTAAATTAGGGATCAGATAAATTACATTCTTTCCAGTACCTAAAAAACTCTCATCAAATCATAAATTAATATAAGTCTTCTCTCAATGACCGTAGCACAATACTAACGAACACATTTCCTTAACACCTCCGATTCGGAGCAGAAGCGTAAACACACGTGTCAATTAATAGTACACGATTGTTACACATGCTATAACTTTCACACATACACACTATAGACACGTGCTGTAAACGCTACGGTGTCAGGAATGTGACAGCATAGATACCTTATTAAAGGAGAGCTTTGGATAAAGGGCATCAGCAATATAAATAAAATTAACACGAATAGTTTGCCGTTGCCGTTCGTTACTTTTTTCTTTTTATTTAATTTTTATTAGTTGTACCTGCTGTTAATTTGACCTTTTTAATTTGTGTGTTTTGTCCTGTGCGGGCTAATAAATGCTTTTTCTTTTTCTTTCTTTCTTTGATCATGAATGAGTACAGACGCCAGCCAGCACTTCAAACTACTTCAAGCTGTCAAATTACTCAAACTCAAAAATAGATTTTCAACTTTATCGCTAGAGTATTAGGTTCAAGGTTGATTGGGAAAATTTGACGGTTTCGGGTAGCGTCTGCATATGCTGGTTAATTTCAACTGTATCTATCTATCTTGGGGTTTAGGTTTCCGACTGGACCATTGAGCGTGAGCCATGGTGGCCGATTACTCCAACCAGCCCACCTCCCTCCAGAAGCAGATCAAACTACCCGGTCTTCTCAGGGCGTTCGCAAGGGATCTTGGTGTTCCCAGGGTCTCCTCGCGAATCTTGGTAACGCCTGTACATGCGCCTCCGTTTCCACTGCCTCCATGCATGTTCTGCACAGGAGACTGTCAGTGGTTTCTAGGGTGTGGAAGTGTTTATTCAGTGAACAGTGTCCAGTGATGGTCCCCACCACCAGACGTACGCTATCTCTGTCCAGGCGCAGAAGGCGCCTGGTCAGCTTTGTTTTACGGGATGGCATAGCTTCCTTGGTTTACGTACACCCGGTGTTGAGGTCCACCATTTCTCCGCTTGTATTCGAGTGTGATCTTTTAACCAGCTTCTTAGCTGCTTGAAAGGAATGGGCACAATGGGTTCGGGTCCGTTTCAACTGTAAGGTGTGTTTTTTTTTTAGCCCGTCATGTGTCCCACTGCTGGGAAAGGCCTCCCCTTTCTCCTTCCAAACCTTTCTATCTTGTGTCATATCTGGCCATGTTCGCCTCGCAAACAATATCAGCTCGTCACACCAGCATCACCGCGGTCTACCTCGTCGGCGATTTCCTCCGTCAGGCATCCAGTGAGTGACGATCTTTGCCCACCTCAAATTAAACCTAGGAAATTAAATGCCCAATATTCTGAGTACCAATCGATTAATTTGAATTCATATTAAGCTGTTTCTATAGGTACTGATGATCTTTTTAATGAAGAAAAGTAAACAGATCGGAAACATATAATACTCGTAAGATAAAAATCATATTGGCTTCATGTAGTAAACAGAAAAAAAAAATTTGAGAAGTAAATAAATTTGCATGAATATCAAATTTACGCGTTGGAACACTGTCAAAAGCTTTTGAGCATTTACCCAACCACCCGGAGTGTTGACGAAAGAAGAATTTTAAAGCTGTGTTAACGGCCTCTTACGATGCGACTTGCAACGACATCCGTCAATCTAGGCAGATGGGAATAAACCTTTCCATCCGTCTCGACGCTAAGCAAATCGGGTCGGGTACCTTGAATTTGCAGTACCACATTTTCAGGTCTTAATCGACTTTTGACCATAATTGTGCCTCCGCGGACGACCGTCGTTTTGGTTCCACTTACGTGTCACGACCTGTAACAGCTCTTTTCACAATTATCCATTCTCCGCAATAGCTGTCGCAAGAGGCGTGTCGCTTTAACTTGTAAGTCGTGGCCATGGGGTTAGCGAATCGTAGGCGTGATTTTATGTGCGTAAGTAGAGTTAGCACTTATTGATACATCAAGTCGCAATCTACACAACAGGTAGCCTTTCCATTCAGAGCTATCACTTTGAGAATTTATTACCGACGTGCGGTTTTCAACACTGACATGCTCTTTCGTTTAGAGCGGGCCATAAATTATGTTGTGTCTGAAGTTTTAGTGGAAACACAAACTTTTTCATAAGACTATGTTTTACGCCCAAACAACCAATACCAAGTAAAGAAAACATCGAACAAAAATAGTATTTAGAATTTGATTTATTTTTAGAAGACATTGAAAATAGTATGAAAGCCAATTTTACACTCACTTTCCGAAAGGATGCACTAGCATTTCTAACGCTTATAAAAACCAGCCTCTTACAAAAATGTTGCTGACAGAAAAAAAAGTGTGAGAGCAGCAGTGGCCCAGTGGTGGCGGCCTTTTTTTTTTTTTTTTCGGATGGGAAATCATCAAATAACTCCTCCCGCTCTGGGCGGAGCAGGAGGGAGTGTCAGACCTTTACTGACTAAAACCCATCCATGTTCCTTCATCGCCCTTTGTGTTCCGGGGCCACGGTATCTCTTTCGAACAGTCCCGCAACCCCGGCAGGCATCGGTCCTTACGGACCCCTCCCTTTTTGCTGACTCTCTTTGAGGCGCGCGTGGAACATGAACGCGCCGTCGACACGGCCTGTCGTCATGAGACGGACGGACGGCGAGCTAGCCCATAGCCCACCGTCCACAGGCCCGCGCCTACGGTGGCCGGGGGCCACGTGGTGGTGGCCCCCGACGCCCGGGGCGTCTCCCGCGGCGGCCGGGACGTTGAGAGGTTCTCTCCCTCTCACGTTCCGCCACCTCCTTCTCTAGCATTACTGCTTCGCAGAAGGAGGTGACGGCGTCCCATTCCGTCTCGCTCCGGACCATGGCTTGCACCAGGGCCGGACGCGAGAGGTCGCCGCCGCCGATCGCCGCTTCGAGGACACGGCGGTGCTCCGCCCACGCGGGGCACACCTCCACCGTGTGTTCCACCGTGTCCTCCGGTCGATCCTCACAATGAAAGCACCCGGGCGTTTCCTCCCGCCCGATTCGGTGCAGGAACCTCCCGAACACTCCGTGTCCGGTGAGGACCTGCGTCAGGCGGAAGGTGAGGACGCCGTGGCGTCTCTCAAGCCACTCCTCAAAGAGGGGACTTATCGCCACTATCGTGGCGTGCCCTGCACGGGGTTGCGACAGTCGCTCTCTCCATGTCGCCATGAGATCGCGCCGGAAGTCTGTCCGCTGAGCGACAATTTGTCGCGGCAGCGGAGTTTCCCCCCGGCGTAGCGCCTCCGCGCGCCATTCGTGTAGGCGCGCGAGTACTATCGCCTCTAGATCCCATGGCGGCAATCCGGCAAGGACGCTCGCCGCCTCGCGGGAGATCGTACGGTACCCTCAGGCCAGCCTTACGGCTACCACCTTTTGGGGCGCGTTCAAGTAGTGGGCGGCTCAATGAACGCGCCCACACCGGGGCCCCGTAAAGGGCCATTGACCGCATGACTCCCGCGTAAAGCCTCCGGCAGGAGGCGTTTGGCCCCCCCAGATTGGGCAGGAGCCGCCTGAAGGCAGCCCCAGTCCGTTCCAGTTTGGGGGCCAAACGTCGGAAGTGCTCCACGAAGTTCCACCGGCTGTCGAGGACGAGTCCTAGGTACTTCAAAGTCGACTCGACACCGATGGATAACCCTCCTACCGTGAGTGAGGATCCCGGAGGTGGCGCATTCCGAGGCCCATGAAAGCACATGGCCTCAGACTTGTGCAATGCCACCTCGAGACCCAATTGCCGGATCCTCTCAACGACTATCGCAACCCCGCGTGTCATTGCTTCGGCCGCCGCCTCGTGCGACCCCCCCTGTGCCAGCATCAGCGTGTCGTCTGCATAGCAAACCACGCTGACACCGCTAGGGAGGTCGGCGCGCTGCACCCAGTCGTAACCGATGTTCCACAAGGACGGCCCCAGAACCGATCCCTGCGGAACACCGCACGACATCTCTCGCCGGTTCCATTCTCCGCTGCGACCGGGGTAGATAACGGCTCTATCCGTCAGGTAGTCCCCGACCACTCGACGGAGGTAGGTTGGCACCCGGTGATACCGGAGTGCCTCCCTAATGCAGCTCCAGGGCATGGATTTGTGGTGGTGGCGGCCTTGACTTACGAACAGTAAGTCGTGGGTTCGAACCCAGACAGGCGCATTACTTTGTCTAATTTATTTCATCACCACTGCTCTCAAAACGGTCAAGGAAAACATCGTGATGAATCCGGCATGTCCCAGAACCAAAAACTCGAAGACATGTGACATCTACCAACCCGCACTGGGCCCGCGTGGTAGATTATAGCATATTCTCTCTCGTTGAGAGGAGGCCGTGTCCCAGCAGTGGGAACATTAATAGGCTGATGATGATGCCAGATAATTTCGTTTTCATATCTGCGAGGATCTGTTCTAGAATAGAAAGATTCACTTGAGAGCTGAAAAACGTAGATCAATGTAACTTGCTGTCCTTATTCAAAGGTCTTTACAAACAAAATTTTTATTATTTATCATGTAGTCTATGTAACGAATGAAACCAGCTGAATTAAACCCTGGAATCATAATGTTAAAAATTCAACGCATTTCACCGTTGTTTCAGTACCGGATATAAATAAACTGCGAGAAACCTACCCGTTATATGAAAAGGAAGCCGAATTCGCAATTACCAGGACTGTATTAAGTACATTAACACTTAATAATTCACCTTCAAAATATTTACTTTCATAACTGTGAAAACCTATCTGAAAATAAAGACGTTAAATATATATAGGTCATTGCACTCATTTCCATAGACCAAAGTCTTGGAGAAAGAACTTCGACCTCATTCTGTAGATTGTCTATTGTTTCTTGTCTATAGTAAATGGATACATGTAATTAACAAGAGTGTATAATATTAGTGCGAAATTACCCGCAAATATTTATAACTTCATACTTACCTGGTTTGTTAAGAAGTTTGATAAAAATAGATTCAACTATGTAGTTTAATCAGGGAAGGAAATCGTGAACTAATTAATTATTTTTTTAACTACAAAATTCTGTAGTCCTTGTATGAGCTATTAACTCAGTTATGTCATCATTGTCAATTATGTTTGGGATCTTCTTTCCTCTGTAGCCTTTCCTTTTTTCTAGTTTCAGAAAGTTTTCTAGCTTATATTTGGTGGTACTGATCCGATTGATGGTATCAGCCCCGACTTACGAATTGTAGGTTTAGGCTTAAATCAAAGTAGGCACTCTCTGTGTCTCACTTTGCTTTGTGTTAATTATTGCATCGAAACTGCTCTTAAAACGACGAAGGATTAATCAATCGATTCCAAGTAGGAATACAGGTTTTCGTATATCCTACTTGGAATCAACCACCTGGCGGTACTTTTATACAAACCCCAAGCCTAGGCTTTAACTCCTCCTCTTACTACTCCTTACTACTCTTCATGGATGTCAGGGTTTCTGAACAGTCTACTTGCTATAGGGGCTTGCCGTATTGTTGGTCACTAGGCAAGCCACGCCACTGACTGCACGGGGCTCACGTGGTGGATTACATCGCGAGCCATCACATAGAAAGGAGGCCGGAGTGTCAGCACCAGCAGTAGAATCGTTATTAGTTGAATATAATAGTATAGTATATAGAAGTATACACTGGGTACACCCATACCCGTATAATAACTTACCAGAGAATTCTTCTTCTTTCTGGTTGGTTAGTCTAACCTGGTATCAGAGTTTTTATGCTGCCATGGGCCTCTGCCGTGTGGTATCCGGCAGAGTAGAATAGAACTAACCCATTACACTCACGGGTGTCGTATAAGGCGACTAATGTCTGAGGCAGAACACCTTGCGCCTCCGTAGACCAGAGAATGGGCAGCAGCGTTTTCTGTTAGTCTTTCATCACTGCGATCTCCAATCCGTCTGCCAAGCGCCAAATTCCTCCCATCATGGGAGAGGCTTATGTCCAGCTGTGGACGTTATGGGCTGTTGTAGTAGTAGTAGTAGTATTAGTAGTAGTAGTAGTAGTTGTAGTAGTAGTGTGGTTAGTGTCTAACCTGGTGTCAGAGTTTTTATGCTGCCATGGGCCTCTGACTTGGCTTTACGTGCCGTCGAGATTTATCTCTCAGGCAAGTTATAATTATACAATACGCACATGAATTCCAAAAATCAGAGGTGCGTGTTCGCACTCGGGACCTATGACTTGTCAGTACGACGGTCACACTACTAAACTATCACTGCTTACCAGAGAATACTAGTGTAGATCAAATTCGTCGCCGTCTTTTGTTTTTTCTTCATTACCAAGCAAATTCTTGCACAAAATAAAACCACGTGCAAATATCAGCTTTAAAAACAAACCTTTGCAAGAACACGACACTTAGAGTGGTCAGTGTGTCAATACAGTCAATTCCTTCCTGTTAGTTGCTGGTAAACTAATCCCTTTGTTGTGCGCCCAAGTTGTTTGTAGTCTGCTTTACTTTGCCACAATAATTGATCGTCACTCGACACGTGAGCGGCGAAGTCACTGGCGTTTGTGTGGATAAAATGGTTTGTGCCACTTTGTACTGACTTACTCTAGAGTTAGCTTAGAAATAACTAGTGGACAAGGTAATAGTACATTTTCTTCGCGCACGACGAAGCACTATAAGAAAAAGTTCTTTGGCTGAAATATGCTCTCTGGGCAGGAAAAAATAAGATATTACCTGCTCAGAGAGCATATAGCCAGAATCAGAATCAGTAGTCATTTATTTGCCATGAATGTGGGTACAGAATAAGATGTAAACATTGTAAAAGCTAATATGACGTTCTTTTTGGACAACTTAAATATTTATTGCATTGGGATACAGGTAATATCAAAAAGCCTTAGCCAATCTATTGAAAGTAGTTGTTAACATACGAATTGCTTTTGCCACTAGGGTTCTTTGTAATTCTTTGGTCACAAGTTCGGTACTTTTGGTTATTGCAATTGTTTGACGGTGACGTTGACTCGACTATATCAATGGTTCAGTTAGGGAAATTAACCATTTTTCAATTTGCCGTGTTATAGCTGTTTAATACAACTGTTGAAGAAATGGATATTCGAACAGTTTAAGAAGACGTAGTCAATTTGATAAGCAATCGATTTCACTGACTTCACGTATCAGTTCACTTTAAATGGCCATCTGAATGATCAAGTATTTTCTTATATTATCGTTATTCTTATACAGGTATCATACACACACCCATAATTACATATATAAATTAAGGCCCTTCTAACCCTAAAATTAGCAACTCTGTTTGTGATGGTTCAAACTTCGTTTGAAATACTGTTAGAATAGGGAACGTGCAGGAACTAATGGTGGCAGCACTAATCGACAAAAGAGACACTATGCGGACAGAAAAGGAAACTTATCACTTCTCATCGTGCTTTCAATTTACTTAGACAAAATTGTCACTTCAATTATATTATTTTTGAATATGCTAAAAGGTATAAAATATGAGTTCCGGTTTATCAATAACGATCGTCAGGGTAATATATAAATGTTTAATAATATGAATTTTATATCTTTCGTTTACTTTCTGATGAAAATTGTGGTGTATGAAGACATGGTGGCTGGCATAACTAAGATGCTTTCTTATTTTCAACACATGTTATAATGGAAGGAAATCCTTTATCAGCGAGAACAGTATCTCCAGGCTCTAATAAATCAATTAGTTCACAATCATTTGATGAAGCAATCAATGAAATGCAGTCCGTAGCATTTAGATACAAAACTTAAAAAACCAAAGGAATGCAGCCAACTAAAAACATTATTGTGGGTATAACCATGTTTATATTCTGAGTACATGTGGAGTCTTTGAGGGATATTCGGTGTGAACTTTAGTGCGGGCTAGTAGAACACGTGTATGGTGAAGTATATATGGTTCTGGTATGTTTGCATGGACGGTTGATTTTGAGGGCCTTTTCAATGCAGAGTGTAACAAAAACAAGTTGTTTTCAAATATTTTTCTTTACTGCGTTTATCCATTTTTTGCGTTTTTCACCAAAACATGTAATGATAGTAGTATTCTTTGGAAAGTAATAGAATTTTACGCTAATTGATTTATTTTCATTTTTGTGGATGTATTGGTACCTACATCCAGAAATGCAACAATGCATTAGGATTAGTTAATTCATTTTCACTATAAAATTAATTCTGTTTACTTGATAGAAAAGTCTATGTCAAGCATTAATAGAGCATAAGATTCGGATTCGGAGCACCGTCGTTGTGCACGTTCCCTATAAAATTCTAATCAGCTTGCACTACAAAGCGGTTGTTACGTCAGTCACTGCAGCCGAATAGTGCGAAATGAGTGTTTTTTTGCGATCTACAAAAAATCTATTGATTGAACTAAAAACATAAAACACATAAGACCTACTTTATATTTAGTTCAGTTAGTATGCAAAGTTTCATGATCTAATTTGAAGTACTTTTTGATTACCAGCGGTTTATTGTTCGATTTGGATTTTTTTTTCTATCGAGAAAAGTTTATGGAATCGTGTTTTTGTCATACATAAAACTTAGTATTAATCCTCAACTTTACCATATATTTATTTCAAAATTAATGCTGCAGTATTTTAGGCGTAACAGAGGATCATGCTAAGCCATTTGAGGGGGTATAGGCCCTTGGGTAGTAGTACCAGCTACGGAGTTTGAGTTTGAGTTTGGTTGATGGCAATAGGCTCGCCCCCTATTACCCTTCAGGGATTAAAGTCGTGAGGTTATGTTATGTTATACCTACCTATTATTATCAATTGATAAATAGATATAATCTTAATTCTAAGAATTTGCCTAGGACTTGATAGCATAATAGATAATCTATTTCTTGTTACTCAAGCAATGTTATCATATCGGCAATCTATCGGTTGTTGATTGATTGCTCTAAATAACAGCGTATGCTGTTGAGCCTACATAGAAAAAAAAATGTTTATGTTATTTATAGGGATAATCTTTAAGACAATACATAATAAAGATTTTATCAGCCACGATAGCAAGATAATTACAGTTTTTATCTTAACTCGTGGTTCACATTATTTTTGAAATATTGATTATAATTTATTATTTACATTTTTTTAGCAAAGCAAAATAATATTATATTGTTCAATATTGTGTGCAAACACACTATACACATTTATAAAATAAAATCACTAAGTACCTTTGTACCTATGCTTTAAAAACCTCGTTTAGTCAAGTCAATCTGTCTTGTTGATGAAAAAGCATGATTTTTTTTTTTGTTTCTTAGGTACGATATTTATAATTACTTACAAGACTTATGAGAATACCTATGTGTAACAAATAAATAAACTTGAATATTTTGTTAAATCACCTGAAAATATTTATAAAAGAATATGTTATTTTTCCTATTAGAACAACTATCCACAAGAACAAGAAGGAACACTCCAATTCCAACACGAGTAGGTTGACACCCGAGATATCACCCAAAGACGTGTTGTTTCTCACGCCCCACGGCACGGCGCGTCGGGAAATCGAACACTGAGCGATATCGTCTAACACATTCGTTACCGAATTCTCTAACACCTTATTAGTGTTACTTTTGATCGCTAAATATAACCATTAGCTGCGGTTTGTGGTTGCGAGCTTAAAAATTAAGAGGACGTAAGGATTAACAGTATCGGTATGTTTTTTGGTAGTATCGGGAAATGTATTAAGTTGTATCGATACTTTAAGAATTTAGTTTGAAAAGTATCGATAAGGCAATCAACTTGTGTCGCATCAGTCGACGATTTTTTTTAAGTAGGTACGAAATAAAATCGAAATTCCTATTAGTCCCTCAAAACTAGGCTCACACACACATAAAGCAGCTGCACCGGGCCGCAGTGCATCGCATTTCTATGAGTGTACGATGGTTCAAACAAAATGTATGAAAGTGTTGGAGGAGGGTTTTTGCAATGCAATCCACTCGTATGTGCGTCTGCGTTTATTAAACAACCTATTTTAAGGTAACTAATAAATAAGTCATCATCTGCAATAAATAAGTATTTACATAATGTTAACACAATCCTATTTATCCAATTAATAAAGGGAACAAAGACCGACTCAAAGACGTCTGTAGTTTTGACAACTGAGGCAGCTGTTATCTAATATTCAATGTAATACTCGTACTGAAAATAAGCCTTCATTATCAATAGACGATACCTAAATGAGATCTGTTGGATTTTCAAAGCTTGGCTCTACAACTACCATCGTTGTACACAAATTGTGTTGTCAAAGAAGTCTTGAAATTAATTGAACTGTTACATGAGAGTTTCTTTGTTCCTATTAAAACTCCTTAATTATAATTAATTAATGTAGAGATGAAAGTTTTACAATCGTTGCAAATTGCCATTGCTTGTGACAAAGGAAGCGGGCTACAAGTAAACTAGGTCGAAAGCTTTTAATTACAGGGCTGTGTGTCACTCAACCTTTATTTTATTTGGCTACAATTATTATGGTTGGATTGGTAGATGTCACATGTATTAGAATTTTTTGGTTCTAGGACATGCCGGTTTCCTCACGCTGTTTTCCTTCACCGTTTTGAGAGCAGCGATGATGAAATGAATTACACAGAGTAATAATGCGCCTGTCTGAGTTCAAACCAATCCGCACTGGGCCCGCGTGGTGGATTACAGCCCATTCCCTCTCATAGAGAGGAGGCCTGTGTCCCAGTAGTGGGAACGTTGATAGGCTGATGATGATGATGATGAATTATGGTTGGGATTATAATTATACCTAAGTTGACTGCTAAGGTTAATTAAGTTAATTAAGTTCCTCATTATCATTTTTATCTAAGTCTTTAGCAACTAAGTTACGATCGGCTTTCAGTCTAACGTAATGCCGCTGATATTACTACACACATAAACTAGTATTCAGCTATATTCGGTTAAAAATATTGATTTTACATGGAATTACTGCCTATCTGACCTCCAAAACCCGGGCCCCAGCTAACTACCCAAAACTACTGTCAAAGTTCTACAAATGACAGCCGGGACCCGAGCTTCCCGCGACACTGTGGGGTCTATGATGTGTAATGAACTGTCAGCAATCCATCAGACCATCTGAGGCAGAGCAGAATCAGTAGTCATTTATTTGCCATGAATGTGGGTACAGAATAAGATGTAAACATTGTAAAAGCTAATATGACGTTCTTTTTGGACAACTTAAATATTTATTGCATTGGGATACAGGTAATATCAAAAAGCCTTAGCCAATCTATTGAAAGTAGTTGTTAACATACGAATTGCTTTTGCCACTAGGGTTCTTTGTAATTCTTTGGTCACAAGTTCGGTACTTTTGGTTATTGCAATTGTTTGACGGTGACGTTGACTCGACTATATCAATGGTTCAGTTAGGGAAATTAACCATTTTTCAATTTGCCGTGTTATAGCTGTTTAATACAACTGTTGAAGAAATGGATATTCGAACAGTTTAAGAAGACGTAGTCAATTTGATAAGCAATCGATTTCACTGACTTCACGTATCAGTTCACTTTAAATGGCCATCTGAATGATCAAGTATTTTCTTATATTATCGTTATTCTTATACAGGTATCATACACACACCCATATTACATATATAAATTAAGGCCCTTCTAACCCTAAAATTAGCAACTCGTTTGTGGTGGTTCAAACTTCGTTTGAAATACTGTTAGAATAAAATTCTAATCAGCTTGCACTACAAAGCGGTTGTTACGTCAGTCACTGCAGCCGAATAGTGCGAAATGAGTGTTTTTTGCGATCTACAAAAAATCTATTGATTGAACTAAAAACATAAAACACATAAGACCTACTTTATATTTAGTTCAGTTAGTATGCAAAGTTTCATGATCTAATTTGAAGTACTTTTTGAATACCAGCGGTTTATTGTTCGATTTGGAGGTAACTTTGGATTTTTTTTTCTATCGAGAAAAGTTTATGGAATCGTGTTTTCGTCACACATAAAACTTAGCATTAATCCTCCACTTTACCATATATTTATTTTAAAATTAATGCTGCAGTATTTAAGCGTAACGGAGGATCATGCTAAGCCATTTGAGGGGGTATAGGCCCTTAGGTAGTAGTAGCAGCCACGGAGTTTGAGTTTGAGTTTGGTTGACGGCAATAGGCTCGCCCCCTATGACCCTTCGGGGATTAAAGACGTGAGGTTATGGTATGTTATACCTATTATTATCAATTGATAAATAGATATAATCTTAATTCTAAGAATTTGCCTAGGACTTGATAGCATAATATATAACCTATTGCTTGTTACTCGAGCAATGTTATCATATCGGCAATCTATCGGTTGTTGATTGATTGCTCTAAATAACAGCGTGTGCTGTTGAGCCTACATAGAAAAAAAAATTGTTTATGATATTTATAGGGATAATCTTTAAGACAATACATAATAAAGATTTTATCAGCCACGATAGCAAGATAATTACAGTTTTTATCTTAACTCGTGGTTCACATTATTTTTGAAATATTGATTATAATTTATTATTTACATTTTTTTAGCAAAGCAAAATAATATTATATTGTTCAATATTGTATGCAAACACACTACACATTTATAAAATAAAATCACTTAGTACCTTTACCGGCCTCCTCTATGCTTTAAAAACCTCGTTTAGTCAAGTCAATCTGTCTTGTTGATGAAAAAGCATGATTTTTTTTTTTGTTTCTTAGGTACGATATTTATAATTACTTACAAGACTTATGAGAATACCTATGTGTAACAAATAAATAAACTTGAATATTTTGTTAAATCACCTGAAAATATTTATAAAAGAATATGTTATTTTTCCTATTAGAACAACTATCCACAAGAACAAGAAGGAACACTCCAATTCCAACACGAGTAGGTTGACACCCGAGATATCACCCAAAGACGTGTTGTTTCTCACGCCCCACGGCACGGCGCGTCGGGAAATCGAACACTGAGCGATATCGTCTAACACATTCGTTACCGAATTCTCTAACACCTTATTAGTGTTACTTTTGATCGCTAAATATAACCATTAGCTGCGGTTTGTGGTTGCGAGCTTAAAAATTAAGAGGACGTAAGGATTAACAGTATCGATATGTTTTTTGGTAGTATCGGGAAATGTATTGAGTGGTATCGATACTTAAAGAATTTAGTTTGAAAAGTATCGTTGAGGCAATAAACTCTTGTGTCGTGTTACATCAGTCGACAATTTTTTTTAAGTAGGTACGAATTAAAATCTAAATTCTTAATACCTAGTCTCTCAAAACTAAGCTCACACACTTAAAGCAGCTGTACCGGGCCGCAGTGCATCACAATTCTTTGAGAGTGCGATGGTTTAAAGACAATGCATACGTTTTGTTTGAAAAGTTTTGGAGGAGGGTTTTTGCAAAGCAATCCACCCAAATGTGCGTCTGCGTTTATTAAACAACCTATTTTAAGGTAACTAATAAATAAGTCATCATCTGCAATAAATAAGAATTTACATAATGTTAACACAATCCTATTTATCCAATTAATAAAGGGAACAAAGACCGACTCAAAGACGTCTGTAGTTTTGACAACTGAGGCAGCTGTTATCTAATATTCAATGTAATACTCGTACTGAAAATAAGCCTTCATTATCAATAGACGATACCTAAATGAGATCTGTTGGATTTTCAAAGCTTGCCTCTACGACTACCATCGTTGTACACAAATTGTGTTGTCAAAGAAGTCTTGAAATTAATTGAACTGTTACATCAGAGTTTCTTTGTTCCTATTAAAACTCCTTAATTATAATTAATTAATGTAGAGATGAAAGTTTTACAATCGTTGCAAATTGCCATTGCTTGTGACAAAGGAAGCGGGCTAGAAGTAAAGTAGGTCGAAAGCTTTCAATTACAGGGCTGTGTGTCACTCTACCTTTGTTTTATTTGGCTTCAATTATTGGTAGATGTCACATGTCTTCGAATTTTTTGGTTCTAGGACATGCCGGTTTCCTCACGATGTTTTCCTTCACCGTTTTGAGAGCAGCGGTGATGAAATGAATTACACAAAGTAATGCGCCTGCCTGGGTTCGAACCAATCCGCACTGGGCCCGCGTGGTGGATTACAGCCCATTCCCTCTCATAGAGAGGAGGCCTGTGTCCTAGTAGTGGGTACATTGATAGGCTGATGATGATGAATTATGGTTGGGATTATGATTATAACTAAGTTGACTGCTAAGGTTAATTAAGTGTAGTTCCTCATTATCATCTTCATCTAAGTCTTGAGAAACTATGTTACTATCGGCTTTCAGTCTAACGTAATGCCGCTGATATTACTGCATACATAAACTACGTATAGTATTCAGCTGTATTCAATTAAAAATATAGATTTTACATGAAATTACTGCCTATCTGACCTCCAAAACCCGGGCCCTAGCTAACTACCCAAAACTACTGTCAAAGTTCTACAAATGACAGCCGGGACCCGAGCTTCCCGCGACACTGTGGAGATCTATGATGTGTTTTGAATTGTCATCAATCCAGACCATCTGAGGCAGAGCCGTCTCTAGCCCATGCAGCGCCCGTGTGCAAAGTTGCAAACATTACCCAAGCGCCCCCTAGTAAGCGCGCGGTCAAAATGTAATGGATACAAAGTACAAGTAGCAGCATGTCGAGTTACCATAAACTGACAAATTTCTCCAATGGATAATACCTATACTCCATTGTTTGGAGATTAAATTTGAAGAAAAAAATTGTCGGTTTTGGATACCATGATGTGCTGTTGTCTGTGTTTAGAAATATACAGGGTGTTGTAAAACGTACCCTTGTTAACATGCCTTGCTTTGCTGTAATTCTACAATTATAAGAAGAGCTTCAGGTGCTATACAAAATGTATGCAAAGCGGAGCTCGCCGGCCAACGCGCGCGCCCAGCGGGGCTCCGTAGCGAGCAGCGCTCGGTGCCCCTTAGGACCGCTGCGCCCGTGTGCAACGCTCACCTTGCACAGTAGGTAAAGACGGCCCTGATCTGAGTCCAGAAAGAAACATTCGATTTTTAACTATTCCTTGTGACGGAATAAAAGTTCAGACAGACAATAAAGTTCTTC
The DNA here is from genome assembly GCA_905147715.2 of Xestia xanthographa. NCBI lineage: Eukaryota > Metazoa > Arthropoda > Insecta > Lepidoptera > Noctuidae > Xestia > Xestia xanthographa. Next base: position 15,958,957 of record LR990650.1, on the reverse strand, counting down.
AGCTTCTTTACTATACCAATCTGTCAGACCTTCTAGCATGTATGCGAGTTCATTAGCCAGGGCGTCTAGAAGTGTTCTGTCACGGTGACCCGACAATTTTGATTGTGTCTTGTTCAGACTAAATCGACCTTTGGGAATTTGATGAACTCATGGCCAGAAAAAAACATTAGACACTCTATAACTACTTTGGTACCTATTCCTTGCGACAAAATACAATTCAGACGACCAAAAAAGTATTTAAGCCTCCTATATCCTATTTAGATACTATTAATAGTTTGTCAGACCTCCTAGCACACGAGTTCATTAGCTAGGGCATCTAGTTGTGTCCTGTCACGATGATGTGTCGCGAAAGTCGCACTAACAGCATCAGAAGAGCCGCCGCGGTGACGCCACCGAGCGCCGCCGCCCGCCGGGTCCGCCCGTGCGAGATTGAACAGGAGTGGGGTGGAGTTGATGATGATGAAAAAAAATTGATAAAACTATTCTTTATTAAATCTTACCTGGGTTGTGGAGGTCAGTTAGGCAGTCGCCCCATGTAAAATACTGGTATTCATTCGAGTGTAACCGAATGAATACACTGGAAGACAAAAAAAAATGGTGGCGTTAAATCAGTATTTTTCATTTGTCTGTGGAGGCTTGTAAAGTTGTAATTAGCAATTAAGTTTTGTAATTCTTGTCAGACCTGTTTGAGACCCACACAGACCACGGATATCCGGTAAAAGGGAAAAGGTATTCTCTGCAGTGCAACGACTGCCGATGATCTTATCAAAACTTGGCTTAATAAAAACTTACTTGCTAACTTGGCGCCCGGGCGCTGGCGCTGCGAAAAATTAATACCAGTAAGAACATTTTGTACCACATGCACATTTTTTTAAAACCTGTATCATAAGTCAATTGCATAAAAAATATCACAGGAAGTCATTACTTTTGCTCAAAGCTCTAAATGTTGATTGCAAATCTTTTCACACGAGTTTTTTTACTTTATTGGTTTTGCTAATTATCAATATATCGAGCACTATTCCAACCACAGTGTTAATGATCATTTTGATTAGATTTTTATTAACATAAAACTCATGATCTTCTAATGATATTGCTTTATCTTTGAGATTACAAATACCTGGTCTGGTCCGGTACCAGATCATAAAAATACTTATATAAATTGGCCTACCAGTCCACGATCAGACATTTTTAAAGTAAAAAATAAGGAATAATACCATCAATTCAGATGGCGTCTCCACATCTGTCGTATTCCGATCCGATCTCCGCAGAGTGAGAAGCGGCGATGACAGCTAATTGTCCTATAACGAGGGTAACCATGAAACTGTTCACGGCACATACATTTACATGAACACGGACTGTCCCGCTAGGATGCATTCCCTCCTTTCTATATGACGTAACATCAGTACATGAGATGAACGTCGCGAATAAAGATGCACTAATAGATAGGCAAACATATTTAAATAGGTAGATTCAAATCTATTCAGAAAAGGTAAATGTCAGCCAGTTTAAAAGATAATACCAGATTTTTTTTTTTCTTTTTTGTACAGGATGCAGGCATCCTGTAGACGAGGCGTGTGGAGTTACGGAAAAAAAGCAATAATGAGCAGTTTATTCACGAAATTTCTAAGTTGCTTTACAACTCAATAATACCTACATGGATGGTCCCTTAATATTGGAAGGGTCTACCTTGGTATTAGATAGGTGTGTTTCTCAAGCTATGCGATCATTATTACTGAATATTTATATATTAAGGGCCTATTTCACGATGTCCGGTGGTCCACTATCCGAATAAATTAAAAATAGAACAGATTTTTTATGAAATTATAATCTGCCAATTAACGGAAACTTAAACGTAGGTGGGGAAATAGGCCCTTAATGTCAAAAGCTTTCACTACTTAATTAAATCTTGTCCAAACAAAATAATTAATGTGAGACGCCCAGAAAAGCTTTTATAATACAACGGAAATTGTTTTATGATTTGTCACCGAAAACGATATAAATAAAAATAATTATTGTGATACAGTTCTGTCTTAAAAATAGCGGATACATTAAAATGCCTGCAATAATAAAGCAATTAATTTCATATTTATTGATACTTTGGGGGATTTTAACTGGTCCATGAGTCTAATAGAGAGATAACTTCATCGATCTACTTTTAAACTTAATGCACATAAAGAATTATGGACAAATTAGCATTAGAATTTCCATATATCTTTTTGCATTTGAAACAAAACTCTTAGGGTAATTTGGAATGTTCCAGATAAAACCTTTTTTTGTATTAAAGTGGTTTTAAAAGATCACGAATTTGGATCAAAGTTTTTATTTCAATGTTAAAGATAACGTTTATCAAAAGTCAAATGTTAAGTAGTCTGGGTTATTCACCAACTGGACACGAGAGACTGAACACACGTGTGTCCAGTTGGTGAAACTCACAATTAGTATCACTTATTATTTCGTCATCTGGACACGCCATAATTTTTACGCGTGTCCACATAGTGAAACTTAAATTAAATCACTTTTATGTTTTCGCCAACTGGACACACGTCCGCATTTTATCTGAATTCATGAGAAAGCACAGTCACGCAGATTGATTTTCTGTATCACAATTGTGCCGAACGGGCGTGATCCGCTGAAGGCGTGGATGTATAACGTGTACCTGGCGGTCTGCCTATACCCTTTCTACACCGGGCGCACGCACACACTATACTTCGCTCTCAGACGGCGCTGACGTCCTACACCTATTTAACTGTAGCCAATCTACGCAATCTCAGGCGTAGAACTTAACGAGGGAAGGGGGGTTTACTGGGAAATAATACACTGATAAACTTTCATAACTATTCAGGAAGCGATTCGGAGCTTCAGGACTTTTCGCGCACAACTTTTTCACTGTTTTTCTTCATAATATATTTGCCGTACTGATGACTACAATTCTTAGAAATGTTGTGTTTACTAAGGTACTCCGGAACTTTACTGTAACGAGAACCCTGATTCGGTTCCTGATTTTGGAAAATTTTAATGAAAATTTTGATTATCGATACATGCACCTTTTCGGAAAATTACAATTTTGTGCTTATATCTAAGTACATTATATACATGATATGACTTCTACATAAAGTTATTTATGAACAAACATTAAAATCACAATAATCTTTATTGTAATTAGGAAATTATTTCCAAAAACCCAGACAACTTTTCCAACAGTGGCTGGTTGAAGGATCTTCCAGGCTGAATTACACGAAAACTGTTGCTGTGACTGTACGTAAGTATATAATTGCCATATACTAGACGAGTACATGGCCTATCGAAAACTGTTACTTATTTTGTCGTGTCTGTATTTTTCAGCCTGTAACGATCCTTTAACTGTTATTCTGTTAGACCAAATTTTCCTATTATTGACGAATATAGCTGCGCTAGATTATCATACTCTCATCAAAGTGGTTTTCCTGAAGGGCTAAGTTATTAAAAAAAGACTATATCCAGGCCTAGGTCGCAACCTATATAGGCTACCTGGATCTTACTAAAATACTAAATTAAACTATAAACTCCACTTGCGAGTTTATATATTATGAGTCGCTTATGTAAATTACTGTTTTTTACTATTCTAATCACTGAAGGCACTTATTACTTGTCACTATATTGCCCATACACTGACTCTACACTGTTTTACTAGAACAAAAACACTATATGCTGATTAGGTGACGTTCGTCGCGAACAACAATCATGTTCGGCCAGATTCCACTGTTGGGAACAGGTGATTTTGTTTATCAATGTAAAATATTCACCATTTCTGATATTATTATTTTTTTATTCAGAAATTGTCAAAATCACCCGTTCCCAACAGTGGAACGTGGCTGAACATGATTATGATACAGAATATCAATCTGCGTGACTGTACTTTCTCAGGAATTCAGATAAAATGCGAACGTGTGTCCAGTTGGCGAAAACATAAAAGTGATTTAATTTAAGTTTCACTATGTGGACACGCGTAAAAATTTTGGCGTGTCCAGATGACGAAATAATAAGTGATACTAATTGTGAGTTTCACCAACTGGACACACGCATGTCCAGTCTTTCGTGTCCAGTTGGTGAATAACCCATAATTTGGATGTATCCTGTATTGGATATTTTTTTTATTTAAAAGCTTGTATTTTTATCGATAAAATGTATTTTATCAATACATAAACGATTATCCTTTTGCATCATAAAAAATTGATGTTTCCTTTTGCAAAATTAAAGCTTTTACATAATTTTATATCGTTAATTTGGTATGTTTAATTTTATCCCCTTAATTAGTACGCTGCGCTAAAACACAATAAAAAAACCCTGCATATTTATATAAAATATTTGCTTTTTTTCATTCATAATTATTTGGCGTTTTTTAAATAAGTTGGTAGAAAATGTAAGTCTCGAGTGTCAGCCAGCACTCATATATAATCATCGAGTGTCAGCCAGCACTCGCCTATAATCTTCGAGTGTCAGCTAGCACTCATCTATAATCATCGAGTGTCAGTCAGCACTCGCCTATAATCTTCGAGTGTCAGCTGGCACTCGTCTATAATTTTCGAGTGTCAGCTAGCACTCATCTATAATCTTCGAGTGTCAGCTAGCACTCGTCTATAATCTTCGAGTGTCAGCTAGCACTCATTTATAATCTTCGAGTGTCAACCAGCACTCATCTATAATCTTCGAGTGTCAGCTAGCAATCGTCTATAATTTTCGAGTGTCAGCTAGCACTTATCTATAATCTTCGAGTGTCAGCTAGCACTCATCTATAATCTTCCAGTGTCAACCAGCACTCATCTATAATCTTCGAGTGTCAGCTAGCAATCGTCTATAATTTTCGAGTGTCAGCTAGCACTCATCTATAATCTTCGAGTGTCAGCTAGCACTCGTCTATAATCTTCGAGTGTCAGCTAGCACTCGTCTATAATCTTCGAGTGTCAACCAGCACTCATCTATAATCTTCGAGTGTCAGCCAGCACTCATCTATAATCTTCGAGTGTCAGCTAGCACTCGTCTATAATGTTCGAGTGTCAGCCAGTAGTCATCATAATCATTCTCCTGCCCTCATCCCAATTTATTTGGTGTCGCCGCAGCATGTCTTCTTCTCCCATACTTCTCTATTACTCTTTCTCATCATACACCTCCTTTCTTGTGATATCATCCTTTACACTGTCCATCAATCGTTTCTTTGGTCTTCCTCTGGCTGCCAGTACTCACTCCCCGTACTCGCGTCAAATACTCGCCTGCATTACAAATCTCATAATATTGACTAATAGTTAAAGTTTTTAGTATTCGTCATAATAAAAACCTTCTGACCCTTTCCTTGGCCTACATTGCAATGCAACTATTTTATAGGAAAAAATAACCCACTTCACCTATAAATACTAGTTCAACATCAACTACAATGTTATAATAATTTTATTTTTATTCATAGTTCTGATCTCATTTTTATCTATTCTAACATTACTAATCATATCTTATGTCTTATTTTTAATTTTAATTAGTTAGTAAAATTACATCATACGTTTTTCTTTTATTTGTATTGCTTCGTAAGTTAGATAGTCTATTATTGTATGTTCTACTTTGTATTTCATTTCTTTAGCCACTTATTTTAATTTTTAATTTTAATCTCTCCTAAGCTAACACTTATTTTTGTGAATGCTGGTTAACCTATAATTGGCAACTGTGTTAGTCCAAAACTGTATAACCAATGTATACCTAAATGTTATACACAGAAGCTGTTGGTGAACCTTTATAAATAAATAAATAAATAAACTACAAAATCAATACTTACCTACTACCGTACGGAATTGACACTAGCGTGGAATGTCGTCACGTACTACCCAATAATTACGCTCTCCAGGAAACAGATAAATAACATTAACTTCTAACTTTAAAACTGTCTCTATTAAAGCTTTTACTAATATAGCTATTTTTGCATCTTTTTTATGCTGTAACCACACTGCCCATAAGCCAAAAAATGTATCACCACTGCTCTCAAAACGGTGAAGGAAAACATCGTGAGGAAACCGGCATGTCCTAGAACCAAAAAATTCGAAGACATGTGACATATACCAATCTGCACTGGGCCCGCGTGGTGGATTATAGCCCATACGCAAAATACGCGCTTTGACGTGGAGTTGCGGACACCAGCCCGTTATACAATATAATATAATAATATAATATAATATAATAATAATATAATATAATAATAATATAATATAATAATACTTTATTGATACAAATCCTTACAATAAGCTTTATATCTAGCTAAAGTTCACAATAGTTAAGGCGTACAAAAGCTGAAACCCTGACTCCTAAACTAGGAAAACCAACAATGAACAATATATCTAAATATATAAAAGAAGAAACTGACTGACTGACTGACTGACTGACTGACTGACTGACTGACTGACTGACTCATCTATCAACGCACAGCCCAAACCGCTGGGTCTACAGATTCCAAATTTGGCAAGTAGGTTCCTTATGTAGTCTAGGGGTGCACTAAGAAAGGATTTTTCAAAATTCACCCCCTAAGGGGGTTAAACGGGGCTCCAAAGTTTGTATGGGAAAACAAGATTAGTTAGACTATTTTATTCGAAACTTCACAGGAGTGCTCCTATTGATAAATGAGTAGAAACGGGTTTCAGGGTTTTTCAGAATTCAACCCCTAAGAGGGGGAAATGGGGTGGCAAAGTATAAAAATCAATGCACAGCCCAAACCGCTGAGTCTAGAGAATCCAAATTTGGCACATTGGTTCCTCATGTGCTCTAAGGGTGCACCAAGAAAGGATTTTCCAAAATTCACCCCTTAAGGGGGTTAAACGGGGATCCAAAGTTTGTATGGGGAAACAAGATTAGTTAAGACTATTTTATTCGAAACTTCACAGGAGTGCTCCTATGGATAAATGAGTAGAAACGGGTTTCAGGTTTTTTCAGAATTCAACCCCTAAGAGGGGGAAATGGGGTGGAAAAGTATGAAAATCGATGCACAGCCCAAACCGCTGAGTCTAGAGATTCCAAATTTGGCATATAGATTCTTTATGAGATTTAGGGTTGCATTAAGAAATAATTTTTAAAAATTCACCCCCTAAGGGGTTGAAATGGGTGTCCAAAGATTACATGGGGAAATAGGATTAGTTAGACTACTTTATTCGAAACTTAACGGGAGTACTCCTATCGATAAATGAGTTAACATTTGTGTTTCAGGTTTTTTCAGATTTCAACCCCTAAAGGGGGAAACGGGGTAACAAAGCCAGAAATTCAAAATATGTATTGTTTTTATGGTGAATTGGGTCGGGTGTATTACAAAAACAACGATTTTAAGATTTAATGTGGCAGACCTGAAATACTACCATTCCCTGTTGGGGTGCGATGGGGTTGAAATGTCTAAAAATCAATATGGGTGTCGATAGCGAGATTATTAGGGGTGCTGATTACGAAAACGGCATTTATTTTGAGATCCAGATGATAATGATTGTGATTACGATGATGATGATTGTGATAATGATGACGATGATTGTGATGATGATGATTTTGATTACGATAAGATGAGATGATAATGATTGTGATTACGATGATGATTGTGATTAAGATGATAATGATTGTGATAACGATGATATTGATTGTGATAACGATGATGGTGATTTTGATAGTGATTTTGATTGAGATTGTGATGGTGATGGTGATTGTGATAGTTATTGTGATAGTGACGGTGATTGTGATTGTGATAGCGATGGTGATGGTGATTGTGATTGTGAAAGTGACGTTGATTGTGATAATGATGAAGATGATCGTGATTACGTTGATAATGATTGTGATGACGTTGACTTGTTGATGAAGTTGACTACCCAGTCTCTGAATGCAATGTGATAGTGATAGTGATTGTGATGGTGATTGTGATGGTGATGGTGATTGCGATGGTGATTGTGATGGTGATTGTGATGGTGATTGTGATGGTGATGGTGATTGTGATGGTGATGGTGATTGCGATGGTGATTGTGATGGTGATTGTGATGGTGATGGTGATTGTGATAGTGATAGTGATAGTGATTGTGATGCTGATTGTGATGGTGATTGTGATGGTGATTGTGATTGTGATTGTGATTGTGATGGTGATTGTGATGGTGATTGTGATGGTGATTGTGATGGTGATTGTGATGATGATTGTGATTGTGATTAAGATGCATTTGGTTGAGATTACGATGATAATGATTATGATTACGATGATAATAATTGTGATAACGTGGATGGAGATTGTGATAATGATGATTGTGATTGCAATATTAATGTTTGTGATTACGATGATAATGATTGTTAAAGTGATGATAGTGATTGTGATCATGATTGTGATGGTGATTGTGATGTTGATTGTGATGGTGATTGTGATCATGATTGTGATGGTGATTGTGATGTTGATTGTGATGGTGATTGTGATTGTGATGATGATTGTGATGGTGATTGTGATGGTGATTGTGATGGTGATTGTGATGGTGATTGTGATTGTGATGGTGATTGTGATGGTGATTGTGATTGTGATGGTGATTGTGATGGTGATGATTGTGATGGTGATTGTGATGGTGATTGTGATGGTGATTGTGATGGTGATTGTGATGGTGATTGTGATGGTGATTGTGATGGTGATTGTGATGGTGATTGTGATGGTGATTGTGATGGTGATTGTGATGGTGATGGTGATTGTGATGGTGATTGTGATGGTGATTGTGATGGTGATTGTGATGGTGATTGTGATGGTGATTGTGATGGTGATTGTGATGGTGATTGTGATGGTGATTGTGATGGTGATTGTGATGGTGATTGTAATGGTGATTGTGATTGTGATGGTGTGTGATAATGATTGTGATTACGATGATAATAATTGTGATAACGATGATGGTGATTATGATAGTGACTTTCATAGTAATTGTGATGGTGATTGTGATAGTAACGGTGATTGTGATGGTGATAGCAATGGTGATGGGGATTGTGATGGTGATTGTAATTGTGATGGTGATTGTGACAATAATTGTGATAATGATGGTGGTTGTGATAGTGATGGTGATTTGAAGGTGATTGTGATAATGATGGTGATTGTGATGATTGTGATAAAAATGGTGGTAGTGATAGTGATGGTGATTGTGATAATGATTGTGATAATGATGGTGGTTGTGATAGTGATGGTGGTTGTGTTAGTGATGGTGGTTGTGTTAGTGATGGTGGTTGTGTTAGTGATGGTGGTTGTGATAGTGATGGTGATTGTGATGATACTAATAAATTGTGATGATTATTAAATTTGGCACATAGATAGTTTATAACCTGGATTAACATATAGGACACTATTTATCCCTTTAGTATGATTCAGTGGGACAGTTACCGAACTGCACGCGGGCGAAGCCGCGGGCAACAGCTAGTATACATATAAGCCAAAAAGTGGTAACTTAACAAATATATTTTCCTGAAAAACAGGGATGGTGGGAAATTAAAACCGTTCTAGATCACTAAGTTTATCACGTAAGGTCAAGATTCAGACAAAAGGACCTCGTAGAAGATAGTGGGGCGAGCTGGACAAAACCAACAACCAGCGCATCACATTGGCCCAGGATCACAGGAACTGGAAGTCATGCGGAGAGGCCTTTGCCCTTTGTTGGGATGACAGTGACACTAACAGCTGTATTAATTTGTAAAGTCACCGTAAAAAAAATGAAGTAGTGTGAATTTGGTTTTCAGTCAATTTTCCCTTTTTATTTTTCCTATTACATCATCACCATCATCATCCACTGCTGGGACACGGCCTCATCTAGACTACATGATAAATAATAAAAATGTTTGTTTTGGTTATGGTAAAAAAACAGCAAGTTATATACGTATACGTAGATCTACATTTTTCAACTCTCAAATGAATCTTTCTATCATGGAACAGATCCTCACAGATATGAAAACGAAATTATCTAGCATCATCATCAGCCTATTAATGTTCCCACTGCTGGGACACAGGCCTCCTCTCAATGAGAGGGAATGGGCTATAATCCACTACGTGGGCCCAGTGCGGATTGGTAAATGTCACATGACTTCGAATTTTTGGTTCTAGGATATGCCGGTTTCCTTACGATGTTTTCCTTCACCGTTTTGAGAGCAGTGGTGATGAAACAAACCATAATAATGAAATGAAATCATGAAATGAATGAAATAACCATTACATAATTATCTGTAATGAAACTTAAAATAATAATAAAAATTGAACATTTTAATTAATTTTCCTGACTATAAATAGCAAAATCAATCAGCCTATCCATATCGCAACTACCTACCTTATTAAATATCACATTGCAGTTCCGACTAAAAAGTCACCAAGCACAAGTTTTACCATAACGAACGAATATGTCCTGACTTGGGCACAGCAATGTTACTACCTAACATATGACATAGGGTCTAAAGGTTGCAATATGTTGGAAAGATGAATAGCTAGGTCGGAGACGGCGCCTGTAAATATGTTGCCTGTAGCAAGCACTTAATTTGTGCCTGCGTAGGATTATTTAAATTAAAAGCTCAACGCGCACGTATGTACGAGCATGACTGTACTGCCTTTATTCCCGTCTACCCCACCGGTACATCGCCAGTGAAGGCAGTTGTAACTATTTGTCTCATCTGCCACCACTAGGGGTAAATGCTACTGATGCAATGCATATAATTGTGCATTGCAGTATGGAGTTTCAGAAGAAGGAAAAATGCAATGTGCTTATAATGTACATTTAGCTTGAAAAGTAGAGAAGTTTCTACGGTACTCATAAGCAAACACAATTAGTAAATTGAATAATTTTATATCTTAGTTCATCTAATCAGTTTCGAGCACCCAAATTCTATCAAAACAGAATTATTAGGCTTCCCTTGTCTTTAGTATAGTTCCATGAAATGTGGTCAGAACCAGAGGCGGTACCAATATCTTTACCACATTTTGATTGAACTCTCTCAGGCAGAATCTGTTTCAACGGTCACGAATTCACGCCTGTTAACTTTACCACCAATGTTATCGCAAACCACGGTCATATCGCTTCAAGGATCTCTTCAGATCGTAAACAAATCTTGTTGTCTACGTTAATATTCTGTACCTACTTTAGATTTATAATCTTGATGGTGATTCAAACATATTTTACAAAAACTTACACCAAAATCTGGACATTTATTTCAGGATTCAATTTTGCCATAGCTTATGATCCTATTGGACTTGGCAAAGAAGTCATACAGATAAAGGTGGACCTATCCTACGATGAAGCTATCAGCTATATGGCTGATACATTAGCAAATGGATATATCCATCACGCAAGTAAGTAATAGGTAGATAATATGTATTATGTTGGTATTCTAAAGTAGAATTTTATGCTTAGTATCACTTAGATTTTACTGCTTTGACCATCTCATTGGTTTGTGTGGTGTGGCTATTGCGATCATGGGACCTACTTTAGCTGACGAAACGTGGGTGTAATCCGCATATTATGTCGATCCTTTCGAGGAATCTACGTGACACTACGTGAACTAGGTAGCTTTATGTAATAGTAAAGCGTTGTAGCTATATCAATAAGACTCATTTTCATCAACATTTTGTAGTCTTCTTCTTCGTGTTGAAGGTAGTGATAAATTTTATTGACCCAATCTCTAGCCATTTTTACAGCATCGTATGTGGCAGCGCACAAATTACATTGACTGCAGCTTTTGAAAGCCCATAGTGCAGGAAAGCAGGTGAGGCATGCCTGTGATGAAATTACACAGTTTCCTTTACTGCTTTTGTTGTTAACCTGGCCACATTATAAACCACAAACAAATCTAGATATCTATACATAAATTGTCCCGTTGTGTACTAACTCAATCGTAGGAAAGTTAGGGGCAGGCTATTGTTCGCTAGCTTGGGGCGGTCGTGCACATTGTGCATTGTCTATTCGCAGAAACGCTTCGATATGTTTTAAAATAATATTTTACGAGCCCCGTCGATGGTCGGGGTTCGTTGACAACGAACATGCATTTATTTAGAGACGTAAGGCAAATTATAGAGACAATAATATATAAATTAATGTGAATAATAATGGGTTATCTGTTAGCATATTAGATTTGCGATAACTTCCGCAATTAAAGGATCAAGCATAATAAACAGCTGTAGAATTAATGTCATTTTAAATGCATTTTTCAAGGGTAATTTTTGAAAATACCTACTATAATTGATAAAACTGCAAAATCAATTTGTAGCTCGTGCAATTAAGCATATAGAGGAAGCTCCCAAAAAACGAAAATGAATCAAACGCCACAGAAGTTAAAAGGCCAATGCAATTTTCTACTTTAACTAACCACAATAGTGTTTAAGTCAGGAACAGTTTTATAAGTAATTAATTACCAACCTCCGATCTTTAAGATAAAACCGACAAAACCGATGAATACACCGATTATATCGAAAATCAATGCGAATTCTCAGATAGTGATCGATAAGGTTCAATCATTGTGAAACAATATGCCACAGTTCTCAATGTAATCTCATTCTGAGGGGAAATCGATTAATTAAGTTCATTTAAGTACACGATCTGGTATCTTATCGATGTCTTTGATTGCGCCGCATCGTAAACAAAGCTTGCAGTAGCAATCACAATCGTTTGATATGGTAAATTAATTGCGATACGGTGGGCAACACTCGACATCCTATATTGGGCGTTGGGTGCTTAAAATTGCACTTTGGGACATGGTATTTTTTTTTAAAAACAAATTGAGAATTTGCTTATAGTGAAGGAAGGTTTTTTAGATTTTGTGTGAATTCTATGAAGAAATGAACTATAAATTGCTTATACAATGTGCAAATCAATCGGTTTATTTTAAACACAGCGTCCAACAGTAAAATCTTAAAATTAACAAATAGTGATCACGAAAAAAGCTCCCATTCATCATTCACTGTTAACGCTTTACAAATAACCTACATCGTATTCTAGATACACAAGAATCGATTACAGTTTCCAATCATCAACGACATAAAGTTCTCAAGGACTATCAATAAAACTTTAGTATCGGTTCAATACAAACAATTTCCCTGAGCGTCATTTTAATGGCAATGTTTTTGCGAATCTGCGGGCGGTCTGTTTTCTTAAACAATTTATGCGTTCGGCGCCTTTGCGACCGACTATCAGGAGACGTGCTAACCAAATCACTGTGAAATACTGTCCGTCTGTAAGATGCCGCTAATCTAGAGAACTAACGGCCCCTTTTTCATGTAGTTTGCGCGAATGGAAAGTTGTGGTTTTAGGAGGAAAGCTTTACGACTTGCTTTTTTTATGTGTTGATGGAACAATATGACTGTTTATGACTGCAATGCATGGAGGTATTCCTTTCTCCTTTTGGATGCGATTTCACTTTTTATGAGCCTGCAGTTTTGTTTGCTGTTAGCATGAGATTACAAAACACATCTCGGTTCATCATTTTCTTCCTGACCTTGTCTCATTCTTCCATCACGTTTTCTGCTTCCATTCTTATTCTCCTACGTCACGTCATCATTTACTCCTTTCTCTTTCAAATCATTCCTCACACAATCCATAAGTATATCTTTTCTTTGGTCTTTCTTATCTCTCTCTCCATCTATCAACATTCATATTCATCACTTTTGTAGCCACATGCGTTTCATCCTGCCTCATAACTCCATACCAAGACAAATATGACTTCCTGTAAAACACATCTAGGTTTTATGATAGATATACGTACCTACTTAAGATTCGTTGCCAAAAATCTTCAGCAATGGAAAGCGGAATGGTTGTAAATGTCCAAAAGTAACGTGCACATAAGTAGGTAGGTGTACATCCCAATGTGTTGCCAGTATTAACTGGCAACACTTAATAAGTAATGATACCTAATAAGTAATGTGCGTTGATAATTTACTGCTATCTACATTTGAGAAATGCTATTTGCGACGATGATCGTAGCACTGATTCGCTTAATTGGCAAAATGGCAACACTGCGACGCAATTCGGGAATCTGTTCACCGGAGACGGTTTTCATGAATATAAATGAGGCTACATTTTCAGTAATTAAAAATAATAAGACAGTTTTTTTATAGACACTCTTGCCGTCCCGTGATTGTAGAATATACATGAACAGTCATAATTCATTTAGTTTACTAATAAATCAAGTTGTGTCTGACTACTTATTACGCTAACAATTAATAAGAACTATTATTATCTACCTTGTTGTTATCCATTTAGAGTTTGGTGAACTTCCTATTAATTGCTCGGGTTATTTGGTCTTATTCTGGTTTGTTTGAATACGGTAAATCATCAAGTTACATGACAATTCCATTAAGTATATCTGTCGTCATCCAATGCAGACTTCGGAGACAAGTTTTCATGCTAAGAGTTGATCAAATCATTGAACACTTCCCAAATCGTGGCGTTAAGCGAAGTCTTGATTCTAATTTTATGAGTGGCAATCTGAAAAATAAATACTATAACAAAGTAGTATTTTTACGACGTGGACACCGCGATCGGAAATATTTTTTTTAAGAAGAGTAACATTCGTCTCATCGTTCCCGTTTTGACACAAGAAACGTGTCCATAGGACATGCTTACGCAACTATGTATAAAAGGTAGGTTGTTAGCCAAACATGCTAGCTGCAAGTCTTCCATAGGCTTGGGTAATCATCATTCTCCTGTTCATCTAACAATTTATTAAGAGTCGGCGCAGCATAATTATGTCTAATTAGCATAGCTATGTCTTCCTCTTCTTCCAAATATCTCTGTTGGTAGACATCAAGCCACGTCATCTTTTGCATACTTCATCCATCGTTTCTTTTGTCGCCCCCTTCTACATTCATATTCAAAAACTTTTCTCACGAAAATTCCTTACCACACAAGTTTGAAGTACATAATAAATAATAAAATTAAACATTCGCTCATAATTTTCGCTATTTTCCAATCAATTGGCTGTCTCCTCATTCCAAGGTCTATTATTAGCTGCGCCTGATTCACCGCGAGTCGCGACCGCAGCGCCGCGGTTTGACCCCTTAGACATTGGATCAACACAATGTTGTACATTCCTAATGAGAGAAATGAAGATTGTGGACAGTGGACGCGTAATGAGGTGACGAACTAACGACTTTGTTTAACAAGATGAAGTAGCAAAGTTAAAATTCCTGTTTATTGTAAATGTCAATTATTTAAATCAAATAGTTTGGCATAGTGATACTAAAACCCCTTACAGCCTGTATTATACGATGGGTTACCGAGCCGTACTGAAAAGATTTTCACACCATCGGCAGTGCGACGCCGCAACGGCTTCAAAAAGTTGCTATGGTGCCGCAACGATGGCGTCGGAATAGTATATTTCATTACAAGTGCGGAAAGGCTGTCATTGCAAAGAGTTCAGACAAATGTCTACCCGAGCCGAGGCGCAGCCGAAGGCGAGGGTTGACAGTCATAACAAGTTGCAATGACGGTTCCGCAGGTGTACTGAACGACTATTTTTAATACAGTTGAGAAAAAATGAAGCAATTTAATAAAATAATAAAAACCTCGACCATAACGTAGACGGTTTTAATTTTGCTGAGAGTTCAGAGAAGTATGCCAACATAACATTTTCTGAAAAACTATCTGCTTTTTTCTCTTCTCTCCACGCAATAAATTCGTCTTAAGTAGATATGTAACGACTTTTTGACTTTTCCCGTAAAATGTTCTCCGAAGCATTTTGTGCAATTATACTGAGTTCCGGTGGTATTAATAAAAAAAAAATAGGGTCGAAATTACTCATTTTGTGCAACAAACAACTAAACTCGCAAAGAAAATTTCTGGAAAATGGCGCCAACATTAGAATATAAGCAGAGTTTTTTTTTTCTTCACCCATTTTGGTAGGCAAAGGGAACTATCCATACAGCTTAGTCTTCAGTAGATTTTTTTTATTGATATGGAATGAAAATGAAATTTAATGAGATGAAATGAAATGAAACCTAACCTAACTCATTCAATTAAATCATTAAATCTGATATTGAAATAAATTACATAGTAGCTTCTTTTTAGAAATATACGTATTTGTATGAATCACAAAAACTCTTTAGTAAAAACTTCATGGTTGGTTTTTTTTATTTTGACAGTTGGGAAAGAGAACACACGAGTTCGGGAAAGGTAAAAAACAAGCACTAGTATGTAATAGCCCACATCCCGAACGCTATACGTCCCTGCAATACACCACTTTTTTAGCAACTGGATTAAAAAAGTATTGGACATACAATAACGGTGCCACTCCGGTGGCGTTTCTGGCATCGCAACGCGTACCTACTCTCCTCACCTCGTCTCGCTGTTTGCATGTCCGGCGGTGAGCTTAGATACTGTCACGTAGGACACCACACCGCAGCAGCACCACGCCACTGCCGCAACGCTCCGTTTGGACAGGCTCTAAGGGGTCATATCATCGAGCAGAATAAAGATTTATTAGAACACGGTAGTAGCACTCGAAATGTCCAAGCATTGAACTACAAAATGACAATGTAAGTAAACTAATAAATAACAGACAAAACAACAGTAATTCACAGTATACTGGCACTAAACAGTCAAAATAGAGCTGTCCTGAGTAGCACAGTGTTGCCAACAAAAGATTTAAATTAATACTCTCTGGTCGATTGTCCACAATTCATTGAATTCACACAAAAGTCCTCGCATCTGCACTTCCGGGACCCTATAGTTACATCATCAGACGATTTATAGTGAGCCACACTGACAGATATTCAACTCACATAAAATTAAACCTTATTTGGTAAACGTTAAGTTGAATGCTGATTCAACAAGCAGCATGTCAACAGTTCAGAAATGGAACAGTTTATTTAAAAAAAAAACAAAATACAATCGTCCGTTGAGAACCATGATATATTTCTATTTATCACACAGAAAAGAGGTTATTCAGTTATCATTAACAAACTAATAAAGCAAAAAGATCACACATTGTAGGCTGAGATAAAAACTAAAAAGATTTACGGCCAGATAAGCAGATTTAAAATAAGTAAGTAGAGATAATGTCCCAGATGCAAGAGCCAAGGTCGGTATATTTAGTGATTCTATAAACAGGGGAGACAGAAACAATTTATTGTGAACCAATTAAGTTTTCAGCTGTTGGAACAGATTAGCTGATTGTTAATTAAATAAAACCCTCATTTTGACATTGTAGTAGAGAAAAAATAAAGAGCTCGTGGTTAAATAATAACAGCCACTCGGATCGATCTTTAGGTTAAGCTGCGCTTGACTAGGTTGGTCCCTGGATGGATAACCACACATTACACACCGAGTTTCC
This sequence comes from Xestia xanthographa, assembly GCA_905147715.2. Taxonomy (NCBI): domain Eukaryota; kingdom Metazoa; phylum Arthropoda; class Insecta; order Lepidoptera; family Noctuidae; genus Xestia; species Xestia xanthographa. The sequence goes on along the minus strand of LR990650.1, from coordinate 15,941,662 downwards.
TCCGTGCCTTGGAAAGCACGTTAAGCCATTTGGTCCCGGCTGTCATTTGTAGATCTTTGACAGTCGTAACAGGTAGCCAGTGGCCCGAAATTCAGACAACCAGTCTACTAACTGGGATATAAAGATCAGATAGGCACTGTTGCTCCATGTAAAATACTATACCTATTCAACTACATTCGGTTAGACTTAAAGCCGATGTTAAGAAAATAAACTATGAGAAGAGAAAAAATCCACGAAGATTTTTTTAATATTCGGATCTGAAAGAAATGTGACATAACTTTTTTAGTTATTTTACGTTTTGACTTAAACCTTAATTGACAATAAAATAAAAAAGAAAGGTAAAGTGTTAGTAAGTAGTTAAGTAAAGTGATGTAGGTATTATTATTTTAGCGCTAGAATGACATTTGTGAAATTGTCTGAAGAATTATTATTGAAAAAATAATATGACGGAGGCCTTCATTCCAAAAAAGCGACGCGCCAAAAAATCTATGTAACTATAGATACTTTATAATATGTTTCATAGACTTGTCAGTAAGTGGTTGAACTTTGAGTTTAAAACAACCGCACACACAATCTCAAACGGTAGTTATTATTAGCCGTTATTAAGGTTGATCTGCACAACATATTTTCCATACAAATTTCGGGGGACTATTACTCCACTGTTTGACATGGTACATCTAAAGTTAAACATGATATCGTTTTGTCTCATTATTAATTGTGTCTGTGCGGAAACAGAATAGTAAAATAAAAAGGCATTCAAAAGTTACGAGCTACCAAAGATTCATTTTTATTGCCAATTTTAACGTAACTTTGGGCGTAAATTAGTAATAAAAGAAGTGTCAAATTTCCAAAACAAAGTCGGTACCGACACAGCAAAATTATCGAAGAATTCAATAAATTTTATTTGATAATGATTTATGCAGTGGTTTTTTCATAAAATTCGATTTCCCAAAAGCCTTTTCATATTTTTTTACGCGCGCCTTTTACTATGAATTTTCGTGCATCTCACTGAATAATGTTTCCCCCGGTGCGGTGCGGGAGGGGGATACGCCATATTGACATGTCCTTCGTTTGATAGAAGAACAAGACCTATATTTCTGTCCTTTTCATTTCATGCATGACGTCAGTGACGTGTCATTTGTTTTTCGCTGAAGTTGAAGGGCCTGTGCATTTTTATTGCACTCCTATAATGTGTGCGTTTCGATGGCGCGACCACGGCATTCTTTTTTTTTAAACTATGGCAAGATTTTGTAAAAAATAAATAATTTAAAATTAAATACATTAATTAATTAAATATTTCACATTCAGAACATTTTGAAGGTGATAAGCGATACCATACGTATGCTCCTGAAATATAAACCTAGGATTTTTTATATTTTTTTTACAAATTCAATCTTTTATTTACCTAAATTTCAGGTCTTTGCAACGCTTAGTTTTTAAGATTTCCATGGCCGCGCGGTTCTCCGCGTTTCGATGGCGTGGCCACGTTCAAACCCTTATAACTTTTTAACCATAACTTTGACAAATTTAATGTTTTGGGAAATTTGAACCACGTACATACATAATTTTTACAAAATCATGGCATAGTTATTTTAAAAAAAAAAACGCCGTGGTCGCGCCATCGAAACGCACACCCTATAATATGGTGTAGCGACCTACTTATTTAGAAACTTTATATACATAAAACCTTCACGATATAATTTTTACTTTTCTTCTGATCTGTCACTTCTCTGTCTTGTGTTGACTAAATTGATATAGAATTATGAACATTTTTAATTTAATTTAGTTAGTGTACAACAACCACTAAATTGGTGACTCCGACGTGATACGCCCTGAAAAGGAAATCCTAAACTTTATCAGGCCAAGGAAATCCACAGTACCACGATGACAATATAAAGCAGTCGTCTGCCGACCAACGTCCAGACTCTGCTGGCTTCACAGCTATTTATTTCTCTCGAGGGATTAGCAGACCTGGCGGAAAGCGTCCAGGACATCGTGACCCCAGGCCAACAATAACAAACAATATAGTTATACAATATTATTGTTGCCACTAATCTCGCGAATTGTGTAGTGACGATGATGTTAGAAGTTGATAGTAAAAGTTTTAAAGAAAAGTTTATTTTATTCTTTTTAGCGCATTAAAATAAAAGTTCAGACGAAAGTATTATAACTTCGTTTTTGTTCGGAACGGTTCGGAACGCTGAGTGTGTGCGTACGAACTAGACGCACGTGAAGACTAGCGTCTAACTGCTCATCACTGATACTATCTCCTTCGGGCACGATGCCAGGTGAGACAGCGTGCTTTTTAGCCACGCCCACCAATGAGTTCGAGCTCGTGTGCTGTGTCACCTTAATAATACCATTCATAGTTTTAACCAGCCAACCTATTATTAAATGATTGGTATCCATTAACGCTTTGATAACTCTCACCTGTCAGCCACTTTGTTTTAATAAAACAACATCTATGGTCGTTTAGAAAGATGAGATTTTTTTGTATAAATATGGACAAGAAACTTCATTTTAAAAAGTCTTCAAGTTCAGACATAGAAATTATGGGCCTACAAAAAGTAAGGTAACCTAAAACTTTTACCTATTTTTGAAAACCGTATTATTTAATTAATTTAAACGTAAAGCGACAATAATTATATATTAGTTTTCCTTTTTAGAGGTTTTTTGCTAAGAAAACTTTCGATTATGATACCTTCTAAACGAAAAAACTTCATTAAAGTCGGTTAATCCGTTCAAAAGCATTTTGATGCCGCAGACAAACACACAGAAACACATTTCAAACCTATAACATATATCTTTTTTGGTCGAAGGTTAAAAATTACTCTTTATGGCTCCCACTAGCACGTACGAAACCTGTTGAAATGTGAAAGATATTGAACCATGAAAACTTTAAAGAACCAATACGTATTAAACTCGACGAATAGAAAACATTCTTCAATAAAAGCAAATTTGCATCAGCATAAACTCGATACATGCTTACTCAAAAAGGTCCCGTTTCACCTGTACGATCTGAGACGCGATAGCAAACAACTCGGACGCGTGGCAGACACACGACTATCACTCGCTGATAAGATCGGCTAATCATACGAATCAAGCTCCTGCATGGAGTCAGGTGTCTATACCAGGAAAATACTACCTCCAGGGGAATTGGAGGAGTATGGGGTTTTGTAACGTCAAGTCTCTAAGTATTGGGTTTGTGTTGCGTTATTAGATTTTGTATTGCTTGGTTTACATAAAGCTTACTTGGGTTTCAGAGGTGATATTTTACTGTACGAAACACTGCTTTAAGCTTTCACGGTTTAAAACTAAACTTATTACTGTCACTTACGGGATATCTTCCGTATTTTTTTAGGGTTCCGTACCCAAAGGGTAAAAACGGAACCCTATTACTAAGACTTCGCTGTCTGTCCGTCTGTCCTTCTGTCCGTCTGTCTGTCACCAGGCTGTATCTCATGAACCGTGACAGCTAGACAGTTGAAATTTTCACAGATTATGTATTTCTGTTGCCGCTATAACAATAAATACTAAAAACAGAATTAAATCAATATTTAAGGGGGGCTCCCATACAACAAACGTGATTTTTTGCAGTTTTGTCTAATATTTTTAAATAATGGTACGGAACCCTTCGTGCGCGAGTCCGACTCGCACTTGGCCGGTTTTTTTTTTATTCTGAACGTTTATTTTAATCACGGAAGATGTAAGCGAAATATATAATGGTTTCGATTCTGTTGTGCACAAACTAAACTTAATTTAGGCTATTGATATATTTTACTAAATGGCAGTGCGAGAAAAGGACGGCTATAGCTATGAACTAAGTTAGAGATGTCAAACTAGTTTATGCCTTGCGCTTCACCGTGTTTTTAGTCGACATGTTTTTACGTGCACCCTTCATTTGTATGGAAATATTAGTTCCAACTAAATTTGACAGCTCTAAATTACGTCCGTCTCTTTCTCGTTTTATTAGAGAGAAAAAGATAGCAATAGCCTAAATTAAGATTAGTTTGTGCACGACAGAATCAACACCAATGTAAAACAAATTTAATATTAAGTAGTCATTAGTCAGCAAAATGTTTTTGGATTGGTGACGAAGCATGGTGTGTCATCTCTTAGCTCAACACGTTGACCCTTGACGAGTTTCCTCTAACTTGCAAAAGAAAGCATTTACCGTCAAATTATCCACTTATACACGTAGGCGATCGAGTAACCAGTCAAATACAAACCAATATAAACTTGATCGATACCAAATAAAGCAAGCCGATACGCATATCTGAATACAATCTCCAGATAGGATAATGTCGCCGCAGACAAGCATGTTATAGAACCTTTTGTTCAATCTACAAGGCGGCATAGTTTAGCATCCTCCCAGCCTCCCATGATAGGGGTGAAGACAGTACAATAAGGGCACCAACGATCTTTAGCCGATATATTCAACCGTGGCGATATCATCGACAAGCCATTGTGGGTAACGTTGTGACAGTCAGCCTTAATACTTGTCGAGTAGATAAACAGCCAGTATTTCAATCTTTAGTGATTATGCGTTTGAAAATGATCTATGTTGAAGCTGGTGTCGATTTCAATGAGATATACTGGATACTTGATATTGTAACTGGTGTCGTAGATAATAACTGGTATCTTTTATCAAATATTAGACAATATATCTAATACTGGTTAAAAGCTGTATAGGCGGTGACAAGAATAGAATGGTCTATCTATTTTGTAGACAACAAGTTTGTTTTAAATTGGAGATAATAGTTTTAACTGTAAAGTAGGTAGGTATGTACTACTTTATGTTACGGCAATCATGATGCTATCTGTCGACAGTAATTAATCCAACCGTTAGTTAGTGGAGACACTTATTTTACGTTTGTCGTCTGAAACTAAATGACCTTCATTTCCTCGGAAATGACGAAACGTATAACGACCGGAAATATCTATAAACAAAACTTTTATACCCCACACAACTAGAAGAATTCTAAAAATCTTAAAACATTTACAAGCTCAATTTAACGAGTGAACCCATAATTTAGCGATAAAAGAAATCCAAATAGATAATGTAAATATACGAGCGTATGTAGAAGCGTGTTAGTTATGTACACATTGTAAAACTGAAGTAGACAGCTAAAATTAACGTTTATTGAAGTTCTAAAAACCGTTTCTAAGCTAAACTGGGAACGGGGAACAGGTAAGTAGATAAAGATAATGGAAATCTGGTTACAGCGAATTAAACTTGAATATCTGGTATCGAAGTACTTAGTACTAACTGGGTTGTGGAGGTCGGTTAGACTGGAAGCCAACCCCAACATAGTTGGGAAAAGGCTAGGCAGATGAATGTTGATGTTGGGGTCGGCTTCCAGTCTAACCAACAACTGAATACCAGTATTTTACATGGAGCGACTACCTATCTGACCTCCACAACCCAGTTAGTACTGGATAATACGATACCCCTTGGTAAGACTGGTTGTCAAACTTTTTTTGGGCCATTGACTAGGTAGTCAGTCGCTACAGGTTGTAACGACTGTCAAAGATCTACAAATGACAGCCGGGACCAACTACGTAACGTGCTTTTCGAGGCACGGAGGAAACTCGGTATGTAATGGGTGGTCACCCATCCACAGTCATCCTAGGCAAGCACGGCTTAACCTAAAGATCGGCCCGAACGGCATTATTATTTAGCTACGAGCTCCTCGCAGGAAATCAACTCCAACATACTTGGGAAAAAGGCTAGGCAGATTATGATGATCTGGTACCAAATTCTAGTAGTAATTCGGAAAGACGGAGTCAAGAAAGCATTTAAAGTAGTCACTTGTATGCAGAAGATTAATAGCTAAATAGATAGAAGATAGATTAAAAAAAAGACTGCGATGATTTTAAATAGAGAACTAGGAAAGAAGAAGCTGCGCTGGCTCTAACTAACTTGGGTTATGGACAAGAGAATAATGATGATGATTACAAAAAGAAACCAACAAACCACGATTGTGTAATCAAATAAGTGTACCGTCAGTAACTAAATCACGAATGACTAAAGAAATACAATACCAACATCCCGAATTTATTTGTTTATTGAATCATCAAGAAATCCTTATGTTAGATAAAGATCAACAAAGGAACGGGTACTACTGATACGGTACCGCCATGGGTATCAAATTGTAACAACGTAATATTTCATGGCGATACCGCTTGCCGCATTATCTCTTGTAAGTTAATTTAAGACTCGATCTAAGTAAGTGAATTAGAAATGTATTATGTTACGAGGTATAATGTTATGTCATTGTTTATTGTTCCTGGTTATGGTTCTGTTGCATTGTGCAATTAATTGTTTTTTATTTATTTGGAAGACGGTAAAAAACCAACTGCTTTTTCTTTGTTTGGTATACTCTTGAAGTGTAATTTTTTGAATAGCTGGTCAATCATTCTTCAGATCTATTATATTTTCTACGTATTGTGATGCAAAATTGCTTAAGTTTTCTCCATGTTTAACACTATAACTTGTATTTACCGGACGCACGCCTTTAGTTTTATTTTAATAACATAATGATATTTTCTCGTATATTACAATAATTTTATCACCAGCATATAATAAAGGCCTACGCTCCAACAATTTCTCGTCCAAGTTAACGCCATAATTTCCCCATTGTTTCACAAACACCGTACAATTCGTAACGGACAATTTAGACTTTTAACGTCGATAGGAGAGCATAATAGTGGGGTGGTGACGCCAAACATTTTCATTAATAAGGTTGCCCAGAAACTCTTGTTAACAATGATAACTGCATTCTGGAAGAAACGAAGCATAACTCATTCGATTAAGATGTGAGTTTACCGACTGCGGGCCGGGTTAATTGTAACCCTACTGAGAAATCAACCATTTTACTGTGCCCTCCAAAAAAGTTCACGCTCTTCTACTCGACAAACGTTTGCACAATTTTCACGGTTCTCGTCAAACTGGTTATGTTAATCTTCCGCGGCGACTAAGCAGATCGTAGTCTTAGTGACGTCGAGAAAGTGTTAATCCTATTTTAATATGACTAATTGTGAGCTAGTTGTCGGTGACTGTTTAACAACGGCACGTTTGTGGGTGGAGGTGCAATTAATATTACCTAATGGTAGAACCTTGACTTTGAGAAGGACATTAGGTTTAGTTATGTGATCGCTGAGCATGATATTGTCTGATTTGATGTATTTATTTGTGGGAATTTACTTCTGAGGCAAAGAAACAACGATGATGGAATTAGCCTATGAGAATCCTGTGGAAACACGTTGTTGAAATACTGCGAAGGGATTGCCGTTTGTCTTTAAGCCACCTGACTTCATTAGCAGGTGGTTGGTCAGTTGAAAATGATACCTCATTCAGGTTCTAGAATTTATAGGTGTAGCTAACTCATCGTTCATTGTGATTGTAGCTCTTCTTGGTACGTTTGCGTCTTCAGTTTTTCTTATAGCTGTCAAATTAAGTCTTGTTAAAACAATTTGTAGACCGTGCTGTTGCTGTGATGTGGGTTTGATGCTTAGATAGGTGGTGTGGTGTTATTAAGTTTTTTGATTAAGAATTTTTCAGAAGCAGTTTGAAGTCTAGATTGGTGAACCTCGCCTGGAACAATATGAGTGCCCTGCCTGTAGGAACCTACACCTCGATATATCACTTCGGGGAAATATAGCTGTGATATTATTGTGTTATATTGAAAAGATAGCTTTAGTCATTGTTATTTCAATTCTCTCGGTTGAAATAATGATGATAATGATGTTATAGACGATATGATTTATATTTGCTCTCTCATCTCAATACTGAGTTACTTACATAATAATTTTACGGCCAACGGATATACATAAAATAGTAATTAAACAATACTAAATACGTAATAACAAACGTCGGAAGTAAAACTTATTGATAAGAGCTCACGACCTTAGGTTGAACTTTTCATCTTATCATTTTGTAACTTGGCTATTAAACTTCAATTACATCACTAATGTAATGTGGGTAGGTTAAGTACCTAAAAATAGATTGTTATTGTAGGAAACGGTGTGGAACCACATGATGCTAGGGTATTTTAACTTTGGAAAGCAATTCTGCACTGCAATGAATAGATGGGAAATTAAAAGATATTTAAAGTCATTCAACGCACATCTGTCTAATAAACAATTGGTATCCTATAGTCTCAGCCAGATAAGTAAGAATTAAAGGTCATTAACCCGCATACATTTATTCAAATACGTAATTCCGAAAACAGAAATAATGACATAAACTTGTCCCGAAACGACCTTTATCGTGATCCTTGACTTTTCCTAGTAATAGAAAACAATTCATAATGTACTGTCGGGGTAGGTACCTACGCAGAGAAATTAAGGATAGAGCAATGACTTTTAATTCTATCTGGCAAAGACTATAATCAAAACCAAAACGTTGATTATAGCAAGGTATTACCTTCCGGGGCATGTTGATGAAGTGACGCCTGAGGAGGCCTATATCCATTCATCAGAAGATTGTGTCGTTAACACTTTGCAAAACGTGAGCTTGGCGCACTGAGAGTCTCTCCAATCAGTCTGCTTCACCAAGTCCTTGGCTGCTGACGTCAGCGACGATGAGCTCGACATTCAAATGTTGCAAGTCCTCGTTCAAAGACCTCTTGACGACGTGTTTTCGCTTCACTCTCCTCAAGCAGTCGATGGAGTTTTTTTGAGGTGGTCACAGTTACGATGGGCAGTTTAGGTAGGTAATACTTCGGGCTGAACAGCTCTGAAACTCATTAGGAGGTACAACACGGTATAAAAAACAGCATTCGACCTAATATACACTTTACTTAGGTATATTTTCCTCTTCTTTGGCATCTGAACTGATGTCGATCGACTATTCTGCCAGTCATTTAATTTCACGTTTTGTACGGAAATTAACCTACGGGAACGTTTTAAATAATAATAATAATATATCATTTAATTCAGGTAACAAAAGACCCATAACACATATACCTTACAGACTAACATACATATTTATATAAACTTCAAAAACCTAATTAACCTATTGTACACGAAGAGACGGCGTCATGTTGCGCTGCGTGGTGTCGCGTAGCCTTCCGCGGAATCGCCGATACATGACACCCTTCGGCCAAAACTCTTCCTTGAGGAAGGTCTCAATATGATGAGTCGGAACTCGCACCACGAACGACTTAAAATTCGTGTTGTGGCGCGACTCCAACTTCTCGACCCTCAAGGTCCAGCTGGTCTTCGCTCGGACATACTCCACGATCTCCTCAACCTTCGTGGTGTGATGTAGCCGGAACACAAAAAAATGACAAAAAAAAAATAAAAAAAATGAAAAAATGATGAAAAAATGAAATGAAAAAAATGAAAAAAATGAATGAATGAATGAAATGATTAAATGTGGCCTATGACACTTGGGGATAATGCTTCCCGTTAGTGAAAGAATAATTGAAATCGGATCAGTAGTTCCGAAGATTAGGATCATTCCCACTGGATTACCTCCAACAATAGTGGCGATGGTTCCATACAACTCGATTCCTACCGGGTTCCCTTTGAAAACTGGCACAGTCAGTATTCTATACACAAATAATAAAATCACACTCCGGCTTACCTCTGTCATAAATTGACCCTTCGCTACTTCAACATACAAAACCTCTTTATAAAATTAGTATAGAACCAACTGTTTTTCCTGTTCTGTGAGAAAACCTCACAACACATGTTTGTTTGTTTAATGACATCTTCACCATGCATTAGTAAAATAATTAATCAACTGCAAATGCTGCATTATGCCAGCAGGCAAACATTACACACACATTAATAAAAAGTTTAATTGACCAAATAAGTACGTGGTGCGCCCCTTTCCGAATTACTATACAATGTCATAAATTATAAAATAACGTTGTAAGTTGTAACCGCATTTATTTATATTTTAAACTCGAGCAACCATGCTCGAGTTTATTTATTGGGTGATTTCGTGGTCATCCAAATGGTGTGGTGTAGTGCAGTTTTTATTTTTTTAGTGGCTAAGGATGTTGTATGTTTGAAGAACTATCTTTGTGTAACTACACTTAGAAAATGAAAGTACCTAGTTACCTACACCAACAAAAAATATTGTTATTGTACGGGTCTGAGTGCTTTGCTATGTGACTTTTATGTCACCTACCTACTGAACGTAACTTGTAAGACCTCAAAATAAAACAAATTTTCCGTGAATGGGAAAACTGGGAGAATCATCATCATCTGCCTAGCCTTTTCCCAACTCTGTTGGGGTCGGCTTCCAGTTTTACCGGATGCAGCTGAATACCAGTATTTTACATGGAGCGACTGCCTATCTGACCTCCACAACCCAGTTAGTACCGGGTAATACGATACCCCTTGGTAAGACTGGTTGTCAGACTTTTTAGGCCTCTGACTACCTAACGACTTTCAAAGATCTACAAATGACAGCCGGGACCAACGGCTTAACGTGCTTTCCGAGGCACGGAGGAAACTCGGTATGTGATGGGCGGTCACCCATCCACAGACCAACCTAGGCAAGCACGGCTTAACCTAACGATCGACCCGAGCGGCTGTTATTATTTAGCCACGAGCTCCTCCAACCAAAACTGGGAGAAAAACTAACATAATAATACGCCTATAATCCCCAAAGTATTAGGCAGAGGTACACCCACATTTCATTTTTTCATTTGTAATAGGGGTCGAGCCTATTGCCATCAACCGGACACAAATCCACACTCCATGGCTGCTACTGAGAAATTCCTGATGGAAATACCCAATAACACTTTGCCCGACCCTGAATCGAACCAAAAACCTCTTCTTCAGCAATTGCTGATAAATTTTTACATGCGTCAACAGTAAACTTTAGCAGAAAATGAGACAGATAGTTATCTTCCTACCTACTCGCCTACTTTAGTTGCTGGCTACCTTCACATAAAAAGTATGCGTGATCAATCGATCAATGATAATTTGGCGATCAATAAAGTCAATGTATTCCATGCGTGACTTATGTAAAATCCTTATCAGACGTAGGTGTCATGTGTTACAATATAATTGGGCCTATTTGGAGCTAGGCATTGCTTGGTACTGCAGCGGCTGTATTTTGTCTTGCCAATCAATCGATGAATCACTACCTTAATGCTAACATAGGTATAAGTACCTAGTGATTAGGTACCACCTAGGTACTTATTGTTGGAAGTGATTCGAGCACTAAATAAGAAAAGTTCTTCATCACGAAGGAGTTTTTTCACTGGATCTACCTCCTATACCTACTACCTATAATATGAGTTTGATGGAGTGGTTATCTAGTACAAAACAAAATGTCCAAAATTAAAATAATGGTTGTAAAAGTAACTACCTTATCATTTTTTTTTGGTCTAGACCATACCTGAGAACCTTTTAGTTATGGAGATATTGGGGGTCTAAGTTCCAAGTTTTACACAAGTTTTTTTCAATTTTCAATGTTGTACCTCCTCGTACTATTCAATTCATCTATCAGAACAATGTTTTGAGTGCGTTACATTGAGTCCTATGAGCCTACCTTAGCAACGAGATTTTTCACACAAAAAAAAAGTCGTTTTCCAGCAATAATTTTTGCGTAGAATTACCTACTTAGTTAAATGCGTGCTTGTGAAATGCTTGATAGACGAGTTCGTTAAGGGTCTGTTTAAACCTTGCAGGTATAAGTAGGTAGGTATAAGGTAGGTACCTACTTAATAAGTAAACAACCTATAAAGTTAATGTAAGCACCCAACAACTTAAATCTAATAAGGCACGTGTCATTCCCACTCTCGGTTAACAAAATAGCCGACTAATTTATGTCTTTAAAAAATTGGCTTCGAAACACGTATCGTGGCGTGTAAGTTTGAACTAGCGACTATCGTGGACCCCTGCTGAGCTCTTGGCATTAACAACTAATAGCTCTACGTTAATCGACAGCCGATCATTGTCGGCAATCACTTCGGAAAATAAAAAACTAGAGCGTCATACGATATCTCGAAAGATAAAATTCGTAATCCGTTCCACGTATTGAATATCGATGGATAGACATAACACGATTGTTACTTGTTTTTTTTTTGTGTGTCTGTTTTGTAATCAAAATCATCAATAAAGCCTAACCAGCTAATAAGTTAGGTACTGATGATTTGTAATTAATGCTTCGAGTATTCCAAACACAGTACTATGTTTATGAATATTTAAAGTACCTACCTATTGACATCCAAATGAATACAAGACAACTCCTGATGGATTATAAAGTTTTAGGTAAATAAAAACAAAACACTAAAATTTGTTTTGTAGTTCGTTTAGCGCCATCTGTTGTTGAGTAGAAATTCTATTTAGTGAGAACTCTAATTATATTATATCAAGCAGCTAGTTTGCTCTTTCGACACAAGATGGCAGCAGCAGCATGATTTACTTTAAATTTCAAATTATGGAAATAAGTTGTAAAAGAAAAAGCATTAACCTCTCAGGCGGTTAAACTCTCAAGAGGTTAAAATTGTGTAGGTATTTCATTAGTTAGAATTTTTTTACTTATCTACCAGCATTAATTTGAGTTAATGGAAAGGCTAGCATCCCCGATAAAACGTCAACGTCAACTAATTGTCAAAATCAAATTGACACTTGTTCAATGACAATTACAAACAAAGACAAGTTGGTCTGGGTCATGGTAAATAAAAATAACCTGTTTACAGTCTTATTTTATATTGTTAACCGTGTTTTTTGCTTTTATATTTAGTAATTAGGGTAAACAGAACAAGATAATGAAGAGCAAGACACGAATTACTCCCAGATGAGTTCAAATTGATTAATACACGTACGTATTTTGACTTTCGACTAGGTCATTGTGAAAGAGGACAGATTTTCAGGTAAACAATGAACATAACTAGATTGCACATGACAAAGCAACTTCTAAACTACGCAAGACTTTTAAATAATGTGCAATGTATACAAAGAATGGCTTCAAACAGTGGTTACTACTCAACACTTACAATTGATGCATTCACCAGTGAGTTAATTGAAAGACACAGATCTTCAAAGATTCAGAGAAATGACCTCGCAGAGTCGAGTATACAACATTGTATGTACACAAGTGACACACATAGCGTGTCCACAATGAGCAGTTTAGACTTGGAAGAAACATTTTCACAACTGCTTACAAAAAACAAACACAAAAAGATTGAAGAACTAGTCACACAATGTCAGAATTGTAAGAAATACCTAACATATGCTACTATTAAGAAACTCTTTAAATATTACAGCATATATGGTATGCCTAGGATGGTTGCTGTAATGCAGACATATTGTTTAATAGTTGACCCAATCTCGTACAAGAGAAACGGTGAGTTCCTACACTACCTCTCAAAAGCAGAATGTATTAAAGGCAATTCTGACAAAGGTCTGTCAATACTAAAGAGTTCTTATGAGAAGTATCAGAGTCTAAGGAGTTTTTATAGGATACTATTTAGAGAATTAATTCAGGACTCAGTATTAAATAGATCAGAAGCATCATTAGTTATTTTTAGGAAGTATGTAATGGAGTTTAGCAAAGAGTGGTCTGACCATTATCCGTTGGTTTGTTTCTGGCACATTTGTTGGGCAAGCACTTGGTTTTCTGACCAGATGTTGGGTAATGAGCTTCTGGAAGAGTCTGAAGTTCTTCTGGGCATTGTTGGAGAAAAGTAAGTATTCACATCCCTATATTTACATTTTACAGAAAAAAGAAATACTTGTGGATACATTTGATTTTGCAGATTAATTAAAATTGGTTAGTCTGCACAATTATTATAATATTTATTAAATTAAAATAATCATAGGTACATTTGCAAATCTGTTAAGTTAAACCATTAGTAGGCTGCATTTCAGGATACTTTGATGTTAAGCTGGTCTTTGGCTTATACTGGCTTTGTTACCACTGATGTGCAATTGTGCACCCTAGCCCACTGTATAAACAGCCTACTTTGGTTTATTTTCATGTAGACTGATTACAAATAATAAAACATACAAATTGTTATTTTCCAGAGCTACTGCATTCAGTATAATGGCGTTAAAAGACTACAATGAAGATGCAGTGGTCCGACTGCTGCAGACGCTAGTCAAGTATGACATGATGACGGAGTATGTGGCGGTTCTGCAAGTATTGTTCAACTTTAAATGTAAGTAGTGACTATCATCTGGTCACATCTTGCTTCAGACATATAGTATGTAAAATACTGATAAGTACGTAAGTGGTACGTAAAGGAATTGTTGGAGCATGAAGTCTGGTTGCAAGTGTCTGCATTCATTTGCATCGGAACCATTTTAATGGGCGATTAGACCTCTCACTTTAGTAAATTGCAATTTGAAGTGGCAGTAAGGGAAAGAGATGCCAGAAAACACTGATCTGTGCTTGTAAATGTGATTTCACTGTACCATCAAACTAAGACTGAATTCCACCAATTAAATAGAATGCGATCAGCACATCTAAACGGTATTCAAGAGCTTGCAGAGTCTATATTCCGTAGCAATGGAGCCACTGACAAGCTCTTGAACACATTTTTAGATTGAGTGATGTAGATTGATAAGTAAGCTTGTCAAAGCTTACTATTGATTGAGATAGATTGATAAGTAAGCTTGTCAAAGCTTACTAGATCACCTTTGGAAGGTATTTTATCAGTCAAAGAACACTGAGCCATCTTTTTCTAAATGCACTTCTTAAATGGACAATATCTCCATAATATTTTTAAAGGTTTCTCTAGAGAACTATTGCTGATGATACCTTGGCTGATTAATGTCCATTGCTGAAAAAGTATCTGAAGGACACAAAGATTTCAGTGTGCCAAGTATTCCTGCAGTCATTCATGTGCATTATGCAAAAAGGATCTACCTAATTATTGTCTGGCCAATCTCTGCTGATGATCATGGTCTTTCTTTATGAAAGTATAATCTTTTGATTAACTTTTTTTTCGAAATGCCATCTCGCAGTTCAACCCAGAGAGGTTGTCGACTGCTTAACCGGACAAGTAGAACTAGTTGGAATGATCCACCTGTGCCTTAAGTGTAAGGCCTCCAGCCAGGACAAAAAACTTACAAACTAAACGACTACACGCTAAGGGCGCCCCCTGCGGGGTACGGGCCTCGGCTTAGGGCGTCGCTGGGAGAGGACAGCAAGGCGACAGGCTGGATCTGAGTGGTGTCTTTAATTAGGGACTGATTTTGGACTACAGGCGCAGCCACGCGGGCTGGCACTAGCAAGGGACGGGGAGTTCGTATCGGGGCGTCGATCTTTTGATTAGCCGAAGACCACCCATATTCAAGATATTTGCGTCAGCCTGAAAGTAGGTCACTTTTCTGCCCACTATCTATTCTTTATTCACATACTTACTTGCGTCGAATTCATTTTACTTTCACTTAAAACATACTGTATACTTACATATTTATAAAGTTTAATTCAGAATGACTTGTACTAGATTGAAGAAATCATAATATAAATGTTCGAAGTGGTAGTGCAAACTTAACTTTATATGCAGGGTGTAAAGTTGTTATTCCAAACACACATTCTTGTTTATATCTTTGGGAATTAAATTGCTAATACAGGTTATGCAGTGACTTCACTGACAATAGTATTATCAGTCTAGTTTATGATAGGTCTGTGATCCCGCCTCCCGGTGTCCAATAATGATATTACTTATAATAAATCTAGCACAATGTAGGTCTTGTTAGATTATAGTTGGAGCAGTACAATAGCTTATTGATATTGTTAAATGATAAATGATATTTATTTTGCAAGTAGGTTTATACAAACACTTTTACACGTATTTTTTTTAAACTAAATGGGGCCAGTGTTTCGTACCTGACTACTCTGAGAAGAAGCGGCCGAAACCAACCCAGAGGTCTCTTTTGAATTCCAGATATAATGTGTACTATCGAGGACACTCCCGTCTGATCACCACTAAGCTAATTTTTGCTTGCACTCGCAACATAAAAACACTCTCTAGCCCCGCCCCGCTGTCTTTGTATAGAAATAATGAATGAAAAGATACCGAATCGGCCGAGCACACTGACGACGCAAGCCAAACGAGAGTTATTGTTATTTTGCGCACCAAAGTTGACGCTTTCCTAATAGGCCCAAACTTTAAGGGGGCGTGTCTCGGCGCCTCCGCATAATTTAAGAGAAATAAATTTTAAATGGTCAGTAGGAAAAGACCACGACTGTACATATATGCAGATTAGTGTCTGAGATGGTCTTTTGAAAAAAGAACCACACAGATTTGAGTGGAGCTGTCCAGTCAGTGCAAGCATTTTGTCAGTTATATTGTAGCTCGACTTAAAACTCAAGGAACTCGAAACGACGAACAATACCAAAGAAAGGACATTTGGGTAGGTCGCTTATAGTACTCAAACTGCCAGACAGTTGTGGGAAAAAAAAAAAACAAACTAATGTGACCCACATGGTCCTCATATTCACAATAATCAATAGTGTTTGTCAATGATACTACCTCAAATGGCTTAGCATGATCCTCCGTTACGCCTAAAATACTGCAGCATTAATTTTGAAATAAATATATTATGGTAAATTTGAGGAATTATGTTTAGCGAAAACACGATTTCATAAAATTTTCTCGATAGAAAAAAATCCCAAAGTTAAGTACCTCCAAATCGAACAATAAATCGCTGGTATTCAAAAAGTAGGTACTTCAAATTAGATCATGAAACTGCATACTAACTGAACTAACTATAAAGCAGGTCTTATGTTTTTTATTTTTTTCTAAAAGACAAAAAATTGATTTTAAGAATAAAAACCACTCATTTCGCACTATTCGGCCGCAGTGACTGACGTAACAACCGCTTTGTAGTGCAAGCTGATTAGAACTTTATTGTAACAGTATTACAAACGAAGTTTGAACCACCACAAATAGAGTTGCTAATCTGAGGTAGTATAGGCTCTTAATGGACACCACTACCTAGCAATGAATAAAAAAAAAGATTATTCAATTCCCTGTTTAAGGCGGCTCCCCGAGCAAATGACCTTGAGCGAGCAGTTTTTCGGAGCCTACTCCTCTTTATCCAAAAGAAATACCAACTAATAAAAAATACATTAAATTACTACATATCCTTGACTCCAAAATTGTCGTTTCATTTTTTTTTTTAAGTTGCTTAACGTTTCATAAATACCCTCACAACGAAACCATAGAAATGAGAAATAATGATTTATAAAATGCTACTCCTTGTAAAGTAACCATTATTTTGATTTGCTACTTATACTAATGGATAGGCAATTTAATAATGAACATAATTGTCGTTTTATTTTTTCCAAAAGACGTAAGTTTGATTTTATAAAGAATAAAAACCACTCATTTCCCACAATTCGGCCTGCAGTGACTGACGTAACGACCAATTCGTAGTGCACGCTGATTAGAACTTTATTCCAACAGCATTTCAAGCGAAGTTTGAACCACCACAAATAGAGTTGCTAATTTTGCTCGGGGTACCGCCTTAAGACTTTCTTGGTTTTTCGGAGCTCAAAGTAAAGAAAACCACGGATATTATCCCGTAAGTACTTTAAGTGTAGATTATTCGATTGTCTATAGTGGCCTCGTTTGTCTGAGCATGAGAACCTGGTTCCCGGTGCCCGACGTTTCCCGGGTCGGGCATAGTCTCATTAGGTTTTTCCATTAGGAATTTGTCAGTAGTAGAGCCGTCTCTAGTTTGGATCTGTACCCGGTTCATGGCAATAGGCTCGCCTCCTTTAACACGGGACTTTGACATAAATGGCGAAATGGAACGCAAGAAGCATTGACATATATATTACTGCGTAAGGACTGGGTGGACCGCATGTTACAATGACGCCTCGAACGTGGTCCCAAAATGGTCTTCCTTATAGCGAACTAAACTAGAACGCGTTCGGCTGTCTTCGGGAGCGGTCGTAAATTTTACAAGCAAAAATGCCAAGTTGTGTCGTGAAGGGATGCGTGAACTACGACAAAAAGCACAATAAAATAAATGATAACATTTCTTATCACCGGTAAGTTAAAAAAAAATATTATATCAACTTCTAACATTATTAAAACAATTTTCTTTCGTATTTGTCTCAACGTTTGGCAAAGACGACGCGAAGCGTGTGCGTGAACTTAGCAGATCATTTCCCAGCAGAGCATAATAAAACGTGAGTTCTATTTGCATGCAGCATAGTTCTAGAGTTCCTGATACTTTTCAGAAATAGTTCTGCCCTTTTTCAGGAAAAAAAGTCAAACGAAAATATGATCTGCTAACTTCCGGTAGCAGATCATTTTTTCCAAAACTAAAATTTTGAAAGTGTTTTAGCCACACAAAGATGAGTTCTATAGTTCCTAATAATTTTTTGATATAGTTCTGTGACTATAAAATTGCCAAAAAAAAAAAAAGAAACATAGTAACTTAAAACCAGAAAAAAGTCGATATTATACATACAAATGGCAATAATTACATAAAACGTGGATTCTCATAAATTTTTCTAGGCACTATCTGTAGTTTAGACGTCGAAGTAACAAATAAAATCTTATATGAAAAAAAAAACTCGATCTAAAGTGTAACCAGAGCATGGCTGAAGCCTTAGATTAGCGAAAATAATGATAGAATTCTATGTTTGAATCATAAAGTTCAAAATAAATTAAGTATAGTATTCCGGACAGACAACTCTTCAGTTTTAAATACATCAATAACAGGTCTACTAAAACCCATGGCAAAAAGTCCTAGAATTTGTACTAAAGTATCAGCAAAGCATGGTTGAAAATTAAGATTAGCAAAAATCATGAACAGATTTTGTGTTCGCATATGAAAATCAATAATTAATTACGAGTAGCACTAAGAAACTAGAACTCCACGGTTTCTGATACTCTATTATAAACGCTATCAAATAACATGAAAAGTAACCCTAGAACTCACACTCAGATATCAGCAGAGCATGGTTGAATATTTAGGTTTGCAGAAAGAAAGGCCAGATTTAGTGTTTGCATAAAAAAATCAATAATTAATTTTGAATTATATTGAGGACCTAGAACTCTTCGGTTTCAGATACCTTAATAGTAGTTGTATAAAAAAAAACATAAAAAGTAAACCTAGAACTCACACTCAGATATCAGCAGAGCATGGTTGAAGATTTGATTTGCAGAAATAATGAACAGATTTCGTGTTTGCACATAATAATCAATAAATAATATTACAAGTAGCACGAGGGACCTAGAACTCCACGGTTTCTGATACTCTATTATAAACGCTATCAAATAACATGAAAAGTACCCCTAGAACTCACACTCAGATATCAGCAGAGCATGGTTGAACATTTAGGTTTTCAGAAAGAAAGGCGAGATTTAGTGTTTGCATAAAAAAATCTATAATTAATTTTGAATTATATTGAGGACCTAGAACTCTTCGGTTTCAGATACCTTAATAGTAGTTGTATAAAAAACATAATAAGTAAACCTAGAACTCACACTCAGATATCAGCAGAGCATGGTTGAATATTTGATTTGCAGAAATCATGAACAGATTTCGTGTTCGCATATAATAATCAATAAATAATTACAAGTAGCACTATGGACCTAGAACTCCACGGTTTATGGTACATTATTATAAATGCTATCAAACGATTTGAAAAGTAAGCCCGGAACTCACACTCAGATATCAGCAGAGATGGTTGAACATTTAGGTTTGCATAAAAAAATCTATAATTAATTTTGAATAGTATTAAGGACCTAGAACTCCTCAGTTTCAGATACCTTAATAGTAGTTGTATAAAAAAACATAACAAGTAAACCTAGAACTCACACTGAGGTATCAGCAGGGCATGGTTGAAGATAAAGATTTGCAGAAATCATGAACAGATTTCGTGTTCGCACATAATAATCAATAAATAATTACAAGTAGCACGAGGGACCTAGAACTCCACGGTTTCTGATATTCTATTATAAACGCTATCAAATAACATGAAAAGTAACCCTAGAACTCACACTCAGATATCAGCAGAGCATGGTTGAACATTTAGGTTTGCTGAAAGAAAGGCCAGATTTACTGTTTGCATAAAAAAAATCTATAATTAATTTTGAATTATATTGAGGACCTAGAACTCCTCGGTTTCAAATACCTTAATAGTAGTTGTATAAAAAAACATAATAAGTAAACCTAGAACTCACACTCAGATATCAGCAGAGCATGGTTGAATATTTGATTTGCAGAAATCATAAACAGATTTCGTGTTCGCATATAATAATCAATAAATAATTACAAGTAGCACTATGGACCTAGAACTCCACGGTTTCTGGTACATTATTATAAATGCAATCAAACGATTTGAAAAGTAAGCCCGGAACTCACACTCAGATATCAGCAGAGCATGGTTGAACATTTAGGTTTGCAGAAAGAAAGGCCAGATTTAGTGTTTGCATAAAAAAATCTATAATTAATTTTGAATAGTATTAAGGAGCTAGAACTCCTCAGTTTCAGATACCTTAATAGTAGTTGTATAAAAAAACATAACAAGAAAACCTAGAACTCACACTCAGATATCAGCAGAGCATGGTTGAAGATTTGATTTGCAGAAATCATGAATAGATTTCGTGTTTGCACATAATAATCAATAAATAATTACAAGTAGCACGAGGGACCTAGAACTCCACGGTTTCTGATACTCTATTATAAACGCTATCAAATAACATGAAAAGTACCCCTAGAACTCACACTCAGATATCAGCAGAGCATGGTTGAACATTTAGGTTTGCAGAAAGAAAGGTCAGATTTAGTGTTTGCATAAAAAAATCAATAATTAATTTTGAATTATATTGAGGACCTAGAACTCCTCGGTTTCAGATACCTTAATAGTAGTTGTATAAAAAAACATAATAAGTAAACCTAGAACTCACACTCAGATATCAGCAGAGCATGGTTGAAGATTTGATTTGCAGAAATCATGAACAAATTTCGTGTTCGCACATAATAATCAATAAATAATTACAAGTAGCACGAGGGACCTAGAACTCCACGGTTTCTGATACTCTATTATAAACGCTATCAAATAACATGAAAAGTACCCCTAGAACTCACACTCAGATATCATGAACATTTAGGTTTGCAGAAAGAAAGGCCAGATTTAGTGTTTGCATAAAAAAATCAATAATTAATTTTGAATTATATTGAGGACCTAGAACTCCTCGGTTTCAGATACCTTAATAGTAGTTGTATAAAAAAACATAACAAGTAAACCTAGAACTCACACTCAGATATCAGCAGAGCATGGTTGAATATTTGATTTGCAGAAATCATGAACAGATTTCGTGTTCGCATATAATAATCAATAAATAATTACAAGTAGCACGAAGGACCTAGAACTCCACGGTTTCTGATACTCTATTATAAACGCTATCAAATAACATGAAAAGTAACCCTAGAACTCACACTCAGATATCAGCAGAGCATGGTAAAACATTTAGGTTTGCAGAAAGAAAGGCCAGATTTAGTGTTTGCATAAAAAAATCAATAATTAATTTTGAATTATATTGAGGACCTAGAACTCCTCGGTTTCAGATACCTTAATAGTAGTTGTATAAAAAAACATAATAAGTGAACCTAGAACTCACACTCAGATATCAGCAGAGCATGGTTGAATATTTGATTTGCAGAAATCATGAACAAATTTCGTGTTCGCACATAATAATCAATAAATAATTACAAGTAGCACAAGGGAAGGGAACTCCACGGTTTCTAATACTCTATTATAAACGCTATCAAATAACATTAAAACTTACCCTAGAACTCACACTCAGATACCAGCAGAGCATGGTTGAACATTTAGGTTTGCAGAAAGAAAGGCCAGATTTAGTGTTTGCATAAAAAAATCAATAATTAATTTTGAATTATATTGAGGACCTAGAACTCCTCGGTTTCAGATACCTTAATAGTAGTTGTATAAAAAAACATAATAAGTAAACCTAGAACTCACACTCAGATATCAGCAGAGCATGGTTGAACATTTAGGTTTGCAGAAAGAAAGGCCAGATTTAGTGTTTGCATAAAAAAATCAATAATTAATTTTGAATTATATTGTGGACCTAGAACTCCTCGGTTTCAGATACCTTAATAGTAGTTGTATAAAAAAACATAATAAGTAAACCTAGAACTCACACTCAGATATCAAAAGAGCATGGTTGAATATTTGATTTGCAGAAATCATGAACAAATTTCGTGTTCGCACATAATAATCAATAAATAATTACAAGTAGCACGAGGGACCTAGAACTCCACGGTTTCTGATATTCTATTATAAACGCTATCAAATAACATGAAAACTTACCCTAGAACTCACACTCAGATATCAGCAGAGCATGGTTGAACATTTAGGTTTGCAGAAAGAAAGGCCAGATTTAGTGTTTGCATAAAAAAATCAATAATTAATTTTGAATTATATTGAGGACCTAGAACTCCTCGGTTTCAGATACGTTAATAGTAGTTGTATATAAAAACATAATAAGTAAACCTAGAACTCACACTAAGATATCAGCAGAGCATGGTTGAATATTTGATTTGCAGAAATCATGAACAGATTTCGTGTTCGCATATAATAATCAATAAATAATTACAAGTAGCACGAAGGACCTTGAACTCCATGGTTTCTGATACTCTATTATAAACGCTATCAAATAACATGAAAAGTAACCCTAGAACTCACACTCAGATATCAGCAGAGCATGGTTGAACATTTAGGTTTGCAGAAAGAAAGGCCAGATTTAGTGTTTGCATAAAAAAAATCAATAATTAATTTTGAATTATATTGAGGACCTAGAACTCCTCGGTTTCAGATACCTTAATAGTAGTTGTATATAAAAACATAATAAGTAAACCTAGAACTTACACTCAGATATCAGCAGAGCATGGTTGAATATTTGATTTGCAGAAATCATGAACAGATTTCGTGTTCGCATATAATAATCAATAAATAATTACAAGTAGCACGAAGGACCTAGAACTCCATGGTTTCTGATACTCTATTATAAACGCTATCAAATAACATGAAAAGTACCCCTAGAACTCACACTCAGATATCAGCAGAGCATGGTTGAACATTTAGGTTTGCAGAAAGAAAGGCCAGATTTAGTGTTTGCAAAAAAAAATCTATAATTAATTTTGAATTATATTAAGGACCTAGAACTCCTCTGTTTAGGATACGTTAATAGTAGTTGTATAAAAAAACATAACAAGTAAACCTAGAACTCACACTGAGGTATCAGCAGATTATGGTTGAAAATTTAAATTTGCAGAAATCATGAACAGATTTCATGTTCGCATATAATAATCAATAAATAATTACAAGTAGCACGAGGTACCTAGAACTCCACGGTTTCTGATACTCTATTATAAACGCTATCAAATAACATGAAAAGTAACCCTAGAACTCACACTCAGATATCAGCAGAGCATGGTTGAACATTTAGGTTTGCAGAAAGAAAGGCCAGATTTAGTGTTTGCATAAAAAAATCAATATTTAATTTTGAATTACATTGAGGACCTAGAACTCCTCGGTTTCAGATACCTTAATAGTAGTTGTATAAAAAAACATAATAAATAAACCTAGAACTCACACTCAGATATCAGCAGAGCATGGTTGAAGATTTGATTTGCAGAAATCATGAACAAATTTCGTGTTCGCACATAATAATCAATAAATAATTACAAGTAGCACGAAGGACCTAGAACTCCACGGTTTCTGATACTCTATTATAAACGCTATCAAATAACATGAAAAGTACCCCTAGAACTCACACTCAGATATCATGAACATTTAGGTTTGCAGAAAGAAAGGCCAGATTTAGTGTTTGCATAAAAAAATCAATAATTAATTTTGAATTATATTGAGGACCTAGAACTCCTCGGTTTCAGATACCTTAATAGTAGTTGTATAAAAAAACATAACAAGTAAACCTAGAACTCACACTCAGATATCAGCAGAGCATGGTTGAATATTTGATTTGCAGAAATCATGAACAGATTTCGTGTTCGCATATAATAATCAATAAATAATTACAAGTAGCACGAAGGACCTAGAACTCCACGGTTTCTGATACTCTATTATAAACGCTATCAAATAACATGAAAAGTAACCCTAGAACTCACACTCAGATATCAGCAGAGCATGGTAAAACATTTAGGTTTGCAGAAAGAAAGGCCAGATTTAGTGTTTGCATAAAAAAATCAATAATTAATTTTGAATTATATTGAGGACCTAGAACTCCTCGGTTTCAGATACCTTAATAGTAGTTGTATAAAAAAACATAATAAGTGAACCTAGAACTCACACTCAGATATCAGCAGAGCATGGTTGAATATTTGATTTGCTGAAATCATGAACAAATTTCGTGTTCGCACATAATAATCAATAAATAATTACAAGTAGCACGAGGGACCTAGAACTCCACGGTTTCTAATACTCTATTATAAACGCTATCAAATAACATTAAAACTTACCCTAGAACTCACACTCAAATATCAGCAGAGCATGGTTGAACATTTAGGTTTGCAGAAAGAAAGGCCAGATTTAGTGTTTGCATAAAAAAATCAATAATTAATTTTGAATTATATTGAGGACCTAGAACTCCTCGGTTTCAGATACCTTAATAGTAGTTGTATAAAAAAACATAATAAGTAAACCTAGAACTCACACTCAGATATCAGCAGAGCATGGTTGAACATTTAGGTTTGCAGAAAGAAAGGCCAGATTTAGTGTTTGCATAAAAAAATCAATAATTAATTTTGAATTATATTGTGGACCTAGAACTCCTCGGTTTCAGATACCTTAATAGTAGTTGTATAAAAAAACATAATAAGTAAACCTAGAACTCACACTCAGATATCAGCAGAGCATGGTTGAATATTTGATTTGCAGAAATCATGAACAAATTTCGTGTTCGCACATAATAATCAATAAATAATTACAAGTAGCACGAGGGACCTAGAACTCCACGGTTTCTGATATTCTATTATAAACGCTATCAAATAACATGAAAACTTACCCTAGAACTCACACTCAGATATCAGCAGAGCATGGTTGAACATTTAGGTTTGCAGAAAGAAAGGCCAGATTTAGTGTTTGCATAAAAAAATCAATAATTAATTTTGAATTATATTGAGGACCTAGAACTCCTCGGTTTCAGATACCTTAATAGTAGTTGTATAAAAAAACATAATAAGTAAACCTAGAACTCACACTCAGATATCAGCAGAGCATGGTTGAATATTTGATTTGCAGAAATCATGAACAGATTTCGTGTTCGCATATAATAATCAATAAATAATTACAAGTAGCACGAAGGACCTAGAACTCCATGGTTTCTGATACTCTATTATAAACGCTATCAAATAACATGAAAAGTAACCCTAGAACTCACACTCAGATATCATCAGAGCATGGTTGAACATTTAGGTTTGCAGAAAGAAAGGCCAGATTTAGTGTTTGCATAAAAAAAATCAATAATTAATTTTGAATTATATTGAGGACCTAGAACTCCTCGGTTTCAGATACCTTAATAGTAGTTGTATAAAAAACATAATAAGAAAACCTAGAACTCACACTCAGATATCAGCAGAGCATGGTTGAACATTTAGGTTTGCAGAAAGAAAGGCCAGATTTAGTGTTTGCAAAAAAATATCTATAATTAATTTTGAATTATATTAAGGACCTAGAACTCCTCTGTTTAGGATACCTTAATAGTAGTTGTATAAAAAAACATAACAAGTAAACCTAGAACTCACACTGAGGTATCAGCAGATTATGGTTGAAGATTTAAATTTGCAGAAATCATGAACAGATTTCGTGTTCGCATATAATAATCAATAAATAATTACAAGTAGCACGAGGTACCTAGAACTCCACGGTTTCTGATACTCTATTATAAACGCTATCAAATAACATGAAAAGTAACCCTAGAACTCACACTCAGATATCAGCAGAGCATGGTTGAACATTTAGGTTTGCAGAAAGAAAGGCCAGATTTAGTGTTTGCATAAAAAAATCAATATTTAATTTTGAATTATATTGAGGACCTAGAACTCCTCGGTTTCAGATACCTTAATAGTAGTTGTATAAAAAAACATAATAAATAAACCTAGAACTCACACTCAGATATCAGCAGAGCATGGTTGAAGATTTGATTTGCAGAAATCATGAACAAATTTCGTGTTCGCACATAATAATCAATAAATAATTACAAGTAGCACGAAGGACCTAGAACTCCACGGTTTCTGATACTCTATTATAAACGCTATCAAATAACATGAAAAGTACCCCTAGAACTCACACTCAGATATCATGAACATTTAGGTTTGCAGAAAGAAAGGCCAGATTTAGTGTTTGCATAAAAAAATCAATAATTAATTTTGAATTATATTGAGGACCTAGAACTCCTCGGTTTCAGATACCTTAATAGTAGTTTTATAAAAAAACATAACAAGTAAACCTAGAACTCACACTCAGATATCAGCAGAGCATGGTTGAATATTTGATTTGCAGAAATCATGAACAGATTTCGTGTTCGCATATAATAATCAATAAATAATTACAAGTAGCACGAAGGACCTAGAACTCCACGGTTTCTGATACTCTATTATAAACGCTATCAAATAACATTAAAACTTACCCTAGAACTCACACTCAAATATCAGCAGAGCATGGTTGAACATTTAGGTTTGCAGAAAGAAAGGCCAGATTTAGTGTTTGCATAAAAAAATCAATAATTAATTTTGAATTATATTGAGGACCTAGAACTCCTCGGTTTCAGATACCTTAATAGTAGTTGTATAAAAAAACATAATAAGTGAACCTAGAACTCACACTCAGATATCAGCAGAGCATGGTTGAATATTTGATTTGCTGAAATCATGAACAAATTTCGTGTTCGCACATAATAATCAATAAATAATTACAAGTAGCACGAGGGACCTAGAACTCCACGGTTTCTAATACTCTATTATAAACGCTATCAAATAACATTAAAACTTACCCTAGAACTCACACTCAAATATCAGCAGAGCATGGTTGAACATTTAGGTTTGCAGAAAGAAAGGCCAGATTTAGTGTTTGCATAAAAAAATCAATAATTAATTTTGAATTATATTGAGGACCTAGAACTCCTCGGTTTCAGATACCTTAATAGTAGTTGTATAAAAAAACATAATAAGTAAACCTAGAACTCACACTCAGATATCAGCAGAGCATGGTTGAACATTTAGGTTTGCAGAAAGAAAGGCCAGATTTAGTGTTTGCATAAAAAAATCAATAATTAATTTTGAATTATATTGTGGACCTAGAACTCCTCGGTTTCAGATACCTTAATAGTAGTTGTATAAAAAAACATAATAAGTAAACCTAGAACTCACACTCAGATATCAGCAGAGCATGGTTGAATATTTGATTTGCAGAAATCATGAACAAATTTCGTGTTCGCACATAATAATCAATAAATAATTACAAGTAGCACGAGGGACCTAGAACTCCACGGTTTCTGATATTCTATTATAAACGCTATCAAATAACATGAAAACTTACCCTAGAACTCACACTCAGATATCAGCAGAGCATGGTTGAACATTTAGGTTTGCAGAAAGAAAGGCCAGATTTAGTGTTTGCATAAAAAAATCAATAATTAATTTTGAATTATATTGAGGACCTAGAACTCCTCGGTTTCAGATACCTTAATAGTAGTTGTATAAAAAAACATAATAACTAAACCTAGAACTCACACTCAGATATCAGCAGAGCATGGTTGAATATTTGATTTGCAGAAATCATGAACAGATTTCGTGTTCGCATATAATAATCAATAAATAATTACAAGTAGCACGAAGGACCTAGAACTCCATGGTTTCTGATACTCTATTATAAACGCTATCAAATAACATGAAAAGTAACCCTAGAACTCACACTCAGATATCATCAGAGCATGGTTGAACATTTAGGTTTGCAGAAAGAAAGGCCAGATTTAGTGTTTGCATAAAAAAAATCAATAATTAATTTTGAATTATATTGAGGACCTAGAACTCCTCGGTTTCAGATACCTTAATAGTAGTTGTATAAAAAACATAATAAGAAAACCTAGAACTCACACTCAGATATCAGCAGAGCATGGTTGAACATTTAGGTTTGCAGAAAGAAAGGCCAGATTTAGTGTTTGCAAAAAAATATCTATAATTAATTTTGAATTATATTAAGGACCTAGAACTCCTCTGTTTAGGATACCTTAATAGTAGTTGTATAAAAAAACATAACAAGTAAACCTAGAACTCACACTGAGGTATCAGCAGATTATGGTTGAACATTTAGGTTTGCAGAAAGAAAGGCCAGATTTAGTGTTTGCATAAAAAAATCAATATTTAATTTTGAATTATATTGAGGACCTAGAACTCCTCGGTTTCAGATACCTTAATAGTAGTTGTATAAAAAAACATAATAAGTAAACCTAGAACTCACACTCAGATATCAGCAGAGCATGGTTGAACATTTAGGTTTGCAGAAAGAAAGGCCAGATTTAGTGTTTGCAAAAAAAAATCAATAATTAATTTTGAATTATATTAAGGACCTAGAACTCCTCGGTTTAGGATACTTTAATAGTAGTTGTATAAAAAAACATAACAAGTAAACCTAGAACTCACACTGAGGTATCAGCAGATTATGGTTGAAGATTTAAATTTGCCGAAATCATGAACAGATTTCGTGTTCGCACATAATAATCAATAAATAATTACAAGTAGCACGAGGGACCCAGAACTCCACGGTTTCTGATACTCTATTATAAACGCTATCAAATAACATGAAAAGTAACCCTAGAACTCACACTCAGATATCAGCAGAGCATGGTAAAACATTTAGGTTTGCAGAAAGAAAGGCCAGATTTAGTGTTTGCATAAAAAAATCAATAATTAATTTTGAATTATATTGAGGACCTAGAACTCCTCGGTTTCAGATACCTTAATAGTAGTTGTATAAAAAAACATAATAAGTGAACCTAGAACTCACACTCAGATATCAGCAGAGCATGGTTGAATATTTGATTTGCTGAAATCATGAACAAATTTCGTGTTCGCACATAATAATCAATAAATAATTACAAGTAGCACGAGGGACCTAGAACTCCACGGTTTCTAATACTCTATTATAAACGCTATCAAATAACATTAAAACTTACCCTAGAACTCACACTCAAATATCAGCAGAGCATGGTTGAACATTTAGGTTTGCAGAAAGAAAGGCCAGATTTAGTGTTTGCATAAAAAAATCAATAATTAATTTTGAATTATATTGAGGACCTAGAACTCCTCGGTTTCAGATACCTTAATAGTAGTTGTATAAAAAAACATAATAAGTAAACCTAGAACTCACACTCAGATATCAGCAGAGCATGGTTGAACATTTAGGTTTGCAGAAAGAAAGGCCAGATTTAGTGTTTGCATAAAAAAATCAATAATTAATTTTGAATTATATTGTGGACCTAGAACTCCTCGGTTTCAGATACCTTAATAGTAGTTGTATAAAAAAACATAATAAGTAAACCTAGAACTCACACTCAGATATCAGCAGAGCATGGTTGAATATTTGATTTGCAGAAATCATGAACAAATTTCGTGTTCGCACATAATAATCAATAAATAATTACAAGTAGCACGAGGGACCTAGAACTCCACGGTTTCTGATATTCTATTATAAACGCTATCAAATAACATGAAAACTTACCCTAGAACTCACACTCAGATATCAGCAGAGCATGGTTGAACATTTAGGTTTGCAGAAAGAAAGGCCAGATTTAGTGTTTGCATAAAAAAATCAATAATTAATTTTGAATTATATTGAGGACCTAGAACTCCTCGGTTTCAGATACCTTAATAGTAGTTGTATAAAAAAACATAATTACTAAACCTAGAACTCACACTCAGATATCAGCAGAGCATGGTTGAATATTTGATTTGCAGAAATCATGAACAGATTTCGTGTTCGCATATAATAATCAATAAATAATTACAAGTAGCACGAAGGACCTAGAACTCCATGGTTTCTGATACTCTATTATAAACGCTATCAAATAACATGAAAAGTAAGCCTAGAACTCACACTCAGATATCATCAGAGCATGGTTGAACATTTAGGTTTGCAGAAAGAAAGGCCAGATTTAGTGTTTGCATAAAAAAAATCAATAATTAATTTTGAATTATATTGAGGACCTAGAACTCCTCGGTTTCAGATACCTTAATAGTAGTTGTATAAAAAACATAATAAGAAAACCTAGAACTCACACTCAGATATCAGCAGAGCATGGTTGAACATTTAGGTTTGCAGAAAGAAAGGCCAGATTTAGTGTTTGCAAAAAAATATCTATAATTAATTTTGAATTATATTAAGGACCTAGAACTCCTCTGTTTAGGATACCTTAATAGTAGTTGTATAAAAAAACATAACAAGTAAACCTAGAACTCACACTGAGGTATCAGCAGATTATGGTTGAAGATTTAAATTTGCAGAAATCATGAACAGATTTCGTGTTCGCATATAATAATCAATAAATAATTACAAGTAGCACGAGGTACCTAGAACTCCACGGTTTCTGATACTCTATTATAAACGCTATCAAATAACATGAAAAGTAACCCTAGAACTCACACTCAGATATCAGCAGAGCATGGTTGAACATTTAGGTTTGCAGAAAGAAAGGCCAGATTTAGTGTTTGCATAAAAAAATCAATATTTAATTTTGAATTATATTGAGGACCTAGAACTCCTCGGTTTCAGATACCTTAATAGTAGTTGTATAAAAAAACATAATAAGTAAACCTAGAACTCACACTCAGATATCAGCAGAGCATGGTTGAACATTTAGGTTTGCAGAAAGAAAGGCCAGATTTAGTGTTTGCAAAAAAAAATCAATAATTAATTTTGAATTATATTAAGGACCTAGAACTCCTCGGTTTAGGATACTTTAATAGTAGTTGTATAAAAAAACATAACAAGTAAACCTAGAACTCACACTGAGGTATCAGCAGATTATGGTTGAAGATTTAAATTTGCCGAAATCATGAACAGATTTCGTGTTCGCACATAATAATCAATAAATAATTACAAGTAGCACGAGGGACCCAGAACTCCACGGTTTCTGATACTCTATTATAAACGCTATCAAATAACATGAAAAGTACCCCTAGAACTCACACTCAGATATCAGCAGAGCATGGTTGAACATTTAGGTTTGCAGAAAGAAAGGCCAGATTTAGTGTTTGCAAAAAAAAATCTATAATTAATTTTGAATTATATTAAGGACCTAGAACTCTTCGGTTTAGGATACCTTTATAGTAGTTGTATAAAAAAACATAACAAGTAAACCTAGAACTCACACTGAGGTATCAGCAGATTATGGTTGAAGATTTAAATTTGCAGAAATCATGAGCAGATTTCGTGTTCGCACATAATAATCAATAAACAATTACAAGTAGCACGAGGTACCTAGAACTCCATGGTTTCTGATACTCTATTACAAACGCTATCAAATAACATGAAAAGTAACACTAGAACTCACACTCAGATATCAGCAGAGCATGGTTGAACATTTAGGTTTGCAGAGAGAAAGGCCAGATTTAGTGTTTGCATAAAAAAATCAATAATTGATTTTGAATTATATTGAGGACCTAGAACTCCTCGGTTTCAGATACCTTAATTGTAGTTGTATAAAAAAACATAATAAGTAAACCTAGAACTCACACTCAGATATCAGCAGAGCATGGTTGAATATTTGATTTGCAGAAATCATGAACAGATTTCGTGTTCGCATATAATAATCAATAAATAATTACAAGTAGCACTATGGACCTAGAACTCCTCGGTTTCAGATACCTTAATAGTAGTTGTATAAAAAAACATAATAAGTAAACCTAGAACTCACACTCAGATATCAGCAGAGCATGGTTGAACATTTAGGTTTGCAGAAAGAAAGGCCAGATTTAGTGTTTGCAAAAAAAAATCTATAATTAATTTTGAATTATATTAAGGACCTAGAACTCCTCGGTTTAGGATACCTTTATAGTAGTTGTATAAAAAAACATAACAAGTAAACCTAGAACTCAAACTGAGGTATCAGCAGATTATGGTTGAAGATTTAAATTTGCAGAAATCATGAGCAGATTTCGTGTTCGTACATAATAATCAATAAATAATTACAAGTAGCACAAGGTACCTAGAACTCCACGGTTTCTGATACTCTATTACAAACGCTATCAAATAACATGAAAAGTAACCCTAGAACTCACACTCAGATATCAGCAGAGCATGGTTGAACATTTAGGTTTGCAGAGAGAAAGGCCAGATCTAGTGTTTGCATAAAAAAATCAATAATTAATTTTGAATTATATTGAGGACCTAGAACTCCTCGGTTTCAGATACCTTAATAGTAGTTGTATAAAAAAACATAATAAGTAAACCTAGAACTCACACTCAGATATCAGCAGAGCATGGTTGAATATTTGATTTGCAGAAATCATGAACAGATTTCGTGTTCGCATGTAATAATCAATAAATAATTACAAGTAGCACTATGGACCTACAACTCCACGGTTTCTGGTACATTATTATAAATGCTATCAAACGATTTGAAAAGTAAGCCCGGAACTCACACTCAGATATCAGCAGAGCATGGTTGAACATTTAGGTTTGCAGAAAGAAAGGCCAGATTTAGTGTTTGCATAAAAAAATCTATAATTAATTTTGAATAGTATTAAGGAGCTAGAACTCCACGGTTTCAGATACCTTAATAGTAGTTGTATAAAAAAACATAACAAGTAAACCTAGAACTTACACTGAGGTATCAGCAGAGCATGGTTGAAGATTAAGATTTGCAGAAATCATAAACAGATTTCGTGTTAGCATATAATAATCAATAAATAATTACAAGTAGCACGAGGTACCTAGAACTCCACGGTTTCTGATACTCTATTATAAACGCTATCAAATAACATGAAAAGTAACCCTAGAACTCACACTCAGATATCAGCAGAGCATGGTTGAACATTTAGGTTTGCAGAAAGAAAGGCCAGATTTAGTGTTTGCATAAAAAAATCTATAATTAATTTTGAATAGTATTAAGGAGCTAGAACTCCACGGTTTCAGATACCTTAATAGTAGTTGTATAAAAAAACATAACAAGTAAACCTAGAACTTACACTGAGGTATCAGCAGAGCATGGTTGAAGATTAAGATTTGCAGAAATCATGAACAGATTTCGTGTTAGCATATAATAATCAATAAATAATTTCAAGTAGCACTAAGGATCTATAACTCCACGGTTTCTGATAGTTTATTATAAATGCTATCAAACGATTTGAAAAGTAAGCCCAGAATTTACACTCAGATATCAGCAGAGCATGGTTGAAAATTTAAACTAGCAGAAATTATGACCAGATTCCAGAGACCAGACGTTCGCAATAAAAAAAAAAATTGGGTAGTATAAGAGACAAAGAACTCCTTGGTTTCAGATACCACAATAGTAGTTCTATAAAATGACTTGAAAAATAAACCTAGAGCTCACCCTCAGTTATCAGCAGAGCATGGTTGAACATTTGATTTGCAGATATCATAAACAGATTTCGTGTTCGCCTATAAAAATCAATAAATAATTACAAGTAGCAATAAGGACCTAGACCCCCTCGGTTTCTGATACTTTATTATAAACGCTATCAAATAACATGAAAAATAACCCTAGAACTCACACTCAGATATCAGCAGAGCATGGTTGAACATTTAGGTTTGCAGAAAGGAAGGCCAGATCTAGTGTTTGCATAAAAAAAAAAACAATAATTAATTTTGAATAGTATTGAGGACCTAGAACTCCTTTGTTTCAGATACCTTAATAGAAGTTGTATAAAGAGACATTGAAAGTAAACCTAGAACTTACACTCAGTTATCAGCAGAGCATGGTTGAAGATTTGATTTGCAGATATCATGAACAGATTCAGTGTTCGCATAAAAAAAACAATTATAAATTTTGGGTAGTATTGGGGACCAAAAACTCCTCGGTTTCAGATACCGCAATAGTAGTTCTATAAAAAGACATGAAAAGTAGGATAGGTAGGATGGTGGTAGTAGGGAATTAGTGTTCGCATAAAAAAATGGGTTATTAATTATGCGTAAAGGACCTAGAAGTCATGATACCTTAATTTAGACAAATCGGTATACGTAACATTCATTAAAATCGCCTTACGCGTTTGGTCTCTAGAAAGCCACATATGCACAAACTTACGTAATTATATACATAGATTGATAAACACATTACCCTCCCTTGCGTCGCGCAGTCGGGTAAACATATTAGCCTAATGCGGTAATTTTTTCTTTGTTTTTTTTTATTGTATTTTGCTATTTTTTTATTTTATTTTTTGTTGTTTTTTTATGCATAAGTTTTAGTTTTTTTTGTGATGAAAGTAAGGATGATATGATTATATTGATATACCTTGAGCACTGTTTGTTTTAGCAAATTGTGTATATGATGAGATGAGGTGTTATTAAAGTCCTAGAGTTTGTTGCGGAACGTTTTTTGTTAAGGCCGTCATATTTATGCCAAAACTCTCCCGTTAACCCATACGTTACATAATGCTTCAATTCCGAACAATAATTAATAATAGCAGATATTGTGTAAGTCTTGTCTCCCACCGTTACGGATTTTGCGAGTGAATTCAACCTATGACCAATGTTTGGTTTGATTAGATATCCGGGGTCGCTAATCACCGACGTATCGATGAAAAGGTGTGGCCCATAATTATTCATGATTGATAAATAATTTCCACAATCAAAGCAGGACCTTTGTCCTGCCTTCGCAGCATCAATTGCTTCCTGCATAAGATGTAGACCTTGGTATACAATTATATCAATATTGACACTTAAAAATATATATTGTCTTTCGTTTGAGTATCCACAGAAACAATCGACGCGACAGGAATAACTTGGTTCATTTTCAAAAATATATTGGGATAAATGAGCAACATTGCTCTCCACATCTAAACGTTTCAGACTTTTGGTGTAGGTCACTAATGAGTTTTTAAAAATCGTAATTGCTGTTAATATTTGGGCCCGTTGCATATAATGTTTTTTTGATATATTTTTTTCTTCGATGACACTTAAAGCAAGTTTTACGATAGGGCAATCTGACAAAGTTAAAACTCTAAAATAACTTTGATTACACATCATTCCGCAGAGGATTGCTTGGAAAATGGAGTCAAAGGCACAAGTTGAAGTAACGTTTAGAGTATGGTCTTTAAATACCACAGACCCCGCGATGTTACCGTTTAGAAGAATTGGTACATGGGAAGTTTTAAAATCTTTTATTAGGTCCCATTCGGGGTAGGCATCTAGACACGTTGGATTTGCTTTCCGCTTTTTTAGAACAGGTTCATGAACAGATTTTGGGTTTTTGTGTATGCCTCCCCATTCCTCTTTAATATTCCAGTCGTTAGTAATTGGAACACTTTCCTCCTGTGGTAGTCCTTGTTGATGCTCAATATTCCAGTCGTCAGAAATTGCAACACTTTTCTCCACTAGTAATTCTTGTTGCTGCTCAATCTCAATTGACTGCTGAATTCCTTCTGTGCTAATGTCGGTTTTTGTTACTTTTTTATTTTGTGGTAAACCATCAGATGCGTTGCTGCGCTCCTTTATTTTTTCATCGATGCGCTCTAAATGCTGCATCACAAAACGATCGATGCGCATCGGAATTTCACCCCGGAAGTCTCGATGTTTTAAATCAGCAAATTCAAACCTAAATGTTCAACCATGCTCTGCTGATATCTGAGTGTGAGTTCTAGGGTTACTTTTCATGTTATTTGATAGCGTTTATAATAGAGTATCAGAAACCGTGGAGTTCTAGGTCCGTCGTGCTACTTGTAATTATTTATTGATTATTATATGCGAACACGAAATCTGTTCATGATTTCTGCAAATCTTAATCTTCAACCATGCTCTGCTGATACCTCAGTGTGAGTTCTAGGTTTACTTGTTATGTTTTTTTATACAACTACTATTAAGATATCCTAAACCGAAAAGTTCTAGGTCCTTAATATAATTCAAAATTAATTATAGATTTTTTTTTGCAAACACTAAATCTGGCCTTTCTTTCTGCAAATCTTAATCTTCAACCATGCTCTGCTGATACATCAGTGTGAGTTCTAGGTCTACTTTTTATGTTTTTTTTTATACAACTACTATTAAGGTATCTGAAACCGAGGAGTTCTAGGTCCTCAATATAATTCAAAATTAATTATTGTTTTTTTATGCAAACACTAAATCTCGCCTTTCTTTCTGCAAACCTAAATGTTCAACCATGCTCTGCTGATATCTGAGTGTGAGTTCTAGGGTTACTTTTCATGTTATTTGATAGCGTTTATAATAGAGTATCAGAAACCGTGGAGTTCTAGGTCCCTCGTGCTACTTGTAATTATTTATTGATTATTATGTGCGAACACGAAATCTGTTCATGATTTCTGCAAATCAAATCTTCAACCATGCTCTGCTGATACATCAGTGTGAGTTGTAGGTTTACTTGTTATGTTTTTTTATACAACTACTATTAAGGTATCTGAAACCGAGGAGTTCTAGGTCCTCAATATAATTCAAAATTAATTATAGATTTTTTTTTGCAAACACTAAATCTGGCCTTTCTTTCTGCAAACCTAAATGTTCAACCATGCTCTGCTGATATCTGAGTGTGAGTTCTAGGTTTACTTATTATGTTGTTTTATACAACTACTATTAAGGTATCTGAAACCGAGGAGTTCTAGGTCCTCAATATAATTCAAAATTAATTATTGATTTTTTTATGCAAACACTAAATCTGGCCTTTCTTTCTGCAAACCTAAATGTTCAACCATGCTCTGCTGATATCTGAGTGTGAGTTCAAGGGTTACTTTTCATGTTATTTGATAGCGTTTATAATAAAGTATCAGAAACCGTGGAGTTCTAGGTCCGTCGTGCTACTTGTAATTATTTATTGATTATTATATGCGAACACGAAATCTGTTCATGATTTCTGCAAATCTTAATATTCAACCATGCTCTGCTGATACATCAGTGTGAGTTCTAGGTTTTGTTGTTATGTTTTTTTATACAACTACTATTAAGGTATCTGAAACCGAAGAGTTCTAGGTCCTCAATATAATTCAAAATTAATTATAGTTTTTTTTATGCAAACACTAAATCTGGCCTTTCTTTCTGCAAACCTAAATGTTCAACCATGCTCTGCTGATATCTGAGTGTGAGTTCTAGGGTTACTTTTCATGTTATTTGATAGCGTTTATAATAAAGTATCAGAAACCGTGGAGTTCTAGGACCTTAGTGCTACTTGTAATTATTTATTGATTATTATATGCGAACACGAAATCTGTTCATAATTTCTGCAAATCTTAATCTTCAACCATGCTCTGCTGATACCTCAGTGTGAGTTCTAGGTTTATTTGTTATGTTTTTTTATACAACTACTATTAAGGTACCCTAAACCGAGGAGTTCTAGGTCCTTAATATAATTCAAAATTAATTATAGATTTTTTTTTGCAAACACTAAATCTGGCCTTTCTTTCTGCAAATCTTAATCTTCAACCATGCTCTGCTGATATCTGAGTGTGAGTTCTAGGGTTACTTTTCATGTTATTTGATAGCGTTTATAATACAGTATCAGAAACCGTGGAGTTCTAGGTTCCTTGTGCTACTTGTAATTATTTATTGATTATTATGTGCGAACACGAAATCTGTTCATGATTTCTGCAAATCTTAATCTTCAACCATGCTCTGCTGATACCTCAGTGTGAGTTCTAGGTTTACTTGTTATGTTTTTTTATACAACTACTATTAAGGTATCCGAAACTGAGGAGTTCTAGGTCCTTCATACTATTCAAAATTAATTATAGATTTTTTTATGCAAACACTAAATCTGGCCTTTCATTCTGCAAACCTAAATGTTCAACCATGCTCTGCTGATATCTGAGTGTGAGTTCCGGGCTTACTTTTCAAATCGTTTGATAGCATTTATAATAATGTACCAGAAACCGTGGAGTTCTAGGTCCATAGTGCTACTTGTAATTATTTATTGATTATTATATGCGAACACGAAATCTGTTCATGATTTCTGCAAATCAAATATTTAACCATGCTCTGCTGATATCTGAGTGTGAGTTCTAGGTTTAATTATTATGTTTTTTTATACAACTACTATTAAGGTATCTGAAACCGAAGAGTTCTAGGTCCTCAATATAATTCAAAATTAATTATAGATTTTTTTATGCAAACACTAAATCTGGCCTTTCTTTCTGCAAACCTAAATGTTCAACCATGCTCTGCTGATATCTGAGTGTGAGTTCTAGGGTTACTTTTCATGTTATTTGATAGCGTTTATAATAGAGTATCAGAAACCGTGGAGTTCTAGGTCCGTCGTGCTACTTGTAATTATTTATTGATTATTATATGCGAACACAACATGTGTTCATGATTTCTGCAAATCCTAATCTTCAACCATGCTCTGCTGATACATCAGTGTGAGTTCTAGGTCTACTGTTTATGTTTTTTTATACAACTACTATTAAGGTATCTGAAACCGAGGAGTTCTAGGTCCTCAATATAATTCAAAATTAATTATTGTTTTTTTTATGCAAACACTAAATCTGGCCTTTCTTTCTGCAA
Organism: Xestia xanthographa; assembly: GCA_905147715.2. NCBI lineage: Eukaryota > Metazoa > Arthropoda > Insecta > Lepidoptera > Noctuidae > Xestia > Xestia xanthographa. The sequence goes on along the minus strand of LR990650.1, from coordinate 15,902,997 downwards.
ACCTAAATGTTCAACCATGCTCTGCTGATATCTGAGTATGAGTTCTAGGGTTACTTTTCATGTTATTTGATAGCGTTTATAATAGAGTATCAGAAACCGTGGAGTTCTAGGTCCCTCGTGCTACTTGTAATTATTTATTCATTATTATGTGCGAACACGAAATCTATTCATGATTTCTGCAAATCAAATCTTCCACCATGCTCTGCTGATACCTCAGTGTGAGTTCTCGGTTTTCCTGTTATATTTTTGATACAACTACTATTAAGGTATCTGAAACAGAGGAGTTCTAGGTCCTCAATACTATTCAAAATTTATTATAGATTTTTATATGCAAACACTAAATCTGGCCTTTCTTTCTGCGAAGCTCAATGTTCAACCATGCTCTGCTGATATCTGAGTGTGAGTTCTAGGGTTACTTTTCATGTTATTTGATAGCGTTTATAATAGAGTATCAGAAACCGTGGAGTTCTAGTTTCTTAGTGCTACTCGTAATTAATTATTGATTTTCATATACGAACACAAAATCTGTTCATGATTTTTGCTAATCTTAATTTTCAACCATGCTCTGCTGATACTTTAGTACGAATTCTAGGACTTTTTGCCAAAGGTTTTAGTAGCCCTGTTATTGATGTATTTAAAACTGAAGAGTTGTCTGTCCGGAATACTATACTTAATTTATTTTGAACTTTATTATTCAAACATAGAATTCTTTCATTATTTTCGCTAATCTAAGGCTTCAGCCATGCTCTGGTTACACTTTAGATCGAGTTTTTTTTTTCATATAAGATTTTATTTGTTACTTCGACGTCTAAACTACAGATAGTGCCTAGAAAAATCTATGAGAATCCACGTTTTATGTAATTATTGCCATTTGTATGTATAATATCGACTTTTTTCTGGTTTTAAGTTACTATGTTTCTTTTTATGTTTTTTTTTATTTTATAGTCACAGAACTATATCAAAAAATTATTAGGAACTATAGAACTCATCTTTGTGCGGCTAAAACACTTACAAAATTTTAGTTTTGGAAAAAATGATCTGCTACCGGAAGTTAGCAGATCATATTTTCGTTTGACTTTTTTTCCTGAAAAAGGGCAGAACTATTTCTGAAAAGTATCAGGAACTCTAGAACTATGCTGCATGCAAATAGAACTCACGTTTTTTTATGCTCTGCTGGGAAATGATCTGCTAAGTTCACCGACATACGCGAAGCCCCGTAAAAGTTAGACATAACTTTGCAGCGGCGCGCGTTTTAGCCGATGAAATGAAAAGATTTAATAATTCATATCATAAAATTAATTTTATATGTATAAAATATTTTTTATTGTTTATTACAAGCAAATTAAAATGTGTTTTTATGTACTTACTGGTAAAAATCTATAAGTACAGTGAAAATACGTATTTAATTTTCAGATTTCCTACTGATTCGGTGCGAAAAATACCCGCTCTTACAAGGTTACGTCTAGGGGCAGGGGCAGACCACGCCGATTGACATCGTAGTTCATAGTAGTTCTAATAGATGGCGTTAGTGTTTCTGTATGGCGACCGCGTTCGGCGAACGTTCGGATGACCGTTTCTTTACTATTTAAATCAATGGCAAGAAGAGAATTTCGTACCCTTTTGTTTCTTACTCACGACGACGATGTTCGACAAAAATAAAATCAAGCGTAGAATAAGTACCTAATATTTAATCATATAGTATTGAAACTTTCTAATGAAGTTTTATCTCTGTGAAGGGAAGGGTTTCAGTACCAAATATTAAGTATTTAAGATGCTACGCGAATCAGAATATTGTAACTTGTACCTAACGACTGGCTGATCAAAACTCCAGACTGTCAAGTCTGGTGTTGCCAGCGCTTATGGTTGCGTTCTTATACTCCACATACTATTAGCTCTCTGCCTAAACCTTCGGGGAATACAGGCGTGATGTTATAATTATTATAATTGTCCTGTATGTTACTTGTGGCCGGTACAACACGGTTTCTTGTTCCAACGAACGCTGTCATTCGTTTCCTTTTCTATTCATATCTTATGTAGGTACGGGTGTATAATATTGGATGACTAAAACTCTATACATTTAAAACATAGGTAGGTTAGAGGTTCATAAATAATGTTATTAATTGTACCGCTTTGTATGATGTTGATTGTTTGCGTACATAATCAACTGCCCTCGTGAACTTAGAACAATTACTTGATCTGTTTGTTGGACCTATCATACTACAATACCGCAGTAACTTTGCAATACGCATAGTTACCTAATTTAATGTTTGTTTAACATTCAGTTATTATGTTTTGAAATCAGCATCTAATTCTTTAATGTTTGATGCCAATTTTATGGCGAAATGTGTCAATGCACTACATATTATTTTTACCATCTTTTGTACCACATTTACTGCAAATAAATAATTTTGACTTTTGACTTTTTTTGACACATGTTCGGTCATAAAGCGAAATACAGAACCCGACCATTATGACACATCAATATTTCTGCACCTTTGCCCAACTCTTCGACGAATATACAAGGTGTAAACAGACCTTTCCCGAAGCCGTCAACCAAGCATTCTATAGTACATCAAACTAAGCAACTCTACGCAAAAAATGTTGCTGGGATTTTTTTTTTTTGGTAAAAAATCTTTACATTGTGCTGATGGATGCATTAAATAGTACCTACGGGGGTCGTAGAGGTATTTAGAGTAAAGTAAAAAAACTAATTAAAAAAAAAGCTTAAGTATGGGTTGGAACTTTAACCCCCAATAACTTCGTACTTAAATAGAAAGTTCCCAGCAGTGCCGGTTTTAGCACCACCAGCGCCCTGGGCGAGATTTCTAGCGCGCCCCCTAATCTGCAATTTTAAACCCATACGAAAAAAAGGCAATGGAGGTATAAGGGAACAACCATTCATTTAAAAAATAATCTTTTTTTTTAACTAATATAAAATTACTTTTCTAGCCTTTCTAGCGGCGAACTCTTTTATTAAGTTATCAAAGTCGATCATCATCTTCCTGCATGGGCATGCGCCACGAAGAGGCAATTAGGCAAAGCCTACCCTACCAACTGGGGCAATTATTATAACTAATGAACTATGTAATAAAATTACACTTTGTACAAAATATTACAAACTCCTGTTCGAATACTTATAGCAATTTTTCGCGCCCGTGTTACGTTACTAACACTGTACTGGAAGTTGCTACGAAGCTCGACGCTCACCCGCCGGACGCATCTTATAGGCAAACGCTCCACTAGCCTAAAACCCATCGACAAATTTACGCACATAGCGGCACAATACATTGGTGCATATTTTCGTGTGTATGAACCGCACACATGTATAGATTGCAGCCATTTTTGGGCGGTAACTCCTGCGAGTGTAGCTGGGCTGTGATTGGCTGCTACAACACAAGGCCAGGATTCAAGGTGGATGTTCTTTAGCCCGCGAAATTCAAATTTCCTTACGTTTTTTGCAATTTGCAGGCCAGTGCTAGGTTGTATGTTGATTAAAATAATGATTACCGGGCGTTATTGGCGCGTACCTATTATTATTATAATAATTAATAATATTATTGTGATTATATTTTTCTTCATGGGTGTCGTTTTTGTAGTTTTCTGGGGTTGGTGATAATAAAAATGAGATCAAAATGAAAATCCAAGATGGCGCCGACGACAATTTTCAGTTTTTTCTTAATGGGTGTCGTTTTCGAGGTTTTTAGAGTCGCTGACAATGAAAATGAGGTCAAAATGAAAATCCAAAATGGCGCCGACAAAAATTTTCAGTTTTTTCTTCATGGGTGTCGTTTTTCGGGAAGTTAATTATGAAAATGAGGTCAAAATGAAAATCCAAGATGGCGCCGACGAAATTTTTTTTTGCTATTATTATTTCGTGGCCGACCACCGTGAAAGACCACTGCACGCCACTGTTTTCAGCAATTTCATTTTCGATTGACAAACTTGGCAGCTTCTTTTTAGCTTTTGTGAGCTTCTCTCTTCTATGTGACGCAGATGGAGTTTGCAGATGAAGTTATAGGGTCAGCTAGTTTAGGATATTTACGAGGAAAGGAAGTAGAGCTCGGAGGGGATATGAAGGGGCGCCTGCGGCGCCCCTTCATATCCGGCGCCCTGGGCGGTCGCCCACCCTCGCCCCCCCCTAACGCCGCTACTGGTTCCCAGGACCTACCTGGGAACTTTCTATTTAAGTACGAAGTTATTGGGTAATATACTTATTGTCTAAAAAAATTGCATAAAAATTATGACGTTGAGAACATGTGCCTTTCGGCTTCGTTAAAGCACACACAGATAAGCCATTATGTGCCTGGTGTGATGTTGTTTTATGGTTAGCGTAAAGAGCATCAAGCTAAACGTTTTCTAAAAATATTTGTCTCATATTTATATATTCCCATAGATATAATTATGTTAATATGTGGTAGGTTTAGAGAAATATGAAGAGGTATGATAACATCTCTAATTGTTTTTGGGTGAATAACTATCAGGCAAAATGAGGTCTATATGTGAGGTGGACGTCGTCTAGTTTAGTAGTATGAATGTTCTGATAATTAGACCTAGATTACAAGGAGGTCCTACTTTATTGGCCACATCACATGTTTCATAAACTATAAGTACTAATAATTATGCTCAAACTCTCCACATAAAAGTCTCGCCTCTAGTTCAGGACAAAGTTTCTCTTAACACACCTGTTCCAATTTCAAACATTTGCACGCTCTTAGCATCTGTCTCAATTTCTAATTCAGCTGCAGTTCGAAGCTGCACGTTTCCAATGCAACAGGTGGTTTGCACACTTCATTCACACGAGTTGTCGCACTGCAAACTAAGTTTGCACACTTATGCTGTCGTGATATCATGTTTACGTTGCGTTACTTGTGTTTGACTGTGCGGTGTGATGCTAGTGGTTGCTTGTTAAACACTATGGATCTATTACCTACTACCACAGAATAGATAATAGTACTAGCGTACAGAAGTTGCACTCCTTTGATCTTGAAGAAAGCCGACATTATAAATACCTAAACTGGGCCCGCACGATCTAAATTGTGCCTTGACGCCACGCGTTAGCGTATTTTATTCGGCGTCTCACTGCTTAATGGTCAGTCGGTAGGGTTGCCTCAAGTACTCAAAATAAAATACTATCAACATTTTTGTATTTTAATGTACTTATTATTATTTAAATGTTAAGTAATTAAAACTTGAATAATTACAATTGTTTTACTCTATTATAATGTCTCATATATATCTTGTCTTCTCTAAAATTACGATTACTTATTAAATTTAATATCAGCATAAAAGCGAAATCTAACAAATAGGTAATTTTAAAATAAACTCTGATGGGAAGCATGGACAATGGACATAGAGCAGTGAAATTTATAAAAAAATACATTTTTTTTCTACATTTATTAACAGCAACAGTTTATCCGGCTTGTCAGTTTCACTAGTAACGATTAATTATCAATAAATTAGTCAGTTAACAAACACGAAGTACGAGTTGGTAGGTACGCGACGCAAGGTCAAAAGAGCGCGAAAAATTAACGCGGCATACGTACGCAGTTACGCACGGCTGGAGCGCGACAGCCCTAGAGAGCTTGCATATTCAATATGCGCGAAGCGGTAGGTAATTATCTTATGCCTACACACGGAGTGCAATAGCTCTGCTACTACTTACTACTATGTATAGAGAAGACACCGCGAACAAAATCTGTGCTCCGTTCAACTGCTGTCGGCTGGCTGCAGTTCACTCAGTCGCTTGCTCGGTACAGCATTACAATACGGGGTTAGCCGCCCCCCGCGCGCCCTGCACTGCGCACAGATTTTGTTCACGCTGTCTTCGCTATACTTACATAGTACTTAGTAATAGCTCAATGGTTAAACAAGGGTTTGTATCCGTTGCTTCCACTGTAGCATAATTACCTATAACCAGCCTTTTACGATATCAGTGCTAGGACTGAAGGCTCTCTGTGTGTCGGTAATGCCACAATAAGTAGGTAGGTATGTTTTAGAATTCTGGGTACGAGGACGCACCGGTTTTGTCGATGTTTTCATTTATAAGTAAAGAAATAATGAATTGTTCTAAGTAAAGTGCCTGTCGTGAATCAAACCTAACGAGCACTGCCACTGCTATCGGGGCCGATATCTGTGGACTCAAGCTAGGCTTCATCTCAGTCTTGCCTTTAAAGTGACTGTACTCTGCTAAGAATCGTAATGTCTTCACAGCATCTAAACTGACCACACTAACTAAATTAAATCTTTCTTTTTATTTTCCCATTGTCTTTGAAAGCTAATTTTATTATTAGATACCAATGTCCTAATACTAACTAATAATAATAAAGTAAAAGACTTGGCAACAAAAAAAACGGGTAATTGAGCCCAGCGATAGCGTTGTACTAACTAATTTAGACAGCATTAGGTACTTATAAAAAATAAGGAATGAATAACAATACATTGACCTACGTTATCCAAGTTCATTCACACAATTTATAAAGATAAAAATACTAAAATACCCACCGAATACTCTTTCACGCACTAAGATGATAAAAATACTATACTACCTAAATTTTTTCTACCTATTCCTACTCCGCTATCGGACTGCTGAGCTTTACACCCTAGGTTGAGCAAAGTGTTATTGGGTTTTTTTTATCAGAAAGGAGAATGGATTGCATGTAGGTAATTAGGGACCCGGTGATATGGATAGCATACACTGTGGAAACTTATGAATACTTAAAGAACGACTAACAAAAAAGCAAATGGAAAGTAAGTTATAGAAGTTGGGATTGATCATTTATTCATAAACAATATTTACATTGTGTCGAACATTATAACATTATATCAACAAATACATTTAAAAGGCATTTAATAATTGAAGTGAAAAGTTGGTGTAGTGTATGTAGATATCAATATATATCGCACTACAAACCGATAATAGTATTGTGACGTTGCCTCGGGCGCACACGTCGCTCGGTTATAAGTACCGGTCCGAGTGGTGGGGAGATCAGTCGTTGTCAGACTGTCGGACTGAGCGGTGGTACGTTGGCGAGTCAACTAGTGTTGTTAAATGTGCATATTTTACATTGGCGACGAGGATAAAACTTAATTAAGTGGAAGTGGGGTATAGTGTAAAGTAAAAAAAAAAAAAAAAAAAAAAAAAACCCCGTGGTGAGTTAAGTGAAATAATAGTGTTCCATGGGAGGAATACTAAAGTGCGCGACACTATCAGGTGAGTTCCTTATCTAGACCAGTACAGCCTACCTATGATTTTTAAATAATCATATTTAAATAATTGTGTTATTACAATTACCAAAGAGATGTTATGATTCAAGTAACCAAAACAATTTTATAAGTAATGGAAGTGACGACAGCCTTTAGAGTGTTACGACTCATTAGATCAGTACGCAGCTGCATTGCTAACAGTGTTTTTAAAAGATTAACTTGGTTATTTTATTAGTACTTAGTAGGTATCTATTGCTAAACTGACTATTACTGAGGTTTATAGTTTTTATAATACAAACAAGGTATTTGTGTGGATGTAATGTGGAGTGCAAATAATCACAATCACGCCTATAAAACTCACCAAGTGATATGTGTGATGTGTGTACGTCTGCTATTTTAACAAAAATCATGATCAAATCAATATCACGCTTTATTTCTCTTATATTTAAGAGATAGGCAGTGGTGTTTAATAGTGGTTACTTTGGATAATTTCAAAACATAATGAAGCAAGTAAGCTGGCGTAGTGCCTGAAATAGCAAAGTTATTTTTTAGTTTTTTTTATGCAGTGTAAACAGTTTATACTGATCATTAAATTGATATTATGGAAGCAGCATAGCTGGTCATTTAATTGACACTGATTGACAATATTCAGGGGAATTATATCCTCAACAGCTTTTTTGGTAATTAAACTGACGTGATAAAAGTGAGCAATGTAAAGTAAATAACACACAGTCATTGGCTAAATAAAAACCGTTTCAGTTTTTAAGCAATGATTTGAAGTGTGTAAGGTGCAGTTTCAATGGGTGTTGTACCAATACAGTGTGGAAATGAACATGAGAAATTAATTTTTAAAAGGGTACCAGTTTGTAACATTTCATTATTAATTGGGATAAGTTACATCGATTAGATAGATGGTATGTTACAAATAAATTATGGGTAGATAGGTTACGAAGTAACAAGCAAGTACTATGTCACCTTAGATATGTATTAAATATTTGGGTAGTACAATTAAGGTCGAAACCGGGACCTCACGCTTGGTTATTAGATTTGTGCTATATGAAACCAAAAGCAGTAGAACATTCCTACTGGTCATTCAATTGACAGTTGTGCACTAGTAGTAGTTGTAATTGTAAATCGTACGTGATTGTTTGTGTCAGGTAGTGCGAACCTACATGAAATTGTAAATCGTACGTGACTGTGTTTTATTAAAGAGCGTTGATGGCCTTGTCCGACATATGTCGTGGGTTCGAAACCAGACAGGCATTTTGTGTTATTATTCCACTCATCACCAGTGGACGCTTTTTGTTAGTAGAGTATATCTACTGGTCATTAAATTGACAAGTCATCAAAGGATGACGGTTATTGCAGTAGAATATATCTACTGGTCATTAAATTGACAAGTCATCAAAGGATGACGGTTATTGCAGTAGAATATATCTACTGGTCATTAAATTGACAAGTCATCAAAGGATGACGGTTATTGCAGCAGAATATATCCACTGGTCATTAAATTGACAAGTCATCAAAGGATGACAGTTATTGCAGTAGAATATATCTACTGGTCATTAAATTGACAGTAACCGCAGTAGATTGTATCTACTGGTCATTAAATTGACAAGTCGTCAAAGGACGACGGTGGTTGCAGTAGAATATACCTATTGGTCATTAAATTGAAAAGGTGAAGGAAAACATCTTGAGGAAACGCCGATCCTAGAAAAAATACTTCGAAAGACATGTGACACTTACCACGCACTGTTTTCGCGTGGTAGGTTAAGAGCATCCATTAAATTGGAAGCATTGGGCATCCATTAAATTGGAAGCATTGGGCATCCATTAAATTGGAAGCGGAATTGCAGTAGAATATAGCTACTGGTCATTAAATTGACAAGGTGAAGGAAAACATCTTGAGGAGACCGGTATGTCCTGGAACGGATGCTTCGAGGGACATGTGATCCATTAAATTGGTAGCATTGGGCATACATCAAATTAAAAGCAATTAACAATCATGAAATTGGAGGTATTGGGCATCGGATTGGAGAAGAATCCGGATCATCATCATCATTTCAGCCGAGAGACATCCACTGCTGGACGTGGGCCTCCCCCGGGTGTCACCGCATTGGCCGGTCCCGTGCGACTCGCATCCAGCGGATCTCCGCAACCTTCACGGCGCATCAAACAGCGTATGGCTATTACCAGATCCTCCATGGATCAGCTTGGAAAAATATGGAAAAGCCACAGTACAGGAGGAATGGCGACGGGTTGTGAAGCTTGCCACTACCCCTGATGATACGACCACGACCACTCTGCCAAGTGTTTGACAACGAAGAAAAGGAAGATCTAATCACTGGCAACATACACTGGTCATAGACTTTCGTATTGTGACACTGCGGTAAGTTCAACGAGAAGATTCCGCACGGCTTCCCGAAAGCTGCCCAGCCAAGTCAGATTCGACGATTGACCTCTTTCTCGAGGTTGAACCTGCCTGGCTGGACCGTTTGTCCCAGGTAGGTACACGAAATATAAAGTAAAGTGTGGTGTCTCCGATCCTGATAGGAGTGGGTGTTACATGGGCGTTTAACGTGACCTTGGTTTTGTCCATGTTCGTTTTGGGACCTACTCTTTTGGAAGCTCTGCTGAGGTCATCGAGCGTTGTGCTGGGGTCCTGCAGGGTCTCAGCCAAGACTACTGTATTACCGGCGTGCCGTGGGAGAGTGATGTGCTCGCCGTTGGCGTTGATGCCTGGCCCTCTCTGGTCCGGAACCTTGAGGGCGTCCTCCGGTGCGGTGGTGAGCAGTTTCGGGGATATGACGTCTCCCTGTTTCATACCGCGCTGCAGAGGGATAGGCCAGAAACTGAGCGTACGTATAAAACAACCTCTTCAGCTTTACAGTATTGGTGTAAATGTCAATCAGATTGTGTACGAAGATATAGCCAGATAGAGAAGGAAGAAGCTTAGCTCTTGTCTGGGCTATCAATCATTTAAACATCTTTATTTTATGAAGCAATTTGATTACCGACCACAAAATATTGAAGATATATTATAATATTGATAAAAGTCAAAGAGGTAAGAGAAATTCTCTCGGTATATCTCATGTTGTATGAAGGAGAATGCTCATGGTTATCTGGAATTCCGTACCATGCTGCGTCAAAATCAAACTTTGTTTTCTAATCTACACTTATCATATTAACTCCTTCAAGAGTTCTTTTGTAAATACGCGACGACGTAGCTTTGAAACCACAAACATTTAAAAGAAATCATTTTTTTATTTGTTTACATTTTTTAAATATTCCAATATTAAAACAATATGAAAAACGTTTAAAAATCAAAAACAATTAAATAATATTAAAATCACTTATTTCATCAATTACAAAACTCTCCCACAAATGTGGGAAACTAAAACAAGTTTTTAGTGGTAACACTGAACCTAATTGTCAAAATTCAAAATTTCATTGAATTAATTGTGTTTTGACAGTGATATTAACCAATACACGTGGGACGTATACATGTGGAAACACAGAAACAATAAAATTAGGTACGTGTGGAAAGTTATTGCGATTAATTTGTCATGTTTTTGTGATTTTGAATCGCACTCTTTCACTACGCATTTGCCCATATTTTGTCGCGTGTCACTTCGGTACTGCGTCAAACAGAACACTGAACTGACATAAGCTACGCATATGACCCTGGTCATATGCCCGTGGCAACGCCTTGGCGCGGTAATTGCTAATCTAGTGTAACTTAGATATCTATGATTTAAAATAAAAAGAAACTGTTGGAATGACTGTCGATTTATCAAAACAGTTTCTATAACATGCTACATCTCCAAAGAGATCTAAAAAGACTTATACAAGTAATATATTTGAATGTCTTTGTACATCTCTATGACCGGTTGTGTGAACGTCATGTAAAGGGAGTAAAACAATATTCATACTTCTATACCTTAAATTATATTCCCTGTACAAAAAAATCAAATTCCTAATGCGTAATGGCTAAAAATGGAAAAAAAAACATAAGTCATTATGAAAGGAAACGAAAAAAAAAATGGAAAGGAATATGGAAATAGGAAAGGAAGTGATGTTCAAATGGGGTAACTGGGTAAACCCTGAGAAGGTAAAGCATTAAAACAAATAAAAAAGAAACTGGTTGTCTATCTAGTAAAAGGGAGAATTGGTTATATAAATAAAATATAAAATGTAAATCAGTATGATTATCTAAAAAGGAAATCAAAGGAGGAATAAAAGGAATCGGTCAGTCTAGCGATAGACACCGTGAGAGGTGGACGTACGATTGAGCCATTGCTGCGCGTAATAGTGAGACAGTGATATAGCGATTAGTAGTGATAGCCGTGATAGTGAGCACTATAGGTAGTAAGCAGATAGTGTCCTTATAGAAATAAAAATAATTAAAAGAAACTAAAATAAGGGAGGGATGTAGTGTATGTAGATATCAATATATATCGCACTACAAACCGATAATAGTATTGTGACGTTGCCTCGGGCGCACACGTCGCTCGGTTATAAGTACCGGTCCGAGTGGTGGGGAGATCAGTCGTTGTCAGACTGTCGGACTGAGCGGTGGTGCGTTGGCGAGTCAACTAGTGTTGTTAAATGTGCATATTTTACAGTTGGTTCAAGAGTCAATTAATTTAAAATATGTCAACAAATAAATACAATGTCAAATAAATTAGCGGTATAAGTCAAATTCAATGTCAAAAATATAAAGAGAAAAACTTATTCAAGGTCCGATTGATGAGCATAGTGCTAAAGTAAGAAAATTATTTAAATTAAAGCTTGTTCACTGCTATTATTATAAGTGACTTTTTAAATCATTTGACATAAACTCTGATACCGAGTAAAAGCATTTTTCCAACAAGAAGGCTTTTAATTTAATTTTAAATACGTGAGAACTATATATTAATAATTTTAAATCAGTAGGTAACCTATTAAATAACTCCACTGCTTGGTATCTGGAACAATGCCTAGCTATGTTAAATTTTGGTGCCATCTTGTGTTTAAATTCCTTCCTTCTCGTGCTTTCTCTTATCTTACGTTCCTCTTGTGATTCATACTCATTAATATACTTAGCAAAGTGATTTAGGATTACTAATATATATAAACTTGGCACTGTTAAAATGTCTAATTCTTTAAAGTGCTCTCTACATGAGTCTCTTTGTGAGATCCTTACTATAGTCCTTATGGCACGTTTCTGTAAAACAAAGGCTTTCTGACAGTTATAATTAAAGCTGTTACCCCAGAGCATTATACTGTATCTTAGTCTAGATTCTACCAGCGCATAATATATAGCCATGAGTTGCTTCAGATCCAACATATCTCTAAGGCTCCTGAGTGCATAACATGCTGATGAAATTGAAGAATCAATAGCAGCTAGCTCCTGTTTCCAATTTAGATACACATCTATGGTAATACCTAAAAATTTGACTTTTTCCACTAATTCAATTTTGTCGCCTTGGATTTGTACATCTAAATTGTCATTATGGCGAGCTGTTGTCTTAAATAAAATAATGTTAGTCTTACTTGTGTTTAGCAAAAGGTTATTGGCTGTAAACCAATCGCGGAAATTTTTTAGGCTTTTATTAACATTGTTGGTCAATTCTTTTAAGTCATTTGCCCCAATTATTATATTTGTATCATCTGCAAAAACAACAAGTTTTACATCAGGCTGAACGTATGCATAACGTTAAGTAAGTCATTTGTAAATAAAATAAATAGTATAGGTCCTAACATAGAGCCTTGGGGCACACCACGTTTTATATTTGTAATTTTAGAGGTGTATATGACTTCATGATTTCTTTCATCGATACTTTTTATTTCGACAAACATTCGTCTATTTTGTAAGTAGGATCTTAAAAGTTGTAGGGACTTGCCTCTAACTCCATAATATTCAAGTTTAGTCAGTAGTAAGTTATAATCAATCGTGTCAAAAGCAGAGCTGAGGTCGATGAATAGTCCTGCCACTTTCATTTTGGGAGAAAAAAGATATGAAAGGATTATAACCTAACTTAAGGCACGGACTTATTGGTTATTATTTAGTAGTAGAATGGCATAAAATAGCTTTTATCCGTATTCCACGTAGCCGTTAAACACAAACAAACAATAGAATGATCCACAGACCATGTCCACAGATGATTTTGACACTTTTCTCAGTTGTAAAAGATAAATGTCAAACGCTGCCTTCGGAAATTGCACGATGACTTATTTTTATATAATTTAAAATCATTCGTAACTTTTAATTCCCATCATCTAGTAACTCAATATTTTTTTATATAGAACTCTGATAAACTCTTTACTATAGTTAATATTACTGGACCGTGAACGGCGCTCCGTTGATTTTTAAATTACGTGGGTCCAACCTCGTCATTCTCCTTTCTGAGTAGAATCATGGAACTTAAACACCAGTAGCGAAATGTGCTTTTTCTAGGTACCTACACCATTACTAGTACAACACTGGCCAACCCTTCGGAGAAAAACAGACTTAAGTATAATATGTTATCTTTTTGTTACAGTACGGAACAGAGATATCCGGGGATGTTCAGAGATTATCAGAAATTGCGAAGCTCTCGGTGTCAACCTACCTTCGGATCAACAAGGACGGTACATCAAGATGTTAATAGATGACAAGAGACAATGGCCCAGGCCTCAAACTACGAAGACAACGTCGAAAGACTTCAAGCTTAAGTTCTAGTATTTTTGTATAGTTGTTTGTGTATAGTAGGTTGTAAAGAATAAATTATTATTAGTATAACTTGAAATGTTTTTCTCTATCTGATCTTGCCATAACGTGTGGCCTCTACACTGATTGATCAGGTCGGCTGTGCCTATACGTTCGGAAAAAAACTGCTCGACTTAGCTCCTGTGCCGAGCTGATCCGGAATGATTGGGCGATGCTAGATGCTTAACGGAGATCACCGATCTACACGAATATATTTAGTAACTGCTCCAAGTCAAGAATCCGAAAGCCGAGAATTTGTGAATACGGGGGTTGGAACCCCCTATTCACATTCTCGGCCCGGGATCCTATGCCAAAAATAGATAGACATAGATTTATCGAATCGTTATTGACAGAATGATTGTGAAAACGGGGGCAGGTCGGCTATAAGTACCTACTGCCGAGCAAGTAGACAAGTGTCAATCACAATGGGGTAGATGACACACCAATCAATTGAGATACTTTTTAAGAGCTGTCAAAACGCGGTTCTCTCATAGATTTTGTATGGCAATGGCTAACTGTGACGTCACTTTAAGTCAATGACTCAACTATATTATTGATTTCAAAGCAACTAAAAATCGAATTTGGCAATTAATTGAAAATAAATCGGGTTTTCAGGCCCAAAATAAAGTGTTTTTTTTTTAGAGATTGGTGTCTGGGAATTATTGTTTTATGGTGTCATCTACCCTATTATTTTTTGAGAAATGTACGTACGCTACTGCGGCCGGCCTACCATTTCCATTTACACGAATACTTCTAACTGCTTCTACGTACTCCTTACTCATATAGCTGCCTTAGGAGTTCCAAATAATTGCTCAAGGAAATTGGAGTTGCGTGAAAACGGCTGGTTAACGGAATATGATGGCACTTAGCGAACAAAGTAATTTGACAAAGGTACCCAACACTGATGTTATTAAGATAAAGAAAAACAACATAGAACCATAAAGTACCGAATGACGTGAGCTTAACTGAGTAAGTTAGGTATACGTAGGTAGGGTAGGGTAAATGGCTGACCATTTGTAGTAGAAATGGTCAGTCATTTGCCATTGGCTTATAATAATTTTACCGCAGTCTCGGTACAAATTTTTGTTATTGGCTTAACTTTTTGGTCAAAAATGTGTGGCCCAAAATTCAGTATCTAAGAATTCCACTAATGCAGACAAAAGGTGATCAAGTGCGCTGGTCCATTGACCATTAATGGTTGTGGCGAGGCGCCGCATACGCACTTGAGATCTGAGCCTTCCATGAACTCTGTGGAGATTGTCATTGTTTCGACCGACTTGGGTTCGAAGGATTTTGTTTTTTTTTTTTTTTTTTTTTTACATTTCCCCACACTTGCAATTTCAAAACTCACATACGCAAACAGTCAGACCTGGGAAGTCGTGCCTATGTAGGTAGCCCAAGAGATCCTTTACAGATTGCAAATCAAAAATTATGTTGCAAATCACTAGCTTGCGACATTGCAACGAATGACGCGCTAACGTGAAATGCATTCTGTTTATCGGAAGGCCCTAATCTGAAAACAAATGAACGTCAATCATTTGTCAATAAAACAAATGCTAATCACGTGTTTGTTAGTACTTACCCCAAATTAATGGTATTTGTTGTTAAAATGGCCTAATTATGTCCATCTTTAAATAAATACTAAGTAGTATCTAATCCACATACTTTTAGGCAGATGTAACACTTTGTTTGAGCCAGAATTGTTGTAGTTGAGCGTGCAAATATTTGATTACAAGGATTTTGAATAGGGTCGGATCTTACAATGATGATAATTAGGTACCTGGCAACCTAGAGCACCTAGAATACTTAAGAAGTGATCCTGCTAATCCAATAAGTACGAATTATTGTGCTAAAGGTTGTGAAATTTATTTCTGACCATCCCGCCAGAATTGACAGATACTTTTCGTATCTCAGGACAACTCTAATTTAAAGACTAGGTAGGTAGGTTTCCTACATTTTGTTACAGCTTTACCTTGGTTTGATTTTGATATAGCCTGTAATGACCTCAAATTGCAGCTAGATTTAAAATTCTTAGTAGCCATTTTTACTGAAGAATAGGTGCCCTCTTTACTCGTCATCATTGATTGGAAATACGAACTATTATACCAAATTTTTGTACTAGCTACGATGGGCTGCATCAATTTGGTACGCCAGGTTGTATTAACGAAGTTCAAAGGGAAAATCTTTTATTATTAAGATTTCTGTGGGGTGCCTACATAGTGAAGCTGACTGTATCTTCTTGGCACATTCTGGTCAATGAATCATGCGAAACAGCTTGTCGCAATCCCCTGCTGTAGGTACATTATATATAGGCGTCTCCCAAGCTTGGATACAACACCTTGTAGCTACTCCGCTTTCCTTATCCAGTCTGTCTCAGGTTCACTTAACTGGGAAGGCGTCCCACGCAACGTTTGTCGGTACCTAAGTACTTACGCAGTCTCCACTCCCAGGGCAGGCAGTCTCGACATAGATAGCGACAAATTCGCTAACTTTCGATCGCTGATAACTAACTAATAAATTCGGTTGCAATAATGATGCTTGCGTGTAAAGCAAGTCTCTACATCCAAGATACGTTTCTCACAAGCATCATCATTGCAACCGAATTGATTCGTTAGTAATTAGCGATCTAAAGTTAGCGATTTTGTCGTTAACTCTGTCGAGACTGCCTGCCGACGCCCAGTCTCGACAGAGTTAACGACAAAATCGCTAGCTTTCGAGGCACTCAGGAAACTCCGGAATAACGGCCCGCCATCGCCATCGCCACTTCAGGTTGCTCTCCACAAAATAATTATATCGGTTGCGTCAATTTTTTACTCATTCTCTTCAAAATACACTGGCCTGCAAAAAGTATCACACTTTTAAAATTGCAATAACTTTTTAAGTACCTAAGTAGGTACATAAGATAAACTTTCGAAACAAAAGGGACTCGAAAAAGAGTTTAATTTTGTACATAAAAACTAATAAAGCTGATAAAAAGTGCTATGAAACGTTTTTTTATTTTAAATCTATAACTTCCATAGTTTTGAAAAAAAAAAAAGAAATTGTAGTAGGTAGGTACCTACTTAAGTTGTTTTGCAGGGCAGTCTAGACTACCTACTTACTAATACTTGGCAGTTTCTAGTCTTCGGTTTATAATTACCTACAAACCCAAATCCCGCATTTTCCCAATTGGTAACATGACACTGTTCTCTTTACCCACGTCTAGTAGGTACCTACCCTCACGGGTACAAGGGTTTACCGTCCGTCCAGATTTATCGGGAAATGTTCGGTTTTGTGGTTTGGACTTATTCGGTCCTAGTCATTGAGCTAGGTATTACTACTATACGTATAGAGATGACAGCGCGAACAAAATCTGTGCTCCGTTCAACTGCTGTCAGCCGGCTGCAGAAAACTCAGTCGCTTGCTCGCCACAGCATTAGGTACCTATACATATACAGGGTGTAAAAGACCTCATCACGAAGCCGTCAACCAAGCATTCTGTACATCAAATTAAGTAACTTTACGCAAAAATTATTGCTGGGAAACGACTTTTTTTTTTGGGTGAAAAATCATATTTTGTGGTAGAACTCAATGTAACGCACTCAAAATATTGTGCTGATGGATGGATTGAATAGTACGGGGGTCGTGGAGGTGTTTAAAGTAAAAATCTTACATTGAAAACTTGTACTTATGTATCTAAAAAAAAACTTGTCAAAAAGTTGGAACTTTGACCCCCAATATCTCCGTAACTAGAAGGTTCCGGTCTCAGATTAAAGAAATAGGCAGATGGAACGCTTAGAACACGCGAGTGGTTCCACCAAAACAAATACAAAATCAAAAGCAAATACAAACTCGCGACAGTACCAAGCCACAGTTTTACAAGCATACAGTTGGGAAACGCCTTTGATGTTGAACGATGCCGCCACGCGTGTAGGTACTTAGGCTCTGAGTCGTAAGCGTGTAAGGGTTGTCAAAAAATAATAATAAAAGAAATGTGATTTTGTAATCATTTATTTACATTATTAATTCAATATTAATTTACAATACATACTTATATACTATTTTAAACACTATTTAAAACTAAATATTTACAAAACAAAAAAGACGTGGATTGGATCCAAGTTTATGGTACCTAAATTACTTTAATATAGTTGTACTTTAAGTACTTTAAGGTTTTTTATATTTTAACTATACCTACGGTATGGTACTCATTATTATCTCCTAAACGCGTGGACCAATTTACATGATTCAAACTGTGCGGGACAGTGCAATTAATAGTGAAAAGTTATAGTGATACATAGACTGTGCACAGACTGTATATAAAGTGTTATTACAGTGATAAATAAACCGATAAGTTTAGTGTTTGTGTGCAGGACAATAATGACAGTGTATAGTGGTATATGTAAGTGTATAGGTTACATAGGGACCTATAGGATAGTAAATAGGCACATAAGGAATAGTATATAGACGTTTGCACATAGCTTAAGTCTATATTTTAATAGTTTTCTTGCATTTTTGTTCGTGTACATAGTAGACTTAGTGTTAGGAGTAAATAAGTTTATTATGTTATATGTTTTGTTGATTTTATATTTTTGTATGATAGTTTTTGATATATAGATTTCGATAACATATAGTTTTGTATATGTTTACATAGGAAAAGTTAGTGAAAAACGCAAATATTGTCACGCGGTTCTCGTTACGGTAAAGTTTCGAAGTACTTAAGGTAACTTGCACAATGTTTTCCCGCTTTTTTGCCTTGTTTTCATTGGATTTTACTTTTTCCCGCGTTTTTTGGATTATTATGAACAATTGTGATTGGTCAATTACTTAGAAAATTACGTATAAAAATAGGGCCATTTTGTTCAGTCGACACAGTAGTCGGCAAGATAGTACTAGGGAAACACTCTTCCCAATAAAGAAGCAACAAGTTCATCAGTGGTTTTACTCCTCACCAAACCAGCAGTAAATGTGCTATCTCGCACATTTTGGTCCTGTCGAGCCGGATATTGTGGGGAACAGCAGACCTGAAGACTTCGTGCTACATATAGAAGAATCCTCCATTTGAAGACGTCGTGCTACAGCTACTAGTGAAGACTTCGACCCACAGTTATTAGGGAAGATTTCTCCACCAGAAGACGTCGGGCTACAGTTAATAGGGAAGACTTCGACCCACAGTTATTAGGGAAGATTTCTCCATCAGAAGACGTCGGGCTACAGTTAATAGGGAAGACGTCGACCCACAGTTATTAGGGAAGATTTCTCCATCGGAAGACGTCGTGCTACAGTTATTAGGGAAGATTCATTAGGGAAGAGTGTTTCAAGACTCAAGATAGTCATCAGCCGACAGCATGCCAGTTACACGCTCAGTGGGAAGGGGCCGCAAGCCGTTGGGGGAACAGAAGCCGTCATCGACCGAGACCAGAACCTCGCCGAACGGTACCAGCGCGGAGGCCAGCACGGAAGAATCTACAGCAACAGGGACGACTGCCACGGGGACATCAGAACAAACAGACAACTCCGCGGCGACTGATCCATCCACCGTGACCTCCGCCACCGAAGCAACCACCTCGACAGCTGCGACCGCCACCTCAGCGCCGCCCGCCTCGCACCCCGCTAGCGCCGCCGCCCCGTCCGTAACCCCCTCCGCTACGACGACGCTCACTGCGGGAACGAAGGCCAAGCAGCTGATGAAGCCGCCTGCTACTGTCAACACAGAAACCACTACAGTAAAGCAAGTTTTGAGGAGCAACGCCGGTCCACCAAAGACGACCGGACTACAGGACCCCCGCCCCCCTAGCAACAAGGGGGGAAGGGGGGGATCGACGCACAGCAGAACAAAGCAACTCAAGCTTGCGAAGGCTAGGGAAGAATTATTACGCCTTCAAGTGGAATTAGCCGCAGCACGCATCGCTACCTTGGAAAAAGAAGACTCAGAAGATGAAGAAGATGACATCACTCTCTACTCGAAGTCAGAAGTTAATGAAAGAGTGGACAACTGGTTGGAGCATCAAGTGACTCGTCCGGTGCTGGCAATCGCCGACGAACCTCACAACCACCCAGAAGAACCGACGGTCATCCAAATAGAAGAACCAAGGCCAGCGAAGCATGAAGAAGCACGTCAGCCACCGGCGGGAGGTCAAACCGACCTAGCCCTCCTAGCCGAAGCCATCACCCGGGCTATCGGCACCACCCAGCGACCCAAGTTCGTCGAGTTACCATTCTTCAGTGGGTCTCATCAAGAGTGGCTACCCTTTCGCGCCGCTTACTACGAAACAGAAGCAATGTTCACCTCAGTTGAAAATACGAATCGACTTAGAAGAAACTTGAAGGGAAAGGCCAGAGAAGCGGTCGAAGGTCTACTTATAACCAACGCGCATCCAGCTGAAGTGATGAAGACTTTGGAGTCAAGATTCGGAAGACCAGAGTCCATAGCCATGCTGGAGATGGAGACACTTCGAAGCCTGCCACGCCTCACTGAGTCGCCGAGGGACATCTGCATATTCGCCACTAAAGTATCCAACGTAGTGGCGACACTGAAGACTTTGGGTTGTTTCAACTACATGTACAACCCGGAACTCGCGAAGACATTAGTGGACAAGCTGACGCCGACTCTTCGATACAGATTCTACGACTTCTCAGCCATGCAGCCACGTGAAGATCCTTGCCTCATCAAGATAGAGAAGTTCTTCAAAAGGGAAGCAGAGTTATGCGGACCTTACGCGCTGCCTGAACAGATGGCAGCACCTACTTCAGCCGCACAACAAAAGAAGACGCAACGGGTCA
The DNA here is from genome assembly GCA_905147715.2 of Xestia xanthographa. Classification (NCBI taxonomy): domain Eukaryota; kingdom Metazoa; phylum Arthropoda; class Insecta; order Lepidoptera; family Noctuidae; genus Xestia; species Xestia xanthographa. The sequence goes on along the minus strand of LR990650.1, from coordinate 15,882,302 downwards.
ACAACGTTACTGAGAAGCCACAGACATCGAAGTGCGCCGTATGTGACAACACGGGGCACAGCAACGCAACCGAATGTGAAGAATTCAAGAAGTTGGACGCGAATTCAAGATGGGACATGGCCAAGTCCAAACGCCTCTTCTTCAGATGTCTTCGCTTCAGAACCAAGACACACCACTGCAAAACCAAACCGTGTGGTGTCAACAGCTGCAAATACTCTCATAACAAGATGCTGCACTAAGAAAAGAAGACAGAGAAGACAGAAGTAACAGAAGATAAAGAAAAAACAGAAGTAATCAATTCGACTTGGACCATCAAGAAGCAGTCCTACCTGAAGATCCTACCGGTCCAGGTGAAGGGACCAAATGGGGCTGTCAACACCTTCGCGTTGATGGACGACGGGTCAACAGTCACGCTGGTCGACGACAGCGTGGCAACGAGCATCGGAGCAACAGGACCCACAGATCCACTGAAAATAGTAACCATCAACGACATGAAGACTTCACAATCAGCATCCAGAAGAGTCACCATCAAGTTGAAGGGGCTTAACGATCATGAAGAGCAAATACAAGCACGCACAGTGAAGAATCTGCAAGTTTCGTCTCAACGGGTTCCACAAGAACTAGTGGAAGGGTGTCAACACTTATGCGACATCCGAGGACACCTTACATATGCGAATGCGAAGCCACAAGTTCTCATCGGGCAAGACAACTGGCATCTTCTGCTGACAACAGAAACCAGAAGAGGAGACAAGAACCACCCAGTGGCATCCCTCACGCCGCTAGGTTGGGTACTCCACGGCAGCCAGACACGAACCTTCGGCCAGAAGATCGACTTCGTGTCACACATCACAGAAGATCCAGAAGACAACACAGAAGACTCATGGCCGACAGAAACCACAAAAACAACAGCAGAAGAATCTTCCGAGGAAGAGAAGACGCATCACGTGAGCGACAAGAGAAGAACGAAGCTTGCAGAGGGTCTGCCTGACCCATCGAAATTCTCCAGCTGGGACCGACTCCGATACTCGACAGCGCGTGTTCTGCAGTTTATCCAACTCTGCAGAGTCACAAAACAGAGAGTCAACTACAGAAGAACGAAGAAGAATAAAGAAACTGATCCAGCTTGGAAGAAGAACAAGACTACAGTAAAAAGGCAGGCACCCACGACGGCAAAGAAGTCGTCACAAGAAGAGAAGAAGCTGCTTCCGGTCACAGCAGAGCTGCTCACAAAAGCTGAAGAACTTCTGATGCGATCCTCTCAAGAAGAGTCATTTCCAGAAGAAATGAACAGCTTGAACAACGGGAAGCCCATCGAAAAAGAAAGCCGCCTTCACCAGCTGAGCGTCGTGTCCGTAAACGGCACAATCCGACTAAGAAGTCGTATTCAAGCAGTCACAGATATGAAGGAAGAATTTACGAACCCGCTGGTAATCGACGGTGATCATCCTACGGTCAAGCTCTAGGTGCTGAGTATTCATCGGCAACTTCATCACTCCGGCGTCGAAGCAACAGTCAACGAGTGCAGACAACAGTATTGGGTACTACGACTACGCCCTATCACACGCACACTACTGCGACGATGCCTGTTCTGCACAATGAAGACACAAGTGCCACCGCATTCGAGAACCGGGGACCTGCCAGCGTGTCGCTTAGCTCATCACAAGCGACCCTTCACCTTCACCGGAGTCGACTACTTCGGACCTCTCTCCGTGACCGTCGGACGAACTCGACAGAAAAGATATGTGGCCATCTTCACATGTCTCACGACGAGAGCAATACATCTCGAAGTCGCCGGCTCGCTCAGCGCCGACTCTGCGGTGATGGCGGTCAGAAGGCTGATCGCGCGACGAGGCTGCCCGACTGAGATTTGGTCGGACAACGGCACCAACCTTAAGGCTGCCGACAAGGAACTACGACAAGCGATCGACACAGCGACTGCAGAGGAAGCGGCGAAGAGGACCATCTCCTGGCGCTACATTCCGCCTGGAGCTCCATTCATGGGCGGAGCTTGGGAGCGAATGGTTCGCTCTGTGAAGACGGCACTCACCGCGACGTTACATGAACGTCACCCAACAGAAGAAGTCCTCACGACTCTACTTGCTGAAGTAGAGTACACCGTCAACAGTCGTCCGCTGACTCACGTCTCAGTCAGCCCAGAAGATCCAGAAGCCCTCACTCCCAACCACTTCTTGTTGGGGGGACCAGGGCGAGTGCCACAGCTAGGCACTTTCACCGAGCAAGACGCCATCTCACGATCCAGCTGGCGAGCCGCACAGAGGCTAGCCGACGTCTTCTGGCTACGCTGGGTAAAGGAGTACCTCCCTGAGCTCCAACACCGGCGGGAGCCCCACGGACGAGGTCAAGCAGTGCGAGTCAATGACCTCGTACAGATCGTCGACCCGAACCTGCCTCGCAACGTGTGGATCCGAGGAAGAGTCGTCGCTACGTATCCGGGCCCCGACAACATCGTGCGGACGGTGGACGTGCTGACCAGAGGAGGCATCCTGCGCCGGCCAGTGAGGAAGCTGGTGATCCTGCCCCTGCCTACAGACGTCGAGCCCGCACCGGCAGCTGATGCGACGCGGTCGCACGGCGGGAGTGATGTGCGGGACAGTGCAATTAATAGTGAAAAGTTATAGTGATACATAGACTGTGCACAGACTGTATATAAAGTGTTATTACAGTGATAAATAAACCGATAAGTTTAGTGTTTGTGTGCAGGACAATAATGACAGTGTATAGTGGTATATGTAAGTGTATAGGGTACATAGGGACCTATAGGATAGTAAATAGGCACATAAGGAATAGTATATAGACGTTTGCACATAGCTTAAGTCTATATTTTAATAGTTTTCTTGCATTTTTGTTCGTGTACATAGTAGACTTAGTGTTAGGAGTAAATAAGTTTATTATGTTATATGTTTTGTTGATTTTATATTTTTGTATGATAGTTTTTGATATATAGATTTCGATAACATATAGTTTTGTATATGTTTACATAGGAAAAGTTAGTGAAAAACGCAAATATTGTCACGCGGTTCTCGTTACGGTAAAGTTTCGAAGTACTTAAGGTAACTTGCACAATGTTTTCCCGCTTTTTTGCCTTGTTTTCATTGGATTTTAGTTTTTCCCGCGTTTTTTGGATTATTATGAACAATTGTGATTGGTCAATTACTTAGAAAATTACGTATAAAAATAGGGCCATTTTGTTCAGTCGACACAGTAGTCGGCAAGATAGTACTAGGGAAACACTCTTCCCAATAAAGAAGCAACAAGTTCATCAGTGGTTTTACTCCTCACCAAACCAGCAGTAAATGTGCTACCTCGCACACAAACGGATAAAATGGTTTTAGACCTAGACCTTTCATTTGGTACCAAAATCATCAAGATATCTCAACAAACAAAAAATCACATTTTCAAATTGCACTCGTAATTATCCAACATGTACTATGGAACGCGTAACAATTCTTTTGATATACCTGCGTTCACAATTAGCGCAGTAGAGTTGGCCGGCAGAGCTATAGGTGTAGGTATAGGAGGGCTAAGGCATAAGGTCTGTCTTTACGTACCTACTTGGCGTTTTAGTACTAGATATACGACGGGTAGGTATTACTAATTTAAACGAAAATAGTAATAGTAGGTACTAGATGGTTATTTGGTTAGGTAGCTAATTCGAATTTATAGGAAGATAAACTTACCTCTCGTCACGGGGAAATCTATGAAATTTTATATTTTTATCCTTATTGGTACTCGTCGAGGCACACCCGTATACGCAACAAGTGTACACCATTATATTCAAGTTATATTATAACGATTATTAATAGTATTAACAACGATTTACACAGACGCGTCGGCCCTAAACGTCCAAGGCTATGAACAGCGCGAGATCGTAGAGCGCGTACCGCGTCGCCCAACCCCCCGCAAGATCCCCGCCGTTGCTCCACGGAAGTACATTCGTTGCGCAACTGTATGCATTGTAAAACTGTGACCAAGCTACGCATCGTCTCGCTCACACGTTACAGTGATTTGTCATTTTAGGTCAAAACATGCCGTCTTGTGTGTTTAAACACTGCAAAAGTTGTTCACAAAAACTAAGAAAACAAGATGGAATATCTTTCCACAGGTAACTCTTGTTATTTTTATTGTTTTGGTATTTATTTTCCATCAAATATTTTCGGCTCACTTGAAACACAAAACCTCAACAGTAAGTCGTCTGTGTTGCTAGTTTATGACGGGAAAATTACCCTGAATTAGGGGAAAAAAAAATAATCGATATTTTTTATGCACAATACACATTATTGTGCATAAAAAATATCGATTAATTTATACATACGTAATTGCGTATAAGGAAATATTGTATCTAAAGGGTGCATTTAATTTCATGACGAATATTTTAACCTTCGGCATTACTAACGATACTAATTGTACTACGCAACTCAAAAACATTATTAAATTATTAATGCATATTAGTATGTAGTATTTAAAACCTCACAACAGCTGACTTACACATACTACATCACAGTAACAGTCCACTAACACTGCGATCCAAATTATCACTACGCGTGGCGCGAGCGCCGATCACGTCACGGGACAAATCGATGAAATGCGTCAATACACCTGCGCAGTCGTAATGACACGAGGTCACTCAAGGTCACTAGTTAGTTCCGTCCGGGTCGTAAAGACTTCGGGTCTCGGGAGGGCACCCCCGCGCGCGGGGCTGTATTCGTATTTTCCGGTCCGTAAAGTAAAATCACGTTTCCAATTTAAAAAATTAGTAGTACAATAATTGGTGCAGAACAAAGGCTGTTAAGGTTTAATGTGTGTAAAATAATTATTATTGTAATAAATATGTTGATTGTTATAACAAATTGTTTATCTTTTGACGTGACAACGTCTTATAAATTGGTTTGCCGGGTGACACTTCAAGAAACTGGGTAACGCTCCGCTCACGTTATGCGCTCACAATGAGAGCGAGTGAGAGGCACGCGTCCCGCCTAAGAGCGAGAGAGACAGACATAAAAAGTTTATTTTACCACTCAAAGTCGTTGTCACGTAAAACTTTCGCCCGTATACCGACTTTACAGGCAACCAATTTTTTTAATTAAAATACATTTGCATAAATAGTTTATTGAACAAAAAATTACCAAAAAGCGATATAAAGTGTTATGTTGTCTGATATAAATTAATTAAATAGTTAATAATTACGCATATTTAATTTTTATGCTCTTATTATTGTTCTGTTCAAATACTACACGCTTTTGCTATCTGGGTAGGTATAACCATAAAGCAAAATCGCGTTTCCAATTTAAAAAAATAGTAGTACAATATTTGGGAACAATTTAACTGAACAAAAATATGGGAGTATTTCTCAATATCTGGCAACCGTAAACGCACACAGACGCGCGTGTCCCTACACGGCGCCTCTTGTCTGCCGCGCACACATAAATAAAAACCGGAGCCACCTTGTTTGTCGCGCATGTTCTATCTGCCTATTTCTTTAATCTGAGGTTCCGGTACTTATAGTGTACAACAAAAAAATTATCGCAATGATCATGAACAAGTGCCTTTCGGCTTCGTTAAGAGGTGTTTATCGGGGTAAGCCGTGCGCCCCGCACTGCGCACAGATTTTGTTCGCGGTGTCTTCTCTATAAGTAGTACCTAGTAAGAGCTCAATGGGCGTCGAGTCTTTATACTATCTTCATCAAGTTTATTACATGGGATGATGTGACTTAAATTTACATAAGGTGCCGAAATGTGGTACACCTCTGCCTAAACCTTTGAAGAGGCGTAATGTTAGTTTTGCCTATTCAGCTTTCATGATGGATGAAAACAAAAACAAAAATATGCTCTCTCAAAAACACAGAGCTCGCCTACCAAGGATTTTTATTACTTACTTAAGTTTTTTTTTTTTTTGCAACTGGTAACCCTACGCGATACCCTACCTTATTTACCTACCTACATATAGGTATATAGGCTTCATAGTGACAAGGGTTCACGATCAGACAAAAACCTAAAGGCAATGAACTGACGACAATCGAGTTTTGGGTTATCTTCAATAAGCCATTATTATAAACAATGATTAATTTATTCCTACGAGATATCAGTCGGTACTAAATATTATGTGGGTAGGTATGTAACTTCCGTGTCAACTTTGAACTTTGTTTTTTTTTTATATATAAGTAAGTAGGTACATATTTACTGACAGTTCTGTAGGCCGTCCGTCGAGGAAACCAGGAAACACTTTTATTTTATTTACCTAATCATTTTAGGAGCAATTGGTAGGTAGGTACCTAAAGGCCCGACCAGCCAGGCCCAAAGAGGTGGCCCGCAGTCAGTGATGGGGCCCGCCGGGAATGGCGGACCGATACCAGCTTCAGGGATGCTTGCAAGTTGCAAGTTGCAAATGTAGGTAGGTAGGTAGGTGCTTGTATCTCCCGGGCCCCCGACACTTGGTCGTAGTAGAAACAGTGGGTTTTTAGTCGGTTAAGAACCCGAAATAGGTAGGTCCCTCGGCTCGCCCCAGACGGAGGGTCTCTTGATGAGGATTTTTTTCCCAAAAAAAAGGGTAAAACCTACCTAATGTCATGAATACGTAGGTAGCTCTAGGTGAATATTTAGGTAGGTAGCTAAGTTAAGGTAGTTACCTAAACGTAAGTGAAAGGTTATCAAACTCATACTAGCAGCTACAGTACTTACCTACCTATTAGGTACATAATATACGCGTAGTAAGTAACTAATTATAATTATCACCAAGAACGTGTCACCATTCCTATAAAACAATGATTTTCAACCTAATGGTCCGCAAGAGCTTAAAATATTGTCCGTGAAAGGTTAAAATGTTATTCGCACTTTAACTTGCACAAAAGCTGCAAGCTCAACCCAAGTACTATCAGAGGTGAGGTACTTACTAAAATTTTTTGAGCTTGCTGCGCTCGCTTTTGCAAAATTCATATGCATTTCTGCAAATTCTAATAACTTTTTCTGTATGAATGATTGATAAAGTTTTAGAGGTCACTTCGATCGCTCTTGTATCCTTCACTGTCTAATTATAAAGCCCCTGCTATAAAACGTGCTTTCAAGAAGAAAAAAAGAACGTTGAACGTAGAGCTATTAGATTGGAGTCTATTAAATTAGTTTTATACAACAATTTTAGCTATCTAATTGGTAATTCTATTACTTATTATTCTATTATCTAAGTTGGATGACAGTTGCCGAGAAATCGAGCTGAGTGGCATGCAAAAGGAGAGATCTATATCTATATCCAGCTCATGAGGACATAACGCTATCATTATGATGATACGTTAGGTACCGAATGGTTTTCTTGCAAAACTGGATCGTACCACCAATCCATAGGTACTGTTACCAAATGGATATAGACGACGGGGGCAAGATGTCAATGATGACATACCTAACGCTATCATTATGATGATACGTAAGGTACCGAATGGTTTTCTTGCACAACTGGATCGTACCACCAATCCATAGGTACTGTTACCAAATGGATATAGGCGACGGGGGCAAGATGTCAATGATGACATACCTAACGCTATCATTATGATGATACGTAAGGTACCGAATGGTTTTCTTGCACAACTGGATCGTACCACCAATCCATAGGTACTGTTACCAAATGGTCATAGCGACGGGGGCAAGGGGGTATACTTCCACTCCATGGCTCTAAAAATAAATTAAAACACAAATATCTAACCTGTCTGCGATGCAGGTTGCTAAAATGTTAAGCTCCTCCCTATTCATAATTTATGCTGTTCTGCATTAGTTGAAGTTATAGGAGAGAAGTAAAGGTATCCGAGGCGAGGTGCATACAAATATTACCTTGTTTGTGGAGGTGATTGTGCACCCCTCTGGAAATAATCCTGCCGGCACGGGCGGTGCGGCGCGGCGGTTGCGCGCGGGATTTAAGTTGTGAATTTTGGTTTGCTCCGGTGTTCTGTATGTTCTAGTAATGGGAACACACCAAGCTGATTATGAGGTGGAAACTGCCTCGTTGGAGGGGTGGCAAGTGCGACTGCGTAGCTTGAATACTTTGTCTCCGAATCGAACACAGGAGTTTTCGATTCGGAGGCAAAGTATTATTGGGATTTTTCCATCAATTTCTCAGCTACGGAGCCTTGATTTGTGCCCGGTTGATAACATTAGGCTCGCCACCTGTTACCTACATGGGGCTTAAACATAACTGGCCGAAATGTGGGTTTACTATTATATGCCTTTAGGCACCTAACCTTTAGGCTGCCTAGGCTGTTAGGTTTAGGTAGTGATCTAATGATGTTCTGTTACGTCCTTGATAAAATCTATGGGTTATTGCTAAAATATTGCTTTTTTATTAAATGATCTAGGGTACGGGTAGGTAATTAAAAATAAACAACACGAATGTTTGGGCTATCTTTATTTAAAATTCTTGCGGGAATGTAAAATTAAAATACACTCGACTCTATACAAATCTTAATTTTATTGAGATTTTTCGCATAATTATAATTAAGTTTAACGCATAACAGTAATAAATATTTATCAAAAACGAGTGACTTCATTCTCCTTAGCTTTGGCTTCGGCCGCAGCTTTAAGCACGCGCTCATCATTTCTTCGGAGGATGAAAATTGCTCTGTGAAAGAAAAAAAAAAGGTAAGTTTCAGAATTTGTATGCTAGAATGGGATTGGGCAGGTTACACCAGTCACATGCACCTTAACCGCTGGAGAAAAGTCTCCATACAATGGTTGTTGATGGAAGACGGATGGCGTCGCCGCGCCGCCGAGGCCAGCCCAGAAAGAGGTGACGAGACGACCTAGACACGTACCGCGGGGGCTGGTTCGAAGAAGTACGGGAAAAGAGAACATTGGACGGAATTGGGAGAGGCCTTTTCCTAGCAGTGGGACAGTCACCCTAATAAAAGAAAACAGAATTCGAAGTTTCCTTTGAGTTATACTACGTAAGTAGGCCACAGTCCACCACGCCGGCCCAGTGTGGTTTGTGGACCTAGTATTATTATTGTTAATCTAGTGTCAATAGCTCGACACCAATCTATACGGGTTATTGTACATTCGTCACAAAGTTATAACTATTATAAAAAGTTTTTTTGTATGTATCGAATAAACTTAAAAAGTACTGGACAATTTTGAAAAATTCTTTCAGCAATGGATCTAAGCTACATTAACAGCGAGTAATATAGGCTATATTTTACGAGTATCCCCGTACTCCCACGGGAACGGGAACTACGCGGGTGAAACCTCGTGACGTCCGCTAGTCATTTATAACACCTAATTGGCGTGGTTCTTAGCGAGTATTCCTACCATGAGTTCGCTTAATTAAAGGATCTACATAACTGTCGTTATTGAAAAGGTACTACATTCATTGGACCAAATAGTCGTAAACTTGCATTTTTTTTTATTATTTGTCATTACTAGTGTCGTAATAATTATTTTTGTACTATTTGTATACAGTATTTTAATATAAGTATTAGTTTATTTTAGCATAAATATTATATGTATTAGTATGTAGGTACTTACACATTTATGTGTTTTTAATTGTTGCTTACAAAATGGTCTTTTTTTTTTAATGTACTCTATCACAATGCTATCCTATTTGAACTTATATTGTCACAAATACGGGATATCTTCCGTGATAATAAATTGTTTTGAGCTCCCGATATTTCGACGCTGTTGCAAGCGCCATGATCGCGGGTTGACTGGAGAATGCGGGTGGATGGAAAATAAATTGTTAAGAGCAGACAAATCTGTCTACCCTCTTTCTTTGTCTTTTGCTACGCGCACTATTGGAACTCGCCACTAAGTCACGACAAAACACACTCACAGTATCACCAGGTTTTGTGGAGTCCTTATCATGATGCCGGCTGCTACTTTTGAGCATACTCAAAACTGGATTCCACGTACTCGACAATTTGAAGCCATCCTCTCGATTGAAATTTTTATAGATTTTTTATTTTTGGTTTTTTATAAGTTTAGTTTTAAACCGTGAAAGCTTAAAACAGTACTATCATATTTGACCCAAAAGTTGACTGGTAGAGAATGCCTAGTGGCATTAAGTTTGCCTATGTAGGTACCACCCTTGTACATGAAGTTGAAATAAATAAATGTTTCTGGTTTCTCAAACGGATGTAACACAATTATGGAAAAACAAAAACAATGCCAGGAGCATTGTTTTTGTTTTTCCGCTAATGGTAAACCAAAACGAGACATATACGTCACAGTTATTTCTTTCAGCTCGATTGAAACTCGTTTATAATTGCTTAACTGTTACCAATCTCAAACAATACTTAATTACGTTTAAAGGTTACTTCAATATGTTGAATCGCGATGTTGTTGTAGAGCGATACGTACAGTTCACACAGAACACATAAGAACTAAAGACTAACGTGAATGTCTCCATACGACTAAAGTCACTAACAGCAGTTATAGTATCTGCCAGATAGGTAAGAATTAAAGGTCATTAACCCGCATACCTACGTTTATTCAAATACATAATTCTGAAAACAGAAAATATAATGACACAAACTTGTCCCGAAACGACCTTTATCGTGATCCTTGACTTTTTCTAGTAATAAAAATGATTCATAATGTATTGTAGGGGTACCTACGCAGAGAAATTAAGGAAAGAGCAATGACCTTTAATTCCTACTTATCTGGCGGAGACTATAATAATACTTAATTAAAAGATTCAAGGTTTAATTAGTGAACTCTTGGAAGTTTACCTAGTTCTTTACACTAATTCGGGGATTCCCTAGATGCCAAAAACCAAATTAAAGTTTTACAGAATTAAGCGGTTTCATTTGTAAACTTGACGTTAATTAGGTAGAACAGCTTGCCTGAAGAACCAAAAAATACCTATGGTTATTTGAGAGTCAAAGAATATAAGTATGTACCTATTTACTGAAGTACCTACCTATTTATTTAACGCAAAACAAACAGTAGCTCAATACGAATTAGTCATAATATCTTAATATTAGGTAGGTACCTAGACCTACATGTTAAAACATATACATATAATGCTACCCACTACGTTCTTCACAGATTAAAATTTAAAGTATTTAAAATTTAGGTATGTAAAACTTACCAGCTAAGAAAAAAACAATAGGTAATATGTTCCAATCAACCAAATTTAACACCATGATATTTTATCAATAACGTGCGTTTTGTATACCGATATACCTACGAATCTAATTCTTTATTTATATAGCGATAGAATTATTTTTCTGTGTAGCGATGTATAATTTAATTACCCATCGTCGTTCTAACACCATCACCTACAGGAGATTAAAAACTGCATAATTATACCATGAAATGTTGTTTTTGTGCAAATGGCATCAAAAATCAAAATATCAAAACCGCCTAAAATAACAGACGTGGTGTTAGAGCTTCAAGGACGCTATGTGATTGACTGAACCATCTCAATTCGGATCTTCCCACCTACTTACAGCGACATCTCATACCTACCTACCTACCTAAACATCATACGGTGCGACTCCTACAAACGTAAAGTCAAACAAGATTCGAGCAGGATTTGATTCGATTCCTACTTTCAATCCGTCTATATTTGATGTCATATCGTTTCCTATTTTCCTATCAAGTTTACGATGGCCCTACGAATATCAAACGTGTGAGATATATGATGCGAAATGTAAGTAAATGTGTTATTCTCCTTTTAGTATTTTTGGTCCTAGTTTTATACTCATCCCTAATAGTTTTTACCCGCAGCTTCAGTCCTAAAATTTTGTTTGAATTTGGCTGCGCGACAGCGTTTCTGACGCAATTATGCAACCAATATTGTAAACAAAAAAAAATAATTGTGATGTGGGGTGTTACAGTTACGCAATTTCCCCGATAATTATTTCATAGCATGAAACTGGATTTTGCTTTGCTCTCCACTAGGTACCTTACCTTTATCATTATTATTTTCAATCTGCCGTATGTCGGAGGAGCAATGGGCAAAAATAACCACAGTGCTGTTTTTTTTTTCGGTGGCTTAATTTTTGCCAAATATCAAGAAACAACAACGCGGCCGGGCCCAGAATGGGATGGCGGGACGAGTTGGACTCTGTCTTAAAGAGTTGGCCTTTAATCGCACTAGATTGCAAAAAGTGGAAGGAGGGAAGGGAAGCCTTTGCCCTTCAGTGGGACAATGGGGGCTATCGCGTGTGAATTTGCCGCTAGAGGCGCTTGTGTAGACTAAGGTCCTCTAAAATGTCAGATGTCATAGAGTGTTCGCGCGTTGTGTGCTTTTTTATCACGTATTTATACTAATACTCACGATTGTGTTCTAGATTGACCCATTCCTGATTAATTATGACTTGAAGATTTTTAGTAGCAACTTAGGATCATATTGTTACTTGGAGGTAGAATGATTTTTAAATGTTTCATGCTTGCTAATTTTAGGAAGAATATTGTAAATATATATCTAAAGCTTACACTATGTTGTTATACGTAAGAAAATAAACATTTCTATGAAGTTATTGGTGCTTTAAAGTATTGAATAAAATTACCGACAGGAGTACCCACAGGAGTGACCTCTTACTTGACAGTGCGCCATCTGGTGAGCTCTAAAACGATAGCCCCCATTAGATAGAGACTTAGATTAGAGAGAGAGAATTAGATTAGATAGAGACGTCGAATAAGAAATAAATTTTCAACAAAATCAACAAAAAATTGAAATTGTCAACAGCACGTTATTATAAAATGAAACGACTTGCATTAACCTTGAGTTTTACAGTAGTTTTAATTAACGATTGGTTTTCTGTTGATTCATTGAATGAAAATTGTTAGTTCAATGAGTGTGGGATGAGTACAGCCACATTAATTGAATTGGATTGAGGAAAATGGAGATTTAATTTGTCCTTTTTATGGCTGTTTTTAAAGCCTGGTTTAAAATGGCGTCATAACTAACCTTTTCCCACTGCTGGCCTGCTCTCAATGACAGGGAATAATAAGTAAAATGGCGTATGTATTAATTAAGTTTGCAGAAAATAAATAAAAAACAAATAGGTACTGGAATAACATGTGCTAGAATATTATTGTTAAAGTGAATCTGATTATAAGGCTATATACGTATACCTAGTAATTGTAATACACCATCAATATAAAATAATGTTATTAGGCATGAAGATGGCTAGTGATTTTAGCGTATTTGCAGTGTGACTTAATTAATTTGTTATTTTTGAAACTGTAGATTGAAATTTCGTATTAGTTGTAAATCTGGCGTAAAAATCAAAACATTTTTTATTTGTGAAGGTTTACTTCCTATCTCGAGATTTTAGCAGTTTTAAAAGACATATATATTATTGTCAACAAATACGCAGTGAAAAAACGGATGAATCAGATTGAATACCAAATTCTCAGGTAGAGCCTGTTTAAAAATAAGTTTGAAATAATTAATGTGCCAATAAATAATTTATTAATTATGGTTGCTAATGGCTCCGCTATGTTAACACAACAGGATTCCTTATTAGATTGTCTTTTAGATAACGCAGAGGCCTTTGAAAAGGATGTAAATTGCTTGTTATTATTATTAATATTGAATTTTTATTTTAGGTATTTCCGGAAAAAATAAACCTCACGTACATGATCACATCGTCTACCAAGTCTTTCGGCTTCCAGTTTAACCGGTTGCTCACACATTTGACATTATACAGGGTGGTAATTTAATCACTTTTTTATTTATGTCAACACATTTATTAGAATTGTTTATAAGTTTCCGCCAACTAAAAATAATCTAGCCAATCACAACTCTTCAATTGAAGGTATTTAAAAGAAAAAGCATAACCTTTACGAACGATGTTAAACATTTCTAAATTGAGAATAAAAAGTGTTATTACCATTCTATTCGTGCCATTATACTTTTATTTTACGGTACAGCGGTCACCGGGGTTAATAATAAACGTAAATTAGTTTAATGTTTACGATTTTACCAATTAGAGTACCTACCTACCTACTTAAATTCTATTATTATCTCGCAAGATCGATAAACATACAATTCAAGGTTCCCAAAAATTCCACAACAAATAAAAAGTCGGTAGAAAATTGCTGTGAAATCGCGAAGGGCTTTTAAGGTCAATTAAAGGTATGGAAATAGAAAATAGATAACGGTTCAAGGCTTCTACAGTTATATTGTTATTAGAAATCGTTCATTGGTCGCAAATGACAAAATTATAGTAAGGGCGACTCTCGAGCTGACCACAAGGTCACTTTCTGTTGAGGTGTTGAAATGTAGCAGCGATTGCTCGGACAAGACGTGTAGCTATGCACTTGTTTCTTGCAAAAAATCGGGGGTTTTTGAATGGAGGTACAATGTATTAGAAGGTTAGTTCTAGTAGGCTTGTTCTAGCTAGGCTGATATTTATGTCAGTAATAGCGTCGATGCTGAGGAGTTTGTTGAGCAACTTCTTTGGTAAAACACTAGGAACTGAAAAGCGGGCATATTGTGTACAACAACAATAACAGCCTATAACGTCCACTGCTGGACTTAAGCCTCTCCCATGATGGGAGGAATTTGCCGTAATCTCCAACGCATGGCCTGTGTACAACAACAATAACAGCCTATAACGTCCACTGCTGGACTTAAGCCTCTCCCATGATGGGAGGAATTTGCCGTAATCTCCAACGCTTGGCAGGCGGATTGGAGATCGCAGTGATGAAAGACTAACAGAAAACGCTGCTGCCCATTCTCAGGTCTATGGAGGCGCAAGGTGTTCTGCCTCAGACATTAGTCGCCTTATACGACACCCGTGAGTGTAATGGGTTGGTTCTATTCTACTCTGCCGGATACCAAACGGCTACATATTGTGTGTTGTCTTGTAATTTTTGACGATCAAAAAGTGCTAAGTCCTAGCATAATCTGAATAAATCCCTTTTTTATGACAATAAGGATTCAATTTTCTGGCAACAAGACCCTTATAGCCTTTAGTAACTGGAAAACGAAGCAACGAAAGGTTGCTTTAAAGTGTGGCTTGCATAAGATCGATAGAACTGTATAGCCAAGCCCCCAGCTCTTGCACTAATTTTGATAAATGAGCTGTCTACTTGGTATCTCCTTGCCTGAACGGTTCTAAAGATAAAAGTTTAAAGAAAGGTTGCTTGCTAACTTCTATGCCACGGCACTTGTGTGAGGAGACATGAAAAATACATTACGGAGAAAAAGCTTGAAGATTGAACTTTTGTGGTGCCTTCTTAACGTTTACACAAGCAAAATGGAAGTGAAAGATTTTAATTAATTAAAATACGGGAAGGGCAGAGCAAAGGTTTCTTCTCATACGAAACGACCAGTGATATCTGAGTTAGTTTACCCTAGGTAAGTCAGGGGTGCATAAGATTAACTTGGCTAAAACTACCTATTAACTACTACTACTACTACAACAGCCCATAACGTCCACTGCTGGACATAAGCCTCTCCCATGATGGGAGGAATTTGCCGTAATCTCCACGCTTGGCAGGCGGATTGGAGATCGCAGTGATGAAACACTAACAGAAAACGCTGCTGCCCATTCTCTGGTCTACGGAGGTGCAAGGTGTTCTGCCTCAGACATTAGTCACCTTATACGACACCCGTGAGTGTAATGGGTTGGTTCTATTCTACTTTGCCGGATACCACACGGCTAAACTACCTACCTGCCTATATTCGGGAAAGTCTTGATCGGCTCTCCGAAGACTATAAATGTAATTTAAACCGTCGTCAAATCTCTTAACCCTCCGACTGTTGAGCCCGCTGAATCGGTGTGACGCCATTGTTTAACTATTGTGTCTACTTGGCTAACGGATGTATAACCTATTAGAGTTTCGGCAGTACCTATTTCAATAAAACTCATTAGTTAGATTTTCTTTGTGGTTTAGAATCTTGCATGGCTACTAAAGCATTTTTAGATTCATCTTCATTTGACAAGCTCGCTTCCTCATCTAATAATCTTGGATCAACTTACTAAATTGGATGACATTATAAACAACATTATCTTATAACATTATTTCTGACACCTAATCAAAACGCCAAACGTTTTAATGTCAGATCTCGTCTTATAATAACAGAGTGCTATTTTTTAAGGTACGAGTGTACCTGCAAAAGGTGCTGTGGTCCATTTATTTTAAAGGTGGACAACTGCCCCTAGTAAAGACCCATGGTCCAACTAGTTGAACAGAGCGGTTGAACCACTGCCCCGGAATGCTAATTACCTATGCAATGGAGTGGCAAAAAGATTATGGCCAAATAGGTACATAATATCTTCCTTTTTTGAAGATGGCTAAACAAGCAACCGGCCCCGTTGGCAAGTTGGCATGTAACACGATGCATAAATAATATCTGCAATACTAGAGGCTTTGCGGATGCCAGGTACCTAGGTGCCAGTAACATTAAAAAAAATATCTTACATTAATATGGCTATGGCAGGAACGGCGAGGCCAGCGCTGATGAGGTAGAATGCGCCAGGCATTGTGGATAGAGTAGTCAGGTACACCTTGCTGTACACCGGCGAGTAGATCACAGGCACCAGGGCCTCTGATATGCTTATTAGAGAGCTTGTTTTGCCTGGAACAGAGGAAATAACGTTATTAATTAGGTTTGTGCTCACAGAAATAACTAGATTAGGGGCCGCATTCACGAGCGACAGAATCACGGCGATATTATCGTCCTTGCAACCTTTGTCTATAGGTACACTCTCTTTTGGGCCGCCTCCACGAGCGAGAGAATCGCGGCGATATTATCGTCCTTGCAACGTTTTTCTATAGGTACACTCTTTTTTGGGCCGCCTCCACGAGCGAGAGAATCGCGGCGATATTATCGTCCTTGCAACGTTTTTCTATAGGTACACTCTCTTTTGGGCCGCCTCCACGAGCGAGAGAATTGCGGCGATATTTTCGTATAGAAATACGTTGAATCGCCGCGATTCGCTCGCTCTGGGAGGCGGCCCCTTAATGAGAGAGATAAGTGGGAAGACACCCGATCGTTTGGTGTATTCCCGTTGACCCCACCGCCCGTGGCCCCACTGGTGGGGTCAGCGGGAATTGATTAAAATAATTAAAAATTGATTGACTATCGGCCTTATTATTATAAGATTTATCTTTAGACTTGGATTTAAAGTATCAAGCCATTTTTTATTGCGTACTTTATTGGAGTAATGTAGGTTATCATCATCTGACTAGCCTTGCCCCAACTATGTTGGGGCCGGTTTCCAGTCGGATGCAGCTGAATACCAGTATTTTACATGGAGTGACTGTCTATCTGACCTCCACAACTCAGTTAGTACTGGATAATACGGTACTCCTTGGTAAGAGTAGTCAGACTTTCGGGCCACTGAAAACCTGATACATGAAAAACTCGAAGCTTATTAGTCAATTTTGTACAAATTTATGATTATTTTAGGTACCTATCTAACATCTATCTATAATCTAACATCATCTGGATTAAAGATCCAATTACAAAAAATACTAAAAAATTTGGGCTTGCAGAGAAAATAAAACTCGTTTTGTAATAAGACTGAATGCGATGAGAGTTTGCATTTGACAAGTCCAAGGTCTACGATTAGAGTTTTTACTTCTAATTTATTGTAAGTAGGTCGTATTCTTAGGTCCAATGACATTGGCGTTTTAGCTAGAATCTATGAAGTCATTAGACGGAGTAACCGCCAATCATGAAGTCAGACAGTAAAAGGACAATGGTGTCGATTTTGTTGTACACAAACTAGACTTAATCTAGGCTATTGCTATCTTTTACTAAAAGGCAGTGCGAGAAAAGGACGGCTATAGCTATGAACTAAATTAGGGATGTCAAACTATGCCTTGCTTATGCTTTATGCCTTGCGCTTCACCGTGTTTTTAGTCGACATGTTTTTACGTGCACCCTTCATTTTTATGGAAATATTAGTTCCAACTAAATTTGACAGCTCTAAATGACATCCGTCTCTTTCTCGTTTTATTAGAGAGAAACGATAGCAATAGCATAAATTAAGTTTAGTTTGTGCACAACAGAATCGACACCATGACAGAAAAGACAGTTTATTCGTTCTGATTCGTTTTTGTCACCTAAGTTAAGATTCATTTGAAAATACGTTTTCAGGAAGATTAGAGTAAGTTCATTTTACTTTAATTAGCTTTTAAAACAGAAATAAAAGTTACACCTTTACCTAATCCTGCGGTGATCACAGGTGCGTCATTTTTGTAATTAATTATGAATGAGAAGTTTTAGGGCAGAAACAGCATTAAAGGATGGAGCAAATTTTCTATGAAATTTTGGCGTAAGATCAACAGAATCAAATTTTATCTCAAATACTAGCTTATAATTAGTACTTTAATTTGTACTATGGCAACATGGACCGAAGTTGTGAGAGAACAGAAATAAAACCTGATAGTTGTAGTAAAACCATCGGCAAATTCAGCAAGATACAACATTTTCAATTGGCTCTAGCTACAGACGAAGTTAATATTATGAATTTTAATGTCACTCTGTGACCATCTTATGAATTTTATCATGATTCTTATTATTATAGTATAATTCCGCTAAAGCGGCCATTTTAGGCCTGGTCTTCGCTGACTTGGATGCTTATTCCAATAGTATGAATTGAGTAATAAAATTATAAGTTATGATTTGAGATATTCTTCAATTAGGTTTTACTTACGCCCTTTTTGCCCATTGCTCTTTTTAACCGACTTCTACAAAATGAGGAGGTTAATTTATGTCGCACCACTTTTCATGTTGGCTGTCGTGCAATACTGCCATTTGTTCTGCATGCCCTTTTCAAAAGTCCATACAGATCCATTAGATAAAGCAATATATTTTCTGCAGCCTTATATGTAGCGCTACACAAGTCATAAATTCTTCCGTTACAATTTGATTAGCACAAACGTGATCTTAAGGCTCATTTAAAACACGATTGTCTTTTAGTAATGAACGGCAGTTACATTTTCCTACATGAATATGAAAATAATTGTTGACATGGTAATATCCTGTTTTATTACCAATAAGGATATAAATGCATAGACATAATTATAGGGTGTCCGTTGAAGACTTAATTATGGTCCAGTATTATCATCTGCCTAGCCTTTTCCCAACTATGTTGGGGTGCACTTTCAGTCTAACCGGATGCAGCTGAGTACCAGTACTTTACATGGAGCGACTGCCTCTCTGTCTGAACCCCACAACCCAGTATTATATGACCTTTGGTAAGACTGGTTGACAGACTTTAGAGCCACTGACTGTTGGTGCTGTATAGAAATTTGATAATTTAAATTCCCTGAAATTTCTAAAAAATTTCGCCATATTACACAATCGTGTAAGTATCGAAATAGTGCGTAATACTACAACATTACGCTCTAGTACGGAAATATGAACCTACGTAAATTGTTGACCTAATAATATTCGGAAATAATTCCACAGAGTTTATCTTGAGTCACAGTTCGAAGATTAGAAGACCTCGTAACTGATATTCGTAATTAATGTCTTTAGTTGATAATTTATTATATAGGATGCCAAATATTTATGTAAGTACATACGTAGAATGGATGTAGTAAGAAATGATCCTAATATTATAGGAAGTTAGAAAGTTACGCCAGTTACAGAAAAGTTGAAAGGAAATCGACTATTATAGTATGAACATAATATAATAATCTTTATTTTAAAAAAGCCAAATACAAATTTCCATCTCAATCAAAACATAATAAAACACCATTACATGAAGTACAACACTATGTATTATTTGAGACAGAGTGAACGACTGTGCCGTGTGGTATCCGGCAGAGTAGAATAGAACCAACTCATTACACTTGTAACGTTACATTTTCCTGGATAGGATCCACAAAAAGGAACACCTCTGAACGTAGACTGCCCATTCCACCACCAGGCTCCTGTCAACTCCACATAATTTACATTTTAAAATTAGAAAATTATTAAAAAGAAAATCGAATGAGGTCGATGTGATTTACCTATACAACCTACAACTAGCTCCAGCAATAAATTAAAAATAAAACTAGGGTTGCCACTAACTGACATCACAAAAGTAAACAAAGATTTTAATAAAGATAAAAACTTAAATAACATAAATTACAAGGTAAAAAGGCCAAAGCCGTTGCTAAGCCTCCAAGAAATGACCATGAAGCTACCTAGGGAGGACGAATGCTTAAATTTTCAGGTTAATAATATCCAAAAATGTAAGTAAAAAACATGTTAAAGACATACACATTACACACTCACGGGTGTCGTATAAGGCGACTAATGTCTGAGGCAGAACACCTCCGTAGACCAGAGAATGGGCAGCAGCGTTTTCTGTTAGTCTTTCATCACTGCGATCTCCAATCCGCCTGCCAAGCGTGGAGATTACGGCAAATTCCTCCCATCATGGGAGAGGCTTATGTCCAGCAGTGGACGTTATGGGCTGTTGTTGTTGTTGTTGAACGACTGTGTCTGTGCTAGTATAAACTGTGTTACAGACACAGGCGCCTTCCTCTTACAGTTCATCGACAATTTGCTGCACTTTGTAGAAACATGTGATGAGGAGGGACAAATCGAATGTGACTAGCAGAGTGATGAATACAAAGATGTTGATGGACAGAGAGGGAGATGAATACCAAGGAAACGATGGATGGATTGTGTGAAGAACAATGAATGATAGAGACCAACCAGCTCCAGTATTCTCCAGCTGAGAATGGAAGAAAAAACTGTGTTGCGTCGACCCTAAATAACTTGAGACAAAGACCGGAAGATGATGAAATATTTATGTACGTATAGTTGGTGCCAGTTAAAATGAGAATAGCGGTCATTGACCCACCTACATTTATAAAACTTCTTAACTTTGAAAACCAAAACTAAGCCTGTTCAAGTCTGGAATCGTCATCTATCGTGATCTTCAACGTTTTTTGTAATGAAAAACGATACATGGTTTATTTGTTTTGGTTCGTACGAAGATATATTAGGGAAAGGGCAATGACCGCTATTCTCATTCTTAACTGGCACCAACTTATAGCTTGAGAATCATACCAAACATAGTCGTTATCTGCCGAACTGAACAACAGAAAAAGATTTAGGCAATTATTTAGAGTAAAAATCATCATAACATAACGCTTATAATCCTCGAATGGTTAGGCAGAGGTGTTTCTATTAGTGTGGCAGTACACCCACATTTCGCCAGTTATGTTTAAGTTCCATATAATAGAGGACGAGCCTTTTGCCATCAACCGGGCACAATGCCAGACACTGTTACTACTACTTAGAAATTCCTGATGGAAATTCCTATAATACTTTGCCCGACCTAAAATAGTTATAATATATTCGCTTTGTTTTTGCCCTTCGTAATACGATCATATTATTTCTTTCATCCGTTCTCAGCTTAAATGGTTGCCTATCCAACTCAGGAGGTCCCTCAGATCACTCTGCATACTCTTACACGATAATGAACGATCCATGTGCTACCGATTATCTAAAAACTTATTTCAAAGTATAGGGCAGTTCTCACAGCCGTAACCTTCGAGCTTCCAAAAATCTACTTCTCCAAATTCCTTCACACCGCACCGGTTTTATATCAATTTGTTAAGCTATCTCTAGGTACCATAAAGCTCTGGAACCGGCGCTACCCTATGGCATTAAAAAAGCTGAAAGTAAATTCACTTTTAAAATGAAAGTTCGCAACCATTATTTATCAGACTAGGCTCTCAATTAGGAATCTAGTCTTAGTAGTAGTTTTTGTGGTTCCCTGGTCCTGACTATCCTGACAAGGAACCCTTATAGTTTCGTCAAGTCCGTCTGTCTGTCGGTCTGTCCAAGGTTTTGATAAGATACCGTTAGTACAGGTCGCGGCAACGAAAGTCTAGCGATGACCGTTATGGCGCAGAAGTAAAAAATAAGAATGTCTTGGGGCGTGCGTTGCGCCGATTGGCTCTACGCCGACAAACTGGTAAAATAAAATTTTGGAAAATATTTTTTTTTAGGGAAGTCGTCGTCTGCCTCATCGTGTGGGGTATCGTTGAATAGGTCTTTTAAAATGACTTAGGGGTTGCTAACATTACTTTTAGATTTAATGCTCCATTTAGGAAATATTAAACTTTAAAGTGCATTTTTTTTTCCAGTAAAACCCCGTAAGTCCCCCCCTCTAAAAGCTAAACTGCTGGCTTGAAGAATCGAGGAAAATTCACGATAATAGTGCATTTCATGAACTTTAAAGAAAAACTATAGCGGTTAAGATAACTTTATAAGTGTAGCAGTAATCGGCGTTGAACAACACTCAATGTTAGATAATTTTGTACCAAATACAAAATCCTTAGAATAAATCCTTTAAAGTGACTAAGATGAAGTAGTTGCTTGTTTACAGGTAAAGACGCATTGAAAAACAAAATCTTAAATAAAAAACTAAAAGCTTTTATTTTTATTGTGATATTCGTAAAAATATTTATTAGTTTTTTTTTTATTTCTATAATTATGTATATCTATTTGTATCAATACAAGTATTTAAATTTTTGAAAACAAGTGGGTAGATATTACTTTTACCCTATCACAATGTTGTCCTATTTAATCCAAAGGTTGACTGACTTGTAGAGAATGCCTTGTGGCATTAAGTCCGCCTACGTACCACTTTTGTACATGAAGTTTAAATACATAAATAAATATACTCACAATCCATCCCCAGACTGACTAAACATTCACTCTCAAATAATTAATTTACTTTGTTTCATAATTGTACTTAACTAGCTGACCCACGCAACTTCGTCTGCGTCACATAAAAGAGAAACAGCTCACAAAAGGAATACATTTTTCCCCGTTTTTGCAATATTTTTCATTTTTACTCCGCTCCTTTTGGTCGCAGCGTGATATTATATAGCCTATAGCCTTCATCGATAAATGGACTACCCAACACTGAAAGAATCATTCAAATCGGACCAGTAGTTCCAGAGATTAGCGCGTTCAAACAAACAAACAAACAAACTCTTCAGCTTTATAATATTATATATAGTATATAGATAGATATATAAGTATAAGTATAGATTATACAAGGTGTAAACAGACTCTTCACGAAGTCGTCAACCAAGCATTCTGTGTGTCATCAAACTGCTTTTTTCACTTTTTTTTTGGGTTGAAAAATCACGTTTTACGGTAAAATTCAATGTACCGCACTCAAAATATTGTGCTGATGCAGATTGCAGAGTACGGGGGTCGGTCGTGGAGTGCTTAAAGTAAAAGTTTTACATTAAAAACATGTACTTATTTAAAAAAAAAACTTGTGAGAAAGTTGGAAATTTGACTCCCAATATCTCAGTAACTAGAATGTTCCCAGGTAGGTATGGCCTAGATTTTTAACCCTAAAAAAGTTGTTTCCCGGCGATAATTTTTGCGTAAAATTATTACTTAGTTTAATGTACAGAGTGCTTGGTTGACGACTTCGTGAAGGGTCCGCTTACACACTTTATAACTATAATAATAATAATATTATAAAGAGGTAACATTTGTTTGTAAGTTTGTTTGTGGTAATCTCCGGAAGTAATGAACCAATTTTAAAAATTGTTTCACTGGTAGAAAGCTACATTATTCGTGACTGCTATAGGCTATATTTTATCCCAGTACTCCCACGGGAACGGGAACTACGCGGGTGAAACCGCGGGACGTCAGCTAGTTATACCTATAGCGAAATGTGGGTGAGCTATTAGGTCAGCCTCAGCCTAACCTCTCGGGGATTACAAGCGTGATGATGATTGTAAAATGGCACAGTATTAGCACTAATCTGGTTCATCTCAAGGATTAATAGACATTCCATTTATTGTCATTGTTGCCATAATAATTCATTCTAATTGTTCACTTCTTGCCAATATAGCGCTCCTAATGAACCTAATCAATGATTTATCTAGAATAAAAAAGTAACAAAAAACAATGTTGTTTATCGTTTCTAAATGCTGATTGGGGACAATAGAATTCATAATTGGTTGTCAAGTGTTTTCATTCACAATTAGTGACACTAAGGTTAATAAAGTGATTATGAACGATTATAAGATAATATCAAGGAAATTTTCATTCAATTATTATATTATTTATTGCAGTTTAACCTGATTTGACAAAGTAATTTCTGAATCGGTACTTAATCATTTCCATTGTCTTTTAATGTTGCAGACCATAATTTTTACGTTACCTGATTAGTGGTACTTTAAATTTATCTGTTTTATTTGAACCGTATTAAGATTATTATCTAAATAGTTACTTTCCATGTTTAAAATTAATTTTAATTAAAACTAAGTGTTTTAATTTCTTGATTTATCACCGTAATTGTAATGTAACAAAAGCAGTCTTAACAGCTAAGCAGCTGTTAGCAGCTAAGCTAAGTTTAAGCAAACGTGTAAAAATACGTAAATAAAAGAAAACATCGTGACGAAACCAGTAGGTATGCCTGAGAGATATTTTCCGACGGTACTTATAATCATTATGTAAAGCCAAGGCAAAAAAACTCTGACACCAGGTTAGGCACTAACCTCAGGCCATTAAATCTTGCTATAAAGAACATCGCTCTCGCTTTACATGGTTTTATTTTTTATTTTATTTATTTTTTATTAGCCTGTCATATGTCCCACTGCTGGGCAAAGGCCTCGCCTTTGTCCTTCAAAACCCCTCTATCTTGTACGATATCTATAAATATATATACTTACATATTTTATCTACGCCCATGCTATAAATCCTCTATAAAAGTATCTAAAACAGTTAGCTTAGTAAATAAATATAAATAAAATATAAATATAATATTGCCAACATTAAAACAGCTAGTGTCATAATAACCATTATAACATCCAAACGGGTGTTATAATGTTGTACTAAATTTCATTATGCAACTCGTTTTTAAAAAAGAACATTGTCTAGCACGTGCGATTCACTACCACAGCGCCACATCCGTCGTATCCCGCCATTTTTGTTCGATACATTAAAGTATGTAGGTACTTTGTTATTTACAAAAATGAGTGATACAAGCTTTGTGCATTTTAATAATTGTACAATCCAAAATGTAAATAATTATAATATTACTAAGTATATATGGTTTGTTTGCAACTTTCCATGAATTTACATAGAGACTTCTTACAAAACTACAACACCCTATGGTTTTAGAACCTTTTATAAGGAGGATTCATATCATGGATGTAGATAAAGTCTTGTATGCAACTGTACATAATTATGTATTAAAACACTCATGTGATACTATTATTACACTCGGCTTCGCCTCGTGTGTTAAACCCACATTCGTGTTTAAATACCCCTCATTATACAACAGTTGCATAAATAACTATTATATATTACTCCAATTAAAAAAATACTAGCACTTTTAGTAATTTCCTAGCAGAAAATAGTCATCAAATAAATTACATAAACTTTGCCGATAAGATGTTGAACCGTTATTTTACCGCCGATGAACTGTTATTTTCACTACAACAGACATTTTTCAACAACTACAGGGGAATGTAAACATTGTCAAATAATTAACTATACTATAGCAATGGCGTAAAACAAAAATTAGACATGACTTTGCATGAAATATCTAGGTAGGTACAAACGTGTTATTTTAAATTACCACAAGAAAATTGAAAATGTTATAATATTTTCTAGGAGTGAGTCACGTCAAAAAAGATCGATATTTAAAATTAAAAGTGTTGCCTATTACAAATTTACAAAGTTTACTTTTACAAAACATTTATCGTTTGCATACTGATTTAATTTGATTACAATTTCCTCCGGATGTAGTGTAGTAATGTAAGTAGGAAAAATCCTACATTACACATCTGTATTCTTTATCTGTAGTTCGCCGTACCAGCCTCTTTATATACTACGCAATAAATAAACAAAAAACTGTATGATAGTAGCGCAGTTCGTCAAAACAAACAATCGTCATACTACGGCAGTTTTATCTATACCTACAACTTGACAGGTATCATTCCATTCATTGTTTCAAGGGAACTCCAATATCTATACATACATAAAATACAACATAGTTATAATAAAACAGTAACGAAAGAAAAACTGTACATTGAGAATTTTCGAGAAAAAAATAAGTGGCTTTTGTTAGAAAAACGTAACTGATGACAAAAAGTGACTTTTAGAATTTTTGTCTGTTTGTCTGTGGGTATGGTACGGCTTCACGCCAAAACTACTGGATAGATTGAATTGAAATTCAGCAAAAATGTTCTTTGTAAACCAAGGAAGGCTTTAGGCTACTTATTATCACGCCGTATGTTATGGGAGGTAAGCAATATTGTTTTTAAAAGGTTTTTGTTCGTAACTGAATGCACAAAATTACATGTTATAAGCTCAGATTAAAGAAATAGGCAGATGGAACGCTCAGAACACGCGAGTGGTTCCACCAAAACAAATACAAAATCAAAAGCAAATACAAACTCGCGACAGTACCAAGCTACGCATCGTCTCGCTCACACGTCACTAGTGATTTGTCATTTTAGGTCAAAACATGCCGTCTTGTGTGTTTAAACACTGCAAAAGTTGTTCACAAAAACTAAGAAAACAAGATGGAATATCTTTCCACAGGTAACTCTTGTTATTTTTATTGTTTTGGTATTTATTTTCCATCAAATATTTTCGGCTCACTTGAAACACAAAACCTCAACAGTAAGTCGTCTGTGTTGCTAGTTTATGACGGGAAAATTACCCTGAATTAGGGGAAATAATCGATATTTTTTATGCACAATAATGTGTATTGTGCATAAAAAATATCGATTATTTTTTATAATCGATATTTTTCATGCACAATACACATTATTGTGCATAAAAAATATCGATTAATTTATACATACGTAATTGCGTATAAGGAAATATTGTATCTAAAGGGTGCATTTAATTTCATGACGAATATTTTAACCTCCAGCATTACTAACGATACTAATTGTACTACGCAACTCAAAAACATTATTAAATTATTAATGCATATTAGTATGCAGTATTTAAAACCTCACAACAGCTGACTTACACATACTACATCACAGTAACAGTCCACTAACACTGCGATCCAAATTATCACTACGAGTGGCGCGAGCGCCGATCACGTCACGGGACAAATCGATGAAATGCGTCAATACACCTGCGCAGTTGTAATGACACGAGGTCACTAGTTAGTTCCGTCCGGGTCGTAAAGACTTCGGGTCTCGGGAGGGCACCCCCGCGCGCGGGGCTGTATTCGTATTTTTGCGTGAGAAAGAGGGACTGAGAGCATGCCTTTAAACTATTTGGTACTTGTAAGGATATGCCGCGCTCGCGCCGCTGGATTATTTTATTATTTGATGTACGTTTACTTTTCGTCCCGCGCGCGGTGTACTGCGCTATAAAATTTTAATATTTCAAGACTTATTGGGGTTTATGAAGTATTTTATTATTACTTTTAGTGTTTATTGCAACAATTAGCCTTTGCCATGTGACATGCTACATTTTAAAGGTTAGGTTAAAAGTTTAGGTAAATACATTTGCTTAAATAGTTTATTAAACAAATTACCAAAAAGCGTTATAAAGTGTTATCTTGTCTGATATAAATTAATTAAATAGTTAATAATTACGCATATTTAATTTTTATGCTCTTATTTTTGTTCTGTTCAAATACTACACGCTTTTGCTATCTGGGTATAACCATAAAGCAAAATCGCGTTTCCAATTTAAAAAAATAGTAGTACAATATTTGGGAACAATATAACTGAACAAAAATATGGGAGTATTTCTCAATATCTGGCAAGCGTAAACGCACACAGACGCGCGTGTCCCTACACGGCGCCTCTTGTCTGCCGCGCACACATAAATAAAAACCGGAGCCACCTTGTTTGTCGCGCATGTTCTATCTGCCTATTTCTTTAATCTGAGGTTATAAGTTATATTATATGACGCAGACGAAATTGCGCGGGTTAGCTAGTTGTTAATATTATAGTAAATAGAAAACACCCGCAATCAGTATGTACCTATATACTTTTGTAGTTCTCGTAACCGCCAGTTTTGCTTTGATATGAATTAGTAAACTCAAAAACTCAAAGAAGACTTGACTTTTTAAAACATTTTTGCATTAAAATGAAAAAAAAATGGAGTAAAAAGGAATTACGTAATTATTTTGCCATATTTTTTGGAAATTGCTTTTTCCCAACTATGCAACTATGCCGCATTCAGTCTAAAGAGATGCAATGCAACTGAGTATCATTAGGTGTTTTTTACATGCACGATCTTCACAGATCATTTGCTGGTATTTTTCGGTATGTCGGTGACAAATATTAATTTAGTGCCTCAGTTTTACATAGTAACTCTCTTACTTACTACATAATTTAAAATACTTACTGATTTGAATAAATTCACGCAATGATAGGACATTCCTTTCCACACAGATAATATTTACATACTTACTTATAATATCTACTTAGAAACAAGGGGCCATTTTGTGTGCACAAGATTTAAAACATTTGCTAAAAATTAAAAGATAACAAAACAAAATGTCTGCCATCTTTATGGGAACCAATAAAACACGTGTTTTTAATATAAATATTTTTTTGTTAAATGCGCATTAACATTTTATATCCAGTTTACAGTGCAAGTATTAAAGTACCTACCTATTACTAAAACGATGACATGGGCAATCTACAATGTCCTACGGTTGAAAAATACGTATTATGCTTGCTGTTAGTATCGTTGTTTACCTGCATGATTTTTAGGGTTCCGTATCCCAAGTAGGACCCTATTACAAAGCCTCAGCTGTCCTTCCGTCCCTCCATCCGCCTATCTGTCAATGGGCTGTATCTCATAATCTGTTATAGGTCAACAGTTGAAACTTTCACAGAACGTGTATTTCAGTTGCCGCTTATACGACAAAAAATAAAAATAAATTTAAAAAATAAAGGGAGCTCCCCTACTTTAACGGTGCGGAACCCTTCATGCACGAGTTCGACTCGCAATTGGCCGGTTTTTTTTATCCAATTAGTGCTATAGATCATACAAGAAGAGCCTATAATCATCATTACATCATCCATTTTCAAATGACCTACGTGTAAATTGAGGTCAGGTTACCTGCAGTTTGTCACGTAGGTAATCCTTTAAGCATAATAACAGCTAAATTTCATCATGGAACCCACGATTCTGTTAAACTTCTGAAGATGCTATAAATATTAGAAACCTGGATCTCGGTGTCGTACGGTGATTTATGAGCACCACCGTGGAATGTTAAGTTGTTTGAAAACTACCACTAGCTCTTAGAATAGCTAATTTAGCTCGTTTTGATTGATTTACTTGGCAGCCAATAGCCTACAGCCACGTTTGCTGTATTTTTAATGAGCTGTGGCTCATAATAGCCACTACGTGAAAATGTCACACAGCCAAAACATTTCACAGCAGACCCCATAAAAGATAGCTAGAGATGAGCTGGACAAAACACTGGAACTTGGAACTTTGACCCCCAATATCTCCGTAACTAGAAGGTTCCCAGGCATGGAGTAGAACAAAAAAATGGTTGCAATGACGGGGAGAACAAGTGCCTTTCGGCTTCGTTAAGAGGCGTTTTACACCCTTTATGAGTTATTATTTTTACATTTGTGATTATTTCTAATTTTAATTTGTTGACTGCCAATTTAATTTTTAAGTAATAAGTAGTTAAGGTGTGTGTTGTGTTTTGTCTTATTTTTATTTATTTTTCTAATCATTTTCATTCAATGTCCCTAATGTCATTATACACACATCAAAAATTGTTTGTGATCACTAGCATAAGCCGATATAATTTTTTAAATTGAACTTTATCCAACTGTTGATTGAAATAAAAGGAATTGAATTGAATTGAATTGAAAACCAACGACCAGTTCCCAAATTCCCAAATCAAAAGAGCTGTAAATTACGGAGACTACCAGTAAGTACCTTTGCCCAGCAGTGGGATGAGGCAGACTAACAGTAACAGCTTGAACAAAAGGTTCACGCTCTCATTGACATTGGAGTAGTAAAAGTTACAGTTCAGTTCAGTTCAAAAGTTAAATACGAGTGAACGTTTTATTGAAGTATAGAATCGTTATCGTTAATTGGAAATCGACGTTCATTTCCTTCAATAAAAATTTTAATTTCACTTACGGTGCACTTTAGCTGTTGTTTTAGTTCAATTTTCTTTGGTGACTGTCTTTTTATGATAACGGATATAGTTTCATTCCAAATCAAGCTGAATAATTATGATCTTTGGAGTTTTCTCTTTGTATTGCCAATAGTTTGGCAATACAAAGTAATAAGAAATAAATTATAAGAAAGAAAAATATTTTTGTCATGAATTAATATGAAACTATGATTTTATTTTATTTTTTCGCGGTTTACTTCCGCCAGGTTTGCTAAGAAGCAAAGGTATGAAACCACTAAACAGCCTAATATAAAAATTGTTTTTTTTTTTAAATTTATTTTTCAATTTGGAACAGAAATAAATGTTAATTTGTTTATAAAAGTATCTACTATAGTTTATAATTATGTTTATCTATGATATTCTATTTATAAACACAATTTGAAATAATAAATAATAATATTTTTTTGAATAATGAATATTCAAAAAATATTTATGCCGTAAAGACGCATAATGCTTTGCCGAAACAAAAAACAAAACATTCACCTTACACTATAGGCATTGAACCAATTTGTACTAAGTATAGGTACCTATCTGTACCAATCTCTATCTGTGGCAATTTTCATTCCCGCACACGTGCGGGACAATAAAAAAAAACGCACGTGTGTGAAATACATTGCATGTTGTATAACCTAATCGTAGTGCGATAGGGACCAGTTTTCGAGGAATTGTATTGAAAAAAATGTATCAATTACAACTACATTTTCTTAAGTAGGTATAGTTATGACCTACCCTACTTTGCCTTAAATGTTATTATGACTCATCAACAATCAGCACGTGCCAAGGCATTTACAAGCCACGATTATGAAACCCTCATTGTTTCAAGAAAATGTGTGAAAACTCCGCATTGCCAGTTAAGTAATAATAAAACATCCGTGACTATATCAAAGAATTCTTTAGCGTTTAGTGGTTTGTTTATTTTATATTTTTTCATCACACTTACACGTAAACAGTATCATAACATGCAGGTTAACTTGGCCGTAATGCCCCGTATAAAACCCTCGACCATTTTTCTTCCCATGAAGCCCAAGGTCGGTATGTATTTTTTTTTAATTTGTACATAGCACTGCACACACGTCATGCAGGTTCAAGTTCAAGCAAGGAGTTTACATTAGATCTTAATTTAAAAAATGTCTTAAAATGTTATCTAAACAGGAATTATTGCATTCTCGCTACGTCGTATTACTTTTACACCGTCATGGCTGTATCAGTGGCGCAGGCTCCTAATAACTCGATTCCCACCGGCTTCCCTTCAGAAGTTTGGAACACAACCACAACCACTCTCTACCATAATTGAAAAATGACACAATCAGTACTTTTTTACAAGCATCACGAAACACCTACTCGTACTCAATCAACAAAAATTTGCTGTTCAACAACAATGCTATAAAATACCGCAGGCGCTATCGGCTTTTTGGCAGCTACAATTTCTTTGCAAAATAAACGTCATGACGTCACTAGCCAGCCCGCCTATATTGGGACTCTGGTAAGCCGACGCAAACCGAGTTATTCATAGAGAAAGTAATAGAAAATGCGTGCGCGTGAGTGAGATGGGAAAATATCGTTATCACTCGTTGAATTTCGTATAGAATCGGAAATCGTTGATAACATTATTTTGTTTTGTAGGGAGTTAGGTTTTATTAAGCCGAAGATTATCGAGTTACGACAGGGGCAGAAAAAGAAAGTATGTATGGGAGAACGAGATAGAATTAGTAATGGTCGATAATGTCGAATGTCGATTTGGTACACTAAATTATAGTACTTATTTTGTTGACTTATTTACATCTAGGATAAAATCACTTTTTTTATATTAGGTGAAAATGATAATTCAAGATGGCGCCGACGAAAATTTTTTATAGTATAGGATAGTAAAGCTGTATTTCATAATTATTTAAACTTTTTTATTTGAAGAAACAAGTTTTTCTGCCCTATATTTTTTTTTATTTACTCGCTGACCTCAAATAAATTGGGTTATTAGCCAGGAAGAAAAAGAAGAAGAAGAAGACTCGCAAATATGATGAAAAACATTGTATGTATCACTAACGGGAATTACGAACTTCGACTCAGAAAGAGCCTCGATCGTAATTCCTTACTTACCGTCCTTAAGAGCCTATACTACCTCAGATTAGCAACTCTATTTGTGGTGGTTCAAACTTCGTTTGTAATACTGTTAGAATAACGTTCTAATCAGCTTGCACTACAAAGCGGTTGTTACGTCAGTGCGAAATGAGTGGGTTTTTATTCTTTATAAAATCAAATTTCCGTCTTTTGGAAAAAATAAAAAACATAAGACCTGCTTTATAGTTAGTTCAGTTAGTATGCAAAGTTTCATGATCTATTTTGAAGTACTTTTTGAATACCAGCGGTTTATAGTTCGATTTGGAGGTAACTTTGGGATTTTTTTCTATCGAGAAAACTTTATGAAATCGTATTTTCGCCAAACATAAGATCTAACATTAATCCTCAACTTTAAACCATATATTTATTTCAAAATTAATGCTGCAGTATTTTCGGCGTAACGGAGGATCATGCTAAGCCATTTGAGGTAGTATAGGCTCTTAATACACAATGTACTATTTATAGAAGTAAATTAAAGAGTGACGTGAAAGGAAAAAAGCCGTGTTGCGCCGACCGCAAATAACTTGTGACAAGAGCAGGAAGATGATGGTGTCTATGTAGAGAGAAAGGAAGAGGAGTCATTAAAATTTGATGATGTCCCAACCGAAACAAAAATGGAAAAAAAAGGTGTCAATCGATTCATGTCCCCCGTAACATAGGCTACATTTTAACCGACTTCAAC
Source organism: Xestia xanthographa (assembly GCA_905147715.2). Classification (NCBI taxonomy): domain Eukaryota; kingdom Metazoa; phylum Arthropoda; class Insecta; order Lepidoptera; family Noctuidae; genus Xestia; species Xestia xanthographa. The sequence continues at coordinate 15,849,425 of LR990650.1, read as the reverse complement.
AATAGGAGGAGTCTATTTTACCTTGTAACCCCGAATTCAATTAGGGCGTGATTTTTCAGTAGTCGGGTGTTTTACTGGTAGTATAACAAAGGAATTCTTGTTGTCTGTATTTTATTTCTTGCTTCTAAATATTATGTGTGTTCCACTGCAAAGTACTATCGGGGTCTTTTCCGCCTGACCAGTTTAAAATTATTTCGCTTAAATCATGCGGAGGCGCCGAGCCATGCCCCCTTAAAGTTTGGGCCAATTAGGAAAGCGTCAACTTTGGCGCGCAAAATAACAATATCTCTCGTTGGGCGTGCGTCATCAGTGCGCTCGGCCGATTCGGTTTCATTCATTATTTCTATACAAAGTCAACGGGGTGGGGCTAGAGAGCGTTTCTATGTTGCGAGTGCAAGCAAAAATGAGCTTAGTGGTGGTCAGGCGGGAGTGTCCTCGATAGTACATGCGTCTTCGTTTGTTCCCTGTGTACGTATCTGCGTTTTCCAACCAGCTTCTTTTAATAATGATGTCCTTCGCCGTAATGAGTGCCTACATTTTGTGATGTGTTTCAAATGGGCCATATTCTCAATTGGTGAAATGTGGGTGCACTCCTTCGGGAAAAAGAGGCTCGATTTTAATTGTATATTTCACCACATTACATACCTACCTATGTACCTATGAATCACCGCTGAAACAAATCAAGTGTGAATAACGCATTTCACACTCACACCTATTACGAGCAAAGGAAGTTAAATGAGCCTTATAATCTTGGAAAAATATTTGTTCTGAAAAATCTTACAAAACGAGAGAAGGTCGTTCGAGATTGTTTGGTTAACTACTTCAGTTAATGTGATAACATGATAATGAAGTTTTCTTACTGATTTTGCCTGAATTCGGGCCATTTTATGTGTATTAACGTACCTGCACCCAATGTCTACTTAGAAGAATTGAAATACGTTTTTCTTTGAAGTGTTACTGGAAAAAATCAAGTAACAGATTACTTAGGTATTTAAATTTTCCCTGAAGTTGACTCATAGTTGATGAATGGAAAATCTGCGGCAATTAAAACAGGTACTAACTCATCTTTATATGGTTTACCACTTCATAAAAAAACGAATTTAATATGTTTAAGGAACTTGAGAATAATAAAAAGAGGTGTTTATGGCAACTCGAAAAAATATTTTTGCTGCATTTAAATTTTTGTATGGCTTCTTTAATTCAAATTCAAATTCTTTATTTCAGACATGAGTCCACAGTGTTAGTAGCAACAAAATAACTTAATAACTCGTGTTAGTATTAAGGAGATAATACTAATATGGCCGTGTTAATTTAATTATGTTCTTTGAGTTGAACAACTACGTGACATATGATTTACGCAAGCTCTATCTGATTCCATTACACTTGGTTGTTTAGTTCAATTGTTTTGTAAATTCAGTTACGAATCCAGTGGAGTGACTGCGTTATTACTTTACTGTTTAATGTGGTGTGCAATGCAGGGTACCAACTCATTAAGGGCAGACGTACATCAATCGCACACAACACAACCGATGTTTGCTCATTATGAAGTGGATGAACCTATTGAGTGAGACATTGATGTAATTGAAGTTGTGGTTAACGTAAATAATGTATAAGAAGAAATAGCAAATGACTTAAACTTAGCAGACTTATAATAATTACTTCCAATATACATGAAAAAATTTCACCCAAAAACTGTTAGGTACAAATCTTTATGAATAAAACAGAAGAGTTGAAGGATGATGTCTTTAGTCTAAAATTAGCAAAGGGACTGTCTAATACCTTTTACTGAGAGGAGGCCTGTGTTCCAGCAGTGGGAAAGTTAAAGGTTGATTTATTTATATGCTTATTCGGAATGCTGGGCTGTGTAGAAGATGAATGAAAAAAAATATGTAGCGGAGATGAGAATGTTGAGGTGGATGTGTCGTGCGACAAAATTGATTAGGTAAGGAACGGGTATATCAGAGGAAGTTTAAAAAAGGCATCGATTACAGAAAAAATGTTGTCTAAAAAGCCGTGTGGTATCCGGCAGAGTAGAATAGAACCAACCCATTACACTCACGGGTGTCGAATAAGGCGACTAATATCTGAGGGAGAATACCTTGCGCCTCTGTAGACCTGAGAATGGGCAGCAGCGTTTTCTATTAGTCTTTCATCACTGCGATCTCCAATCTGCCTGTCAAGCGTGGATATTACGGCAAATTCCTCCCATCATGGGAGAGGCTTATGTCCAGCAGTTACCAGACGTTATGGGCTGTTGTTGTTGTTGTCATGGTATGGATTTATGTGATGAGGAGGGACGTATCGTATGTGACTAAAAGAGTGATGCATAAATGTTGAAGGGTGCAGAGGGAAACGAAGACTTAGGAAATGATAGATGAATTGTGACGGTTGACAGAGGAGAATGGAAGAAAAAAACGTGATGTACCGTCCTCAAGTAACATGGACAAGAGCGGGAAGCGTGATAATGACGGTATAGAACATACTAGACTTATTGTTATAGTTATCGACCAAGAGACAACGCTATTGAATAATATAGCGATAAAACAGAACCAATTACTTATGTGTGCGTCATCGTGAGAAATCATAACGCTTACCTAGCGCCATTTGGTATTAATAAACGTATAAGCATCATATTATTAATTGTTATTATAACTTAGTTTCACATAAACAAGTAGAATTAACTGGTTATTAAAATCTTGTTGTTGACACCAGTAACAACTAGATTTATAATGAATTATTCATATGGATACAGCTATTAACAGGTAAGTTACAATTTATTGTGTACTGGAAATAGCAATGAATCATATATCAATGAATCAAGTAATATGGTATTCTCAGAAAAGTATTTGTGTACTTAAAAATGCATGATGTGGCGTTTGAGAAAAGGGAAAATGACTAAAAACTAGGTATTTTTGCAGAGGAAAAATGCAGGATATAAACAGACTCTTCACGAAGCCGTCAACCAAGCATTCTGTACATCAAACTAAGTAACTCTATGCAAACATTTTTGCTGGGAAATGACTGTTTTTTTTGGGGTGTTTACTCACGTTTTTAAGCAGAACTCAATGTAACGCACTTAAAACATTTTGCTGATGGAAATTGAATAGTACGGGGGTACATGTACTTATTTAAAAACAAACTTGTGAAAAAGTTGGAACTTTGACCCCCAATATCTCCTTAACTAGAAAAATTATCGTAATGACGGGGAGAACAAGTGCCTTTCGACTTCGTTATGAGTCTTTTTACACCCTTTATACGAAGGAAAGAAAAGGAGGTTGGTAGGCGTTACATCAAACATAACTAAAACTTTAATTGTACCCAGATACCACAGAACATAGAAATAACAGTTGTTTCTATGATTCTGTGACAGATACATACAAAAAATCGTTTCCTTCGATGAAGATGATAGAAAACAACATTCATTACGTTATAAATATCTTAATCATTTATAAATATCATGTAACACCAGACATAATACATAATAATAATATTGATTAGCTGTACACAATCCTATCGATAGTAAGTGCAAATACTTGAAGCTATTACTATTTAAAAACAATTAACCTTTGACATAATAGACAGATACTGTGATACACTATTTATTTATAAACTAACAATTAAGAATGATTATCCGATGTAATTTTAAACTTGGCATCATCTTCCTACCCTGAGGTACTCCAATTTATTGCAGGTTTACCTTCTTTTTTGAATCAGTGCTTTCCTAATCGAATCATAATTCACACAAACCAAGAAACTTGGCATAGTCTTGCTGCTTTATAGGGAAAAGGTTCAATTTGCCTTGGGATCTATGGCATTTTCTTCCAGGCATTGCTATAAGCCATCAGTGTTCACTCCTGTTCTTGCTAACTCATCTTTCTCACAATCCATGCATCTATTCTTTTGGATGTCTCCTTTTACAGCCATTTCCTAACATAGCAACATCCTAAAGTTACAAGTGACCGAGATTGAACCAGAAAAAATCGATTTCAGTGAAGCGTTTGAGATCAATAGCCTGGAGAATTACATGAACTAACGAGCGTCGGAAGTTTTTGTAATAGTTTGTTTGGCAAAAAGTTGCTGTCGCCCTGAACATTTTAAATGGTTTATTATATCGATACCTAATCGTAGACTTGATTAAAAACTGAACAAATATTACGGCAAAAGGTGAAAATTTAGTGATCTTATCGTTGGTCATTAAATTAAACGAAATAAAGTGTGCCACAATTCTAAAATGGTTAAATTTACTAAGTATAAAAGTCTTCGATGTAATTACTCCTCAGTAGTTAATGTCTGAATGCAGTAAAACAGTAACCATAATTGGTTACTGTTTTACTGTTGTCTAGTACTAGTACACTGGACAGCTGGTTTGAAAATTAATGAATCGAGCAAAACTTTGGGAGCCATCGAAAAAGTGTTAGTGACAAGGATTCCATTTTCTTAATTTTAATTTCGTTGTAAGAATGAGTCCTATCTTAATTTCTGATCATGAATGTGGATTGCTCTATTTAAGAGTAGGGGAAGACGTCAAGAAGATGTAAGTATGGTAATCCAAGACGTGCTGCGCTGACTATAAATCAATTGGGATAAGGACAAGAGAAAGGTGCCCTGGCTGGAGGCCTTACACTTAAGGTACCCACAGGATTGTCCGGTTAAGCAGACGACAACCTCTCTAGGTTGAACTGCGAGATGCCGATGAAAAAAACAAGAGAAAGGTGATGACAGGCAAGATTAAATTATAGATTGTGAAAAACTAAAAGGCATGTAATACAAAATCGACTGTAAGCAGTTTTCTAATGACAATAATAAAATAAGTAATTTGTCCTTGAATTGGCTGACTCGTCAAAAGTGACTGTCAACGTTGCAAGAACTATTTGAGAACCGAACGTGTTATCGACCTATGAAACATCTAAGATAACTGACAACTTATTTATAATCTTTTCTTGAAGTAATAATGGTTCATTCATTGGGAGAGAAAGAGAGAGGGTGATATGATAATAGCGAAACAAGTGATGTGATACAAAGATAGTGATGGAGTGAACTTTGGAGATTACGCATAATAGAGATGTATGGAAAAAGGGGATTGGCAACAAATAAATTGGAATAACGGTAGGAAGATGAAGAATCACAAATAAATATTATTATATCCATTATAGACACTCCTCTCTGTAAGACCCGTTCACTAGAGTAGTAGTGAAATGGTAAAAATCAGGAGTCAAACATTTGAGTACGTAAAAAGCCATCCATTGTGCGTAAGATCGTCAAAATCCTTCTTATCGGAAACCAATTAGCTTGAGAAACGTAATTCATGACGAGTGCAAGTACTACTGATAAACCTCACGCGAGAGAATTTCTTAACGTTGCATAATTAGGAGCAGACTATTATGCAGTGATAGCCCACAATACTTCTTGAATCCGTGCATGTGTGACCTTTGCGCTAGTAATGATAAATCTGTGTACAAATTTAACGATCAATTTGTTGCCATTGTTGACAAGCATGTAGTATTAATGAAATGCAAACGTGAACGTAATGTTACTGTCATTGGACCATCATTGGACTAATATTTTGGTCTCTCCGCAAATTCAATAACACAACTGAATCTTGAAACATACTAGCATACTACTTATAATACATACTACTAATATTATTACTACTAGACTAACATACACGTTTATTTTTACACTTCCATATGTAGTAAATTGAATAACCGATAAACAAAGTATATCGGTTATTCAATTTACTACATAAAAAGTTAAAAGGACTCGAAGTATCTGAAACGCTGTCATCCGGAAAATTAAATGTGCCCTGAGGATAATATTGGAATATTGCAATAATATAATGCAATGGGTCTAAATTAGTAAAAAAGACATGTACTCACCGACTTCATCAGCATTCACCAACTTAGAAGCGATTGATCGTAGAGAAGTGGCCCCAGCTGAACTGAACATGTCCAGCACTGGGCCCAAGAAGTAGATCGTCCTGGTAGGGGCCAGGGCGTACACCACGCTAGCAGCTATCCTACTCAGGCAGGCGACCACACCAATGATGCTGTCCTCAATGTGCCATCTTTTGCTGAACAAATATATTGTTATGAAGGAACCTGTGCAAAGAAATTGTGACATAGAATAAACTGCCTTTTAATTTGAGAGGGAATTTATCTAATTTACTAATAATCTAGCAATAATTGTAAACGAATGTGGCAGTAATTACACTTTGCTGTCCGTAACTGAAAGATTTTGGGCACTTTATTCTGTATATGCATCAATTAACGCAGCCTATGGTAATCTATTACTGGATATAGGCCTCTCCCAAGCTACGCTCCATCTCTAATGGCGCTCACCGCTTCGCTTGCCTAAACGGGGTTTCACTCCAGGAGTCGGGTGTAGGTATTCAAGCCTAATATAAAAAAGTCTACCTTGACCAGCCTAAACAAAAAAAAAACCCATAGATGTTTTCAAATATCACTTAATGGGAATTACGGACCGTTTTTAGAAAACAGCATTGTACCTACTCGTATTGTCTTTGTGCAGTGTTTACTTCCATACTGTCATCTCTGTCATAACACGTCCGATGACGTACCTGAATGTCGTTTTATTTTAAACAATATTTCATTATCAGATTCAATAAGATGATAAAGTTATATTTATCGCAAAACATGGTCCACGACAAAGTGACTGCATTTATATTGCCAGCACATCAAGCTACTGCAATCTGTCAAACTTAAATAGATTTTCAAGTTTATTGCTAAAGCATTAGGTTCATGTTTGATTGGGAAAATTTGTCAGCTTCGGGTAGTTTTTTTGTACTTTACAATAAAAATTTCAACTTCAGGCGATCAAGTGTCTGAAGAATCCTGTAAAATTAATTCTTCCATCGATTTGAAACCTATCAGAATGGAGTTAATTTTACAATTGTTTTACTGTTTGCCCTAACCGTCCAACAATGATTACCCGGCTTTTAAATATCTGATCAATAATTTGCTGCCTTTTCAGCTGTTATGTTAATTAAAATATCAGCGATTCGACTCCAAAATTACTCACTGATCCAATATTTAATTAAGTTTCTACAAACTGAGGGAACATACTACATTGCTATGCTAAAATATCGGCTACCCAATGTCTGCGCTCTGTGATCTAGTCTAAGATATTCCATGCCATTTCACTATCATTTAATTGTAAGCATTTCTAGTGTTTGTCTCATTTTGTTTACCGAGTTCTGAGCTGTCAGTGTGAAGATAGACGGGCGCGGTTGTTTTGAGGTCGAACCAGTGCTAGACAGAAGAAGACAAATTACTTGTAAAGCCACGTTTACTCTGTGTAAGTACGCTTGATTTATAATATTCTAATCTTGATCTTGACAGCTGTCGAAATTCCAGAATATAGTGCATTTATATCTTGCTCTATCAAATTGAACTCTCCGATTTTAGTATTCAATTCAAAAAGATTTGTATCTCTGATTTTGTTCCAATGACGTATTATATATAGACACGTCATGAACCAACATCGCGGCGCTTAAAAACGGCGAAAATACTAGAACTACTTATAAGCGTGAGGAAAGAGAAAGAAAATATGACACCGAACGGCGGGATGCCTGTTGCGAGAGGGAGATAAATATACATCTTCAGTCACGTCACAGGATTTATTAAATTATAAACAAACGTAGCGTCGCGCGACAGGTTGGTGCGTAACTAAGCGCGATGTGGGCAATTGCCTTCATTTCATGTTGTCATTTTAGAGTGCGGACAACGTATCTATAGTTTATATATCATTGTTTTGTTCAGCTACGTAAACTGACTCTAAAAAAGGCAACTATACTGTCGAAGGCCGTCAATCATTTGCAGAACCCAGCTGAAACATATGACTCGTGTCAAGTTTACTCGCCCCAACTCAACGAGGCTTAGAACTGTCATGGCGGTGCTAGATACACAAGACATACCACGTAGGCTTGTAGGCTTAACAGAATTAGAGTTAATTCACATTGAGAACATAATATTGCAATTGCAATTAGATTTTTTGTGTATTTTGCCATTTCAGAGTAGCTTTCGCCCATATTTTAGTTACTTCACTTCGTAGAAAATGCTAGGATGCTTGTTGGCGACAGATCTGGCAACCCCGTTGCTAGGGTATTGTTGTGTGTGGTTGTCTAGCGACGGAGCGGCTTATCTTTATTTTCTCGTTTCCAAAATATTGTAATTAAATATTATACGCAATTGCGCCTTTTAATCTTTCCAGTCTTTAATTTGGTGCCTAACAGTGCTATATGTATATTTTCTTTTCTGTAAGTAAATCTGTGGCTGGTTGAGAACCTAGAAATAGATTGTGACGAAAGGAGGTCAAGAAAATACGATGTTACCGTAATAAACTTGACTAACATATGGCTGAATGGTGGCAGACCTCCATTTTGATACAGTGGGGTCCACTTTATAAAAACCCTGGCGGCTTCCTTTAGGTTATCTAGCGGTTTCTCCATTGCTCTTTTTACATCGATTATTCAATATTCTCTCCTGTATTTATTTATCAATTTTGTGGGTTTTTTACGCTAGATGCATGTGTGAACTGTGAAATTAGATTTACTTGCGGTAATTCGATCCGATAAGCAAGAAACGCTGTTTACACTTTTCAATCTACTCTATAAATTTACTATTTTGCACGTGGGTTTTTCAAAGTAATAGATTATTTTCTATTTTAACCTTTTATAATAGAGTTAGAGCAGGATACGACTAGGATAATATTAATTATTACCATTCTTAAAAGTGACGAAAACTACACAAAATAACGTATTATTAGTGATAGTTTCTTTTGTTTATTAATTGTGTTTAAAAAGTGACATTCGCAATATCTTCTTATTTTTGTGTTTTGTGTGTGGGGACAATGTGGGTCACATTTATATTTTTTGTTTATTATTTCCCACAACTGTCTGACAGTTTGAGTACTCTAAGCGACCTACCCAAATGTCCTTTCTTTGGTATTGTTCGTCGTTTCGTTGAGCTGCTTGAGTTATAAGTCGAGCTACACGTTAACTGACAAATGCTTGCACTGACTGGACAGGTCCACTCAAATCTGTATGGTTCTTTCTTCAAAAGACCATCTCAGACACTAATCTGCATAGTCCTCATGTGAATTGAGCAAAATTGTCTGGACTTTAAAAGAGACTATGACCTCTGAGTTTGTTTCGGCTGTTTCTTCTCAGAGTAGTCAGGTACGAAACACCGGCCCCATCTAGTTTAAAAAAATGACGTGTAAAAGTGTTTGTAAAAACCTACTTGCAAAATAAACATCATTTATCAAACACGTTTCTGTAAATTATAACCAGATAACCAGGCATCTAAATATATTTATTATTTACCAATGATATGATACTTTAATGGTTAGCCAACCAGTTACTACCACCAAGATACAGTTTGTTATGTTTCTTTAACTAATTATTTATTGTCGTAGTATAAAACAAAGTTCCTGTACATCTGTGTGATTGCTTAGAAATTCCAAACGGCACAATAAATTTGCATGTGGTTGACGTTTCAAACATTTTAAATATGGCGGATGCGGTTGTCTTTTATTTTTATGTCTCATTCGAACGAAAATAGGTTTTTATTTAAGACGGATGTTGTCACAAACCACAATAGACAATCATCGTCTCATCCTGCCCTTGTTCCGCAATAGACAATGTAGTTATTAGATTTGTCTTCAAGTTTAATACAAAGGGTTCTTCGGTTATAGTTAGTGTATAATATTATGATGATCTAAACATGTTATAGTGTCACTACATAGGTATTATTTAAACAAAGTCCTCCGCCGCGTCTGTCGTCTGTTCGCGATAAACTCAAAAACTTCTTCACCGATTTTTATGTTGTTTTCACCAATGGATAGAGTGGTTCTCGAGGAAAGTTTTAGTATATAATTTGACAAGTTTTTCTTTAAATTGGCTAAAATATAATGATATTTGTTGGAAGGTTGCGGGAACGGGATCAAAATTTCATGATTACTTTTGGTCGCGATAACCGTTTTTTCATATAGAGAACACTGCCTTTGGGTGCACTTAAAGGCGAACCAAGTCGTCCTTTTCGAATAGATGGGATGAAAAGATATTTATTTGAGACAAGCACAGGAACTACAAAATTAATAATAATAAAAACTAAGTCTAAATAGTAAAAAGAAGATCTGTGCGAGGCCAAAAAGGCTCCTATCTCAGCATGATGCTGCGATAGATGAAAAACAAATACCGCAGCACTGGTATTCTGATAGGGTCTGTGATTTCACGGTCAACTAGTAGCTATGCACCTACACACCCCCTGCCCCTGCACCTGTGCTTTGTACCTATGGTTTGCAACTACATGAGTTGCCTGCGGCAAATAAATATTTTTTCATCCCATCTATTCGAAAAGGACGACTTGGTTCGCCTTTAAGTGCACCCAAAGGTGGTGTTTTCTATAAGAAACTTTTAGCGGGCAGTAATGAGTTTTTAATCCTCTTTATAGATGTTCCAAATTCAAAAAGTGCGCCGCAAAGATAATTGCGGCGCACTTTTTGAATTTGGAACATCTTAGTGTTCAGCGCCGAAAGAAATCGAACGCAAATATTGTTTGAATAAAGACTGGCTGGTACGACGGCCCAGTCGCGCCGCCGGCCGCCGCGCTGACTGAATAAAAAAAGGAAATCAAATTAAAAACGCGAGAACTACAGACCGCGTTTTCGTCAATTTTCATGAATTGTTAGAAATTCATGGTTTTGTTTTGAAAAATGAGTTCTTCAAGTGACAGTGAATAAAAAACACAATAAAGTGAAAAATAACTTTAGATCTTCAGAAGTCGGTGACCTTTGTTTGATTCATTTAGTTTTTTTGTGTCACCGACTTCTGAAGCTAAAGTTATTTTTTGCAAAAAAGTTTTTTTATTTTTCCATTTTTAGTTGTAATATCCTATCCAAATATTAGGTATGCATTTATTTTACATGTTGAAATTAGACCACACGACTGAAGTAAAAATGTTCATAAAATGAAAACTACTGGGCCAAACTATGTTACATTTTTATAGGACCAAATGGGAACTATTCCGCATCAAACTAAAGAATAATCACGTCAATCGGCTCATAAATATCAGCGTAATCGGTGTAAATACATAAAAAAAAAACAGTCTAATTACCTCCTCCTTTTTGAAGTCGGTTAAAATTATGAGGCGCCTTTTATTTTCTCATAGTGGGTGATGAAAAGTAGAGTGTATCACTCGGGCGCAAATATATTTTTAAAAATATTATTTTGCTCCCTTATGATACAATCTACTATTTATTTCTTTCTTTATTTTAGATAAGTACTATAATTGACTGTAGTGATATTAACAACTAATCTATATTTTAGTTTAGAAAGAACATTATTGGAACACCTCAGTTTGTGACATTTGTCTTTTTAATGAAATACTTGACGACGTTTTTTTGTAACAATTGATAAATGTAACGTAATTTTCTTATCTAAAAATATTTCAGAACTACCTTCTTGAAATCGCACGCTGTCATAATATTTATTTAAAACTTTATCAAGTAATATAATTAATCTTTTACACCGTGTATTTTTCCTAAAACAGATTGTTTTACGGGTTTTCTGTTGATTAATTTTATTTGATTAATAAAGAAAAAGATCTCTGTGTATTTGTTTTTTGTATGTGGCAATGAGGAATTCTTGTTTGATCAGGTTGAGTTTGCTGATATATTGCGCAAGATTATAATTTAGTTAGATAAAATTCTTTCCATAATTCTTTGCAGATAATTCCCAGACGGCAATATGTTAATTGAAACTGGTATAATTTTTTTATGTTTTATAATTAATCTAAATTAATAAAATAGAAATATCCGGTCATAATTACAAAATAACAGTTTTTTACTGAATTATAAAAGTATACAACATTGTTTTTAGTATATGTGAAACCTGAACATTGTTTGTTCAGAATAAGTAACTGAATCGATTCCAATAATTTTTAAACCATATTATATTTTGTCCCAAAAATATTTAGAAAAACTTCTTAGAACATTTATTTTATTTTATTTTGTCTGCCCGTCAGTCTGTTTGTTCCGGCTTATCTCCTAAACTTTTGATGGAACCTCTATGTTATAGGGAGTACTTTTATTTTATCGTGCCAAAAAACCCCTGAAATTGTTAACAAAATCCGATGCAACTTGAGAAGTAATATTTTTATAAAACACTAGCGGACTTCCCGCGGTTTCACCGGCGTAGTTCCGGTTCCCGTAGGAGTACGGGAATAAAATATAGCCTATGTTACTCGTGGATAATGTAGCTTTCAAATGGTGAAAGAATTTTTTAAATCAGTCCAGTAGTTTTTGAGCCTATTCATTACAAACAAACAAACAAACAAACAAAGTTTTCCTCTTTATAATATTATTATTATTATTATATTATTATTATATATTATATTATATATAAGTTTAAGTATAGAAGTATAGATTTACGCTGACGAATGTCACGGGCAACAGCAGTTTCAAATAGTTTTATTATTGCAAGTCATTCTAGAAAAATTCTATCGCACAATAAAAAAAAACCTTTAAAAAGCACGTGTAAAAATCCTTGTGATTTCTCAACGTTTGGTCATCCATCTCCATGCATCAGCCAGCACCAAGATGTATGGATCGTGTGTGCAACAGAATTTATTGCCCTTTCCGCATCGCCCTGTATCTAGTCTCCATAGATTCGTTGTCACTCTACAACATTGAGATGTCATTCATCAATGAGGGCTATCGTTTTTGAGCTCACCAGATGGCGCATTGTCGAGTAACCTTCGTCGTTATTCGTCGTTCGTCAATAATTATATTTAATACTTTAAAGTACCAATAACTTCATAAAAAAGTTTATTTTCTTACGTATAACAACATAGTCTAATCTTTAGAAACATATTTACAATATTCTTCCTAAGATTAGCAAGCATGAAACATTTAAAAATCATTCTACCTCCACAAGTAAGATCCTAAGTTGCTACTCAAGTCATAATTAATCAGTAATGGCTGAATCTAGAACACAATCGTGTGTATTAGTATAAATACGTGATAAAAAAGCACGCAACGCGCGAACCCTGTATGACATCTGACATTTCGGAAGACCTTACTCTACACGAACGCCTCTAGTGGTGTGAATTCATACGCGATAGCCCCCAATGCGTAACCGGTTACTGTTCCTTCACATCTGTGAACGCCACTTTGAACTGTAAAAGTGGAGTACATCTGTACTCCACTTTAAGTGTGCAGTTCAAAGTGGCGTTGCTAATCAACAAAATTTGCATCGTTATGTCTAACTTGGTACATTTATTTTGGTTCTGTGTTTTGCCGAATGCACATATAAGTTAGTTGAAATGTAGTTTAACTACTTCTGATTGGGCATCATTGTCAATATGACAGAGAACTTTACTGTAATTACAGCAAGGTTGCTATTCGGTTACTGTCACTGACAATTTTGTCAATTAATAGTGATCTTTATCAACATCATAATAAGGTTGATGTTGGGTAGCTCATGACATACGTAAGCTAACTGTGAAATGACGTTGTTGACATCCATTCGATTTTGTTTTGTTTTTGACCGTATTCTGTATTCTGAAAACATTGTATTGTATCATAGTGATTGATTGAAAGGCAGTTTATTTGCTTTCTTTGTTTTTGGGATAAAACAACGCATTGGAAATAATCTTTGTTTTGAAGAGTGTTCTTCAGACAGCTGTGTTTATTTTGCTCTTAGGTATTTTATTATTGTTTACTAACCACGTGTTATTCTTCTTCAAATATAGTCAGATTTATAAGACAAAAGAAATTAATAATATCAAATAGTGTTTTGACTGGGAAACTTAATGTAAACTGTGTCTGGTTAAAGACCCTTACTATCTACTATATAAGGAATGGCATGGATTATCTAATTAAGATTGCAAAACGATTGTAGGTATAACTGCTTACTGATAGAACTGAAAACGTATAATCTTCTAAGTAGACAAAGAATCTAATTATCAGTAGGTAATATCATCACGCCTGTGATCCCCGAAGGAAGGCAGGGTAGTACCTACGTATAGTACCCAAAGGGCTTGAAAGATTTTTGTATGAAGCATGGCCGGATTAACTTCCACAATTTTGATTTTTTCTCAAAGTAGCGGCCACGCATAAGACATATTTAATCGATAGCTGGTATTAATACAAAAAGTTTTGTCTAAGACAAAATGTTCTAAAGTGTCAAGTTTCCGAGATCTAGGACATTGTGATCGCTACAAGCACAACTTTGATAGCTTAAATCTCGGAAACGTGACACTTTAGAAGATTTTGTCTCAGAAAAAACTTATTTGTATTTATGCCAGCTATCGATTGATATAAGTTTTTATACCTGTCTGATCAAACCAAAGTTGTTCTGAAGATGCCATCAGTAATTGGACTTTAACTTTGTAGCTCATATCTCGGAAACGTGACACTTTAGAACATTTTGTCTCAAATAAAACTCGTTTGTATTGATACCAGCTATCGATTAAAATAAGTCTTATGCGTTGCCGCTACTTTGAAAAAAATCAAAACGGAAGAAAATCTGGGCAAAAAATTCAAACCCCTTTTGTCGAGTATATTTTCCGGCCCGACATACCTAATAGGGGACGATAACTTCCATAAAAGTAGAAAATACAGACTTATGGAAGCTATAAAAAAATACTGATGAACTCGACCTGGGAATATAACCCAGGATCTCATCCTCTTTTTTCTTCAGGGAACACAGGTTGATAAGATATTAGGTTCTTATGTTAAACATAGTAATGAAAACTGAACTTACCAACACTCCCAACTAATACGGAGTAAGTGAGGAATAAGCTGTAGTCCACTTCGGTGAACTTGTACTTGTAACGTGTGAACCAGTACGTCATCTGCGCCTCACCTTTATCCCAAACGAAACAGGTATTAGTCAATCAGCCAGCGAAGGACGGCAATCTGTAAACATCACCTGTAAAAGGCTCTGTTCTAGCCGTATTTGGGGAAATTCGGAGGAACATAGGAGAGATTGGCGATTTTACGGGGAGACATATAGAATTTGAATAGAATCATGGGGATTTTCGAGATACACAAAAAATGTTTTGAGGGATGTATGGCTAAGTTGGAGGAAAAAATGGGAATTAGTGGGGAAGTTGGCGGTACAATGAGATGGATCAAATTAAGAGGAAATGTATGCAAAATTGGGGAAAAAGTGAGGATGTTGGAGATAAACACAAAAAACATGGGGAACACATGAAAAACTTATAATAAAATTGATGTTCTGTTGATACGGTTTGAGAAAAATAGTAAAATTGATAAAAATTGTGGGAAAATATGAGAATATTTTGTGAACTTCGTCTTGAGAAACTTAGGTACTTATGTTTATGATTCACGTTTGCCTAAACTGAATATGGAAGATAAAGTATACAATATTATTTAACAACATTACTATTAATTATATCCAAGTCGTAAAATAAATTAATGTCACTATTAATTTATCGTCTCTTTCTTTTTCCATACAAATAACGTATTAATTCATTGAATTAGTAGGTATTATTTTATTATTTGTACGTAAGACTAAAAATAAACCATAACTAACTTATAAAATAAAATAATGATTGTTCCCTCATACTGTCCACTGGCCAAAACACCTGTGGTACGCACGGTAACCAATCAAACTATACAAAACCAGTTTATACGGATCTCTCATTGTACGGGAAATCTATACAAAGCGAGGCCATGTTGTACTGGAATATTTAGCTTGATAATTTATGTCGCCGAGTGTCTATACAAACTGACGTTTTTAAATCGTTAACAATGTTTGATAAAAACATGTGGAAATACGAAAGCTTTGAAATTATGGTTCTTGGTTCTCAGGTCAAAATTGGATAAAAAAAATGTTTTTTTGCCAATTTTGACAGTTTTAATGTTTCTTAATAGTAGTAGTATTTTATATTATATTTTTAGTTTTAACTGGTTGAGGATGTGAACGTGGAGTAGAAAGGGAGGTTCTCAATTCGACTGTTTTTTTTTTTTTTTTTTGTGTTTGTTGCCTCAGAACTTTCGACTGGGTGAACCGATTTTGATAATTCTTTTTTTATTTGAAAGCTGGTGCTTCCCGTGTGGTCCCATTTAAGTGTTGTGAACATCTGATGCTGATCTTCGGAGATATACAATAGAACTCTTCAAAAATAGACGGCAAATCTGCCGTGAATGTTGCAATCGCTTGGATGTTTATTGTTTATACAACATCATGACGTAACATCACGCCTGTATGCTCTGAGGGGGTGCACAGATGTGTACAATACACCCAGATTTCGACAGTTAGGTATGTTAAGTTAGCGCGTTCGTGTTCCGCGCGCGCCTCAAAGAGATGTCAGTATAAGGGACTGTTCTAAAGAGATACTGCGGCCCTGGAACACAAAGGGCTAAGAAGGAACATGGATGGGTTTTAGTCAGTAAAAGTCTGACACTCGATCCCTTCTAATTAATTTGATGATTTCCCATCCGAAAAAAAAAAGGTATGTTAAGTTCCATATATTGGGGATACGCCTATTACCATGACATGTATTGTTAACAATTTCAAATAAATTCACGGCAAATATTTGTTTGGGAACAACTAAAAATAGAAAAATAAAAAACTTTTTTGCAAAAAATAAAACCGACTTCAAAATACACAAAAAAGTGAAAAATAACTTTAGCTTCAGAAGTCGGTGACAAAAAAACTAAATCAATCAAACAAAGGTACCATTTCATTTTATAATAAGTAATTAAATTGTGATTTCTAACAATGGATAATAAGTGTAGCATTACTAACAATATATTTTGAAAGCTCTATTGTTCGGTATAACAAATGAATCGATTACGCATTCGACTTAGGATATGTAATACGCATTATATGCATGCATATTACAGGACCACGTGTGGTTACCAAAGTACCTAGTTTTTTATCTCTATAGTTTTACTGACTGTTTGTAATACAACAGTATGTGTACAATAATGTAATAGCTCTTTATTATATCCCAATATCGCACGTTCGTGTTTCCGAACATAAACGATGATTGCCGAATAGCATACTTATGCAGATGAGGGATGAGGGGGCCCACGTGGTGGCCCCCGGCCACCTTAGGCGCGGGCCTGTAGACGGAGAGCTATGGGCTAGCTCGCCGTCCGTCCATCTCATGACGACAGGCCGTGTCGACGGCGCAGGAGTGTTCCACGCGCGCCTCAAAGAGACTCAGCAAAAGGAAGGGGTTCGCAAGGACCGATGCCCGCCGGGGTTGCGGGACTATTCGAAAGAGATACCGTGGCCCCGGAACACAAAGGGCGATGATGGAACATTGATGGGTTTTAGTCAGTAAAAGTCTGACATTCCCTCCTGCTCCGCCCAGAGAGAGGAGTCATTTGATGATTTCCCATCCGAAAAAAAAAATAACGGAAAAGCGTAAGGTAGGAGCTACAATCTCCGCAAAGTGGCTGGTAGCACCTGCAGCTGGATCAGAGTTGCCGAGAATCGAGCTGAGGGGCGTGCAATTGGATAGGCCTGATAATTATACAAGGTGTAAACGGACCCTTCACGAGACCGGCAATGCAAGCATTCAAACTAAGCCACTCTACGCAAAAAATATTGCTGGGAAACGACTTTTTTTGGCATACAATTAACGAACCACCAGATTTAGTAAAATGTAAGGGCAAAAAATCACTTGATTACCAAAATTAATCCCCATTTTATCGTGAAATTAGAACAATTTTTTTTTTTTGTTGTTGGCCACCAGAAATTGAACTGTTATGCTCTTGCATCCGAGTCGAGGGAGACCCGGTTGACTTACTTCTGAATGGTTTATAAAATATGTGCCCAAGCCGGCCTAGGCAAAACTAGTTTGTCATCAAGCACCTCAGTAGCTCAATTTACTAAATTTGGTGATCAATTGTTATTTTAGGTGATAGAAGTTAGTGGTCACAACGTTATTTTTGGTGGTCATTATATTTTCCCCTTTTTTTTGGGTGAAAAATCACGTTTTACGATAGTACTCAAAATATAGTGCTGATGGATGCATTGAATAGTATGGGGGTCGTGGAAGTATTTAAGGTAAGTTTTAAAATAAAAACGTAAATTAAAAAAAAATTGAAAAGAGTTGGAACTTAGGTATGGTCTACAAAAAAAAAATCACAATGAAGGTGAGAATAAGTGCCGTCGTAGTGCTTCCGGCTTCGCTATGGGTACTTTTACACCCGTTATACGTGTTAAAATTAACTGCTAAGTAGTAATAAAGATCATCCGAAAACCCTCGAGAGGGTTAGTAAAGATAAGTGAAAATAAAGCTTAGAAAGTGATATTAATAGTGCAGACTTGAGGACAGGATTACAAAGACGCAATATTACCGGGTTGCACGTAGAGGGGATTAAATTAAGCCCTTTCCGGGATTATTCTCGACCGTTGTCCTACAAGCAGCCTGTGGGCGGGTATAGGGTAAGGGACAGAATTAGTTCTATGTTCATATAGTACCTAGCTAAGCTATTCTAGCCTAGTTGAAGGGGCATATAGAAAGATACAATCATTAAAAATCAGGGTCTAAAATTATCATGACAATTATCTATTAATTATCCATGCTGATTCATAACGTGACCGCTTGATTTTTTAAGCTTCGTTACTAATTTATTACGAAAACGTAAAGAAACTTATACAGGTGAATTTTTTATCACTTTAAAAAAAATGGGTATAATAGGTGAACGGAGTAGAAGCAAATGGCATACTTAGTTTTATTTTACGAAAAATTAAAATGAAACAAATTGAAATTCGATATTTTTCATTATTTTTTTTCAAAATTTCTCTTTTTTTAATATGAAAAGTTGGCTCCGGCCGATCTCGTAACTTTCCCATTTCGACAACTAAACAAAAGACGTGCGAAACAAAAGTGAGTGACAAAGTGTGCCAACTCGTAACTATTTTAATCTTCATACATTGAATCCCATTTGGTAAAGAGTTTACTTGAAATTTGTAGCGTTTTTTGTTGATGGATTAATTTTTTTCTAAGCTGTGGAAAAAAGAAAAAAAACTAGGTATGCCATAAGCTTCTACTCCGTTCATCAAATATACCCATTTTTTTTTGGAAAGTGATAAAAAAGTCATCCGGTAAAATAACTAATTGTTTTATTCTTTGAAACTAGGTGACGCGGCCGCCCTCGTAGAAGATGGCGGGAAGAGCTGGAAAAGGCCAGCGATCAGTGGTCCACATTGGTCTTGGATCGAAACAACTAGAAGTCATGGGGAGAACCCTTTGCCCAGCAGTGGGACGATGCAGGCTAACAGTATCAGTATCTTTGAAACTAGCACTATACAGGATGTAAACAACCTCATCACAAAGCCGTCAACCAAGCATTCTGTATATCAAACTAAGTAACTTTACGCAAAAATTATTGCTGGGAAACGACTTTTTTTTTGGGGTGAAAAATCATGTTTTGTGGTAGAACTCAATGTAACGCACTCAAAACATTGTGCTAATGGATGGATTGAATAGTACGGGAGTCGTGGAGGTGTTTAAAGTAAAACTCTTACATTAAGAACATGTATTAAAAAAAAAAACTTGTCAAAAAGTTGGAACTTTGACCTCCAATCTCCGTAACTAGAAGGTTCCCAGGTCCATACCTACCTGCCATACCTAGTGTCAAACAAAAAAATTATCGCAATAACGGTGAGAACAAGTGCCTTTCGGCTTCGTGAAGAGGTCTTTACAACCTTTATAGACATAACTTAAATAATTTATTTTTGATGATAAAATAATATTCTGTTTGCTGATTAAACACAATGTTTGTGACTGTTTTACGCGTTTGGATAAGCGCTGTGGCGTGGCGTTAACCGAAAAGAAAAAAGTAAAAAGGTTGAAAGTTTATAAACACCAGAGCAAGAATCAGATTAAGGTATTATTAATTAGCCTCAGAGCAACTTTGGGTCTTTGCCTAAGGCTTTGAAAGATAGGATTAGCTAAAAAGTTTTGCGACCCGAACTACCAGAGATTATTTTTAAAGCCTTTCTCGAGATTTTTCGCAAAGAGATAAAAGCTGAAGGTCGTGTAAATAGGTTTAGGATTATTTTCAGGGGGGTGCATCTTGGACGGTGGGCTATGGGCTAGCTCACCGTCCGTCCGTCTCATGACGACAGGCCGTGACGACGGCGCGTTCGTGTTCCACGCGCGCCTCAAAGAGAGTCAGCAATAGCAAGGACCGACGCCTGCCGGGGTTGCGGGACTGTTCGAAAGAGATACCGTGGCCCCGGAACACAAAGGGCGATGGAGGAACATGGATGGGTTTTAGTCAGTAAAAGTCTGACACTCCCTCCTGCTCCGCCCAGAGCGGGAGGAGTCATTAGATGATTTCCTATCCAAAAAAAACATAAAAAAGGGGGGTGCATCTTTAGATCTAAAAAGTGAGAGCCTTAGCCTAACGTAAAATACACTTTTCACACCAACCGCCTTATCCAATGAATCATTGTAAGAAGAGGTACCCACAAGAAACCCTCGCACTGGGGCGTTTCTTTTGTTTCTAAAATGTTCAACAAACAACTGATTAGTTATTTGGAACGTGGCACAAAGCCACTGTTTTTAGGTCAAACTATTATCATTGTTATTAAGCGTATGGAGTTATAATAATAATAATAAAACGTTTATTTCAGACGACGTTTCGACGTCGTTTGACGTTTCGTGACGTTTTTTTAAACGTTTATATTTTTTTCTATAAGAATAATGGAAACGAAGGAACATATCAAAGAAAAAAATAAAAATTCAATGTCAATATTAGAAAAGTGTGCAAAGTGCATACTATTCCGTAGCCAAAATTGGCTTCAAATGATAATTCTATCTGAAGCAATGTTATTCTAATAAACATATAATTATGTTATACACCTACAAAACCACCGAAAAAAGAGTGCCGCGGCGCAGCGCCAGCTCACATACACGCAGTGACGCAGAATAAAGGCAAAACACAACATATCTGTTTAATAGAATATAATTGATCTGAAGTTAATACATTGTACCTATTAGAGAAAATCTTTTTTGGTTTTGGAAATATAACCCAAACCATTGAGGGAACGCAGGTGTATTGTTATGTTATGAGTTATTAAGGCTATGTATTCTGAAAGTTGGCATCGTCGCAAAAGCTGTCAAGTGACCTAATTAATCAATGAAATGCAATCGCAGTTCATTATCAATATTTTAGGAGGTACAACTAAGATCGATTTTAGTAAGTAATTGTTAATAACAATTGAATAAAATTGACTTTGCTACTCAGAACATCGACATGTTGCAGCAAAGTTCAAAGTTCGAACTTTTTGACAAGTTATTTTTTTTTAAATACAAGTTTTTAATGTAAGATTTTTACTATAAACACCTCTACGACCCCCGCACTATTCAATCCATCTATCAGCACAATGTTTTGAGCGCGTTACATTGAGTTCTACCACAAAACATGATTTTTCACCCCAAAAAAAAAGTCGTTTCCCAGCAATAATTTTTGGTTGACGGTTTCGTGATGAGGTCTTTTACACCCTGTATGAATTGAAAAAGTCACATTGGTACTTGCCCGGATTTGAACCCACAACCTCATGCATGAGAGGCGAGGCCTTAACCTCTGGGCAAATTCGAATAATTTTTGGATTAATTAGATGCATTTCATTAAAATGTTGTTAATGTTAGAGGATTTTCCCAACTCATTTATATTTTATATTATTAAGCAGGCACGTGAGACTTAAAGAATGTAAAAGAATAATTATTATTATTTATAGGAAACCGGTGCCTTAACTCAGTGAGGCGGGGTCGCGGCAGGCCACGAAGGAGACGGCGGGACGAACTGGACAGGTTCCGTCAGAACTGAAGAAGGACACGCGTTTCCCAGGAGTGGGGCAGAGAAGGCTCGGAAAAGAAAATTTTATTCACATAAATTTCTAAGGAAATAAGTTAGTTTTTCGAGAAATTGCCAAACGGTTGGGCGACTCTTCACGTGACCAGAGGGCGGGCCCATTTTTTGGCCAAAGAATCAGCATTGCCATGCAACGTGGCAATGCTGCCAGCCTTCTGGGAACATTTCCTGTTGACAGCGATGTGGACCAATTTTTCGACGCCCTGTAACCCTTTTTGATACTTGTAAATATTTTTATTTCTATTATAGAGTCAGTATGTAAATAATGTAAATATTAGAGAAAATAAAATTACAGGAAATAAGACGTTTGGGTTTTAGTATCTTAATGTAATTTCCTGTTTTTGTGTTTTAAGTTTTTGTGTGTACATAAACAAATGCCTTGTCAGTTGTGCGTCATCAATAACATAAACGGAAATATTTATTAATATACATGGAAGGAATACCATCTATTTACATAATCTCATACGTGTCACGTATGGATTTACGTGAGCGACGAGAATTTGCTCAAAATTTATGAAATGTTAAAATGTCGCCGAAGATAAGTCACGAACCGTTTAGTGCGTACGACTTTACATACGCATTGCTTGTCATCTGTTTAATTTTGCTAGCGACTGTACATTTCAATTATTTTTAATGACTTGATATTTTAATTGGTTGTAGACGAATACAAGCATAATCAGCGTATAATGTGCTCTATATATGAGAGGGAATGGGCAGCACTCTTCGAATTTTGGATTCTAAGCTATGCCGGTTTCGTCACGATGTCTTCCCTCCCGTTTTGAGAAAAAGACAAGGACCGAAATAAAATTATAACCCTAAGCTAAACAATCCAAAGATCCATGCTAATTTAAAAGTACCTATTTGTTAGGTATTATCGAGCTTATGAAACCGGTTTGAAAAAAATTAAGACAGTTAAGTTATAAAGGTGACAATACCGATTATTAAAAAACATAAACTTCAAGATTTGAAATGGGATGTTGAATTTCTAAGGCATCATAAAGTCAGTAATACAATTTTTTGACTCCATTCTTAAGGCGACTACAGGAGCTAAATTAGCAACTCTATTTGTGGTGGTTCAAACTTCGCTTGAAACACTGTTAGAATAAAGTTCTAATCAGCTTGCACTAAAAGTGGTTGTGACATCAGTCACTGCGGGCCGAATAGTGCGAAATGAGTGGTATTTTGCGATTTACAAAAAATCTATTGATTTGACTAAAAAAATAAAACACTATGATGCTAATATGTTGGTTGTAGAATTATTTTCCAAAAAATCAGAGTGAAGGCATGTATTTTAGTATGGTTTTTACTCATTAAAAGAAATTCTTAGAGAAAAGTTCGTGATTTTTTTTATTGAGTAAAATTAGTTGTATCATGTTTTCAAATCACTATCATACCAGCATATATCCTGAAGAATATAATATATCTTTCTGGTTTTGTTTATTGCAGTGAATCATATTCTTTTATGCATTATAAAACTCGCGTTTAGCTCCTGTAGTTCCCTTAAGTGAAATCAATTTAACTTGTACTATCCCAGTCTTCCACTGAGTTACGCTTGCCGACAATACATTTGAAATTAATAGTCTGCCACAGTCAACCACGTGAGCTAATTTGCCAGCCAATCAGATACATATCAAGTTATGTTAGCAGTTAAGTACAATATTAGCATTTATATTGTTTGGTGTATATGTCACATAAACATTTGAATATGACAATTTACATTTCACAATCTACTTAGCAAACCATAGAAAATCTACGATGCCGGTAGATACAAACCCGGTTTTTCCCGGGTTTTACCTGTGGTGTATATAACCTACATGTTAAATACTCTGTGTTAGTTTCCTTAAGAAAAATAAATGACTGACAGTTGGTTCGCAGACTTGGTTTTATTCTGTTTCTTTTAATAATATATTTCCGAATTACGTGCAAACACAACTGGCGACGAGGATTAAACACAGAATGCCGATCGGAAAAATCGAGCAATTCGATTTATCGAATAAAAAATGGTTGGCATACATCCGACGTGTGGAACAGTTCATGGCGCTCAACGAAATTAAGGCAGGATTACATGTAGCTACATTAGTGACTCTAGTGGGTCAAGCTACGTATGATCTGATGTGCGATCTTTGTGCGCCGGATAATCCGGAAAACAAAAGTTTTCAAGAGTTAGTGAAAATAGTCGGCGACCATCTCGAACCAAAGCGCTCGGAAATAGCGGAGCGACATGTTTTCAGATTGAGACGTCAAAATAATGGTGAAAGTCTTAGCGATTATTTGCAAGTCCTCAAACATTTGGCCAGCACGTGCAACTTCAAAACGGGTCTTGAAGAAAACCTTAGAGACCAGTTCGTGTCTGGTCTTGTGAGCGATGACATGAGATCGCGACTTTTTGCCGAGCCGACACTGACGTACAAGAAAGCGGTGGAGCTGGCCTTGGCATTGGAAGCGGCTGACCGGCACGCTCAAGCGAGTGGCTCACTCAGCGTAGCTGCTCCTGCAACGTCGACTAGTACCGGAGCGCCTGAGCTGATGCATAGGCTTGCAACGGGACGAGCCGGACGTGGGAGGGCGCACGCTGCAAACGGCAACAGTGGCAGCAGCAGCAGCGAGGGCACGCCGGGACCGCGCGCTCCTGTTGCGCCTGCAGACGATTCGCAACGCGCATCTCAACAATCGTGTTGGCGGTGCGGGAAGGGCCATCGTGCAATCATGTGTCGGTATAAAAATTATTCTTGTGACGTATGCGGACAAAAAGGACATCTCAAAGCAATGTGCAAACGTAATCCCCGTCAGGACGAAATGCGTTCGTCGAGGGGAGGGCAACATTTTATGGATCATAGTGACAGTGATGAGTCAGGTCTGTTTAATTTGAATGTACGCAACAATAAGGATCAGCCATACAATGTAAGCGTAAAAGTTAACGGTAAGGCGATGACGTTCGAACTGGACACTGGCAGTAAGTTGTCTGCAATAAGCACTCATTCATATGACGAACACTTCAAGGCGTTGCCGCTAACTGCTAAGGATGTTAGTTTACATTCTTACAACGGCGCTAAGATTGAAGTGGTCGGTTATATTATGGTTAACGTGGAGGTCGGGGCATACTCGGCGAGAGACTTAAAACTGTTTGTTATTAAAAATGGTGGACCGCCTTTAATGGGTAGATCTTGGTTGAGTAAATTAAATATTGATAACATAACCATTAACGAAATTATGTTAAATTTAGTGGACGACAAATTAGTCGATAGTTTAAAAAAGGAATTCCCTACCGTGTTTGCCCCAGGTCTCGGCACATGTACCAAACAATTTGTGTTAAGGTTAGGCGACCTGACGCCTGTATTTATGAAAGCTAGATCATTACCGCTAGCGTTACGAAGACCTGTTGAGTTAGAGTTACAACGACTCGAGGCAGAGGGCGTAATTCGTAAAGTGGACTATTCAGATTATGGAACACCCATTGTGCCGGTGATCAAGAAATCGGGTGAGATTCGTATATGTGGAGATTATAAAGTTACCATTAATCCAAAGTTAATTCGCGATCCGTACCCTATGCCACGAATCGAGGAGTTGTTCGCCGCGTTAAGTGGCGGCGAACTGTATTCTAAAATCGACCTTACTAACGCGTATCAACAATTATTTTTAGATGAGAATTCGCGAGCTTGCACTGCGATAACCACACATATAGGCACTTTTGTTTACCTTCGCACACCGTTCGGTTTTACTTGCATACCCGAAAAATTCCAAAAATTTATGGAAGAAACTCTAAGGGGTTTGAAGGGCACTGCAGTGTTTTTGGATGATGTGGCTAACACAGGTGCCACCAGGTCAGAACACATTGCTAATCTAAGGGCTGTGTTGTCTCGTTTACGTGAGGTTGGTTTGCGAATTAAATTAAAGAAATGTAGTTTCATGGAAGAAAGCATAACTTATTTAGGTTTCATTATTGATAAGCAGGGTTTGCACCCAGATCCAAACAAAATTAAAGCCATTGTGGATGCACCTCCACCAGGAGATTTGACACAGCTCAGATCTTTCCTAGGTATGATAAATTATTATGCCAAATTCATACCTCAGTTGAGTACTATTTTACATCCCTTGCATAGTCTATTGCGCAAACAAAGTGTGTGGGTCTGGTCAGCAGATTGTGTAAAGGCTTTCCATGATATTAAGGCAGCGATTCTAAGTAGTAAGGTTTTGGTACACTATAACCCTGACCTACCTTTAGTGTTAGCCGTTGATAGTAGTTCGTATGGTATCGGCAGTGTGCTATCACATCGGTTTCCAAACGGGGACGAGCGTCCAATTTGTTTTGCGTCACGAACGTTAAATGCGGCGGAACGATCGTACAGTCAGTTGGACAAGGAAGCGCTCGCAATTATTGCTGGTGTTATTAAACACCACCAATATATTTATGGTCGCCATTTCATTATCAAAACGGACCATAAGCCTTTAACTTTTATATTTGGGTCTAAATTTGGATTACCGCAAACGGCGGCTAGTAGGCTGCAACGGTATGCGACAAGACTGGCGTCTTATGATTTTGAGATTGAATTTGTCAAATCAAGTGAAAACGGTAATGTCGACGCATTATCCCGACTGCCACTACCTTATGAACGTGAACATTGTGATGACCTGGGTTTGGTATCTTATGTAAATTATGTTGAAGAAACAATTCCAATAAGTGCAAAAGAGGTGGCTTCTTGTACCCAGAATGACAACGTTTTGAATAAAATTAAAAATTATCTTATAATGGGTTGGCCTTCAAAGGTAACATCAGAGTCTGAAAAACCATTTTTCCATCGAAAGGATAATTTAGCTTTGGATCGTGGTTGTATTCTATATAATCACCGAGTGATCATACCGGAGCCTCTGAGAAAACCAGTCCTGGCCGAACTGCATGAAGGGCATTTAGGGGTAGTTAAGATGAAAAATATAGCTAGGAGTTATGTTTATTGGCCCACATTGGATGTTGAAATTGAGACCATCACGAAAAATTGTAGTGCTTGTTGTCAGCAGCGTGATGCTCCCCCACGTTCTTTACTACATCCGTGGGAATTTCCAGCACGCCCCTGGCAAAGGTTGCATATTGATTTCGGTGAATTTCAGGGTAAACATTATCTTGTCACGGTTGATGCCCATAGTAAGTGGATTGAAGTGCAGACAATGTCTGGCACAAATGCCGTGGCGACAATAGGTAAACTTAGGGAATTGTTCGCTCGTTTCGGTCTCCCCTCGCAAATAGTGAGCGACGGCGGACCGCCTTTTGGTTCGACCGAAGTAGCAAATTTCTTTAAAAGTAATTTCATTTCTCATACGATCACTAGTCCCTATCGGCCGGCGGGTAACGGAGCAGCCGAGAACGCAGTGAAGTTAGTAAAGCGTGCCATGAAAAAGGCTACGCATGAGGGCGTTGACGTGGATACGGCAGTCAGTAAATTTTTATTCCAACATCGGAATTGCGAACACGCGACTACAGGTGTCGCGCCCGCTGAGGCGATGCTTGGCAGACGGCTCCGGGGTAGGCTAGACGTGCTGCGGCCGAGTTCCGAGCGCACCAGCGAGGAGGCAGCAGTTCGTACTGCGCGCCACAGCCCGGGCACTGACCGCCACGCTGCGCCCGGGGATCGGGTACTAGCACGAGACTACCGGCAGAGCGCTGATAAATGGGCGCCGGCCGAGGTCATTGGAAGAGAGGCACCGCTCACATATCGAGTGCGGTGTGACGATGGTAGGGAGTGCAAAAGGCACATTGATCAGCTGCTACCCATTGAAAAGAGGACTGGTACCTCTATACGGCATTCCGTAGACATGGGTAATGAGTATGACGACTCAGAACGCGGGGATAGTCAGGTTAGTAAGGAAATTACTAGATGCCCGGAAGATACCTCTTGTGCTCAAACCCAAGATCAAGGTGTACGACCATTGTCAACACCAGGTCAGGTTCCTGATACTGTTCAGACTCCTGAAAATTCTTGTATGCGTCCAAAGCGCACTTGTACTTTGGGTAAAAAGAATTATCGGGTATAATGATTTGTTTAGTTCATTGTATTTTTTATTTTTGATTTGTTTAACGAGAATAGCGGTTATATTTCTTTTTCTTTTTGTAATGGTAGTAATTGTTTTAAGTTGATTGAAAAGAAATGGTTCTTTTCTTAAGAGGGGACGTGTGGTGTATATAACCTACATGTTAAATACTCTGTGTTAGTTTCCTTAAGAAAAATAAATGACTGACAGTTGGTTCGCAGACTTGGTTTTATTCTGTTTCTTTTAATAATATATTTCCGAATTACGTGCAAACACAACTTAGCATTTATATTGTTTGGTGTATATGTCACATAAACATTTGAATATGACAATTTACATTTCACAATCTACTTAGCAAACCATAGAAAATCTACGATGCCGGTAGATACAAACCCGGTTTTTCCCGGGTTTTACCAAGGGACTGACACCGGGTTCCGCATATCCTAGCAGTAATCCAACACACGGGCCCAGTACAGATTGAAAGCATTAAAACAAAACCTCTGTTGACCTGTACCTACCTTTTTTTGAACACACGATATTTCCTTTGTTTATTTCTATTTTCCTACCCATACCGGTGGCATTATTATCAAAATATAAAAAGAAAACTCTTTACGATAGCATAGGATTGTTGAAAATTTTTGACAAGTAATGTGTAGATTACACACATTTCTGATTAGAGGCGACAACGCAAATGATACGCTTTATACGATATCATCTGCCTAGCCTTTTCCGGGGTCGGCTTCCAGTTTTACCGGACGCAGCTGAATATCAGTATTTTAGATGGAGTGACTGCCTATCTGACCTCCACAACCCAGTTAGTATCGGGTAATACGATACCCCTTGGTAAGACTGGTTGTCAGACTTTTGGGCCTCTGACTACCTAACGACTGTCAAAGATCTACAAATGACAGCCGGGACCAACGGCTTAACGTACTTTCCGAGGCACGGAGGAAACTCGGTATGTAATGGGCGGTCACCCATCCACGGACCAACCTAGGCAAGCACGGCTTAACCTAACGATCGACCCAAGCGGCTGTTATTATTTAGCCACGAGCTCCTCAACGCTCATACGCTTTATACGATATGAAAATTTGATTTCACTTCGTTTCTTTTTTAGTTAATGGCATTTACATTTCTGCGTTACGCTAAATTTTACAATTTATGTTAAAGGTAATAACTATAACGAAAATGTATTTAATTATGAAGTATTTAACTAGAGGATGATTTTGAGATAAAACATCTTTATTCAATAGAATCTACAAATTAGAGGTCTCGAAAACACAGTGGTCTATTTCATGAAAATTCAAAAGATAACTTACTAATAAAATTAAAAGTTTATAATAACTTCAATTAATATCTTACGGTTCTCTATTGTATTACCTAACTTTTTTATTCATAATTTAAAGTGCCATAACTTTTTTTGTCCTAATCATCATTTGTCCGAATGATAACTTACCCGAACTTAATATCACATAATATCACATGCCATAAAATTGAAATCCCTAAATACAATATGCTCTAAACCCGTTTGTCATAAATATTACAATCAATAATATACAAAACACTTAAAATCGTTTTCAATAATAGTTATAAATCCTAAATTTAAAAAAAAAATGTTAAGATCTTATTAATATTTTTAAAACAAACCGGTATGTTCCCAGACGTTCATAAAAGGGAACAGAACATTGTTATTTTAATTGTGTCTGTAATTACGGGTAACTACAGTAAAGTAAGTATTACATAGCTTTTGCTATGCTATGAACTTCTCTCAACACAACACATTTTTATACAATATTGCTCTTATGAAATTTGTAAGAATTAAAAAGTAGAACCATCATATCGCAGAAAGTTCATAGTTAGAATCTTCTTTTGTTTTGGCATACATTTCATATAAGTAGTCACTAAAAGGCAGAAAATCAATCAATCGAACCGTCAATCATTATAAAACAGTTGAGTGTGAACATAACAACAACAACAACAACAACAGCCCATAACGTCCACTGCTGGACATAAGCCTCTCCCATGAACATAATTATGTGGATTTTATTTTTCCCTGTAATAAGAATGCAAACATGCAAATAAACATGCAGCAAGCATGCAGCAAGCAGACAGCAAGCATGCAGCAAGCATTCAGCAAGCATGCAACAAGCTTGCAGCAACCATGCAAGCGAGCAAGCAACATGCAGCAAGCATGCAACATGCAAGCACGCATACAGTATGCAAGCAAGCATGCAGCATGCAAGCGAGCAAGCAACATGCAGCAGGCATGGTTTCTGTCACGGCTCCGGCGCTGCGGGGCTCCGGCGGTCCCACGCGAGCTTATCGTCGCAGATGTGTTTAACGCTCACCACCGCAGCTTCGGCTTGCTGGCCGGCTTCGCCGGCCAGCCTCAGCAGCGGCGGCGAGTGTTACAACCACCTGCTCCTCAACTCGCGGGCCGCCTCGCCCCTCCACGCCTACGCGATTTTAAATTACACTCTAGGGGTAGGGCAGACAAGACTGCGTGGGGTCGGATTTACAGCGATTCGTTTCTGTCACTAAAACCTAATTTTTAGCAAATGTTTTAGGACCAAAAATTTTATTACACTTATATGAACATTAGGAATAATATACATTATATAATATAATACTTAGGATAATTAACTTTATGGCATATAAAATTAGAATATTCAATTATTATAGTATTCGATATTATGACAGAACAGTTTTAGAAATAAAGATAATTATGTAAAACAAAATTTCGGGATTTTGTACATTATGGTAACTGAAGTTTATAGCAAACGTTTTATGGATAATGATTTTCGGACAAAAAATTTTAGGAGATATAAGGGAGTACCATATCTTACAGAAGAAACTAAATTAATATCTCATTAGTTTCGACGTTACTGTGTACAACTAACTTGTTCGAAAACATCAAAGTTTGTGTTTTATCATTTATCTCAATTAGATTTGGCCGTTGACTTTTCATCATTAGCTTTTCAAAAAGTAAAGTTAAATGACAGCAATAGCACTTTAATCTAACCAGACTCTTGTACTGAACCCAGTTTATTGGAAAGTCGGCGCAGGGTACGACGCAGGGTTCTCCATCAGTTATCATCTCACTAATACTACAAATACTACAATATGAAATAAGTAAGGTTAGGTATCCGCACTGGACCCGCGTGGTGGATTAAAGCCCATTCCCTCTCATTGAGAGGAGGCCTGTGTCCCAGCAGTGGGACCATTGTAGGCTGGTGATGATGATGATGATGAAGGTTAGGTATTTGAAAACCATCTCTACCTCCACTGTTGCGTTCAAGTTCGGAGAAAGTGTTATTAAGGGCCTATACTACCTCAAATGGCTTAGCATGATCCTCCGTTACGCCTAAAATACTGCGGCATTAATTTTGAAATAAATATATGGTAAAGTTGAGGATTAATGCTAAGTACTATGTGTGACAAAAACACGATTCCATAAACTTTTCTCGATGGAAAAAAAATCCAAAGTTACCTCCAAATTGAACAATAAACCACTGGTATTCAAAAAGTACTTCAAATTAGATCATGAAACTTTGCATACTAACTATAAAACCGGTCTTATGTGTTTAATTTTTTTCCAAAAGACGAAAATTTGATTTTATAAAGAATAAAAACCACTTGTTTCTCATTATTCGGCCGCAGTGATTGACGTAACAACCGCTTTGTAGTGCAAGCTGATTAGAACTTTATTCTAACAGTATTTCAAACGAAGTTTGAACCACCACAAATAGAGTTGCTAATTTTGCTCGGGGTACCGCCTTAAGTTTTTCCATCAGGAATTTCTCAGTAGCAGTCACGAATGGAATAGGCTTGTGTAGATACTATTGGGTACACCTGTATCTAACTAACCCTTTAGTCATGTTTTATCCATGTTATCTCTCTACCCCAATTTAAAAACAAGCTCCAGGGCATTCTTTGCATTTATTTTCGTAACGAGTCTAAAATCTATTACGCCAACATATTGTCCTGAGACAAACAAGATTACGTCTTCGTAAATTGATATAAATGTTACAGTACGCCGCTTACGAGTGCATCCACCCCAACGAAATATGTACAGGGTGAATTAAGGGGAAAGTAGTAAAATGACGCCATTATTAGCCGACTTCAAAAAAGGAGGAGGTTATATGTTCGTGTGTGTGTGTTTTTTTTATGTATGTTACCTGATTTCTCCCCATTTGTGGACCGATTCTCAAAATTATTTGAAAGAGTATACTCCTGAGGTGGTCCCATTTAAATTTGGGGAAGATCTGATGCTGATCTTCGGAGTTATACAATGGAACTCTTCAAAAATAGACAGTAAATCTGTCGTGATTACTGCAATCGCTTGGATGTTTATTGTTTTACAGGCGTGATGTTATGTCATGATGTTGTATACAACATCATGACATAACATCACGCCTGTATGCTCTGAGGGACAATACACACAGATTTCGACAGTTTGGTATGTTAAGTTCCATTTATTGGGGATAAGCCATGACATGTATTATTAATAATGTAAAATAAATTCATGGCGACTTGTTTGAAAACAACTAAAAATGGAAAAAAAAAGACGACATTGATTTTTTTTTTGCAAGATTTAGTTTACATCTACATTGATGTAGTCTCTCTGTCTCTATCTGTTCATGATGAACCAATTACCATTTCAGATGAGATGTTGATGGTGTTTCATTGTAAGATTTTGTTGGATACCCCTTGAGGGACGATATTTCAGGAAAGGAGGTGTCTGATGAGACGAGTAATAGAGTGTGTGTGTGAGTATGGAAAAAGAAGACATTCTGCGCCCACCCCAAATTAATAAACATAAGGTCTAGAGAATGATTTGCGGGACTGTTCAAAAGATGAATGAATGAATGAATGAAGATACCGTGGCCCCGGTACACAAAGGGCGATGAAGGAACATGGGTTTTAGTCAGTAAAAGTCTGATACGGCCTGCTCCGCCCAGAGCGGGAGGAGTCATTTGATGATTTCCCATCCGAAAAAAAAAGGTCTAGAGAATGATGATGACACCTTGAAGCTTTAGTTTAAGTTTTGCATCTCCATATTAAAGAGCACCCTGTATACACAAAGGGTAAATTCTGTTTAGTCACAACCAAACGACTTGAGTTATTAACTTATCCGAGAGTGTATCTTCGTGTAGCTTTACAAAGATGTGGAATTAGAACGAATCTCGTCCCGAAATAAACGTATCTTGAGATACTACAGATTATAGGGACAGACAGGGATGTACTCTTAAGTAAGAAATAGGGGATTCATCATCATCATTTTAGCCGAAAGACGTCCACTGCTGGACATAGGCCTCCCCCAAGTGTCGCCACATTGACCGGTCCCGTCCGACTCGCATCCAGCGGATTCCCGCAACCTTCACCAGGTCATCGGTCCACCTAGTGGGAGGCCTTCCAACGCAACGGGAAAAATAGCAGCGATTGTTAGCGGGGCCAATAGGGGATTAATAGAAACAAAATGCGAAAAGAAGTGGGGTTAAAAGGAACTAATTTGATCAAGAATCATATAGCAGCGACAATTCCTACATAATAAAATTTGAAAATATCTGAGCATGCAAAATCGCTTTTCGTGTGTTTATATGTGACCGCTTAGTGTTCTAAACCACGAATCGATTTGGTACGGTTTTCAGCATCATTTAAAACGTTTTTATTTTCGAAAGGTTTATATTAATATTGAACTTTTATGTAGTATAGGAATCTTGGTAACCTGACACCATATAACATAGAAATGTTGCAAACTTGCGAAGCAGAAGGGGATTGCTTCAGTTACCTATTTATACAATGTAAAATATAGCTAGTAATCTAGTTTTGCGTTTTTAGATACAAATTAGCATTTAGGTTATCTTAAAATGAATTTAAATTGTATATTTCGTAAAAATGTCTTTAGGCAATTATGATAAAACATGCGTAAGCATAAAAAAGATGCATTGAGGTCACGAACTCACGATAATGGCTTATTTGTAACAAAAATAGCAACTCCAGATAAGTAAACCATGTTTAATTTATCTAATTAGCACGTATAAGCATTGAGTAGGTATGTTATAATACCAAATAATAATAATGCCTGTATTTTCAAAAAAATACAAAGTGTAAATAGTAAATGAAAAACATGTTTTTCCATTAAGTGTAGGTTAAATCGAGGTTCTAGAAAAACTGATATAGGTTAAATCGAGGTTCTAGAAAAACTGATATTTTATCAGCTACTAGCGGACGTCCCGCAGTTTCACCCGCGTAATTCCCGTTTCCGTGGGAGTACGGGGATAAAATATAGCCTATGTTACTCGGGGTGAATGTAGCTTTCTAATGGTGAGAGATTTTTGAAATCGGTTAATTATGTCCGGAGATTACCCCCTACATACAAACTTACAAACAAATGTTACCTATTTATAATAATAGTATAGATAACAATGATGGGAAAAAAACCACAAAAAATGTGGATTTGACAAAATGGATGTAAAAGGACCCTTGACGAAGCAGAAAGGCGTTTGTTTTCCCCGTCAAAGCGATCATTTTTTTGTTCAGGAAATCTGGACCACTCCTTGGAAGGTTCCAGTTATGTAGATCTACCGGAAGACTTTTTTATCACTCTCCAAAAAAAAATGGGTATATTAAGTAAACGGAGTAGAAGCTTATGGAATATCTAGTTTTTTTTTTCTTTTCCACAGCTTAGAAAAAATTGATCCATCATCAAAAAACGCTACAAATTTCGAGTAAACTTTTCGTATTAGAACAAAGAAAGAGCAATTTTGAAAAATAAATAAAAAAACATCGAATTTCAAATCACACGCAATACGCGTATGATTAGAATTTCGAATTTTTGAAAAAAAAAATTCGTAAAAAAAGTAAGTTTTTTAAAGTGATAAAAAAATTATCCTGTATATTGGAGGTCGAAGTCGTAATGTTCCGCAAGTTTTTTTTTAAAAATACGTACACGTTTTTAATGTTATATTAACTTTACCTGAAATACCTCAATGAACAATCCATCAGCACAATATTTTAAGTCTTACCGTACAACCTGATTTTTCACCCCCAAAAATAACGTCGTTTCCCAGCAATATGTTTTGCGTAGGTCACTTAGTTTGATGTACAGAACGGTTTAGTTGACAGCTTCGTAAAGGGGCCGTTTACACCTTGTATATTGCATCATCATCATCTGCCCAGCCTTTTAAATGATAATAATAATAATAAAACCTTTATTCCCAACTATGTTGGGGTTTAACCTTTTTTCCCAACTATGTTGGGGTCGGCTTCCAGTTAAACCGGATGCAGCTGAATATCTGTATTTTACATGGAGCGACTGCCTATCCGACCTCCACAGCCCAGTTAGTACTGGGTAATACGCTACCCCTTGGTAAGACTGTTGACAGACGTTCTGGTCACGGACTGCCTGTAACGACTGTCAAAGATCTACAAGTAACAGCCGGGACCAACGGCTTAACATTCTTTCCGAGGCACGGAGGTAACTCGGTATTTAATGGGTGGTCATCCATCCACAGACCAACCTAGGAAAGCACGGCTTAACCTAAAGATCGAACGCGCCGACCCGAGCGGCTGTTATTATTTAGCCACGAGCTCTTCACCTTACACCTTCTATAGTGAAAATATACAAACACATTTCAAAATGATTTGAAGAAAAATAACTACCAGCAGAGCACGATCAAGTGAACTAGAGCAGTCCACTTAAGTATAAGTTCGGTACCAAAACTCTTTAACTATTAGTTGGAAAGAAAAAGTTAATCGACTGCAGAATGGCTAAGTTCGTGAGAAGATTAAGCTTAAAGTAAGACGTGCCGCCATTAGAACTTTACTTTTATACATACATAGGTAGGGTATATTGCCACAGTTCTAAACGACTTTATTAAACTTGTTCGATTTCTATTTAATATTAAGTATTAACTTTTATTTATGCCTGTAATCACTTTTAGTTAAGATACAATAATGATTAATGAATGAAGTTTCAGCACGATGTTAAGATAATACTATTAGCTTTCATTTAATATGTATTACTATATGGTCAAAATATCTATTTAAACTTTAGCACTCTACAACATCATCATTAACTTGCCCCTGTCCAAATTCATTTGGGGTCGGCGCACTCTATTTTATTTTATTTATTAGAGAAAACAAATAATTACACACTATTTTTCTTTCTTTTCTTTCTTTCTTTCTTTCTTTCTATAAATGGTTAACAAATAATTAGTACGAGATTGCATCAGTAAGTATGCAATTAACTACGTTATCCACATCTTATAAAATTAAAATTGTAAGATACATGCACGAGTAATAAGCCTTAGCTTTATTAACTAAAAGGGAGAAAAAAAAACAACAAGATCTACAGAATACAGACTTAGGTAGGTTAGTCCTGAAAGTCTTTGATAGCTTTAAGGATATTACTTCGAAATCTATTAGCTGACAAAGAAAATAAAATAATCTAAATTTGAGCATACAGTGTTAACATTTTTCGTTAAACGACGCAAAGGAAATGAAATGAAATGAAATGAAATTATTTATTTTGCAAATAGGATATTAAAACCACTTTTGTTTTAAGAGAACGTTGGCGCCGCGCTTCCTAACTGACTAGCCCTGAGAAGAAATACCGAAACAAACACAGGGATCGTGGTCTCTTTTAAAGTCCAGACACTATTATTTGAAACGATATCAATGTGAGTGTGATCATGTAGGCATTGTCTGGTATGGTCTTTTGAGGAAAGAGCCATAGCAGGTTTGAGTTGACCTGCCCCGACAGACGGCACGCATGCATCAGTCATCGTGTAGCTCAACCACATTTTATCAGCTCAACGACCTGTCACACGACACTACCAGATCTGCAGAATATTTGAGTAGGCCACTTACAAAATACTCAAACCCGT
Source organism: Xestia xanthographa (assembly GCA_905147715.2). Taxonomy (NCBI): domain Eukaryota; kingdom Metazoa; phylum Arthropoda; class Insecta; order Lepidoptera; family Noctuidae; genus Xestia; species Xestia xanthographa. The sequence continues at coordinate 15,812,622 of LR990650.1, read as the reverse complement.
CAGACAGTCTGGTGTCACGTAATAAATATTGAGTCGTTAGCATATTCACATTCACAAACAAAGTTACATTTGTCTGAATTAATATTATTATCATGTCAATGAGGTATGTCATCATGTCAGTGAAATATGTAATCATCAAAAAAAAATACGATAAATTCATAATAATACAATATTTGAGGCAATTAATTCAATGTCAAAAATAAAATTAATATTTAAGAAAATAAATGTAGTATAACATGCAGAGGCATACAAATATCACAGGCTAAGCGAACACCTCATTCCCAAGCGTGTTTATCATTTAGGTGCGCGGTTCCCCGCGTTTGTGCGACATGAGGAGACAGCAAACAGCGGGCGACCGCGCGCCTTGCATCTTATGATACTACATGCAAAGAGAAATAATAATTACTATTTAAAACACTTAAAACTATGTCCCACATCCTTACCTGCCCTCTGAGCCCCGAAATATACATATAAGAAATATAAATATATTTATATACAGGGTGCAAACAGACTTCTCGAAGCCGTCGACCAAGCATTCTGTACATCAAACTAAGTAACCCTACGCAATTTTTTTTGCTGGGAAATCACTTTTTTTTTGGGGTGAATAATCAGACTTTTCGGTATAACTCAATGTAATGCACTTAAAACATTATTCTGATGGATGGATTGAATAGTACGGGGGTCGTGAAGGTGTTTAAAATATTAAAAACATATTTAAAAAAAAAACAGGTGAACATTTTGGGACTTTGAACTCCAATATCTCCGTAACTAGAAGGTTCCCAGGTATGGTCTAGCTAGAACAAAAAAAATATGACGACAGTAACGGGGAGAACATTAGTGCCTACCGGCTTCGTTAAGAGTCTTTTTGCACTCTTTATATAATATTAGGAAACCGCGACGCCGTGAAAGTAGCAAAGTTTCTAGCCAATAAAATACTTATAATGCGACAAGAAGAAGAAGTAATGACTGGACTTCTGAATTCAAACTGCAAAAGGATGGAATTCAGCAAATATAAGCTGTAAAAACAATTAATAACGAAAGATTTACGGAAAGGTATGCGACCGTCATTGTCATGCAAGAGGCGAACAATAAGCAATAAGAAACGCCACGTAGAGTGAAAGCTGGAAAGATATCGTGAAAAAGTTGTGAAGAACTTTTTTCTGAAAAATATGTGATAGATTATGGTTGCAGATATTTTACCCACTTTTTAGGGTTCCGTAGTCAACTAGGAACCCTTATAGTTTCGCCATGTCTGTCCGTCCTCGCTTAATCTCTGTGACCATTAGCACTAGAAAGCTGAAATTTGGTACCAATATGTATATCAATCACGCCGACAAAGTGGTAAAATAAAAATTGGAAAAAAATGTTTTATTAGGGTAGCCCCCCTATATGTAAAGTGGGACGTGTTTTTTTTTTTTAATTTCAACCCTAACGTGTGATATATTGTTGGAAAGGTATTTAAAAATGAATAGGGGTCCTAAAATCATTTTTTGATAATGTCAATAATTTCGGAAATAATCGCTCCAAAAGTAAAAAACAATGTGTCCCCCCCTCTAACTTTTGAACCATAAGTTTAGAAAATATGAAAAAAATCTGAAAAGTAGAACTTTATAAGGACTTTCTAGGAAAATCATTTTGAACTTGATGGAAACAACAGTTTTTGTACAAAAAAGACAAAAATTGTACAAAATAATTTCTGGACTAAGTTTGTAGTATATTCGTGAACACTTATTGTGACGGACGGGAAACTACGGAACCCTACACTGAGCGTGGCCCGACACGCTCTTGGCCGGTTTTTATTTTTATGAAAATATTCTGTGATGTCCTAAATTAGGTATAGAGTCGTAGTATGTATAAACTTATACCGCCTCTTACGGGATATCTTCCTTGATAATAGGCTAGTGTCCTGAAAAAATCTAATTAGTTCGTCAGTTAGACTGTCATAAAATATTTGACACGTATTTTTTTCTTTTGTTATAAACCAAAATTGACGAAGATACGACGCTTTTAAAATTCTCAATACGTCACGCCGTGCTATAATTTTTAGTGCGTTCTGACGTCACGAACGTCACTCCCGAGTTTTGATGCGTTTTATCTTTGTCAATATTCATTGATTTACAACAACACAAAAAATACGTGTCCATTATTTTCCAATACTCTAACTGGCGGACTAAATAGATTTGCAATTTATTGATGGTGGAAAATGGATGGCCTATTCATTATTCTGACCTCTCCATATTGCGACGCTGCAACTGTTGCAAGCGCCGAATGCGGGTGGATGGTAAATAAATTGTTAGGCGCAGATAAATCTGCCTTCCCTCTGTTTTATACAGCGCGTCGGTAGTATTCATGAAAACAAGCTCCATAGTTCAAAAGGCTCGTCCGAAACCATGCGACAAGCTTACTATGTATGTCTAGAATCTCGACAAGATACCTACGTTATCCAACTTTTTGTAAAATATTACCAATTAATATTATAAAGATGTGAAATTTGTGAGTTTGGATGTAGAGGATAATCTTTGGAACTACTGGTCCGATTCAGAAAATTCTTTTACTAAAAGCAGCTACATATTATTTCAGGGTCCAGGCTATAAATTAACACATCCCCGTGGGATAATTTCTGAACTTAACGCGAGCGAAGCCATGGGTGAAAGCTAGTCTACCAATAAAATATATTAATTTATTGTTTAATAATACACTTAGGTATATCAGCAAAGATTACCAGGAATTTAGAATTTAATTAAGATTGAGCAGGTGTAGAGTTACCTACTTATTAAAAAAGTTCCATTTACTTCAACGACCAGACTAATTTATTGAACACTTATAGCAAAAGATTATGAATTTCTTTCAGATTGCTTCAAATTTCTTGGATTAAGCTGGTCAGATGGGCAAATATTGTTCTGAAGGCAAGCTTAGAAAACGCTGTAGTGACGATCAGCTAAGCAACGAGTCTTGTATCGTGGACACCAGATAGTTGATACAAAGATAAATTTTGTTTGTAAATACATACGAAAACGGATGACGGAGCGGACGGAAACGGATTGGTCGGAAAAAAGATAAAGAAAACTGGAAAGGTATGGCCTTTGCCCAGCAGTGGGACAGAACAGGCTGATAAAATGTGTGCTTCTAAGCGAATTTCTAGTTCTTTTACTATTTATCTGGCGTGTGTTTGCTAACCACTATTGTATTGGATTCATCCAGAAAAGCCAGTGTGTAAGTTTAATAAATTAATAAATAAATACATACAAACATACATACATACATAAATAAATAAATTAAATCATTAAAAGCAAAAAAAAGACAAGTTAAGCTGTCTAGTATTTTTTTTTTTTTTACCTTTCGGTACATACGACGATGACCAACCAAGCTATAATATATTCCCAATTTATGCGGATCTCTCATTGAACGGGAAATCATACAAGGCGCAAAAGCCGAAAGGCCCACGGGGATGTGTTAAACTGGAAATGTCTATCTAGATGTGACGCCAAGTGTACTAGTACCTACTCATTGGTATTTTTCGCTGGATTGAATTGACATAACGCCGAGTGTACTAGTATTCAATGGTATTTTTCGCTAGATTAAGTTGACAGTCTTATTTTAAATTTTATTAAAATCAAAATCACATCGAGATATTATCATAAAATCTTTTTTACTCATTAAATACAATGTCAAGTCAAGTTCAGTGTTTTTTGCCTTTTTCGGCCAAAAAAAAACAATTTAGTTTATCTTTGGTACAAAATGGTTTTAGCAGGAAAACTGTTCATTCCTATTCATATTGTAATAACCCAAAAAAACACGTTTTGTTTAGTCCCAATAGGGATGACGACTGACTGTGTTTAGTCCGTCAGAAAGATTATTGAAAAATATTGGCTAGGTACGTGTTTTTTGTTTTATCAAATTAATAAAAAATGACAAAAATAAAACGCGTCAAAGATCATGAGTGAGGGGCTTGTTACGTCACTTTCAGGTAAAAAATGTGACGTCACCCGAATTTTCGACGCACAGTGTCGTCTTCAATTTTTGTTTACGTGAAAAAAGAAAAAATATGACCAATATTTCTTGGAAATCTATCAGAAGGACTAATCAGCATTTTTTTGTCATCTACCCTTTTACAAGGGACCTTATAGTACCTACGACCACTTTAAACGTGCAGTTGGTGGCGCTGCATGTCATCAAGAAAAGTTTGCGATCACTTTGAAAAATCGATTTTTTTTGTTACGGTAGATTATATCATGAAAAAATTGTTTTGTTTTTTAATTTCAAACAGGGTATTTCTATTTAAAGAAAACACGCATCAAAGAATTTTTCTTGATAAAGTTCAATTTAAAAAATTATATCAGCTCATGCTAGTGATCACAAACTTTTTTTGATGTGTGAATGTTAGGTACGTAACCTTAGAATTCCCCCCAAGATTTATTTCAAAGGAGTTAAATTAACGCCTTTGAAATGAGTTAATGTTTGTAAACAAATTAAGGTTAATAGTGAAAAATTATTATAACCGTTATGAAACAATTTTCCCACGCTCCATTTTGCCTATAATAAATTACCAAAAATGATGATGAAGTAGAATTATCATTGTTAGTTAGTGACAGAATGTTACATGAAAATTGACCTTAATGTTTGTTTGCAATGCATGTCATGTGACAAAAAAAAAAAAATTACCTTAATTTATTAAGGCATACAATTAACGAACCACCAGATTTAGCAAAATGTAACGACAAAAAGATCACTTTTGATTGCCAAAATTAATAAATGATCACCAAAATTAATCCCCATTTTATCGTAAGTTTAGAACCAAAAATTTAATTTTTGTAGTTAATGACCTCCAGAAATTGAACTGTTATGCTCTTGCATCCGAGTCGTGGGAGATCCGGTAGACGGACCGGGGCTCCTACTTCTGAATGGTTTATAAAAAACCGGCCAAGAGCGTGTCGGGCCACGCTCAGTGTAGGGTTCCGTAGTTTCCCGTCCGTCACAATAAGTGTTCCCACTTATGAGTTTACAGGGGGTATCCATTATGTAAAAATGCTTGCGTATACGAATATACTACAAACTTAGTCCAGAAATTATTTTGTACAACTTTTTGTCTTTTTTGTACAAAAACTGTTGTTTCCATCAAGTTTAAAATGATTTTCCTAGAAAGTCCTTATAAAGTTCTACTTTTCAGATTTTTTCATATTTTCTAAACTTATGGTTCAAAAGTTAGAGGGGGAAGGACACATTGCTTTTTACTTTTGGAGCGATTATGTATATATATATTTCCGAAATTATTGACATTATCAAAAAATGATTTTAGGAAACCCCTATTTATTTTTAAATACCTTTCCAACAATATATAACACGCTAAGGTTGAAATTAAAAAAAAAATCACTTCCCACTTTACATATGCTACCCTAATAAAAGATTTTTTCCAATTTTTATTTTACCACTTTGTCGGCGTGATTGATTTACATATTGGTACCAAATTTCAGCTTTCTGGTGCTAACGGTCACAGAGATTAAGCGAGGACGGACAGACGGACGGACGGACAGACATGCCGAAACTATAAGGGTTCCTAGTTGACTACGGAACCCTAAAAATAACCACGAAAAGTATGGCGGGGTCGAATGAGCGAGCGAAGCGAGCGAATAGACTAAACTAGAAACTAGAAATCTAATCTATCCGTTTCGGGGTGCCCCAAGTCGGCCTAGGCAAAACTAGTTTATCATCAACCAAGTCATTAAAATTTGGTGTTCAATTTACTAAATTTGGTGATCAATTGATATTTTAGGAGATAGATGTTAGTGGTCACAAAGTTATTTTTGGTGGTCATTATATTTTCGCCCATTCATTAGCTCAAAAGCCATGTCCCCGTTGGTATTAAAAATGCTACAAATATTTATAAAAACTTAAAGACATCCTTTCTAAATAGAACAAGCTTGCTTTTTACCTTGCGTTTGTATACAGGGTGTAAACGGACCCTTCACGAAGCCGTCAACCAAGCATTCTGTACATCAACATCGCAAAAATTATTGCGGGGAAACGATTTTTTCGGGGTGAAAAATTACGTTTTACGTTAAAATTCAATGTAACACACTCGAAACATTGTTCTGATGGACGCATTTAATAGTAAACTCGTTGTGGAGTTATTTAAAGTAACCTTAAAAACTATTATTTGAAAAAAAAATAGTTAAAAAGTTAGAACTTTAACCTCCAATATCTCCGTAACTAGTAGGTTCCCACGCTTCCCAGAACAAAAGAAATATCGCAATGACGGTGAGAACAAGTGCTTTTCGGCTTCGTTACCCTTAACGAAGCCGAAAAGCACTTGTATAGAATGCATAGTATAAAGGGTGTAAATAGACCCTTCTATTTACACCTTTTATACTATGCATTCTATGTATTCATACTATGAAATCTAAAGCTTTATTAATCTTTATACTAATTTTGTACTCTTAAGAGGGCCCTTCCTGGCCCGTCTTTCGTCAACGCGAGCATGGTCGAAAAGCTTGTTGTTTCATCCAGAGCCACAGCGGTGGTATTTTTTCAACTCCCCTGTCTTACCTAGCCCCGAATCCGCACTACTTGCCTCCCGTGTACCTCATACCGCTTAACGCGGGGACATTGAACGAAAAATATTGTTCGAAAATTTATAAAACTTGTTCCAGGAAATACGTGTTTTTGAATTAGTCTTACAAGTATGTGATATAAATATTTTCATCCCTTCTATTCGAAAAGTGTCGTTTTGTTCCCTTTTTAGCGGGAGCAAAGTAGCTCTTTTCTCCACTAGACTTTTTAGCGGGCAGTAATGAGATTTGAATTTGGAACATGAATCGTTCATTGAAATCGAACGAAAATTGTATAAATGACTGGCTGTAAGTGTTTGTTGTACGGTGCCCCCGCACTATTATACCCATTTTATTTTGAAAGTGATAAAAATGTCATTCTGTATAAATAAATCCACAACTATATCAATCCCAAACAAAACACACACAGTGTCAATAAATTTTCAAAATTTCGCCAGTCTAATAGATACAAATATAAATTAGTAATTGACCTTTTTTTCATTCATGTCATTTTTTAAAATAAACTTATTCATTAATTACTTAAAAGTGTCTCTTATTTATTTTCTCATAGAACGAGATGAAAAGTAGAGTATATGACTCGAGGGCAAACATATTTTTCCTTCAGGCGATGTACTTTGAATCCCTCGCTACGCTCAGGATTCTATTTTAGAATCCTTCGCTTCGCTCTGGAATCAAAATAGCGCCCTCGCCGTAAAAATACTATTTTGCTCCCTTGTCATACAATCTACTATTGTTATTTAGAATCTCCACTACATTTTCAAGGCTTCTATCAGGATGCTTTCTTTACTTTTACAATTTATAAGTACATTATGAACGGCCAAAGTTGAGGTAAAAGTTGTGAAAAACAGCAATTTTTCGAGGCTTATACTGAATTTGTTTCTACAAATTTTTATTTTCTGCTTCGATAGAAGCCTAGATATAGTCCACAAGATACCGATTAGTTATAATAATCAGTGTACGTGCTATAGTCAAAATTCTCGCGAAAAGTATGGCGGGTTGGCCGCTCTTAATCGTTGTGGTATCTAGTCAGTAGTGTCAGTACAGTAAAAAAGTAAAAAAAAATGTCTCGATATTTGTGTCTTAAAATTATTCGTAAGAATGAGGATCTAAAGAGTGGCCTATACATAAGAGTAGGTATTCATAATAAAAGCCTTGACAATTAATTAGCATTTAGACAAACTTGTTTCTTCAAGATGAAGCTTAGAGAGAGCTTACGATTCTATTTTAAACAGGATATATTTAGCAAAACAGAATTATTACTTGAAGATTGTATTTTTTATTATGAGTTTTTTGATAAATTCCAAAGCGAGTCCTTTTAGCCAGAAAAGAAAAATAAGGCTTTGAATGATGGACTTATGTCCTAGCTATGTAATCATTAAACGCCTTCCTGAAGCCACCTGTGTGAGAGGGAGTGGGCTTATAAACCTCCGCGTGATGGTCCCAGTGCGCGATGGCAGTCACGTGTGACCGAATTTTTGGTTCTGCTATGTTTTCCTCCGCCATTTTGACAGTAGAGATGATTAAGGCGACTACAGGAGCTAAATTAGAAACTCTATTTGTGGTGGTTCAAACTTCGTTTGAAATGCTATTAGAATAAAGTTTTAATCAGCTTGCACTACAAAGTGGTTGTTACGTCAGTCACTGCGGCCGAATAGTGCGAAATGAGTGGATTTTTGCGAATTGCAAAAAATCTATTGATTAGACTAAAAAAGTAAAACACTATGATGCTAAATGTTGCTTGTAGAATTATTTGCCAAAAAATCAGAATGATCGCATGTATTTTCGTATGGTTTTTACACGTTAAAAGAAATATTTAGAGATAAGTTCGTGATTTTTTTTATGGAATAAAATTAGTTGTATTATGTTTTCAAAACAATATCGTACTAGCTTATATCCTGAACAATATCATATATTTTTCTGGTTTTGTTTATTGTAGTGAATCATATGCTTTTGGCATTATAAAACTCGCGTTTAGCTCCTGTAATCGCCTTAAATGGACGTTTTTTTTTTTTTCGGAAGGTTTATTATTTCCCATAAACAAATACACGTGACTAACTAGTCGGTACATGAATTGAATGGCGCTCTCTGATTGTTGCAAATAGCCAGTCGTTGTCGTCTAGCGCACTATCGAAATCTAAATTTTGCAGTTGCTATTTTCACGATAAAAGAAATTGATGTAGGCAATGATATTCTAACAAATAGATATGTTATACACCTACAAAACCGCCGAAAAAACTGTGACGCAGAATAAAGGCAAAACAAGCCAATAATGGCCTGTTTTCAAGTCTTCACGATTGCGCGCTCACAACATATCTGTATAATAGAATATCATTGGATGTAGGTAGTATTTTACATGCTAAGTTATAATAAATGATGTTGCCTATGGAAGCTTGAATTTCATTTTTCGACCTTCTGTTGAAACTGTAAAACGTAAAATGGTGATGAGATATAAATTCCGTAACTGAGTTAGGTAGTAAATTAGGTGGCAATGTGAACAATAACAAGAGCAAGTTAAGATAATTGTTGATCTTTACTTGACGCTTTCCATAGAATATTTAGTTGGCATTATAAAAAAGACAAATTACCTAATTAGTTTAATAAAGGCTTTATTTAATTGACGCTTTCTATAGAATATTTAGTTGGCATTATAAAAAACACAAATTACATGGTTTATTACAGGCTACCTCATTTTCCCGTTGCTTAGATACAAAATGAGAAGTTTGATCACGTGGCCAATAAAAAAAATGTGTGGTTCGACTTATTAGGTTTGACATTATTGACTCGAGGCAGTTATCGCTGGACTGCTACTGCTTTATCATTCATGGTGTCACATCAAACTTAATCACTTGGAAATACAAAAAATAGTAACAAGGTGCTTGTTACTTTTTTTGTATAACTAAGTCATAAGTGTAAGTCATGACGTTGATGATGAAAAGTCATGATTATTTAATACTAGCGGACGTCACGCGGTTTCACCCGCGTAGTTCCCGTTCCCGTGGGAGTATGGAGATAAAATATAGCCTATGTTACTCAGGGTGAATGTAGCTTTTTAATGGTGAAAGAATTTTTGAAATCAGTGCAGGAGTTTTTGAATTTATTAATTACAAACACAGACAAAAATACAAAACTTTCCTTTTTATAATATTAGTGTAGATTTACGGCATTAATTACAAAATAATACGAGTAATCGTTACGTAAACTAAAGCACATAGTTGCAGGTTTACCTTTATGCAAGTAACTATGTTGGCATGCATGCACATTTGTTGTATTTTATTTACATACAAATCATTTAAACGTTCCTAGGTATATTGATATTACAATAATTCCTCGTGTCATGTTGAGATAACAATGAGAACATTGTTCGCCACCGAATCTGAAACCGTTGCAGTATTTGTTACAAAATTCGTGGTTTTTTGTTATCATTGCATTAAAACACGGTTTAATGCTGCGCAAATTGTTATTTTGAATACTTTATCTTTTTTTAATCAGTTGTATCTTTTTTAAATGTAATGTCAATAAATTCGACCACAATCAACATTCGTTTTTCAAAAATCAATGATTGAGCATTTCTTTAAAATTCTTCGAATTGAAAAACAGGTTATATTCCAAGACCGGTATACTTAAACATTACCTCGTAAAATTGTCATTCAGTATCTGCAAAAGTATTACAAAAAATGCGATATGCAGCAGATTTGTAACGTTTAACAAGTACACATCAACAAACTTATGTGCAGGAAGGAAAACACAGAACTAAAAACAAAAAAGTATTTTCATCTCAAAACATTGTGTCATAAAATAAATCAACAAAGTTTGAGATACCTATCGATGTATTTTTTTTGACAAGTAACGCGACCTTGAGCTGCACACTTAAAGTGTTTTTTGTTAATCATTTCCATATCAAACGCGATAGACATAACATCTAACACCGCAGAGACTAGGTATGGCACAAACGATCTACGACCTAAGCACGTGTGTTATGCAGTTATACTATAAATGTTTACGATTTTTCCTTTATACATATACGTAATAAAATCGCTGTACATCATTTAAAAACCTGTTAACCCTTTTAAGTATTTTCCTCTGAGTCATTCATATGAACAAAGACCACAAATAAAAATAAATGGAAGATGATCAGTTACGTTAACCAGATTTAAAATGGATCTCAGTTGAAATACTTTATTCAGCTGAGCATATTTTGACAACGTGACTTTCTGTCAACGAAAGCAATTATGGTAAAAACAAGCGGCTGGGGACAAGGACATTCATTTCAAATAAAGTCTTTGGGGACTGCCGATAGAAGTGAAAACAAAAAGTACACAAGCCCCTCCCCACTCGTAGCAGAGGTTGTGCCCCGCGCGTGCCTATGTGGTGCTACGCTGTAGCGGATGCTACGAGTGCTACGAACGGCTACGAACGTACCTACGTTACGTGACGATGAGTTCAATGTTTTTCCTTCACCCAAAAAGTGCTCAACGCGCCTAAAGAAGTTTTCACTTCAAAAATAAAAATGAACCAAACTTTGACATATCGATGTATTTTTCTTGACAAGCAGCGCCGCTGCCTTGAATTACAAACTAAATAATTGGTCATACTATACCAAAAACTATTGAAAAAGTTAAAAGCAGTTGGAAATAAATACGATAGAGGCATTATTACGATAGATGTCTCTCGGCCCTCTGATATTTTTATAATGGTTCATTCATTTCCGTTAGGGAAGAAGTTATTCGTACCTACAGACTAGTACTTAATAACTTAGCGTAGTTTAAAAAAAAATATTTTTTCTTGTTATCACTCATTTCTCTTCCCGGCCGGACGACGAAACGTAAGAGAGTGGGCCCCAAAGCCAGCAGTCTCGACAGAGATAACGACAAAATCGCTAAGTTTTGATCGCTAATTACTAACGAATAAATCCGGTTGCAATCATTATGCTTGCGAGTAACGCAAGTATCTACATCCAAGATGCGTTTCTCGCAAGCATCGTTATTGCAACCAATTTTATTCGTTAGTAACTAGCAATCAAAACTTAGCGATTTTGTCGTTATCTCTGTCGAGACTGCTGGCTTTGGGGCCCACTCTCTTACGTTTCGTCTGCAGATAAGTGCGATTGAGAGATACGGATAGATCCGAATATACGGACGAAACGTTAGAGAGTAGGGCCTCTGGAGTGTAATAGTGGTGTTCACAAACGACGGGACACTTGATATCGTGTCCAGTTATTATTTGCACATCACGAGAGCTGATGGACTCTACTGGAAGTGCGAAACTCTTCGGCAAATTTTGGGCTGACTCAATTTGAATTGAAATTGATACGCTAAGAAGAAGTTATCATTCATCATTCTCCTGCTCCTGTTTCAATTCATTTGTGGTCGGCGCAGCATTTGTCTTCTACTACTCGTCATCAAAATCAAAGCATTTATTTCAAGTAGGCCAGTTACAGGCACTTTTGAATTGTTAAAACAAAGATGAAAAATAAATGTAGCTACAGTCCCAGTCACAAGACATATTTGGTTGACCGTACTGTCCCAAGACATAACTTTGTTTTGTTTTCTTGTGGTCCCAAAATACCACTCAAAAATATTTAGGGGGAATTCGGGACCGTGGTCCTGGTCCCAAAAGCCCCCCGATCCATAAAATCTGTGAGAAAACTGTGGTTGCCCATTTCCTAGCGTAGATCTCTATGCAGAAGAACGGGCAAGAAACTCCATGGACACTCTTTTAAATCAGAATATTTTACAAAATCAAAATCATCTTTTTTCAATCATTATTTTTCAATCAATCAAGTAAGGTTTGCTGTAAGAAAACCCAATTCTGGGTTAAGCTCGCCGTTGTACATAAGCCATTTATTTTAATTTGTGTGTATACTTTTTTAATTTTGTGTGCAATAAAGAATAAGAATAAGAATAAAATCTTCGTTACGTCATTCATATTGAGAAGGTACATTATGTGAGAACAATGTAGCTAGATGTGCACGTTAAAGGTATCCATGGTAAAAAAAAAACAATTAAAAATAAAATTATTAATTCAAATAAGCCGTGGCAACCAAGGCATCTCATCCGACATCGTTCTTGCCTTATCACCCCTCCCTCACACAGTCCATCCATCGTGTCTTTAGTCTTCCTCTACTCACACATCCACATTCACATAGAAAACTTTAATCACGACATTGTCCTCATTCCTCCATGCCCAATTGCTATTTGGTTAAACCAGTTTCTCTAAAAATAAAACGGATTTTATCATCTAGTCTTACTTACCTAGATTGATATTATTCTAACACGAGCACAACTCGTTTTATTTTGTCAATGTTGAATTAATTTTCCAATATCCCTCCATTCAACAACAACAACAACAGCCCATGACATCCACTGCTGGACACAAGCCTCTCTCATGATGGGAGGAATTTGCCGTAATCTCCACGCTTGGCAGGCGGATTAGAGATCGCAGTGATGAAAGACTAACAGAAAACGCTGCTGCCCATTCTCAGGTCTACGGAGGCGCAAGGTGTTCTGCCTCAGATATTAGTCGCCTTATACTTACGGGTGTCGTTCCCGTGAGTGTAATGGGTTGGTTCTATTCTTCTCTGCCGGATACCAAACGGCGGTCCATTCACCCTTATTTAAATTTATCATTGTTGCTTGCTTATCTTCCCGTGGGTGTCGTAAGAGGCGACTAAGGGACTTACCAGAGAATGGGCAGCAGCGTTCTCTGTGCTTTTGTAACAACCGTACTGCGATCGCCAACCCGCCTGCCAAGCGTGGCAATTATGGCAAAACCCTCCTTTGGGGGAGGCCCATGTCCAGCAGTGGACGTCTTTCGGCTGAAATGATGATGATTGTTGCTTCGTTAGGAAATAGTCATTCTATAAGAAATAATTTTAATCTTAAATACAGTATGAACATTATTCTCCTTGCCCTTACTCTGATATATTTGGGGTTGGTGCATCATGTCTTCTTCTTCCATACTTCTCTATTACTCGCCATCTCAGCAGTCACTTCCTTTCTAGCCATATCATTCTTCTCGTTTTTTTTGGTCTTCCTCAACTCTTATCCAAACAGCCATCTACATTCATACTCCACATTTTCTTCATTAAAAACACAGTTCGAACATAAATTGCTAAAAAAAAAAAAAAATAACAATATTATAAAAAAAAAAAAATTACAATGTAAATTGTTCAATCCTCCCCTAAAATGACCCCAAAATCAGAAATAATAATAGAAACCATAAAACCAAATTTTATGTCACTGAATGTCGTTCTATTAAGGTGATCTTGGATTATATCTGTATAAGTGTAAACATACATAAATATGCGCACAACCCGTTATGTTTCTTTTTATATTTATTTATAAAAACGTTAGACATAAAATACTAATGTATCGAAGACATTAAATTCATTTTAATTTTAATTATGTTATATTTAAATCATTTTTAATAACACTAACTAGTTTTGATAACTAACTGAAATTTATTTTGAGAATTTTTGCTGTTGTATAAATTTACATCTTAATTATACACGATAACATTAATGTGACATGTGTAATAGATTGCGCAGCGTTTTACCTTATCATTATAACGTAATTTATCAAGTTTTTGCCTGCGATTTCTCTAGGGTTAACAACAATCTCAGGGGTTGTGTTTCTTTCTTGGTGGTCTTTTTTAGGTTTCCGTAGCCAAAAGGTAAAAACGTAACTTTGTTTCTAAGACTCCACTGTCTGTCTGTCTGTCCGTCTGTCCGTCTGTGCGTCTGTCGGTGAACCGTCGATAAATATCTGTCAGGCATGTTGATTTCCTCACGATATTTTCCTTCACCGAAACAAGTGATAATTATACAATCCGCACATGATTTCGAAAAATCAGAGAACGCCTTGGGTTCGAAGACTTGTCAGTCCGAAGGTGAGTCCACTGAGCTATCTCTGCTTCTTTCTTTTACGGTTTAATTTCGGGATATCGACCATAAGTTTAAAGACAAACTATTGTTAAAACCTTATAAAATATGGTGATTTTCATTTTATGTTGGGAAAGTTTAATATTTGAACATTCATTACTAAACACAGACATTAAGTTATCCAAGAAGTTTTTAAGAGTTTAATGTAATGATTTCTATTTCTTCCCTCGGTGACTGTCTATGTTAACTTATATCTTACTTCTTACTAATATTAAAAAAAAAAAACTTAAATTCGTGAAGATGGATGAACGGTTGTTTGTTATTATTTCACTCAAAATTACTGTACACACTTTTATAAAACTGTACAGTAGAATAACACAAACTATTTATTTTTAAGGATATTGTGTAAAAATGAATTTGCTCCAGCAAAGCTGCAGGTCAGTCATATTTATATGCGAACTGGACGAATTTAGTAAAACATAGATAGCTAAAAGATATTTGGTGAATTTATTGATCATTATTATTATCAAAATTAATAAATTGAATATATAACAATAATAGTTTCAAGTAATTTAAAAATTGTTTACCCATAACTGGTCCCACGATGAACATGTAAGCTAACATGATCAGTATCATTTGTAACCTGCGCGAACCTTCTCGCACTCTGAAAGCTACACGCAAAGTCGCAACTATATCACTCACTGAAAACGCTGTCAATATACTTGGCGTCTTATCGCCCTCTTCGTCTTTCGTCTTTTTTGTCTTCTCTTTAAGTCTTAAGACGATGTAAACAAACCCAATTAGGTATAACACACACGCTATAGAGAAAACACCGTAGTAACCGAGACGACGGACCGTTATTCCACTAAGGGCCATCCCTATAGGCCTGCTAAGAGTTATTATTGCAGTGATAATTCCTATACGGAAAGTCCTTTCAGATTCACTAGTGATGTCTGTGATATAACTGAAGACGGCCATGGTCATGGCGGCCCGCCCACCTGACAGTGCCGGCGGCAGGCCTTCCAACAGCGCTGTCTCATTCACGCCAACATCAAGGAAGAATACTGTACTCAGGATGATACCGATGGTAGATATAAGCTTGCCTAGTATTGGCACTACCATAAAGACTTTTCGGTTTCCCGTTCGATCGCTCCATGCTCCTAAGAAAAGTCCAAGTATTCCTGGCAGACCCGTCTGTACCGGAAAACTCCACGCGGTCATTGAAGCGACCATAGTCTGCACATTTTTCTCTTGATACGTATAATTTTGAGTGCGTCCCTGCATTATGTGCGAGCAGGTTCGCTCGTCGTAATGTAGATCTACTAGACATGATTTCTCAAAGCACAAGTTCTGGACCGCAAACCCTGCGAGTATACTTGGCAGCACGTAACAAACAAGGTAAGGTTCCACTGTAACTTTCGATCGAAAGCCCCAGAACTTCTTTAGGAATTGTTTCAGTCTTTTGCTCAAATTCATTTCTGTTTTCTTAAGCTCGGTGCTGTACTGTATGTTGCACTTGTATGGTTCCACACTCACGTTCTTGTTTCCAGACATTTCGTCCCGTAACGTCATTTTGACAACAAATTATACCACTTTATAGTTCATTTGATTTTTAACATAATATTTGGTGTGTATTTAAAGTTTTTGTATCACATAAGAGCACGTTATCTAAAAAGAGCGGCTGTTGGTTTGCGCGTACGACTGTTTATCGCGTGTCCACGGCGGGTGTAGCGGACGACTCTTGTTTAGTTACTGAGCCTATCAGCTGGCCGTTGGTACAACGAAATTTGAACTTTAGTATGTTATGACGTGACCGACCCTACTCACGTGTATTCAAAGTTCGAGTTATTATAATGATCATAATGTTAATGATACGCAACATAATAAACTAATCGAATCTTCGCCGTTACTCTCATTATGAATTCACTTCGCCCACGACTTTGTCAGCGTGTACACAGCTCAGATGGGTGGCATTTGGTAAACTGGAATGTGTTTTTCAGTCCAAAAAGATGCCCCCAGTGCCTAAAAATCCGCCTTTTCAACCAATGTGTCCTACCAACTAAAACTGTCCACCGAGTACGAGTGGCAAAAAGGGTCATGGGGCGAGCCGTGCTCGGCATAACCCCCTTAGATCGAGTGCGTAACACAGAAAACCGCTGTCGCGTCGGGCGGAAGTCAACGACGCGAAGTCGGGGGCCGGGCGGTGCGCTTCTAGTGGACTTGTGGCTAGACGCGAAGATGGCCAATGGAGCAACCCTTTGACCGATTGGTGGCCAAGCCGATGAAATCTGGGCTAAGCTCGTTGGGTTGAAAGTCGCGGGAAACACCTGGATAAGGGACGCGCAGAACCGGGAAGTGTAGAAAGAGAGAGATGAGAGAAAGAGAGAGATGTCTATACCCAGCAGTAAGTGATTCCGGGCTGATATGATGATAAGGTACACCTTTGCCTAACCCACAGGCGAGACGTTAATCGTTTACGTCACATCGTCAGACACACAATCTTTTAGTATGATCACATTTATTTTTTGACCTTGTAATTCCACGTGACACATACAGATCTTAAACAGGGTGATACACTTGCAGTCACTACAACATTGAGACAGGCAAACAGGTTATATGCATTGCATTGATTGCTAATCTTCTTCATATCGTTGGTACGAAATTGTTACATATGATTTTAGCCTCTTTTACGTTGTCGTCATAAAAATTGAAGAATAGAGATATAATTGAAATAAAAAGGAAACTGTATGACACAGTAATCCTACCATGCCTAACATATGGTTGCCAAACATGGTCGTCGAGGAAGATAGATGAACACAAATTAGCCATACACCAACGGAAAAATGGAGAGAAGCATGTTAGGAATAAAATAAATGATTTAAATTTTTAAAATGCTTAAATTCAATGTCCGACAACGCAAACCAAAATTAATTTAAATTATATAGTTCTAAAAGTATATATTATATATATATTTGGGTTAGTAAGTATCATTCAAATTATTCAGAACCTGAAAACTTTGAAAATGAGTTTCTTAGTTAAATCAATAGCTCTGTGAACAATAATTAGTAGTCAAAACCGTTAATAACACAGTGTATAGCACGTCATTTATTATGCGCTCCAATTTTTCCCTAATGTCGGTCAAGAGGACTGCCAAAAGTTGTATAATGTGTAAATTGATGTCTTTGACAATGACCATATTCTATTAGACGAACAGTCAGCTACAACTTGTTTTCTCAAGAATATAATTATTTAGGTGAGTGGTAATGCAATAACATAGGTATGCTCCCTAGCCTTTTCCAACTATGTCGGGATCGGCTTCCAGTCTAATCGGATGCAGCTGAATACCAGTACTTTACATGAAGCTACTACCTATTTGAGTTCCATTGCTCAGTTACTGGGTAGCACGATACATTTGCTTTAAGTACTCGGTACCCAGTGTGTGTTGCCAGTGATTACATACGGGACCGAAACGTGGTCGCTCACAATGGGCCTCATCAGGAAGCTTAAAGTCACCCAAAGGGCAATGGAGAGGGCTCGGAGTTTCCTTGCGCGATCGAATCAGAAATGAAGACATCCGCAAGAGAACAAAGGTTACCGACGTAGCCCGAAGAATTGCCAAACTTAAGTGGCAGTGGGCAGGGCACATTGCTCGCAGAACGGATGGCCGATGGGGCCGAAAAGTTCTGGAGTGGCGACCGCGAACCGGAAGACGCGGACGTTGCGTTGGAAGGCCTCCCACTAGGTGGACCGATGACCTGGTGAAGGTTGCAGGAATCCGCTGGATGCGAGTCGCACGGGACCGGTCAATGTGGCGACACTTGGGGGAGGCCTATGTCCAGCAGTGGACGTCTTTCGGCTGAAATGATGATGATGATGATGATGACTCGGTACTCGAAACAGTAATGAGAAACACAACAACTGAACAACTGAAAATTTTTGACATGTTGACATTGCATCATGTACCAACGAGCTCTGTGCCCGCTTCTTCTAGGTCCGTTGGGTAAAAATGCATTAATAACTAAAGGGAAACGCACGAGTGTTTGTTAACCCAGTGACATTTTTTTTATACATAATACAAATATATTTATTGTAATAGTTTAATTTATCAACATTGAGATAGGTGTTATTTACGAGGTTTAATACAATTGTAGTGTTATTTTGAAATGTATCCAATTGTATTTGTAAATAATTTTGTGACAAAATTAGGTTTCAGTTATGGTCATTTTCAGGTCATGGCAAATTACAAGTTTGTCGTTAGTTGTCAATTTTATATTTATACAGTTCGCTATTATTGCGTTACTTGGTGCATTTGGCATGGTGCATTAAACGTTGTTCAATAAGATCAGTGTGTAATGTCAATACGATAAATACAATAATTCAAGGACTCAGAAAAAAACTAAAACAAGCTAGATTGCCACGAAAAGCCACTAGACTGCACATAAAACGTAGACGACCTAGGGGCTCCTATTCCTGTTTGCATGGTTCAAAGTAAACTAACTAACTTATCCTAACACAAAAGAGTCGGGGTGCAAAAAGTCCCGAGCTCGCTTCGCTCGCTCTTGCTTCCTATGTTCCGCAATGACCGGATAAAAAGAGTCACCTACTTGATTAATAGTCGTCCATTCAGTATATTAGGCGCCAATTAAAATTTTATTCGCCCGATTTATTTAATTATTTTATTTAATAATTTCCAATAACTAAAAACTAGTACATGACCAACGTGGTCATGTAAGGCCGAATAAGCTATTTGGTTTACATTTTAAAATGTAATTTGTTGGCTAAACTGTAAACCAAATAGCTGGTTCGACCCTACTAGTTTACCTAAATTGTGAGGAACTAATAGGAGGTAGATTTCCGTGCATTACTATACAACAGGAAATTCAACAAGTTTTGTCACGTTCGCAAACATAAAGAAATAATTGACACCTTCAGAAGGTGACGGAAACATCCTACAAATAATACCTAACTTTTGGTAATAAAGGTAAAAAACATCAAAAAGTTCTAAGGAAAAGGTTTATGAGATAATTTTTAAGTTATTAGTAGGTAAAGTGTGTTAAATTAAATTTGATTTAATACATGTTATTTCAATGCTCGGTTTTATAAACACTTTATGACAGCCATATATAAGCCATAGATTTTATAACAAACTAGCTCTGGCCCGCAACTTCGTTCGCGTGGTAATTTTGATGTCAATGTGTGAGAAAAAAAAACAAATATAACCTATGTCCTTCTCCAGGATATATTCTATCTCCTTGCAAAATTTCATTACAATCTGATCAGCCGTTTAGTCGTGAAAAGGTAACAAACAGAGTTACTTTCGCAATTATAATATTAAAATGGAAGTATGGATGGATAGATGGATGAGATTACTTTAGTTGTGCTCTGGTGTGGTTCTGGACTATCATCATGCCAGTCTGGCTACTGAGTAGCGTTGCGTTCGGGAAGGGGTTGCAATCAATCAATGCCAGGGAAAATTTATCAGAATTATGTGGTATTAGTACAGTTATTTTTCAATAAATATGCGTAAAGTAGACAATCACAATCATCACAGATGATGCCAGACTATTAAGTGTTTTTTAAGATAGTGATGCCAGACTGGTTTAAAAATATTGAAGGGAAACACGAAATTTTGGATTTTCGACGCTAAAATCAACGTTGTGAGTTTAAACTCCATCAGTGCAATAATATTTAGACAATAATTTAGTGTCCGCTAAAACAAAAAATATGTATATAAGTTGGATCTTTGATGGATATCCTGTAACAGCATTATGTTAGCATAAGTCTGATCAACTCATACTATGTGTGGTCATGTAGGTAATATGATAGTGTTTTAAGGCAAAGCCATTCTGCATCAAGATTGTTTTTTCAGGGTTGCTTTAACAAACTGTAAATATAGATATTAAGAGAACCTTTATGACTTCCCCATTACGAAAGATAGATATTTAATAATAAAATATCTGTGTTCCAAGTTACAGTTAAGCAACGTTAACTTGAAACGACCACTATCAAGTTTATTCTCAACTACTTACATAAAAACGTCACAATGTACGCAATGGCGCGATCTACACACGATTATCGTAATCAAAAACCTATGTGCATTTACAATGTACACTAAACTACAAAAAGTTTCATAAAACTGAAGTGTAAAGTCCATGACTGTACGACTGTACAGCTGTTCGTGTCGACGAATTCGTTATAGATGGTATTTGCAATATCAGGAGAAAGAGAAAATTTACATTCCGCAATAAAATCACAATAAAACCAAGCGATCCGAACACATATGGCGAATTTCATTTTATGTTGCAATAATATTATTTGAAAATTCCTTGCGAAACACAGACATTGATCTATACAAGAAATCAGAAGGAATTAGTTATATGGATTTTGTTCTCGATAATTATGCATATTAGTTTAGTTGCTACGCAAATCGAGTGAGTTGTATGGCTATAGATATTTAGAGAATACTCGTAGAATAAATTAGAAACGAGATATTGGTGTCGATTCTGTTGTGCACAAACTAAACTTAATTTAGGCTATTGCCATCTTTTTCTCTCTAATAAAACGAGGAAGAGACGGACGTAATTTAGAGCTGTCAAATTTAGTTTTGGAACTAATATTTCCATACAAATGAATGGTGCACGTAAAAACATGTCGACTAAAAACACGGTGAAGCGCAAGGCATAAACTAGTTTGACATCTCTAACTTAGTTCATAACTATAGCCGTCCTTTTCTCGCACTGCCTTTTAGTAAAAGATAGCAATAGTCTAAATTAAGTTTAGTTTGTGCACAACAGAATCGGAACCAGTATCAAATAATTTAAAGTCCATCGTCCATCATTCTCTTGCCCTTATCACAATTCATTTTGGGGTCGGCGTAGCATGTCTTCTTCTTCTTCCATACCTCTCTATTAACTCGTCATCTCATCAGACACTTATTTTTTTGCCAAATTTCGATTAATAATGGCGACTACAACTCTATTTGTGGTGGTTCAAACTTCGTTTGAAATCCTGTTAGAATAAAGTATTTACAGAAATATAATAATAATAGAATCATCAATAAAACAATCTAAGTTCATGATAACCTCATTGAATGCCTTAAAAGAAGGTGACTGAACATAATTCGCTTGCATTAAGACGCCATACAAATCATTTAAGGCCCTGCTAACCTTAAAATTAGCAACTCTATTTATGGTGGGTCAAACTTCGTTTGAAATACTGTTAGAATAAAGTTCTAATCAGCTTGCACTACAAAGTGGTAGTTACGTCAGTCACTGCGGTCCGAATAGTGCGAAATGAGTGGTTTTTTACGATTTACAAAAAATCTATTGATTGGACTAAAAAAATAAAATATTGCTTTTAGAATTATTTGCCAAAGAAACAAAATGATTGCATGTATTTTAGTTTAGAGGTATTTTAGTATGGTTTTTACTCGTTGAAATATTTTTTTGGAGATAAGTTCGTGATTTTTTTTAAACTAGTAAAACTAGTTGCATTATGTTTTCAAGACACTACACTTCTACTGCTATCGTACTAGCATTTATTATATCCTGAAGATTATTATATATTTTCTGGTTTTGTTTATTGCAGTGAATCATATGCTTGTTTGCATTATTAAACTCGCGTTTAGCTCCTATAGCCGCCTTAAGCAACAATATAGCTGATCGAATCTTCACTGTAACTCTTTTTATAAGTTCACAAAATATTCCACAACGGTTCATTAGGGAGAGATACGGATATTAAAACATCATTAAACATTTCTACCAATTAAGCATTAAGGAGAAGCTAATTTCTAAATGCAGGCCTAATTTTGTTAAAACACAAATTGAGTCAGATAAACTATTTACTGAGAATGTTTACGCTACACTCTCAGAGTTACAAATGGTTACTTCAAATAATTTAAAATGCTTACCTAATACTGGTCCAACGATGAACATGTACGCTGACATGATCAGTACTATTTGTACTCTGCGCGAACCTTCTCGCACTTTAAACGCCACATTCACTGTCGCCACTAAGTCTTTCACAGAAAGCACTGATAATATACTTGGCGTCTTATCGCTCTCTACTTCTTTCGTCTTTTTTGGCTTCTCTTTAAGTCTTAAGACGATGTAGACAAACCCAATGAGATATAACACACACGCTATAGAGAAAACACCGTAGTAACCCAAACGACGGATCATTATACCACTAAGCGCCAACCCTATGGGCCTGCTAAGAGTTATTATTGCAGTAATAATTCCTATACGAAAAGTCCTTTCAGATTCACTAGTGATGTCTGTGATATAACTGTAGACGGCCATGGTCATGGCAACGCGCCCGCCTGCCAGCGCCGGCGGCAGGCCTTCCATCAGTGCGGTCTCATTCATCCCAACTTGAAGGAAGAATACCGTACTCAGTATGATACCAATGGCAGATACTAACTTTCCTAGAATTGGTAACACCATAAAGGCTTTTCGATTTCCCGTTCGATCGCTCCATGCTCCCAAGAAAAGTGTTAGTATTCCTGGCAGACCCGTCTGTAGCGGGAAACTCCACGCGGTCATTGAAGCGACCATGGTCTGTACATTTTTCTCTTGTTCCGTATAATTGTGAGTGCGTCCCTGCATTATATGCGAGCAGGTTCGCTCGTCGTATTGTAGATTTACTAGACATGATTTTTCTAAACACAAATTCTGGACAGCTAACCCTGCGAGCACACTCGGCAGCAAGTAACAAATAATAAAAGGTTCCACTGTAACTTTCGATCTAAAAGCCCAGGACTCCTTGAGGAATTGTTTCAGTCTTTTGCTCAACTTCGTTTCTGTTTTCTTGAGCTCGGTGTTGTATTGTATGTTGCACTTGCATGGTTCCACACTCACAATCTTTTCTCCGGGCACTTCGACCCGTAACGTCATTTTGACAACAGTCTAGCACTTTATTGTTCATTTGTTATTTAACATAATTTGAACAGGAACAATTTTGTATAAAATCGTGCGTTAGCAAATGAGTAACGAGTACTAGTATTTTTTTAATAAATTTCTTTTTCTTTTTTATCACAGGGGCGCACAATATCCTCTACCGGGGGCGAGCGTTCGGTTGCGCGTGCGACGGTTGTTTGCGTGTGCGCGGCGGCTGTTGCGCGCGAGTCTAGTTTTGTTACTGCCTATCAGCTGGCCGCTGGTACAGTTTAATTTGTACTTTATTATGTTATCACGTGGCTGCGCTGAGCTCCTGGTCGCGTGTTTTCAAACTTCGATTAATAATTGTAATTGATCATATGCAACAATATAAGCTGATCGAATCTTCACCGTAACTCCTTTATAAGTTCACAAAAATATTCCATAATGGTTCATTAGAAGGATATGGTTATTAAAACACAATTAAAAATTCTACCAATTAAGTATTAAGGAGAGTAATGTATACGTATATCGCCAGAATAAGGCAAACTAACACTTAAGAAGCTAATTTCTAACTGCAGGCCTAATTTTGTTGACACGCAAAGTGATTCAGATAAACTAAGTATCTAGTGAGGATGTTTACGCTACACTCTCATACTCAAAAATGGTTACTCATCGTGTATTTAAGAACTACTAGAAAGAACTACTTAGAAAAATATACAATCAACTTTTTTGGTATAAAACTGAAATCTGCAATCTGACCTTGCTATGATCGCATTTGAACTTGGCCTTCCAAATCTGTTGATCTGCAAAGAATCTGAGAAAAAAAACAATACATGGAATTAATGTGTTTGGGACTCATTTCGTATCTTAGCAAATTCCAAATGCGAAATTAGTCATTTATATAATTATCATTTATATAATTAAAGAAGGGCAGAACTCTGTCAGAAGACCTTGAAGAACAAAACAATTAAAAATAAAGTGGTGTACCATTTTGGGACTTGCTTTCTAAAGAGCCCGTTTATGGCTCTTTAGTAAACTGATCCCATACAGGCGAATCGAATGAATGAATCGAATGAATTTTTGAATTGGTCAACTGATCCCGTTGACCAATTTTATGATTTGTATAGTCAAGTAGAAACGTTTCTTGATATTAATTTATGTGGTGATTCCCGTGTTTATTGGATTACTAGCTGACGTCCCGCGGTTTCACCCGCGTAGTTCCCGTTCCCGTGAGAGTACGGGAATAAATATAATATATAGCCTATAGCACTCACGAATAATGTAGCTTTCTACCAGTGAAACAATTTTTAAAATTGGTTCATTAGTTCCGGAGATTACCCCCTACATACAAACTTACAAACTTACAAACAAATGTTACCTCTTTATAATATTAGTATAGATCATCATCATCTTCCAAACGCATTATACCGACCCCCAAGTAACATGGCACAAGGGTGCCATGTTACTTGGGGGTCGGTATAATACGTTTTTTCATCTATTCTCCCCTGTACTTTAGGTAATCACCGTCGTCACTTTTTGAAGCTGTATGTTAATTATGATATTACTAGCTGTTGTCCGCAACTTGCGTGAGAGAAAAAAAGCTGTTTCAGTCAAATTTCATCCAGATCCGTTTAGCCGTTTTGGCCATCCAAACTTTCCCATAGTAATATAAGTAGTAAAAAATATAAAGATTTAATTATGCGACGGTGACAAAACTTGATGCATTTAAATTCAAAAAAAGTCCTCTTATGCATGTGTAATTCATGCATCTTATTAGTTCTGCGCAATTTTGGTAGCCTTGGGATTACGACTTTTTTATGATTATCAATTTGGGAATTTTACAAACATCTAGGGCATTGCTTAGTTGCAAAACCATTTCCACCTTGAGACAAAATGCTGTGTGTGATTGTTCGTTCAATTATAAAATATGGTCATTGTCAAACACATCTAATTTGTTTGATAATATACACATTACGCAACTTTTGTCAGTCCTCTTGACCGACTTATGGGAAAAATTGGAGCGCATATATTACGTGCTATACTTTATGTCATTAACAGTATTGATGACTGGTTATTGTTCACTTACAATAATTGAAATGATCAAGAAAACCATTGATAAAAAATCTCATATGAAATAAGTTTTTTCTAGTTTCGTGGTCCTGAAAACTTTGAATTAAAATAAAATCTAAAAAAACCCGCTGTTTTACTATTGTGCATTGTCCTTGTTGTTTGAGAGTGTTTATGTAATACAAATTACACAAAATTCAAAAGTTCAGGGAATTTTCAAGTTTGAGGCGACATCTTGTAAAACTCACACTCAGATTTATGCTTTCACGGTTTCTAAAGTAGCTGCGGGGGTATCATATTTTGTGTTGCTTCAAAGACATTAAAAGAACCTGAATTGGCACTCGCTCTATGCGAAATACTGGTTTTGGCTGATTCAGATTGATTGGCTGAGTCAGAGGCCCCAGCGTCAATTTAAAATTAAACAATACTCGTTTCACATTCCCTTTGCGCAGTGCTGCGCGCGAGCTGTCAAAACATCCAACCGCGCTGTGTCAACAATTTTAGCCGATTTTTGACACATTTTCCGCCCGTTCCAATTAAAACACCTGTAGCTCAAAACCTACAAGTCCTAGAGCAATTTCAAAACTACTGTTGTCAAGCTGATTAGATAAGGAATCTACTTATCTAGAAATCAAAATGAAATACTTTAATTATATACTCCAAGTCATAATGTATAGCTAAAAAATAGTTACGAAAACTGATATTTCGCTAGAAATATCAGTTTTCTCTTAGTTTTTTATCTATTTTAACATTATATAAATAAACTAGACTATATTTCCTTTCCAACAAGACCACAATCTCATTAATATCTCAATAGCATCATATCTAAATATTCCTATGAAACTAGATACTCACTGTTTGTTTACATCTGGGAACTAATTTTTGCCAGCCGGTGTTGGATGAAAAAACACACAAACCCACATGTTTTTTGGTGTAGATAGTTGAACAATCTAATCACCTCACTAATTAAGCACTGTTTTTCCCATTTCACACACGTTTTAGTCACTAAATCACGTATTTCTTCACATTAAACAATCACTGTAGGTACATATAATTACTGCATTTTCACAGGCGAAATACTGCGATTTCGCGATTTGGAACCTAATTTGTGTTATCATAATACGATAGTACAACTTCTCATGATCATTTTAATGTATAACACTGTATTCCAATAACAAATACGTAACTCGTAATAACTTGAAATGTGACACTAACGCGAATACGATGACACAAGAAATGGCGCGCTCTGTTGACGTAATGGTGTTTTTATTATTTGACAACTTGTCAATAGAGTAGAGCTGTGATTTTTGGTACGTCGTTCAACAATGTTATATAGATTATAAATAAAGCATTGAATACATGGACCGAGCACGATTAGTCGATATTTTAAATAAAGTTTTGGGACAAATTATGCCAACACCGTGCGGTGGTCATTACAGCCGAGCGCGTACATTTGAGTAAAGTTACTGGCTGTGATCTAATTCAGCCGCGGTTTACTGGATAATTGCATAGTTTTAAGAATTTATTTTTTTATTCATTTTTTTATTTCTTTATTAATTAATTTAAATTCAATTCATTTATTTATTTCAGATAATTATACAATTTTAATACATACAATACATTTAAATTTAAAATCAATTCACATTTATACTAGCATTAAATAATAATAATATATACAAAAAAAAGAAAAGAAAAATTATACAATACTATTATCAAATACAATACAATATTTATAATACTATTATAAAATTAAGCAATTTATAATAAAACCAAATTAAAATTGTGTTAGTGTAGGACAAACTTCAAATTTATGTAGAATTTGGAAACTATTAATGCATGAAATAAAAGGCTTTTTTATTATTTTATTAAGAATTTATTTAAAACTATGGATGATACTGGTTGTGCTTGTTGCAAACAATTTGACTAATATGCTAAGGGATAATAAATATTTTAATTTGAATGATGATAATGATGATGATGATAATAAAAAAAAAATCGACGTTAGACTGGAAGCTGACCCTAAGGTGGTTGGGAAAAAGATTGCAAACGAAAAAAGAACCTTAATATCTGCCTCTTTACGATTATTTATAAGATTATAATCTGCAATCTACGATTCAAGTTCGACCATCAAGTTTATTCAAAATTACGGACGCTTATTATGGAAAAGTAATTGCAAATTAATTATATTTGGTTTATGAATGTTAAATAAATATTAAATAGAACAATGAAATCTTATGTCAATATTGCGTGGGCATAAACACATGCTGCCAAAGCAAGACTTTTTATGGAATTTTCCCATAAAAATCTTTAGACTTTTGTTTGGATTTCAGATCACAAGCAACTTCAGAGGATTTTCACATCTCTAATGCTAACCTCGCGTCGTGTAGCTCTTCAAATCAAGTCACTGTTCATTGACAGCAAAAACCAGTGGTGACCCAATGGTGGTGGCCCCGACTTACGGACAGGTCGTGGGTTCGAACCCAGACAGGCGCATTACTTTGTGTAATTTATTTCATCACCACTGCTCTCAAAACGGTGAAGGAAAACATCGTGAGGAAACTGGCATGTCCTAGAACCAAAAATTCGAAGACATGACAATTACCAATCCGCACTGGGCCCGCGTGGTGGATTTATAGCCCATTCCCTCTCATTGAGAGGAGGCCGTGTCCCAGCAGTGGGAACATTATATAGGCTGATGATGATGATGATGACTGTTCATTGTCATGACAGGAAGCTAGCGATCAAGCAAGTATAGAAAACTAGTGCAAGTAAGTTACTCTGGCTTCGTGTATATTGCACTAGCTTCGGTTTTGGACTAGTAGGTGACCGTGGTGCCTTATCTCAAACCATGTCCCACCTCCTGACCTGTTCTTTGTTTCCACCTGCACTTTAGTCCGAAACCGATGTGGCTGCGTTCTGATCAAAGCTAATTTTATTAGGCATGTATTTAACGCGGCGACATACTAATCTGATTTAGGGTTTTAAAAATAATTAAAATGGGTAGCAAAAATAATAGGTTGGCAGCTACAGTGAAGTAGCATTTTAAGTATAAAGTAACAGCTTTATTTAATACAAAATGAGCAGCTTCATAATATTTGAGCGACTTAATATTTGTTTGAGTGTCAACGTTACGTCCTGCATTTTTTTCAATATTTGGCAAATGTATTTTTTATACTGAGCGGCATTTTATCTTAGATGAAGTGTTTCGAATAGAAAAGGAATAGTCGCAAAGCGAAGTCGACGGAGCCCCGCTACGCGGGGCTCCTATTTCTGTCTCCAGGGTTTAAAGGAACCTAACTAACCGAACCTCGGGGTGCCCACAAGTTCCAAGAGCAATATAGTTCGTGAAGTGGCTAGTTTCAAGTTTTAAAAGAGTACGGATAATTAGCCGCCCAGTCATTATTTTTAATACCTCACCTATTATTTCATTGGTCCTGTTTAATATATTTGCTATCTTGTAGTAGCAGCCATTATTTAGTTTTTATAGATCCTTGCCTTTTGTAGCTCATATAATATAATTGTGTTAAAAAAATATTTAATCGCTTCCAAGTTATTAGTCGCCTAATAAGTTGTTAGTCGCCTCAAATATAATTTGCCATTTTATTAGAAAACAATGGGAATCCGACACATCGCCGCGTCGGAGAAGAAGCTAGCATCTCAATTCAGGACAATTTAATAGAATGGGGTTCTATTTTTTGGCTAGAAAGGCCATTAGCTTGCTTAATGGCTTCGTAATATTGGCCTTGTACCCTGGGAATTAACGTTACTGCATGTTCCTAGGATTTTGAGCCAATTAAACTATTTCACATCAACGCTCATTGGGCCCACGTGGTGCAATAAATACTACCCAGAACCAGTGAGAGAAAAGGTCTATGTTCCAGTAGTGGGAACGTTTGATTTTAGGGCTGAAATACCATGAAATGATGTCACTTTAGCACCCTATAACTTTAGTTTATGAAAACTGATACTAGCCGTCTCATGTAGTATATATAGCAATAAGATTGTTGGGCGTTATTCTTTGCTCTTTAATTTATTGTTTTCCTTTCATCAACAAAATAGGTAAGTAGTAGTAAACTGATATTCCAGTTAATAGATGCAAATGTATATTATGTTACGGATAATAGCCGAAGTGCGGCTACACCTAGTTTTAGCCGGCTACAACTAGGTGTAGCCGCACTTCGGCTATTAGCCGTAACATACACAAATAGACAAAACTATGCATGATTATTATTTAATAATATTAAATAATAATTTAATATTATAAAAATAATGAATTAATAATAAATTAAATTAATTTTATTATTAATTAATTTTAATTTATTAATTAATAATTAATATTGAATTCTTATTTTTGTGAATGCTGGTTAACCTGTAATTGGCAACTGTGTTGTGACTGTGAAACCAATGTATACCTAAATGTTATATACAGAAGCTGTTGGTGAACCTTTACTAATAAATAAATAAATAAATTATGCATTTGCACAGGATAAGTAGAGACTAAGGTCATGGTTATGTCAGGTGTGTTCACAGTTTAACTTTAATTGTGCCTGAAAAACAACCATGTACTGCGGTTACATGATGCTTTGAAATCTAAATATATAAAAGAAGAAACTGACTGACTGACTGACTGACTCATCTATCAACGCACAGCCTAAACCGCTGGGTCTACAGATTCCAAATTTGCCAAGTAGGTTCCTTATGTGGTCTAGGGGTGCACTAAGACGCCGCGGGAGACGCCCCGGGCGTCGGGGGCCACCACCACGTGGCCCCCGGCCACCGTAGGCGCCGCCTGTGGACGGTGAGCTATGGGCTAGCTCGCCGTCCGTCCGTCTCATGACGACAGGCCGTGTCGACGGCGCGTTCGTGTTCCACGCGCGCCTCAAAGAGAGTCAGCAAAAAGGAAGGGGTCCGTAAGGACCGATGCCTGCCGGGGTTGCGGGACTATTCGAAAGAGATACCGTGGCCCCGGAACACAAAGGGCGATGAAGGAACATGGATGGGTTTTAGTCAGTAAAAGTCTGACACTCTCTCCTGCTCCGCCCAGAGCGGGAGGGGTTATTTGATGATTTCCCATCCGAAAAAAAAAAAAAAAAAGGAGTGCACTAAGAAAGGAATTTTCAAAATTCACCCCCTAAAGGGGTTAAACGGGGCTCCAAAGTTTGTATGGGGAAACAAGATTAGTTAGACTATTTTATTTGAAAATTCATAGGAGTGTTTCTATTGATAAATGAGTAGAAATGGGTTTCAGGTTTTTTCAGAATTCAACCCCTAAGAGGGGGAAATGGGGTGACAAAGTCTTAAAAATCAATGCACAGCCCAAACCGCTGAGTCTAGAGATTACAAATTTAGCACATTGGATCCTTAAGTGGTCTAGGGGTGCACTAAGAAAGGATTTTTCAAAATTCACCCCCTAAGGGAGTTAAACGGGGCTCCAAAGTTTGTATGGGGAAACAAGATTAGTTAGACTATTTTATTCGAAACTTCACAGGAGTGCTCCTATTGATAAATGAGTAGAAACTGGTTTCAGGTTTTTTCAGAATTCAACCCCTAAGAGCGGGAAATGGGGTGGCAAATCATAAAAATCAATGCACAACCCAAACCGCTGAGTCTAGAGATTCCAAATTTGGCACATAGGTTATTTATGAGGTTTAAACCCTTAAACCTCATAAATAACCTATCGTTAGCCTGCATTAAGAAAGGAATTTTCAAAATTCCCCCCCTAAGGGGTTAAAACGGAGGTCCAAAGATTACATGGGGAAATAAGATTAGTTAAACTACTTTATTCGAAACTTAACAGGAGTACTAATGTTAGGTTTCGATAAATGAGTTAGCATTTGTGTTTCAGGTTTTTTCAGAATTCAGCCCCTAAAGGGGGAAATTGGGTAACAAATCCTAAAATTCAACATAGGTATTGTTTGTATGGTGAATTGGGTCAGGTGTATTATAAAAACAACGATTTTAAGATTTAATGTGGCGGACCTGAATTACCATCATTCCCTGTTGGGGTGCGATGGGGTTGAAATGTCTAAAAATCAATATGAGTGTCGATACCGAGAGTATCAGGGGTGCTTTAATAAGTCTACCTACTTATTAAAGTTATATTAAATTGTTACCCACTTGAATAAAAAAAAAACCACGATAGCATAGGTAATATATGTCTATCTTTTAAGATTGACTTACACTCTCTCTAACTCTCTCTCTCTCATGTGACGCAGACGAAGTTGCGCGGGTCAGCTAGTCTATAATAAAACGGGTAGGTTTTTTTTTTCATATTTACGGAAATCGGTAAGTGTAAGCCTGTATTAAAACGCAGCCCGTCTGTAACTGGCCCTTTAACCGCGTCTTCACACACACAAATAAACGCACACCGAGACGTCGCGCGATGATTACTTTCGTGTTATTCAGCTTTATTAATTATTTGACCGGGTATCGTAGGTAATTTAAATTGCATATTTATACACGGTCTTTTGTGACAATTTTCTGTTTTTTTATTAAGATGCAAAACTACACTACTTGTGTATACCCGCAACACTGGTTTGTACCCTCAACTTGCAACTAGTTAAAAAACACATCACATATACAAACCGGTGTTGCGGGACTGTTCGAAAGACATACCGTGGCCCCGGAACACAAAGGGCGATGAAGGAACATGGATGGGTTTTAGTCAGTAAAAGTTTCAGTCCCTCCTGCACCGCCCAGAGCGGGAGGAGTCATTTGATGATTTCCCATCCAAAAAAAAAAAAAGAAGAAGGAACGCGGTACCGGTGGAATAGAGAACGCTTTTGCCCAGACATCATCCTCATCTGCCTACCCAGACGGAAAGCGGATCTTACCATAGTTGTATATACACAATACAAGACCGGTTATCAGATTGTCGGACCCGGAACCCGTAAAGACCGTCGAAGATCTACATTTAATATTTTTTGGTTTTTAAAAGAAACAACAGTCACAATTGTTCCGAGTCCAATGATAGAGTTTATGGCTTTTGGTTCCAGAACGACCTAAGAATATACTACAAATGTCACTTACGGGATATCTTCCGTGATTATAGTTTATATCGGGAGCTCAAAAATAAACCATAATCACGGAAGATATCCCTTATGTGACATTTGTTGTATAGTTAAGAACCGTGAAAGCTTAAAACAGTGGACCTAAAAATAAGCGCGTATAATCCAGGCCAGATGTGTATGCACGCTAATCATAAGGTGGCTTTCAAAAAACGATTGTTAACAAAGCTGGTACTTAATGTTTATTAAAACCTGATTTGAGAATCAAAAACGACCTGAGAAACACAATTTTGAGAACTGGTTCTAAGGTCGATTGCACCTAAAGTTTAGAATTTTGTGTTGGGATTTCCTTATGACCAGAGTTAGTGCATGTTTTTTCAAATTGTGGGGTTTTCCAATGGGTTTCGTCATTTTGATTCATTGCTATTTAATCATTTTGGTAAGTACCTACCCTTGTAATTAGTAAATTGATGAATAATAAGCTTTCTCAAATGATTGCTGACATTGTTGATTAATCCACGATTCATTTAAGGCGACTACAGGAGCTAAATTAGCAACTCTATTTGTGGTGGTTCAAACTTCGTTTGAAATCTTGTTAGAATAAAGTTCTAATCAGCTTGCACTACAAAGTGGTTGTTACGTCAGTCACAGCGGCCTGAATAGTGCGGAACGAGTGGTTTTTTGCAATTTACAAAAATTGACAAGTTGGACTAAAAAAGTAAAACACTGTGATGCTAATATGTTGCTTGTAGAATTATTTTCCAAAAAATCAGAATGATTGCATGTATTTTAGTATGGTTTTTACTCGTTAAAAGAAATGTTTAGAGATAAGTTCATGATTTTTTTTATCGAATAAAATTTGTTGTATTATGTTTTCAAAACACTATCGTACTAGCATTTATATCCTGAAGAATATCATATATGTCGGGTTTGTCAGGATTTTATTTCGCTAGGCTCGAGCTTATGTGGGCAGAAGACGGGTTTCGTGCTATGAAAACAGACTGGATGCGATACACTATTTTATTTCACATTGTACGGTTCGGCATGGTAGTTTCCAAGGAGAAGAACCGGCAAGAAACTCCATGGTTACTCTTTTGGCGCGCTTTCGAGTTTCGATACATTCTCCCGTCCGTACTCATGACCTGATCCGACATATATTTTTCTGGTTTTGTTTATCGCAGTGAATCATATGCTTTTTTGCGTAATAAATTTGCGTTTAGCTCCTGTAGTCGCCTTAAGACAAACAAATAACTCATTTATGTAAGCGATTACTTATTTGAGTTATTTGTCTTAAGGCGACTACAGGAGCTAAACGCGAGTTTTATAATGCAAAAAAGCATATTATGATGGGCCTTGTGAGGATGGATGGATGGGTGGGTGGATTTTTTTAACTCTTTCACACAAAAACTACAGAACGGATTTGGAACATATTCGGCAAACAGATAATTTATACTTTACCTCAATGAACACAAAGGATAATTTATATTATTTTTAT
Source organism: Xestia xanthographa (assembly GCA_905147715.2). Taxonomy (NCBI): domain Eukaryota; kingdom Metazoa; phylum Arthropoda; class Insecta; order Lepidoptera; family Noctuidae; genus Xestia; species Xestia xanthographa. Next base: position 15,778,729 of record LR990650.1, on the reverse strand, counting down.
CCCGGTTACACGATCTCGTGGGAACCGTGGGCTTAAACAAGGGCAAGTGCATATTTTTCCAAAATGTGGGCATTATGTACTTAAAAGTTTTGTTTTGATTCATAGCTATTAATCATCTTGGTAGGTAAATATTGACCAAAGTAATTAGTAAATTAATGCATAAGCTTTCTCAAATTATTGTTGACTTTGGTGATTAATCCATGATTCATTTACGACCAACAAATAACTTATTGTAAGCGGGGAGGGCCTTAGTTATTCATACCGAATAAACAAAGTACAACAATTTATTTGAAAATACTTATGTTCCTCTTTATTATTTACATAATTAATAAAAAACTGTTAAATAAACTAAAATAAATAAACTAACAACAAACTCTAAAAGGGCATCGAAAAACTCCTCAACGCTGTCAGCTGGTAATGTGCCCAAGAGACTGGCGGCATTGCCACGTTGTATGGCAACACTTAGCCTCTGATCAAGGTAAAAGCCAGCTCTTGGGTCACGCGAAGCGTCAACTAGGCGTTTTGACACTCGGACCCCACGACCCTAGAGTTTCAACCCCAAACGGCTCGAAACTATAGTTACCACAAAGGTTTCTACATAACGTTTGAGGGTCTCTGCAGCCGCAGCCAGCACAGCACGACGAGCTAGGAAGATGAAAAAAAAACAAAGGTAGGTATATAACATTTATAATTCTGACGAAAAGAAAATCGTTGATGCAAAACTTTCATCATCTTAATACAGGGTGTAAACAACCTCCTCATGAAGCCGTCAACCAAGGATTCTGTACATCAAATTATGTAACTTTACGCAAAAATTATTGCTGAGAAGAGACTTTTTTTTGGGGTGAAAAATTATTTTTTGTGGTAGAACTCAATGTAAGGCACTTCAAACATTGTGCTGATGGGATTAAATAGTAAGGGAGTCGTGGAGGTGTTAAAGTAAATTCTTACAAGTGTTAAAAAAAATGTCAAAAAGTTGTAACTTTGACCGCCATATATTTTTGTTCTACACCATACCTGGGAACCTTCTAGTTACGGAACTAGAAGGTTCCCAGGTATGGTCTAGAACAAAGTGCCTTTCAGCTTCGTTAAGAGGTTTTTTACACTCTTTATAACATCACGCCAGAGCGGGAGGAGTCATTTGATGATTTCGCATCCGAAAAAAAAACGGTAATATCGAACTGCTTGCACCAATTCTGCCATTCACGTAGGCCCTAAATGTTGCCAACTACAAAAAAGCAATAACGAGCCAACGTATTAAGATCATGGCAAGGTACCCATTCTTGTAATGTAATCTCATGATATTACAAACCACATACTTTGTGTACGTGATATCAGAAATAAGTTAATTTGTTTTTGCTGAGCTGGTCACGTAATTGTGGGCCCTATAGCTTGCTGTATAGGACCTTGAGTTGAGGTCGTAGTAGAAAGCGATCACAACCTTCTACCAGATACGAGTGGTCCAATGACCTGATGGAAATTGCTTGCTATTGTTAAATTACATGAATGGTATAGGTATACCTATACCTACGTTAAAGGTTAAAAAAAAATCTTTTTTTTTTATGGTTCGTTTTATAAAGGATAGCTGACGTCCCGCGGTTTCACCCGCGTAGTTCCCGTGCCCGTGGGAGTACGGGAATAAAATATAGCCTATAGCACTCACGAATAATGGAGCTTTCTACCAGTGAAACAATTTTTAAAATTGGTTCATTACTTCCGGAGATTACCCCCTACATACAAACTTACAAACATACAAACTTACAAACAAATGTTACCACTTTATAAAATGATTATATATTATATTATAGTATAGATGTAAAACACATCCTAACGAAGCCGAAAGGCACTTATTCTCCTCTTCATTGCAATAATTTTTTGTTCTACACCATACCTGGGAACCTTCCAGTTACGGAGATATTGGGGGTCAAAGTTCCAACTTTTTGACGAGTTTTTTTTTTTTTAATACAAGTTTTTAATGTAATAATTTTACTTTAAACACCTCGACGACCCCAGTACTATTCAATCCATCCATCAGCACAATGTTTTGAGTGCATTATATTGAGTTCTACCACAAAAAAGATTTTTCACCCCAAAAAAAGTCGTTTCCCAGCAATAATTTTTGCGTAAAGTTACTTAGTTTGATGTACAGAATGCTTGGTTGACGGCTTTGTGATGAGGTCTTTTACACCCTGTTTTTGTAGTCAGACCATTTAAACATAAAAAAAAATCCAGACTGCTTCTGAGAAAATTCGTGATGGACTAAACCCAATAACACTTTGCCCGTCCCGGGTATCGAACCCAGGACATCACGCTCAGCAGGCGCGATGGCAACAACTCGACAAACGAGGCAGTCAAAACAACAACTAACAGCAATATTCATAATTATTAATATTCTCATTATCAGGAGCTCATGGCTAAATAATAACAGCTAGGTCGATCTTCACACGATGGGTAAGTAATGGTAGCCTCCCATTACATACCGAGTTTCCTCTATGCCTCGGAAAGCATGTTAAGCCGTTGGTCCCAGCAATTGTAAATCTTTGGCGCAAAAGTCTGGCAACCAGTCTTACCAAGGTGTAACGTATTACCCGGTACTAACTGGGTTGTGGAGGTCTGATAGGCAGTCGCTCCATGTAAATACTGGTATTCAGCTGCATCCGGTAAAACTGGAAGCCGACCCCAACATAGTTGGAAAAGGCTAGGCAGATGATGTTGGGGTCTTCTTCCAGTCTAACCGGATGTAGCTGAATGCCACTATATAAAATGGAGCGACTGCATTTGTTGGTTGTCAGACTTTTTAGGCCTCTGACTACCTAACGACTGTCAAAGATCTACAAATGACAGCCGGGACCAACTGCTTAACGTGGTTTCCGAGGCACGGAGGAAATCGGTATGTAATGGGTCCCATCCACAGACCAACCTAGGCAAGCACTGCTTAACCTAACGATCGACCCGAGCGGCTGTCATTACTTAGGCACGAGCTCCTCCGGAAGCAGATGATGATGATTAATATTCTTCAATTATCCAATTTAAATAGATATCCTACCTTCTATCTGATATCAAAGAAGGTTATTTCCTTGAGAAGTAAATTCATTCATTGTTAGCAGATAACTGCAATACTGCTTGACTGGCTGACAATAGGACATAACATGACTTTAGAACTAGAACTGTCACAAAACTGTTTACAATAATTTCACCGGAATCGGGAAAATAAGGCTGAAATATACACTATGGTAAGTTTCTTGCCAGTTGTCAATTAAATTGAAAATTAAAGCAATGAATGATCGCGATTGAAAAACTGCTTAGACGGTAAGTTGTTGTTCATTTTAGCTTACTGCAAAACATAAGTCTTAGAGGGTGACTCTATAAGATGTAGGTAGATGACCCTGGACAATAGGCGAGATGACAAAAAAAAAATAATTAGTCCGTCAGATAGATTTCCAAAAAATATTTGCTACATATTTTTTCTTTTGTTACGAAAACCAAAATTGACGAAGATATGACGCTTTTAAAATTCTCAATACGTCACATCTAGGTATATTTTTTAGCTAGTTCTGACGTCACGAGCCCCCACTCCCGAGTTTTGATGCGTTTTATCTTTGTCAATATTCATTGATTTACAAAAACAAAAAATATGTATCCATTATTTTCTAATACTCTAACTGACGGACTAGATAGATTTGCAATTTTTTGATACTGTCGTCATGCCTATTACGCAAAAAAGGCAGAACTTTAGCACGATACCTGAAAATTGGTCGTCGGCCCAAGCTCGCAGATATGCACAGGTTCACAGTAAGGTAAGTACATCTTACACTAGCCGATCCCACATATTTTAAAATTAGAAAATACGTAAGGTCTGGCGGCCCTCCGGGGATCTTGGGCCATGAGTACAGAAATAAATCCTTGATGGAGAATCCCAATAACACTTTGCCCGACCTGAGAATCGAACTCATGATCTCTTGCTCAGTGGTAGAGCCTGCGATCACTAGATATTTAGACAATTTATTGCATTCAACAGGAAATCAGTTTGCTCTGTGAAAATCACCCTTAACGAAACGCCTGTTGCATTACTGACATCAATCGATCGCACGACGAATTGATATCCGCTTGCAACAGGCGCGGCCCGTTCATAATTGATTTACTACACTTCAGTCACATACAATGATCTGTTTTCCATGTTTTTGGTAACAATAAGAAATAACGCATTGATCGAGTTCTTTCATAGTGAACTTTGCATCACTGTCAAGATCAAAGTGATTTTTATTTGCACGAAAATAAGGATGCCATTGGGTTGAAGCTATGAGAGGTAAAATAATCGTAAAGGGACTGAAGGGTAATAATTAAATAAGATCCGTGTTATCTCTTTTTGTTTTAAAATATATTAATTTGTTTTGTAAAGTATAGGCTGAAGTGTAGTATTAACAGTGATAGGAATAGGTAGTGCTTATTAGCCTAAACTTCGAAGAAGAACAGAGAAAAGAATCGGAGACTTCCTTAGACTATATTTTATTATGCGACCACGGCGAGTTTTTTTTTGTAAATTCTAAGAGTGGATAACTAAATGCGCAGCCATAAAAGTCCGCCCATTTTACTTTCGGTGCAATAAAGATTAAATGATGTTTTTAAAGTTATGCACTAAGTGTGTTACTAAACAATGTGACCCGGCTATTATTTTAGAATTTTGAAAATTTTAAAATATACTTTAGAAATATATTTTAGTAAGATAAAATCCAAATACCTTTTGTTTTTGAAATGATAAATCACTTGAACTTTAGAAATTTCAACAAACGTGGCCGAGAGTAGCTCGAGAGAGCTAGAAAGTAGATATTTACTTCAAAACGTGTACGGCTCCTTGACAAAGATAGCGTATCATAGTTTTATGATGAAGAAGTCGCTTCCAAAATGTTCTTAAAAAGAAAACTTTCAGAAATTTTGATGGTTGTAACGACTGTGTTATGTTATGTCTAGTCGCAAACTTTAGGTAAACATAGACCAATTACTTATTCCAAATAACATTAATTTTTGATGTACTTACGTGATGTCCCGGAAAAAAATATAGTCTAAGGAAGTCTCCGATTCTTGTCTCTGTTCTTCGAAGTTTAGGCTAATAAGCACTACCTATTCCTATCACTGATAATTAAGAGAGAAAGTTAAGGTACCACAATAGAATGTTTCCACCGTAGGTATCTAAAAAAACAGTTATTTTACATAATGGTGCCTGAACTGAAAATATAAAAGAGGGTAATTACGTTTCCATGGTAATGATATTGTTACTTGTATTCCTATTACATGGCAAAAATGCAAAATGTTAGGTATTTACTAGCAGGGTTTACAATAAATTATTGTATGGTAAAGGAGGTCATTACCTAGATTAAACTTAATAACTTGAATAATACAATTTAGTTTCTATTTACACTAAAAAAAGCTGAACCATAAAACCATACCGCGATACTCGCAATTTAAACCCAATTTGTTCTACTATTATCTATTCTATTTTCGTTTAAAAATTCAGTGACATTTAAAGTATATAAAAAAGTGAAGAATGTGACTAAACTTTGATACATGTTGGTTCAAGGGCGTATCGAGTAGAATCTTCTTTAACTTGTGAGTATAATCAAGATTCTTACAGCCGTGATTATAAGAAACAAGTTTCCGTGATGATTCTTGTGACCCGCGGCCAAGCTGCCAGTCGACTTAAGTATTTACAAACAAACGCACTCGTTAGACGAAAACATTTTAAATATCCAACGTGAGTGATATGAAACAATCAAAATGAACGGGAAAAGTGAAAAGGGACTAGAACTAACCAACTCTAACAAAGACAATCTTGAAGCCAATGGAAACAGTGAGAAGATAAAAGAAAAAGAAAAACGACCAGTGACTTGTGGACAACGAATTCGAAAGTGTTTCAACTTCTTCACAGTAGAACCATTTCTGCTGTGCTACGTTTTGCCGATTGCCATATCTGGATTAGCAGTCCAAAAGCTTAACATAGAGAAAGCATGTCGCGTAGACTTGAATCTATCTGAAGAAATATGTTTTAGAGCAGTGAACGGTGAAATCAGTGAGAATGACACAATCGGAGCAGAAGCTCAACAAAATGCATCGCAGTTAGTGGCAGATATGACCGCTTGGCAGGGCCCGCTACAAAGCAGTCTTCCAGCCATTGTAATATTGAACGTAGGAGCATGGAGTGACAAAACTGGCAACAGAAAAACTTTAATGCTAATACCTGTTGTAGGAGAAATTATTTCTTCATGCGGTCTGCTACTGGCAACGTATTTCTACCTGGAATGGCCATTGTGGGCCACTGCATTGATAGAAGCTTTACCATCAGCTATGACAGGCGGCTATGCAATCGCTTTGATGGGCTCATACAGTTACATAGCAGATCTCACAACTGTTGAATCAAGAACATTTAGAATCGGATTAGTTGGAATCATTGTGACATTAGGAGTCCCGTTTGGCACATCAATAAGTGGCGTTTTAACAGAAGCTATTGGTTTTTATGGAATATTCAGCATCAATCTAGCTTTATACGTTTTTGCTTTCATCTATACTTATTACAAAATCGAGAATATCAGGACTGTCAAATTGGAAGGGACTAGGATTCAGAAACTGCTAGACTTCTTCCATCCTAGGAATGTGTGGGATACAATATCGTTGGTGTTTTTGTCTAGAGGGAAGCAGTTGAAACAAATTATTTTAATAATTTGTGCACATATCATAATCATGGGACCAGTCTTCGGTAAGGTTTATTTTTAAATGACTTTCTCGATACGTTTCAACACTTCAAAGAATATCTATTCTAACTTTAAACTAGTTGCTGCAAACAAGTTTTATCTCACGCTAGTTAAATTATAGTTTTACACTAATTAAATTACCAAAAAGAGAGAAAATACATTTTCCATGAAAATTGCCTTCATGACCTACTTTCATAGTTTCTCGTTCTGAATTTAATATATTATTATTGGACGAATTATAACAATTACTCTCAAATTGCTATAAAAGTTTCCGCTTCAATACAAAATTTCGTTCTATTTTCGATCTTACTTCCTCACAAGTTTGAAAATGAAGATGATTTTAGTCTATTTGTGATTTCAAGATATAATTTATTCCATAAACAAGTTAGTTTACAGCAAAAACAGACAATAATTTCATAATTGTTCCGATTGTCTTAAGGCGGAATATTATAATTAAATATACCCTTGAATAACAATAATTTGCTTTTTCAGGCGAAGCTTCCGTGTTGTTCCTGTATATGTTGACTAAGTTTAATATGGACGTTGTGGACTACAGTTTATTTAGCACCTATTCCATTTTGATGGGCACTGCAGGTATGTTAATCATCACTGTCACTATCACTATCATCACTACATATTATCAAACAAAGTCGCCCGCGTCTGTCTGTCCCTATGTATGCTTAGATATTTAAAACTACGCAACGGATTTTGATGCGGGTTTTTAATAGATAGTGATTCAAGAGGAAGGTTTAAGTATATAATTTGCAGACGTGCGAAGCCGCGGGCATCAGCTAGTATTGTTTATAATGTCAAGGACAAAACTTTTAATCTGTCAAATCTATAATTGATCGGTCAAAACTATTTTAACAATAACTAACATTTTACTTTAAAACTTTTTTGTGACTTTACGGAGGCGTTCTGAAACAATATATATATAATTATATTTATTAGAGAAAATGCATTTGAACATAATAAGGATTTTGACAGACTCCACTCAAATGTGGTTTGACCTATCAACAGTTTTGACTGTAACATTTATACGGCATTTATATAAATGCGGTAGAATTTAGATGTGCAGACGCCAGCACATCAAGCTATCGGAAACTGTCAAATTTTCCCAATCAACCTTAAACCTAATGCTTTAGCGATTAAGGCGACTACAGGAGCTAAATTATCAACTGTATTTGTGGTGGTTCAAACTTCGTTTGAAATGCTGTTAGAATAAAGTTCTAATCAGTTTGCATACAACGTGGTTGTTCAGTCAGTCACTGCAGGCCGAATAGTGCGAAATGAGTGTTTTTTTGCGATTTACAAAAAATCTATTGATTGCACTCAAAAAAATTTGACACTATCATGCTAATATGTTGCTTGTAAAATTATTTTCCAAAACATCACAATGATCGCATTGTATTTTAGTATATAATACCAATATCTTTGATGTTATGTACAAATTAGAAAATCTACGACTTGGTCTGCTTCAAAGAAACATAAATCCTATAGCACTCGATAATATTGTACCAATGGAAAGCCATTGGTGAAAGATTTTTTCAAATCTAATGAGTAGGTTCTGAGATTACCCCCTACTTCGAAACTTACAAACGTATGTATAACTTGAGTTTTTATAATGTAATTAGTGTAGAAATAGGTAATATGCATAAATTTTCTTTTTTTTAATTTCGTTACTGAATGGTAGAGTACTCTAAAAATATTGACAAAAAAACCGGCCAAGTGCGAGTCGGACTCGCGCACGAAGGGTTCCGTACCAATTATTATAAAAAAATCACGTTTGTTGTATGGGAGCCCGCCCCCCTTAAATATTAATTTTATTCTGTTTTTAGTATTTGTTGTTATAGCCGCAACAGAAATACATCATCTGTGAAAATTTCAACTGTCTAGCTGTCACGGTTCATGAGATACAGCCTGGTGACAGACAGACGGACAGACGGACAGACGGACAGACAACGAAGTCTTAGTAATAGGGTTCCGTTTTTACCCTTTGGGTACGGAACCCTAAAAACGAAAACAAGACATAAATCGGCCAAACAACACAAAAGTTATAACTATATAAAATTTTGTTTCCATCTCTTTCTAGATAAACGGAATTTAGTATGGATTTTGTACGTCGATGCAGCGAATGACGTCATTCACTGAATCGGATCTCTCTGTCTAATTAGCAGTTTCAAATGCTTATAACTTAGTACTTTTTATAGATATTAAAAAAAATAATTTCACTTTGCTATTTCTGATGTTAATACGCTTTGATTAGAGTGATAAAAAAAAATCATGCATATACCCTATTGCCAAAACATCAAAAATCAACATCATGTTAACATACACAAAGATCCCTACATACAATTATATTGTCGGCCTAACCCTGAGTATCATCAGCTATTATTACGTGGTTAAATCAAACTTGAAATCTAATTTGAACAAAATAATAAGCAAAAAGTTCAATCATAACGTTATTGTATTTAAATTGTTCCAAGTGCCCCCGAGCCTTTATCAACTCAGCTGTATAAAGCTTTTGCTGGAATAATAACGATTTTGCCTTATTAAAATATGATGCGTAGCTTTTAAATAATAATAAACCTTAAAAATATAAAATATAGAGGTTAAAGATGTGTTTAACAATTTTTTAACCCTTATTGGTGTCGATTCTGTTGTGCACAAACTAAACTTAATTTAGGCTGTTGTTGTCTTTTACTAAAAGCCAGTGCGAGAAAGGACGGCTATGGCTATGAACTAAGTTAGAGATGTCAAACTAGTTTATGCTTTGCGCTTCACCGTGTTTTTAGTCGACATGTTTTTACGTGCACCCTTCATTTGTATGGAAATATTAGTTCCAACTAAATTTGACAGCTCTAAATTACGTCCGTCTCTTTCTCGTTTTATTAGAGAGAAAAAGATAGTAATAGCCTAAATTAAGTTTAGTTTGTGCACAACAGAATCGACACCATTGTAAGGCTTTTGTGTCATATTACGAGACATAGGCTTCTCTTAACCTTCTATCCATTTTTTTTTTCTGTGCACATGATTCGCCGTCTGGTATCCGGCAGAGTAGAATAGAACCAACCCATTACACTCACGGGTGTCGTATAAGGCGACTAATGTCTGAGAACACCTTGCGCCTCCGTAGACCAGAGAATGGGCAGCAGCGTTTTCTGTTAGTCTTTCATCACTGCGATCTCCAATCCGCCTGCCAAGCGTGGAGATGACGGCAAATTCCTCCCATCATGGGAGAGGCTTATGTCCAGCAGTGGACGTTATGGGCTGTTGTTGTTGTTGTTGCACATGATTCATAATCATTCTTCTGACCTAAACCCAATTTGTTTGGAAGAAGACAATGCCGCGCCGACCCCAAATAAATTGGTATTATAAGGGCAGGAGAATGATGAGAATGATGATTATGAGGATGATGATGATGATGATGATGATGATGATGATGGTTCATCTTTTGATTCCACGATCTCTAAATCTAAACGCGATGAATACTAAACTTAGACGTAATGACAGAAAACTTTCAATACCCATTTAAATAATTTTAAAGTCCATTGACTCTTGCCAATTAGAAACGTTTTACCATATACGGGAATCGTGGGTGTACGACAGTTACTTAGTTCAAATTTTTGAAGCCACCACAAAATAGTTTAAGACTACTCCTAGGTGTGGCTTTTTAAGATGTACCTACTCAATAAAAAACGTTCTCTAAGAAACTAGGCTCAGCACGTATAATATTTACAAAACTGGGTCTCACACAGCTGGTCTCCACTCTGTGAGATAGCGCAGGTTCGAGGATGACTTCGATATTTAGGTTCATGGACTTATCTTCGTCTTCTTTTTAAAAATGTTTTCTTTCACTGTTTTGGGAGCAGTAGTGATGAGAAAAATAAATTGCACAAAGTAACAAACGAAGTTACGAACTAGGACATTTAAGTCGGGCCGGTTTTTACTGGGCCAGGTACCACCATCATTCAGACAATTCTGCTTTCTCCATTTGAGTTACCGGCACACTTAAATGTATATCACACATCTACTTATCTTTTTCCACTTAACTTCCAGTCTAACCGAATGCAGCCGAATACCATGGAGTGGCGGCCTTTCTATCTTACCTTCACAACTCAGATAGGCAGCAAATCCCTGCAAAACTCTGGTATTCAGATGCATCTGGTTATAACATAGATAGGACAAATATATGCAGATGCTGATGATGATGATTGCCTCCGTAATACAGTTACATGGGTAAAATACTTATCAACATTTAATGAATGCCAATGCGTTGCGTGTTCAATACAACAACGCTTTCAGGGCGCTGTTGCGACTGCCACGATATTGCAGTGCATCTGCAATGTTTACAAAAGTCAGAGTAGACAGCTTCTCAGCTGTAGTGCGCAAAAAGAATGCGTCTCTTCTCACCAGATTGCGTAGCAGTAGCAAGAACCTCTTGAGTATTGCTGATAGGTATGATGAAAGCCCCATAGTGAGGCATCTTATAAAAATCACCCTGTCTGTAGTAGAATGTAAGTACTAACATAGGTTATAAGTTAAATTGTTTACTAACATTATAGAATTATAAGTATATTGTGTTAATTGTCAGTGGATCATAAATAAAATAAATAAAAATAGCCTTTATTTTACGCTGACCTTAATACATAAACTAGTAATACATTATCTTAAAACTAATCAGCTACCAGGTCAGGCTGTCTTGCGACATAGGCCTCCTCTATTTCCCTCCAATTATTCCAGTCCAGAGCAGTTCTTCGCCAGCCCTTTGGCAGATCATCCTCCCACCTTTTCATCTGACTTCCTCTACGTCTTTTTCCATTTCTTGGGTACCACTCTGTGACTTTTTTGGTCCATTTTTCCGTCTTAGCTCTCATCATATCAGTGGATCATATTGTCTGTTAAATAAATAAATAATAATAATACTTCGTATTACAGGATCAGCAGTAGCCGTAACGCTCTTCAGCAAGAAAATGAAGATGCATGACAGTGTACTGGGTATGATAGCCACAGCTTGCAAGTCAGTGTCTGGATACGTGTACGGGTTGGCTCCTACCAGAGCCTGGTTGTTCACTGCTCCAGCTTTCGACTTCTTCGGGAACTCTGGTGCTATTGCCATTAGGTCGCTTGGCACTAAGGTTGTGAATCCAGATCAAGTTGGTAAGTTTAATTTGGTTAATTAAAAAAATATGTCACTTCTGGCAATGGGCTCGTCCCCTGGGGCCTTAGAACATAACTGGCTAAATGGGGGTTAATGTGGGTGTACTATTCCTTAAACCTCTGTCCAAATCTTCGGGGATTACATGTGTGATGTTATGTTATGTCAATTTTGGTACAGATAATTCGCAAATTAATGTCCTCCAAAACACTGCTACCTCTTTTTTGTAAATTATTCCTTCATCTAACCCGAAGATGTATGATATAATATGGCTGTATTTTGCATACCATGCTTATTGTAGTTCACGCTGCTCCTTAAAAAAAATACAGTAATGGGTAAATACCGGTTTTTTGCTTAAAGTAAACTAAAATCCAAAGTTTTCTAAAAATACCATTACCTTTATACCCTTATGGTGTACTGCCTATATTCTTTAGATACAAAAAATAGGTTTGCGATGGATATAATTATAATTATCTTCACTAATCTCATGAATCATGTAGTAAAATAAGTGCTCTCAAGCCTGAAAATGTCCCTCGAGAGTGCTACATCTTATCCAAAGAGTTTGGACTCTAATAAGAACTTCAAGTTATTTTAAAAGTTAGATTAATATAGAAAAGAATTCACAGTTATTCATACTTAAAATTGAACATCAATTTTCCAATATTATAGTCTATTTTGGAGCCCTAGGGCTTGCAGTTAGGGCTCAAAGATAATAAGAGAGTATTTGTTTAATCTAAATATCAGACGAATTGTAAAGATTTGATACTTTTAACGTGAATCCCTAAAAGACAAATGATTTTGAAAGCCTTTAGATTACGAATAATTTTCGTAGAAAGCTTTAGCACTTTCGCGAATATAAAAAGCTCATGAAAAATTGATTTATTAAACATTTTATAGTAATAACTTTGCCATCACTTATTTCTTTTGAATATCTTTAGTTTTTTTGCAGCCTACAAGAAAAAGGCTACTAAACTTTTTTATATTCATTTATTTGCATTATGTTTGTATAGTGGTCCCCACTTTGATGGTAACACTATGATCTTCAGTTGGCTTAACGTAGATAAAAAAAGACAATTTTATACTTCTTTATTTGGTTTCTGCCTAGACAGTATTTTATATTTTGCTTGTGCATTGCGTCGGCGGCAGCACAGAGGTCAATTTGGCTTACATGTTTAGGGCAGGATACTCAACTCAACTCAAAGCATTTATTTCAAATTAAAGACATTCAAATATTTATTACTACTTAGTAATAAGTTGGTCTGTTTAGTGTTATAAGCCCGCTTGTCAGGTAGCATTCTTGTGACAAAATCGAAAACGTTCGGGATGTTTGTATGATAAAATTGCCAATGACCGCTCTATAAATTGTTTTAAGTAGACCTGTGGCAGCCACAGGCATAATAACTGTTAATAAACCGTAGCCACTCAGCAGCTCGGCCCTTTTGACCTTGATACGCTAAACTGCTAAAGTTCGCGAATTATTCGCGAAATATTCGCATATAATTTTACACCTTAGTTAAAAACATTTGGCGATCGCAAACTACAAGAGATAGAGCTATATAAAAATTACAGTGAAAAGCTGAATAGTTATGAAATACCTGTTCCAAAATCGTAGATCTATCTCATGGAGAAGAATAGACAAGGATAGGAGGTAAAGCAGGGTGCATTGTGACACAGGTGCACCCACTCTTTTAATGTTTTGTTATCACTGGTGTGCTGCCCGTCAAATAGGTACCTCGCAGCAAAAAAAATCTGTAGAGATAATTTTAGGTATTTGTTAAAAGCCGAGGTTTTTAAAACCTGTGATACATCAATTAAGCACAGGCTTGCTGTGGGTGTTTTAATTACACTTAATTGAAAGCGTCGGTGCTAATTTAATAATGTAAAAACTTTGGATGGCGTGTTGTACCTACCCAAATAAATATTATTTTAGGATTGATTCGGTTTTAAAGTTATCATTTATAAAAGTATTTTTTATTGTCTAAGTCAATTAATAGTAGTCTGTATATAATGTCAATTCAGAATATAATTTAGGGAAGGCTCATAAAATATTTTAGTCTGATTTTAGTTGGTTGAGCCAAACCTATAGTTACTATACAGTGGTAACAAAACCACTATTAACTGGCCTAATATTCTATTGAAACTCCGTACTACGATAGGTCAAAGTTTTACCACTGACAAACAAAACAGTAATTTTAATGACTCAGTTAACACTTTTGCGGATGTCACAAATAGAATTTAACCCGTATGCTCCCGGCCGTGCCTCCAGAGGCACGGTGCATTGTTATTTTAATTGTGTCTGTAATTGCGGGTATTGAAGTGTTAAGAAGCAAACACATGCACAAAGCTAATTGAGAAAATGATAGAACAATAACACCTACAAAAAGGTTTAAGCAAAAAAAAAACACTATCGGAATGTAAAGCGTAGGTTGTCTGATTTCAAGAAATATTAACCAAGTGTGAATAGCCAATAGAGTTGGGTTCCTTACAAGAGAAAACAAACTCATCCCAAATGGGCCGTAGGCATGTGAGACCAGTTGATAAACGACTCATGGAAACATTGGGATAAATATCAGTAACAGATTTATTCAAGTTTGTTAAAAGTTAGAATACAATATATATAATAATAATTGTTGTTGTAGGTGGGTCAAAAATAACGGTGGAAAAAAAGTACGTCTACAACATACCCTTAATTATTAACAGCAGCTGCATCCTTTTTGCATTTGTTTTAAAAATAAGCTAACATTTAATTTGATGATGCAATAACTTACTGATTGCTCGATGGCACTATTGTCATCAAGCAATCAACTGTGTAGTAGCTTCGCAGAAACGGCGTTTCGCAGTATCGTTCATCGCAGTGTAGTTGATTCGTAGAAACGGTCTTTCGCAGTAACGTGCGTCGCGATTTTGTGGCATCGTATAAGCATTTATCGATATTTTGTGCGTCGATATTCCGTATTCTAATCAATTACATCAGTTTGGGGAAGTTTTGGGATTTAAACAGAATTGGCGAAATGTGGGCGCGCTGTTAGGTACAGTCGGAGTATTTTCCGCCTGACCAATTTAATTTTTTTTCGCTTAAAACATGCGGAGACGCCCCCTTAAAGTTTGGGCCTATTAGGAAAGCCTCGACTTTGGCGCGCAAAATAACAATAAGTCTCGTTTGGCGTGCGTCGTCAGTGCGCTCGGCCGATTCGGTATCTTTTCATTCATTATTTCCATACAAAGTCAACGGGGCGGGGCTAGAGAGCGTTTCTATGTTGCGAGTGCAAGCAAAAATAACCTTAGTGGTGGTCAGGCGGGAGTGTCCTCGATAGTACATTTTGACCTAACCCGTCTTGAGTTTACAGGCTTGATGTTTTGGTGTTATTTAACCGATCATGTAACTGAATTACCTAAACAACAAACATCACAAGGAAGTACGGATTCTTTAAAACATCGAAGAAGTTTATATGTTTTTGTGATACGCTGATGTCAGCTTCAAGGCGTGTGGCATTATTATTATAATCATCATCAACCACAACCGCCGCCAACCGGATTCTATACGAAATACCCAGCAAAACATTATTTAAATAAAAAGAAGAAAAAACACGTAATTATGTTTGTGGATCTTGATATACATCATTGGATATAAATGATAATTTAAATTCGTTGTTGGAACTTTGACTTTATTCTTTATTTATTTTGTCTTCATTGTCATGCAAGACAAAATGTAAGTGAAAATTACGTCAAACATTTTAATTTCCTCATTGGCTGCACTGGAATCTACCTATAAAGTTTATATTATATAAGCTTTTTACTTTTGATGGTGATTCTTTTGTAGAAGAGACTATTATTTAAGCAAGGCAAGTTTTTACATTTTTTATTTGTGAAAACGGCCTTTTTGGAAAACGCTTCATTAGAAAAACTTTTCCTATCAAAGTTTCAACTCGATTAAACAAAACTAGCTAAGTAGGTGGGTACCTAAGAAGAATTTATCATTACTTATTCAGCCCAGTTGGATTTGTGCCCGGTTGATGGCAATAGGCTTGCCCCCTATTACATGGGACCTAGACATAACTACGGGGAAATGTGGCTATTAGGTACACCTCTGTCTAGCCCTTCGGGGATTACAGGTATGATGTTATGTTACCTAGCAACTATTGGACCATTCAAATAAGTAAAACCTAATAGGCATGACGACAGTATCAAAAAATTGCAAATCTATTTAGTCCGTCAGTTAGAGTATTCGAAAATAATAGACTCGTATTTTATGTTTTTGTAAATCAATGAATATTGACAAAGATAAAACGCATCAAAACTCGAGAGGCCCCGGGCTCGTGACGACAGAACGCACTAAAATTAAACCACGGCGTGACGTATTGAGAATTTTAAAAGCGTCGTATCTTCGTCAATTTTGGTTTACGTAACAAAAGAAAAAATACGTGTCAAATATTTTTTGATAATCTAACTGACGGAATAATTAGATTTTTTTCAGTCAACAAGCCTATTGTACAACGCCTTTGAAAAACCAATACCAAGCTAGGTGCCCTCCATCGGCCTCTTTAAAGTTGGTCCTAAATTCTTGCTCTTACAAAGCGTGGCGGACATTGCATGCCGACTTAAGTGACAGAATTTAACCTATGCACTGCTGAATAAATTGCATTTCACAGTCACGTAGGTCCTGTCTAGATTTAAATAGGAAGTAATATGAAATACTGGTGTCCTGCGCAGAAAAATTGTGGCTTGAAGCTTGGCTTTTAAATAGGTACTTAAGGGTTGATATTTGGTCTGGGCCTGTGGACGGTGAGCTATGGGCTAGCTCGCCGTCCGTCCGTCTCATGACGACAGGCCGTGTCGACGGCGCGTTCGTGATTCACGCGCGCCTCAAAGAGATGTCAGCAGAAAGGCATAAAAGTCGGCGGAGCATGGTAGGGCAACACTGGTTGAGTGACATGTCAAAATTTAGCTCCGTAATTTTAAATTAGTTTTAATTCATATTTTAGTGTAAAAAACTTGTATTATTATAATTAAATGTCTATTAAGTGTATTAATACCCAAGATTATTGTTTTCACGGAAAAATACACTGTAACACGTAGTGATTGGTTTCCTAACTCGACCGGTAACCTATTACACGAACAGCTGATGTACCTGCGGATCTATCTGGGGAGTATAATTGTTTCCTTTTAATGTCTAATAAGTAGCTCTTATTAACCAATTAAAAGCTCTGTAGCACTAAGTTCATTATTCTGACTAATCTGGCACTCTTTTGTAGTTGAAGTTAGGTTCTATGTCAGTTAGCACTTGTTAGTTATCTAGTTGTGTAGTTTGTAATAAGTAAATGTACTTGCTATCTATATATTTAATTAACTAAATACACAACAAAAAAGTACGTTGGTTATTCTTTAATAATTTTTGGCATTATTATTCAAATAAGTCCAATAATTTTAAACCAAGAGTCCTACCCACTTCATAAAAAAGTTATAGACATGAAATCAATTTAAAGTTTAATTTAATTTAATAATCTTATTAAAGTATTTTGTGTAAGACTCATAAGCCTACCACAGTTACCGATTTATTAATCACATATTCCAGTCTATTCTCATTTTCTTCTTTCATTTCTAGCTTTCCTAATTTTGTCCATTCAATTAGTTCTCACCATTCTTTGTACTTCTACTTTCAGTTCTATTCCCTGAAACCATGCCTGTGATGACCCGTAAGGCAACTACCCAGGAGTTACAGGCTAAGTTGAGAACGGCCCTTGATGAACTTAAGGAAGCAAACAGCAAATGTCAACAGCTGTTATTGGATAGAGAGGAACATGAGGTTGAAATCGAGAAGGTCGTTCACAAAAACACAAGCCTGAAACGGGAGCTAGTGGACCTGCACCAACAATACATGGATGTTGTTCAGGAACGGGACAATCTGCGGGTGGTCACAGATGGTTTCAACGACTGCAGTAACCATTATGAAATGGCTTTATGTAAGGTTAGGGACTTAGAAGTTGAACTGCTTCATGCCAACAAACAAATTATTGAGTTTCAGAAAGAAAGAGAATGTACTCAGGTTAGGGAAACAGATCACCTATATAATCAATTATTGAATTCAAATTGCAACCCACATTTCTTAACAACAATAGATCTTACTGAAGATTCTATTCTGAAATATAATTGTAGTAGTTATAAAGTAAGCCAAAATAAAATAAAGAAATATGCAAAACTAAATAGAATTATAAAAAAATGCAAGAAATTTAAAAAACAACAAAAACACAGTTCCAAAAATATTCAACTAATAAAAGAACGTGTTTTCCTCATAAAAAAGTTGAATAATTATCAAATTAAATTAGAGGATAGTAAGAAGTTTTATGAAATAGACACTCAAAACTTACAGTCTGAAATTCAAGTTTTAGAGCGTCAACTAAAGTCATGTTATTCTATGTATGTAAATTCTCAAAAACAAATTAAGGAACATATCCTTGCTGCAAACGAATTAGTTGATAGCGGTAATAGTAATGCATACTGTGTAGACACGATGACCTTCAACAACACTCAATGTACATCACAAAGTGAATCCAGCCCGGACACTCTCCTACCCGAGGTAACGGAGAACCCGACCCGGCTGAGCAGTGTTCCGAACTGTATCTCCATTCAAAATTCACCAGATATTGTACAAGGTTCATCACAGGTAGGTCAAATAGATAGTAGTTCTCCCCCTTCTTGTAATACACACAGTTGTTGCTCCATTTTGTTCTCAGATAGTATAGGAAAAGGGTTAGGCAAGTTAATTAGTAACAATCTGAGTCATTCTTCTCTAAATTATTGTACTCCTCAGGCTTCTTACAACCAGATAATAACATCAATAACTCGGAAGGAATTTGATCCTAATACCATTATAACTGTACTTGTAGGTAACAGTTCTAACGTTAAACTTGATGATATCACGGACAATGTCACTCAACTATTAAAACTAAATTGTAAGAGAGTAATTCTGTGCTCGTTCCCGTACTTTACGAAATTGTCTAGCAAGCAAAACCATAATATCCATGCCTTAAATAATCATTTGCATTTTCTAGTTAGTCACTATAGTGACAGGTTGACATTTTTCGACACTAACAGTTTCGTTCAGAAATTGAAGTCAACCAGAAACCATGCGTACTTGCCTATTAGTTTTAGACGTCAAATAGCTCGGCTATTAGCTTTTAATATAAACTCAGACATATGTGGTATGTCGCAGTTTTTTGTAAATAGGTCTACGGAAATTAGTAATTATACTAATTGTAATTATACAAATAGTATTAGCTTAGATTTAAACTAGTCACTAAGACAATAGAAGGTACGAGTGACAATTTAGTTAATCTCGTCAACTTCGAGGTATCTTCTAGCTCTCAATCAAATAACTGTAAAAAAGGGGCTGAGCAGAATTCCTTAAAATTGTTTCACCAGAATATTCAGGGACTTTCTTCCAAAGAACTAGAAATAGAACTATTTTTAGAAAAAACTAAGTTTGATATTATCTGTTTTACTGAACATTGGATGAAAGATTATGAAGTAATGCAAATAAATTATGAGAATTACAATGTGAGTAGTTGCTTTAACCGAAAATCTAAGATGCGTGGGGGTTCATTAATCCTAGTAAAAAATTGTATTAAATCTAAGTCTCGTAATGATATAGTCGATCTATCGGTTGAACATAGCATTGAATTGTCTTGTGTTGAGCTAGATAAGCATATAATAGTGTGCGTTTACAGACCCCCTAATTACCTGAACTATTCTATCTTTGAGTCAGTAATGGAAGATGCTTTGGCAAAACTTGTAACTGGTAATAAACCAATAATTATCTGCGGTGACTTTAATGTCAATATCATAGAGAATAATGTGAATAGCAGTAGATTCTTAAGTCTCTTTAAATCATTTAACTTGTCAAATGTGTTTTCAGAACCAACTCGAATTACGACAAATACTGCTACATGTATCGATAATGTTTTTTGTTGCTGCGATTACATAAATAAATCCATCGTAAATTACCTGCCTTCAGATCATAGTGGTCAGACGGTTACTTTCGCGTACAATAGACAATTACAAAGAATTCAGATACAAACTAGACAAATAACACCCAGCAATCTAGACAAATTTAATAATAATTTAATTAGCAAGTTAGGTATACCGGGTCATATTAGAAACAATGCAAATGTATTTTATGAAGAATTCTTTTCGGTAGTGCACACCGAATTTAATAATACTTTAAAAAAGAAATCTAAAACTATTGGCCCAAAGTTTATTTTCAGTGACTGGGCAACACAGGGTATTCGGAAAAGTAGGGAACGATTGTTTGAGCTGTACGGCCTTAAGCCTTACATCAACACTGAAGCTTTTAATAAATATGTTGCTACTTACTCGAAAATTTTTAAAAACACTTGCAAGGTAGCCAAATCCTTATTCATTAGCAACAAGATTAAATCAGCCGACAACAAAATAAAAACGGTTTGGAAAATCATCAACAGTGAAACAAATAGAAATAAAAAACAAGGCAATGACTTCACACTAGAGACATCGCGTGGCCTTGTGAGCTCCAACAATGAAGTTGCTCAAGAATTTGTAAATTTCTTTACCAGTATCCCACTTAAAACTACAGAAACCTTAAATTCCTCTCCCTTGCTCTCTATTGATTTATTGAAAGCGAACGTTTCAGCCTGTCCGAATGAATTTAAATTTCAGCATATAAACCCCATAACAGTCATAAAAGGTTTTAAGCAAATCAAGATCAAATTAACGGAAGATCTATGGGGTATGTCTATCAAAGCTTGTACCTCAATTATTGAGACTGTAGCGCCGTATTTAGCCTCAATATTTAATTTGTGCGTGGATCAAGGGGTCTTCCCGGATCTAATGAAATTCAGTAAGGTAATACCGCTTTTTAAATCCGGGGACAGTAAAGACACCAATAACTATAGGCCCGTATCCGTGTTGCCGGTTTTCAGCAAGGTGTTTGAAAAGATAATGCTCAATCAAATGCTTAACCATTTTAACACTAATAAAATATTACATGAGCAACAGTATGGTTTCACCAAAGGACGTTGTACAACTGACGCCGGTGTCACTTTATTAAAACACATATTTACTGCGTGGGAAGAGGCACAAGATGCCATAGGAATCTTTTGTGACCTTTCGAAGGCATTTGATTGCGTAAATCACGAAACCCTGATCTTGAAACTTCAGCATTACGGTTTAGGTAAACTTGCGCTCAGTTTAATAAAATCGTATTTGAATGATAGACAGCAGCAGGTACAAATAAATGGAGTAAACTCAATGGGTTTAAAAGTAAAAATGGGTGTACCACAAGGTTCGATATTGGGTCCCTTCCTCTTTTTAGTATATATTAATGACCTACCCCATCTATTTAACAACCATCCGCATATGGTGTTATTTGCTGACGATACTTCTTTAATATTTAAAATAAACAGACGCGCCACTAATCTTGATGACGTAAATAACGCCCTACTGCAGGTCCACGATTGGTTTACCGCTAATAATTTAGTACTAAATGGGAAAAAAACTAAATGCATTAGATTTGCTCTACCAAATGTCAAAAGTAGTGATTGTGACATAATATTGAATCAAGAGAAACTAGAATTTGTCGATAAAACGGTTTTCTTGGGAATCACGCTCGACTCAAGGTTACAATGGGGTCCTCATCTAACATCTCTTGCAGGACGGCTAAGCTCAGCAGCATATGCTGTTAGAAAAATCCGTCAATTTACTGATGTTGATACCGCGAGGCTGGTCTATTTTAGTTATTTTCATAGTATTATGTCATACGGTATTTTACTATGGGGACGGGCTGCAGACATCGAGTCTATATTTATTCTACAGAAAAGAGCCATCAGAGCCATTTATGAATTACGTAGACGCGATTCTCTAAGAGAACTGTTTAAGGAAATTAATATCATGACAGTACCTTGTCAATACATCTATGAAAACATCATGTACGTTAGAAAAAATCGGCATTTATTCAGTAAGAGAGGGGACAGACACCACTATAACACTAGAAATAGGGACCAACTAGTTCAGCCAGGTTTCAGGCTTGCTAAAGTGGATTCATCTTTCATGGGGTACTGTTTGAAATGTTACAATAAAATACCTCCCCACATTCTTCAACTGAATGAGACGAAATTTAAATCTTGTATAAAACGCACACTATGTAGGCAAGCATATTATAAGTTGGGGGATTACATTGATGATAAAAATGCTTGGCTAAATGCTGGTCCTGCTCCACAACCATAGGTGGGGGGGAGGGGGCAAACTAATTGTTTGTACTGGACGGGCATTATTTGAGCCCATCGACACGTAAAGAAGAAGATGAAGAATTGATTCCCATGTTAATGTATTGTGGAAGCTGCAGAAGATTGTAAAAATATACTTGCATTGTATAGATTCCAGTTCTTAGTATTATATAATTGCATAGCACATGTGTGAGTACTTTGTACTGTTCAGCCACCATTTACATTTATTTATCTTTCATTGACTTGAATAGGCCTTGGTGACTGAGAGAATGTCATGCTCACTTAAATGTCTCGCTGATGGTGGCGGGTGTGTCGGGTCATTTAGTTCCCTTCAATATGGTTGAGTTGAATGGCGCCGGTACATGCGTCATGTCTGTGAACGGGCGCTGTCAGTTGGGACTGGTCATCTCTTAGCTGCCAAGGTTCATTTTAATTACTTTATTCATACATTTTTAATCTAATCTTTCACTCTGGATGCTCTAAGTGTGCACGTCTTTCTACATCGTTCTCACATTTATGTATAATCTCAAAATTAATGATGTAACCAAGATTTTGTAACAATATTTTGATTTTAAAAGAGTGTCCATGGAGTTTCTTGCCCATTCTTCTCCATAGAGATCTACGCTAGGGAATGGGCAACTACAGTACTTTCTCAAGTTATTATGCCTTGTGACTGGGACTGTAGCTTTGATTTTCTTTTTTGTATTTTTGACTTTCAAAAGTGCCGTAATGGTCTAATTGAAATAAATGCTTTGAGTTTGAGTTTGAGTTTGAGTTTGCCCACGGGATCGTCTGTCGGGATAAAAAGTAGCTTAAGTAGTATTCCAGATTATAATATATCTCTGTGTCAAATGTCATCAAGATTCGTTTAGCCATTCTGGCGTGATCGAGTGACAAACTTCCATCCAAACTTTCGCATTTGTAATAGGGAGATGACTAAAAAATCTAATTACTCCGTCAGATAGATTTCCAAAAAATATTGGACACGTATTTTTTCTTTTGTTACGTAAACCAAAATTGACGAAGATACGACGCTTTTAAAATGATCAATACGTCACGCTGTGCTATAATTTTTAGTGCGTTGTAACGTCACGAGCCCCCACTCCCGAGTTTTGATGCGTATCTTTGTCAACATTCATTGATTTACAAAAACAAAAAATACGTGTCCATTATTTTCCAATACTCTTAACTGACGGACTAAATAGATATGCAATTTATTGATGGTGGAAACTAGCTTATTGTAAAGTAAGATTGCAGTAGCCTTAGCAAGATGGATAATAAGCAAAATATAATGGCATATTCGTTGTTTCTCATTCAAAAGCCCTTTGCTCGGCAGTGGGATAATTTATTATAGTCTTACTTTGTCTCTATTCTATATAGAAAATGCTTAAAAGCATTCCCAACGAAAGTTGCTTAATCACTGATGTTATCAACCCATAAAATAAATCAATTAAAGCGAGTCAATTCATTGCTTTCTGCACTTAACTAATTGCCCATTTGTCTATCTGTTCGGCTGAATGAATCTTGCATTGCAGAGGAATTGATTTGAAATAATAGATTGGAAAACCTCTGGTCTACTATAATATTTCATTTTTCTACGTCAGGAATTTCATTTAAACAGAGTAAGTTCAGTCAATTGCGGGAAAAAGATTAAGCAAGCTGAAGAGGTAGTGGGTCGGCCAAAAATCCGACTGCAAAAAAAAACCACTTTTAATCCGTCTAAAATTTCTTTCATTGGGAAGTTTCTCTGGAATATAAAAGTGTGCATGAAAAAAAAATGTATAAAAGGTATCTACCTACAATTACATGCAGGTTCCAATATAATTTTGTTCCCCTTTCAATCTAGGAATACTAAATAAGTATTCCCAAATTTTCCGCCTGTCAATTGCCTCGTTGGTCACGAGGTCCTGGGTTCGATAACCACGTTGGGTATAGTGTTATTGGGAATTTCTCAGTAGCAGCCACGAAGTCTGGATTAGTGCCCAGTTGTCGGCAAATAGGCTCGCCCTTTTTACATGGGACTTTAACATAACTGGTGAAATGTGGGTGTGCTAATGGGTAGACCTCTGTCTTACCTTTCGAGGATTACAGGCGTGATGGTATGTCAATAGAATTATGATCTAATATACTCTATCACTCTGTTTTCATTTTCATTTTCTTTGTAACATATAAATTCCATTTCCTTTTCACAATCGATTGTACACCTAGACTTAGCAATTAAGTGGTAATCTGGCGTCTTTGTTGTCAATGTTGTGTTTACCTGTAATTGGCATAGAATATTACCGTATGATTTAGTTTATGTAAGTGTATGTATGTGCTATAAGTGAACCTTAATAAATAAATAATATCTGTCTTTTCAGGAAAAATGTGTTCGCTGATCGGGTTCGTAGAAACAATAATACCCGTGATCTACATTCCGATATACAGCAAGTTGTTCTCCATCACTCTGGTCACGTTCCCTGGCGCCACATACCTGCTCGGCGGAACTATGACCATACCGGCCTTTCTTATATTTATGTAAGTATTTTTGCTTTAATATTGATGAGCTAAATCTACGAAGATTTAGTCGTATTTTGCCCGCTGTAGAAATTATCTGGCCAAATGGGGTATTATAATCATCTACTGCCTAGCCTTTTCCCAACCATGTTAGGGTCGGCTTCCAGTCTAACCGGATGCAGCTGAATACCTATTTTACATGGAGTGACTGCCTATCTGACCTCCACAACCCAGTTAGTTCTGGGGAATACGATACCTCTTGGTAAGACTGGTTGTCATACTTTTTGGGCCACTAACTACCTGTAATGACTGTCAAAGATCTGCAAATTACAGCCGGGACCAACGGCTTAACGTGCTTTCCGACGCACGGTGCAAACTCGGTATGTACTGGGTGATCACCTATCCACAGACCAACCTAGGCAAGCACACCTTAACCTAAAGATCGACCCGAGCGGCTGTTATTATTTTGCCACGAGCTCCTCAAATGGGGTATTATCAATCCGTCCCAAAGACAATGTCAGTGTAGAGCCCCTTTGCAAGATATGCCCCACCTCCTTTCTTGCCCATCCTGCTCAGCCACTCGCACATTCCAGGATTTAAACGAAGCCAACGAAAGAACTGTTCAGGTGGCAACATACTGGTCGTGTATTATTTGAGTCCATCGACACGTATAGAAGAAGTAGACGTATTTTTTAGTAGTCAAAGTCTTATTTTACAAACTGACGTAGTTCAGGCTTCAAAGAAAATAACGTGTACTTTTAAATGGGATTTTGAGATAATTCCTAAAAGTTACGCGTTTTTGAATGATGCAAAATTTTAACATTGTTCAACTTTTTCATTTAAAAAAAAAATGAATGATTGCTAATTTGATTTCATTCAACTGTGAGCAAAATGGCTAATAACGTTATAACTCGCGGGACCCAGGAGATATCATGAATTACATTTATTTTAGTTCCTTTCATTCATTTTATTCATATCTCATTAAAAATGTAGTAATATCTACTTACTTACAAAATCAACAGACGTTGTCGATGATTTCTTACTATTAGGTAGGTACTATAATTTCAGGTTCCCATTTTTTAATGAAAATACAAGGTGTAAGTGGAGCCTTGGCGGCTTCGTGCCAACCAACCATTTGTAGATCAAACTAAGTAACTCCATGCAAAAATTACGTGATTTTTAAATCACGTTTTACGTTAGAACTCAATAAACTAGAAGATTCTCAGGTATGATCCTTGTTGTTAGCCTGTTTAAATGTCCTTAGGCTGGGCAAAGGCCTCCCATTTCCCCTTCCATACCCCTCTGTCCTGTGCGATATCTGGCCATGTGCGTGATCAAACCGCGACGAAGATGGTGTTACGATCTGATCTCTTTTGCGGAGCGTACATGGCCAGATATCGCACAGGACAGAGAGGTATGATCCTAAATAAAAAAAAGATCGCATTGAACGGGAAGAACAAGTGCCTTTCGCCGTTAAGGGGTCTTTTACATTATAATACACTGTATCGTGAACCGTAGCTAGTAGCTAACAAATTAAAACTCCAGGATCTTAACTCATTAAAATACCACAACGACAAAAATGTATCTAGCAGACACCACAAAGGTACTTCAAATCTTTAACAAAAACCGATTGATTGCTCTCGGAAAAAAACTCAAAGGCTCGAAAAGGTCGAGGTTGTTTTCGATCACGTAATCAGTATAATACATGACGGAATTCTGCTCACTGTGCGTTTTGAACTGCGGTCGACGACAATACCTGATCAAAATAGCTCACGTCAGTCGAAATTGATCACGTTATTCGGTCAAAGGCCGACCTTATGGACAATAGCGGTGAATTTCTAATATAGTGCATGTGCTAAAAACACGGATATAGATACTTATATAACGCAAGAGTACCTGCACCTACTTCGAGTGGGGCGGCTTAAGCAATTTATGCTTAACGTGGATATTATCGCAGCAAGCTTTACAACTTAAAAACTTAATTCTAGACATTTATAGAACAAAAACGTAGTCTGTTTTGTGCAGTAACTTGTTTGTATAATAACTAAATAGTGCTTATGACGTCATAGTAGGTACCTAGTGAAAAAATGGCGCGCTTGGTTTTCATACAGATCTCATGCCTTATCTAGGTAGGGTTTTATATCTGTTGCTAAAAGCATGTGGGTTGTATGGAGTGTTTTAAAAGCTACAAGGTCAATATTTTGAGGGGTCGTGGCTGAATAAAAACGGTCACAAGGTTCAATTTTCAAGGTTAAGCAACGCATGCCGGGGTCAGTCCGCGGATGGATGACCATTCTTTACATACTTACCGAGTTTCCTCCGCGTCTCGGCAGACATTTGCAGATCTTTGACAGTCGTTATTTATTTATTTATTCTTCATGTACAAGAGTGTTACATAGGCGGACTTAATGCCACAAGGCATTCTCTACCAGTCAACCTTTGGGTTAAATAGGAAAACATAGTGATAGGGTACAAAATAATGTCAAAAAAACTAACTTCTTGTTAACGAGAATGTACTATACACATATACTTATATTGATACTAATACACATCTATCTATACATATAATAAATCTGTAGAAAAATAGTTTTTGTACATCGAAAATATTTAAAAACAAAATTGCAAGGGTGTGAAAGGATAACCAACTGAACTCATTTTCAGCATTTTTGGATTTTTTATCTGTATATCTGTTTGTCTGTTTGTCTGTTTCAATGATCAAGCATCACGTAAAATATACGAAACCAATACAGATAACTTTTATACATAAAAATTGTGTGTATCTTGAGGTATTATTTAGTTTTTGTTTTATCGTAATTGGTTAATTCTATCAGAAAATATACGAATTTAAAGTGTTCAAGAAGAACTAATCATCAAATGTAAGATGCAGCGACATCTATTGTACTAGAATGGTACTAATGACTAAAAATGTGCTCACCAGATAACTTTTAAATCGACTGACCAGCTTTATAGAAGTACATTGTAATACAAGGGGCTAAAATTACCCATTATATACGAGGTAGTTTTACCTCGCTAAAGCTCGGTAGTAAATAGGTACCAAGTTATAATGGGAATTTAGCGCCGTGTGCTACACTGTACTTTTCACTTTGAGTGCGAGAAAAATAGTCAATTTAGTCAGACGGATATACAGATGGACGGACAAACAGATGGACAGACAGACGGACAGACAGATGGGTGCATAGACGGACAGACAGTCGAACAGACTGACGGACGCATAGACGGACAGACAGTCGAACAGACAGACGGACAGACAGATGAACAGACAGACGAACAGACAGACATATGGACAGACAGACGAATTAAAATAAAGAGGTTATTCTATGAAGTTGAAGTTCGTGTGGCTGTTGGACCGATTGCCTTGGTCTTTGGCGAAGATTTTACTTTATGCTCTAGAGCATAAAAAGCGACTTTATGTTGCCTAAGCACGACACAAAGGCGAACTTTAGAGCATGAGAAGTGAAATAGTTATTATAGCATAAGGTACTCTAGATTAGTCTACATGCGAAGCATCAATGATAAATGTTGCAAAAACGGGGAAAATTTATTTCTCTTGAGAACTTCCGTTGCGAGCGCTGCATAAACGGTTAAAGTTACGCAACAATCATGTAGGGAATTGTTCCTCTTAAAAAGTTCAACATAAAATCCGCGATAGCATAATAATGTCTGTCTTTGAAGGTTGACTCACACTGTCTCTAACCCTCTCTCTCTCTCATGTGACGCAGACGAAGTTGCGCGGGTCTGCTAGTATACACATAAAATAAACTAATAGATATTCTATCAAATACCAAAAATTAAAAATAAAATAGCGATAAAACTAATAATAATTATTATGACTCGACTTCGATTTCAGAGCTATTTAGTCTGACCTAAATAGTAAGTACGAACTTTTCTTTAGAAAGTGAATTTGCTTTCAGCCTTTTCGTTACGGGTAGTCAGAAGTCTGAAAGTGTGACAACCAGTCTTACCGTGGAGGTCAGACAGGCAGTCACAGTAGGCAGTCCTTGTCAAATACTGGTATGCAGCGGCATCCGGTTAGGCTGGATGCTGCCCACCACATGTTGGGAAAAGTCTAGGTAGATGATCTTGAGTGGGTCAATTTTTTGTGCAAGACGTATTTTGGTCGATGGTGTCTAGTATTACACCATCGACCAAAATACATTAGGTATCTACTTTGTGTTGTTTTTTTGCATGACATTGGTGTCGATTTTGTTGTGCACAAACTAAACTTAATTTAGGCTAATGCTATCTTTTACTAAAAGGCAATGCGAGAAAAGGACGGCTATAGCTATGAACTAAAGTTAGAGATGTCAAACTAGTTTATGCCTTGCGCTTCACCGTGTTTTTAGTCGACATGTTTTACGTGCACCCTTCATTTGTATGGAAATATTAGTTCGAATTAAATTTGACAGCTCTAAATTACGTCCGTCTCTTTCTCGTTTTATTAGAGGGAAAAAGATAGCAATAGCCTAAATTAAGTTTAGTTTGTGCACAATAGAATCGACACCATTGTATATTTGCATCTACTTATATTTTACGATGTACCTGTGTGTGAACATCGAAATTAATTCACCACCGCTGTTAGAAAACTGCAAACTCCGACCTAACTTTTCAGCAAGATTCTTATCGTAACTAATGGATTTCAGTGGGTAACTGCCAAGCTATAAATTCAACGCATTAAGTGATAAGATTTTTTATTAAAATTGTAGCTATCTAAATACTCTAAGCTAAAATACCTTAATTGATGAGATGGTGAAATCCGTGGGATTCCGCTTATGCGAGAACTATAGGAATGATGTGGTGACACATGGGGCCTACCCCAGGTGTCACAAAAGCCAAAAGATGATGACCGCTGGATATAGACCTATCTATAACCAGCAGTGATCATCTTTTGGCTAAATTGATTATGATAAAACTTAATTGGCTATGTGAGCTGAGAAATATTGTAAACAACCTTAGTTTTTTTTTTATGTCGATGCTGTGTTTTACCTGCTTAAAAATCAAGTTTAATTTTATTAATAAGTTCGCTTCCAAAAGATGCACAGTCTGACCCACTGGAAACAAAATTTTGCACAAGACTTTCTTGTTTATCGAAATAAGGGAGGATATTAAAATAAATATCTCCTATGAGCGATAAAAGTTTGCATAGAATTGCTAAAAATGCCAATGGTAAATCATATTGGCCATACATTTGTATTTTCTAGAAAGAGCTTTGTGTAACACCTTATTTTTCTTTTCTTTTCAGAGCTCTCTACGTCATGTACAAACGCCAGCAAAGAGATATAGTTAAGGACCCGGCAGCGAAGGAGGCGCACGCGCACGAAAATGACGTCACGGCATTATAGTTGGTGCCGAACTTAATTATGTTTTTGGTGACTGTAGTAAGCTAGCGAAAAATTATTGCCATAATGGGTGCCTGTAGATTTGTCATATGTCGACCGATGAAGCTAAGTGCCATCCGTCGTAAGTGACACCTGTTATGGAATTGCTTCATACATTTGTTATTTTCATAAGTTATCTAGACGTTTTACTAAACTTATCACAGCCCTCTCATCTTCAGCCTACAGCGGTCCATAGCTGGACATAGATCTCATCAATTCCCCCAATTCGACATGAGTTTTGGCAACTTTTATCCAGTTGGTACGTTGTTATTCTATCTTACATTCACCGATTCGCGGTCTCCAAACAAAAATACGCGTACCTCAACGGTCATCAGGGGGCCTAAAATGGTTGCTTTATCAGAATCATAATATCAATCATGTTACAAATTTAAAATTCTTAAAATGGCCTTTATGGTCATAGACACCAGGCAATATTATGATTTATCAATTAGTGTTATTATTTTATTAAAACGATTCTGCGAAAGCAGCCAGTTTAGGCCCCCAGTTCTTTTTCTATAATGGGGCTGAACTCCACTATAGCTTGCTTATTCGGTGAGCTATGTAAACTTTGTTTTTTTTTGCTGATCACCTAGTTCCGGATTCAATACTTTTATAGAGACTTCGAGCATACCTGCTTTGTTGCGTCTACCCTTAGTTGATTGGAGAGAATGCCTGAGGTATTATAAGTCCGTCTATTATCACCTTTGTACCGTGGGTAAAGTTTAAATAAGTAGCCTTTTCCATAGCTCGCTGAGCATAGTCCACTCTCTCATTGACCTGATAATGTTTAATTTACTGATTGATACCCTGAAATTAATAATTACTATTGAAGTTCTTGACTGTGTGACAAATCTTCAGGCACCGTAGTGTATTTGTGATAAAAGGTTTTAAGACATAACATAAGATAGGAATGTGAATGAGGTTTTTAAGAATGAGATTTAAATATGTATAAGGATGTGTATTGCCATAACTCATGGTTCGTGATATGAACAGGTTTTTAAAACCTTCGAGATTAATATAATAATAAGAATATGTTATGCAAATTTTTACATTTGGTTATTGTAAGGTTCGGTCAAATTTTCGACGTAGCAGATTATTATAATTAACTAAACTATCTTTAAATGTCCGTAATCGGTCCACAATTTATGTCCGAATCGGTTTCGCCGAACTTCTGCTCCCACGTTTATATCAAGGTATAAAACACGTATTCCGCGTGTTGTGTAGTTGCTGTAGTGGTTTTGTATATTATTGTATCCAGCGTTTACTACCTAAAAAAGTTGTTAAGATTAGTTGTTAAAACCTGTCAAAAAAATAAAATATGTTATTCAATATCAGGTATTTTTTTAGTCATAGTTATTGTGTCGCCAATACTTGTAAAACGTAATTAAAGATTTGGTTAACCAGTACATTAGTATAAGATGTAAACGGACCCTATGAAGCCGTCAATTAAGTAACAACTAAAGTAACTCTACGCAAAAAATATTGTTGGGTAGCGACTTTTGTTTTTGGGGTTAAAAATTATGGTTGGACTCAATGTAACGCATTCAAAACATTGTGCTGATGGATGAATTGAGCAGTAGAAGGGTCATGGAGGCATTTAAAGTATAGTTAAAACGTTTTATTAAAAGAAAAAGCGAAAAGTTTTATTAATTAAGGGCTATATATCCCTCAAATGGATGAACTACACTTCGAGGAATATAGGTGTGATTTTATGTTAAACTTCTCAATCGCATTAGGGTTAAGGGTATACTTCCTCAAATGGCTTAGCATGATCCTCCGTTACGCCTAAAATACTGCAGCATTAATTTTTAAGTAAATATATGGTAAAGTTGAGGATTAATGCTAAGTTTTATGTGTGACGAAAACACGATTCCATAAACTTTTCTTGATAGAAAAAAAATACAAAGTTGCCTCCAAATCGAACAATAAACCGCTGGTATTCAAAAAGTACTTCAAATTAGATCATGAAACTTTGCATTCTAACTGAACTAACTATAAAGCAGGCCTTATGTGTTTTATTTTTTAGTCCAATCAATAGATTTTTTGTAAATCGCAAAAAAAAAAACACTCGTTTCGCACTATTCGGCCGCAGTGACTGACGTAACAACCGCCTTGTAGTGCAAGCTGATTAGAACTTTATTCTAACAGAATTTCAAACGAAGTTTGAACCACCACAAATAGGTAATTTATTTTATTTTATTTTTTTAGCTAATTTTAGGGTTAGAAGCGCCTTAAAAGAAAAAACATGAAAATGTTGGTTGACCCTAAGATATCTCCGTAACAAGTTCCCCAGGTATGGGTCCAGAACAAAAAATATCGCAATGACTGACGGGGAGAACAAGTGATTTTCCGCTTCGTGAATTCGAAGATATTGGATTGTTTTTCAAATTCTAGTTTTTTTTAACTTTACTTTAAATACCTCCATAACCCTTATACTATTAAATGCGTCCATCAGCATAGTGTTTAGAGTGCGTCACATTGAGTTTTACCGTAAAATGTGATTTTTCATCCCAAAAAAAAGTCGTTTCCCAGCAAACATTTTTGCATAGAGTTACTTAGTTTGATGTAAAGAATGCTTGGTTGACGGCTTCGTGAAGAGTACGTTTACATCCTGTATACTTAATATTTGACAATGCTAGCGAGAAAAATAGATTGATTAAGTGGTCGAGCTAGGGTCAAAGATTTATTTAGACACTACACTACTGTACCCAGAAAATCAATATCACAGACATCTCTTAACTTTCTGTAGAAAGATATCAATGTCCATGTATTCGCCAGGGTGTCACCGCAATCACCAAAGTGTTACGTGACATTGCATCCGTTCCGTTGCCAAAACAAGCTATTCAGCTAGAAATATTGAGCTGCAGAGTGAATGACATCATCTCAACGTTAAATCACGTGAACAACACAAACGAATAGAAAATTCGTAGACAAGTTTACATCGTTCAAAATGAGAGAATAGAATTAACATTATATTCCATTGAATGTAATGTTTTTGAATTGAAATGTAATTGAATTAACATTCTATTCTCTCATTTTGAACGATGTAAACTTGTCGATCAACATTGTAAAAACGATAACTCGTTTCTACAATGTTGATCGCTAAACTCTTTGGTAGGAACGCTCACCATAGACAAAAGTGTAGGTTTTTTCTACAGACATAAGAGAACGAGCGATCGACTTAGTCGTGTCAACTTGGCTATCAATTAAGCGCTTTGTACAATCGCTTACGCCGAGGCGTTTACGATTGTAGAAAGAGAATCGATACGAAACGTTTGTAACTTGGCTAGGGGTGCAGTTGGGTATAGACTGACTAACGATTGAGTGAAGAAATACATCGTAAGTAAACTGGAACTAAAAATTAGAAGACATTTGTGAGCACCCTATACCTACGTGTTCTGGGCCCATGTGTTACATTTTGACGACCCAAATAGCGCAGCGGTGGTGAGGCTGCTTTACGTTCTTAGGGTTCCAGGTTCGAATCCCGGTTGGAGCAAATGTTTGTGAGATGAGTATGGACATTTCTTTCCGAGTCATGGATGTTTATATGTATAATAAGTATGTATTTACAAACAAAAAGTATATATGTAGTATATCAACTATCTGGTGTCCACGACACAAGCCTCGTTGCTTGGTGTGGCACTAGATGGCGCTTTGTGTTCATATCCAGCGATATTTATTTATTACGATCCAGACCCTTTTACAGAGTCATTTATTGAAACTAGGCTGAAGATCAGCACTTTTTGAACGTTAATCACAAGACAGTTCCTCAAAACGTGCCTTTCGCCACTTTCTAGTGTTTTAATTTTAACTGGGAAGAAGAATTGGCCAAACAAACTCTCCAGCAACACATCTATCTGATAGGTTAGCTAGAAGAACCAGATTTGATACAGTAATCTCCAAAGTAATCCTACTATAAAATAAAAAAAATAAATAGTGTTTAATTGCAGGCAAAAATACCCTTAAACAAGAAAAATACAATTGAAACAGATAAAATAAAATAAAATAGTAAAGAAGTCATCAATAATCATAAAATATCATTCAATTAATTAAAAATCATAAAATATCATTCAATTCATGACACATCATAAAATATAATTTAATTCATTAATAAAAAAATATCAATAAAAAACATTCAAAAAATTAAAATTATAGTCGTAAGTAAAATTATATTATAGTCTTCAAAAAAAACATTAATTTTTTCGTCATTTTTTGTTCCCGCCTAAGTGAACAGAAATCCAGTGCACAAATTAATATAGGGCTTAATATTATAAATGTGAAAGTTTGTGAGGATGACTGTATGTTGTGTTTACTGATTCACGCCAAAACTACTGAACGGATTTGGATGAAATTTTGCACATGGATAGTTTATAACCTGGATTAAAACATAGGATACTTTTTATCCCGGTAGTAAGATCCCAAGGGACACATTTCAAACTCCACGCGGGCAAAGCCGCTGGCAGAAGCAAGTAACATTATAATTATGACGCCAAACATTGAGAATATAGGCACATAAACACCCAGGTCCTCCAAGCATAAATATTGTAGCTGCTTACATGTGCCATGCTGAAATATAACTA
Source organism: Xestia xanthographa (assembly GCA_905147715.2). NCBI lineage: Eukaryota > Metazoa > Arthropoda > Insecta > Lepidoptera > Noctuidae > Xestia > Xestia xanthographa. The sequence continues at coordinate 15,744,100 of LR990650.1, read as the reverse complement.
TGAATAAGTAAGACCATCGCAGTAAAAATAATTGACAGTGTCCCAGCCGTGGGAATGATAAAGGCTGATTACGCGCATTGATTACTTCAATCGGCACGCAATGGGGAAGGAAACTGTGGAACTAATGGCGCTAGCATAGCTAGAAAATGTGGTAATGTCATTTTATATTTGAAAATAGCTTAACCTCATTGGTCAGATTGAGACCAAGTTAGGTGACGCCATCTTAGATTATCTTTGCCTGTGTGTCCCCATTATGTGTCTGTCTTTTCTATCGGATGTGCAACAAAACATATATCAATTAAACACAGCTACGTGCTATACGGATATTAGCCCTTTTTTTTTGTTGTTTTTTTTCGGATGGGAAATCATCATATGACTCCTCCCACTCTGGGCGGAGCAGGAGGGAGTGTCAGACTTTTACTGACTAAAACCCATCCATGTTCCTTCATCGCCCTTTGTGTTCCGGGGCCACGGTATCTCTTTCGAACGGTCCCGCAACCCCGGCAGGCATCGCTTGCGGACCTCTTCCTTTTGCTGACTCTCCTTGAGGCGCGCGTGGAACACGAACGCGCCGTCGACACGGCCTGTCGTCATGAGACGGACGGACGGCGAGCTAGCCCATAGCCCACCGTCCACAGGCCCGCGCCTATGGTGGCCGGGACGCCCGGTTCTCTCCCTCTCCCGTTCCGCCACCTCCTTCTCTAGCATTACTGCTTCGCAGAAGGAGGTGACGGCGTCCCATTCCGTCTCGCTCCGGAACGGATCTTAGCCCTTTGTCTAAATTCTAACCATAGAACATAATTAGATATAAGGTCAGTGGGTCATACACATAATATCCTCATCCGTAGCTAGTACTACGCACCTGTCCACTCATGGACTATACTTGGACCACAAATATCTAATGAGCTATGCAGTTGGGTATCGACTGACTAACGATTGAGCGAAGAAAAACATCGTAAGTAAACTGGAACTAAAAATTAGAAGACATTTGTGAGCACGATTAAACGTGTTCTGGGCCCATGTGTTACATTTCGACGACCTGATTGGCGCAGCGGTAGTGAGGCTGCCTTACGTTCTTAGGGTCCCGGGTTCGAAACCTGGTCGGAGCAAATGTTTGTGTGATGAGCACGGACATTTGTTTCCGAGTCATGGATGTTTGTATGTATATTAAGTATGTATTTACAAAACAAAAAGTATTTATGTAGTATATCAACTATCTGGTGTCCACGACACAAGCGTTGCTTAGTGTGGCACTAGATGGCGCTGTGTGTAATGTCCAGCAATATTTATTTATATTTAAACAAAAAAAAAAAAAAAAAAAAAAAAATTCAAATGTGTCCAACGAACAAATGCACCTACATTCATCTTGCCCTAGGTTAACATGGAGGGATAATATTACAGAATGCAATATAAAAAATGCTATTTGTATCATCTTGCCGACTCCCAAGATGGTTATCTTGAATATCTTGACAGACAACACCAACTTAATGTTTAGTGATATTACATTTCTTTGTTTATTATAATGATCTTGTGAGAGGAGCTCGTAGCTACATAATTACAGCCACACGGATTGATCTTCAAGGGTAAGCAGCGCTTGCCACGGTCGTTCCGTGGATAGGTGACCGTCCATTAAACAATGAGTTTTCACCATGACTCGGTTCATGGCTGTCATTTGTAGACCTTTGATATTATTACTATGGAATCCGGTACAGCGCTGTCCAGCAAAGCAAGAGTGTGATGAGGACGGCTTCACCTTAGTTCAGAAGAAGAAGAAGCCTACTTGTCGCAATCAATGCGGTACTGGACTGTCAGGACCTAATATGCTGCTGCGTCCAGCGATACCATCGACGTTGCTGTATGTGTCCCGACTGCATCACTCTACGAAGGTTGAGGAGATCGTAGAGTACTTGAAGGTGAAGACCAGCTGGACCTTGAGGGTCGAGAAGTTGGAGCCGCGTCACAACACCAACTTCAAGTCGTTTGTGGTGCGAGTTCCGACACAACATCTCGACAGGTTTCTCAAGGAAGAGTTTTGGCCGAAGGGTGTAATCTACCGACGGTTTCGCGGCAGGCTACGTGACACCGCGCAGCGTAACACGGCGCCGCCACTTCGTGTGTCATAGTTTAAGTGCAGTGCTACTAACATAGTTTTTTAAGTTACCTAACTAACAATAATTGTTATTAGTATGTATTTTTAGGCTAAGGTATTTATCTATGGGTCTTTGTTACCTGAAATAAATGGTTTATTATTATTATTATTATTTATTATTATTATTAGTCGTTGCAGGTAGTCAGCGGTCCGAAAGTCTGACATCCAGTCTTACCAACGATTGTCGTATTACCCAGTACTAACTGGGTTGTGGACGTTAGATAGGTAGTCGTTCCGTTTAAAATACTGGTACATATTATACTCATCATCATCATCATCAGCCTATTAATGTTCCCACTGCTGGGACACATGCCTCCTCACTATGAGAGGGAATGGGCTATATAATCCACCACGCGATGATGAATCCAGTGGTGATGAAATAAATTACACAAAGTAATGCGCCTGTCTGGGTTCGAACACACGACTTACTATTCGTAAGTCGGGGCCGCCACCACTGGGCCACCACTGCTCATAAATACTGCATCTGGTTAAACTGAAAGCTTACCCCAACGTAGTTGGGAAAAGGCTAGGCCAATGATAATGATGTTGCAGTACCTATGTAGGCGTGTATCACCAAATGTATGAACGTAGACTCAAATTATTTCGATGTCTACTACAAAACTCACTGCGATATTCTTTGTGTCCAAAAGGCACATCTAGATGGAAGCCAAATTCGGCCACACATCGATGACTCACGCTTATCGCCGAGATCTGTCATCAGTTTGGCATCATTGGTGTTGTTCGTCGTTTCGTTGAGCTCCTTGAGTTATAAGTCGAGCTACACGTTAACTGACAAATGCTTGCACTGACTGGACATGTCCACTCAAATCTATATGGTTATTTCTTCAAAAGACCATATCAGACACTAATCTGCATAGTCCTCATGTGAATTGAGCAAGATTGTCTGGACTTTAAAAGAGACTATGACCTCTGAGTTTGTTTCGGCTGTTTCTTCTCAGAGTAGTCAGGTACGAAACACCGGCCCCATCTAGTTTAAAAAAATGACGTGTAAAAGTGTTTGTAAAACCTACTTGCAAAATAAACATCATTTATCAGAAGCATGGAAATTTAGTGTCTGCTGCTCCCGCCGTAAGTATACTATCCACCAAAATCTTAGGCTACATTTTCACCAGAAACGAGCGAGAATGCGTGTGTGGAACTAACCTATCACATAGCTAGAATGCATTATCGTAAGAACCAAAAAAATAGGAGAAAAGTCATTTCTACACATTTATGAACTTGGAGGGTTGTATTGATGATTTTGATGATTATAATTCTGTAACTACAGACCGCTTAACGCCGCCGCGAATAAAATTTTTCATTACTCATACTCTGAAAGTAGGTCTGAAGTTGCCTGAGGAGCGGGTTGAAAGTAATACTTTTCAGCCCTAGGGAGAGTCGTTTTCAACTGACAGCTGTCAAATTATAAAAAAAATGGTTCATTTTTCTATTGAACCATGTTCCAACTCTCTATACAGCCACGATGTAAAATTGAAATAACATAAAGTTAAGTATTAATTAAAGAATATACATATTTTAAAAATCTTTATTTTAATTAAGTTTCAACTATTTCTTTAAAATAACATAGATTTGGGAAAAATATTTACCATTTTTCGATGATGAAAATGAAAAATAGGTATTGGCTGAATAGCTGGCCGGCCACAGAAAAAAAAGAGAAATAGGTGGAAAAGGGGCAATCCGATCTTCACTTGTTGATTGAATGTTTTTGTTTTTACTTTCCTTGTATTCGTAATGAAAAGCACAGTGTTTACCTCGTAGCCCAGTCAAATTAGACATGCAAGGTTACAATAATTCGCATAGAGCTAAAAATTGGTACGAGTGTTGGCGAAAAATAACATAGATTTGGGCAAAATACTTACCATTTTTTCGATGATGAAAATGAAAAATAGGTAATGGCTGAATAGGTGGCCGGCCACAAAAAAAAAGAAAAGCAAATAGGCGGGAAAGCGGCAAACCGACCTTCATTTGTTTTTTCATGTTGATTCATGTTTTTATTAAGTATTAATTAGAGAATATATCTTTTTTTTTAATAACTTTATTATAATTAGGTAAGTTTCAACTATTTTTTTAAAATAACATAGATTTCGGCAAAATATTTACCATTTTTTCGATGATGAAAATGAAAAATAGGTAATGGCTGAATAGCTGGCCGGCCACAGAAAAAAAAGCAAAATAGGCGGGAAAGCGGCAATCCGATCTTCACTTGTTGATTAAATGTTTTTGTTTTTACTTTCCTTGTATTCGTAATGAAAAGCACTGTGTTTACCTAGACTTATTTGGACTATCGGGTTAAAGACTTATTTAGTCCCTCGAACTATTAGCGCCCTGGCTTCGCTCGGACACCAAACCTCTCGGGTCTCGGGACTAAATAAGTTAATTTCACCCCTAGGGTAACAATGTACTATTTCATTACTCATACTCTGAAAGTAGGTCTGAAGTTGCCTGAGGAGCGGGTTGAAAGTAATACTTTTCAGCCCTAGGGAGAATCGTTTTCAACTGACAGCTGTCAAATTATTTAAAAAAAATGGTTCATTTTTCTATTGAACCATGTTCCAACTGTCTATACAGCCACGATGTAAAATTGAAATAACATAAAGTTAAGTATTAATTAAAGAATATATATATTTTAAATATCTTTATTATAATTAAGTTTCAACTATTTCTTTAAAATAACATAGATTTGGGAAAAATATTTACCATTTTTCGATGATAAAAATGAAAAATAGGTATTGGCTGAATAGCTGACCGGCCACAGAAAAAAAAAAAGCAAAATAGGTGGGAAAGCGGCAATAGGGTAGATGATACCATAAAACAATAATTCCAAGACACCTTTCTCTAAAAAAAACACTTTATTTTGGGCCTGAAAACCCGATTTATTTTCAATTAATTGCCAAATTCGATTTTTAGTTGCTTTGAAATCAATTAAATGGTCGAGTCATTGAGTTCATTAAACAGTGACGTCACAGTAGGCTATTGCCATACAAAGTCTATTAGAGAACCGCGTTCTGACAGCTCTTAAAAAGTATCTCAATTGATTGGTGTGTCATCTACCCCATTCGAATTCCGATCTTCATTAGTTTTTTTGAGTTGTATGTTTTTTTTTTACTTTCCTTGTATTCGTAATGAAAAGCACAGTGTTTACCTCGGGTTAAAGACTTATTTAGTCCCTCGAACTATTAGCGCCCTCGCTACGCTCGGGCACCAAACCCCGTCTCGGGACTAAATAAGTTACTTTCACCCCTAGGGTAACAATGTACTATTAATCAACATGCACCCCTAGCACTGGCCTGCAAATTGCAAAAAACGTGAGTAAATTTGAATTTCGCGGGCTACCCTGGAGCATTCACCTGCGTTGATCAAATAATAAAAACTGTCATGTGGTTTCTATATCTAATGAAAGCGGTTAAATATATCCAGCGCTAAACGTGGGTACAAAACGAATTTACGGAACAAATGGAATCAGAATCTAAAAATATGATTATTACATTACAGCAACGGAAACGGACACGCTTGTGGAAATTGAATTTCAGAACGTTTGTACAAATTCGGGAAATGGTGCAGCCAAGATATTTTATTTGTATTATGTACAAGAACAGCGAAAGACACTAATACGATTGAGAAGTTTAAGAGCCTATACTACCTCAAATTAGCAATTGTATTTGTGGTGGTTCAAACTTCGTTTGAAATACTGTTAGAATAACGTTCTAATCAGCTTGCACTACAAAGTGGTTGTTACGTCAGTCACTGCAGGCCGAATAGTGCGAAATTAGTGGTATTTATTCTTTAAAAAAATTAATTTTCGTCTTTTGGAAAAAATTAAAAACATAAGACCTGTTTTAAAGTCAGTTCAGTTAGTACCAAAGTTGCATGATCTAATTTGAAGTACTATTTGAATACCAGCGGTTTATTGTTCGATTTGGAGGTAACTTTGGATTTTTTTTTATGGAGAAAATTTTAGAGAATCGTGTTTTCGCCAAACATAGGACCTAACATTAATCCTCAACTTTACCATTATATTTATTTCAAAATTAATGCTGCAGTGGTTTAGGCGTAACGGAGGATCATGCCAAGCCGTTTGAGGAAGTATAGGCCTTTAACCCTAATGCGATTGAGAAGTTTAACATAAAATCACACCTATAATCCTCGAAGTGTAGTTCATCCACATTTCGCCACGTTTTTTATGCCCCATATAATAGGAGGATTCCATGGCTACTACTGAGAAATTCTTGACGGGCAAAGCCAATATTTAGCACTGTTGGCCAACCTGAGAATTGAACCCAGGACCCCACGCCCAACAGTCTTGTTTGGGACCACTAGGTGGGGATTACTGTTAATAAATCATGTTAACAACATTCTGTATGATTTTGTTTTTAAATTAACATTGACCTACACCACGGATTTCTCCTGTATCGTGGGTTCAAGACAGTTCATTGTTTTCTGTGGGACGTCGTTGAGCTTCATTGTGTCGGCGCTTTTCTGGTGGTCGCCACTGTTGATTCAGGCTTTCAGGAGTTACAGTGGTTTGGGAATAGTGTGGCGGGCTTGTATCGTGGGTGTATTTATAAACATTTAAAGTGACATACACAAACAGCAAGATACGGAACAACCTGAAGCCCCTGTAAGCCATACAAATGTTTGTTCCGAGCGGGGATCAAACCCGAGACACGCACCGCAGCAGCCTAATCGCCCAGCCACTGCGCCAACCGTGTCGTCAATAAAATACTATCCACTGACAGAAATCCAATTTTTGTTACGGTTTTACTGAGCAATGTTGCTCAAAGATCGAATAGCAATATGATGTTCTTATTTACTTGCTATGTTCCGAACAGCAGGCATTTTTAAAATAATTTTATGATAGTGCTTTTCACCAACGAAATAAACTTTAAGGCGAAATTATAGATTTCATATTTTATATATTACTTTTTATAATTGTTGCCATACAACGTGGCAACGCCGCGCCGCCAGTCTCTGGGGCACTGTTAGTTAGTTTACTTATTTTAGTTTATAATAATCGTTTTTAATTAATTATGTATACAGTTAGTTTATGATAAAATGAAATATTTACTGTTTGTATTTTATTTCATCATCGCTGCTCTCAAAACGGCGTAGGAAAACATCGCGAGGAAACCGGCCGGAAACCGAGCCTATACTACCTCAGATTAGCAACTCTATTTGTGGTGGTTCAAACTTCGTTTGTAACACTGTTAGAATAACGTTCTAATCAGCTTGCACTACAAAGCGATTGTTACGTCAGTCACTGCGGCCGAATAGTGCGAAATGAGTGGTTTTTATTCATTATAAAATCAAACGTTCGTCTTTTGGAAAAAATAAAAAAACATAACACCTGCTTTATAGTTAGTTCAGTTAGTATGCAAAGTTTCATGATCTAATTTGAAGTACTTTTTGAATACCAGCGGTTTATTGTTCAATTTGGAGGTAACTTTGGGATTTTTTCTATTGAGAAAATTTTATGAAATCGTGTTTTCGCCAAACATATGACCTAACATTAATCCTCAACTTTACTATATTTTTATTTCAAAATTAATGCTGCAGTATTTTAGGCGTAACGGAGGATCATGCTAAGCCATTTGAGGTAGTATAGGCCCTTAAACAAAAAATCGAAGATAGATCAGATCTACCGACATTGGGCCCACGTGGTGGGTCCCATTCCCTCTTATCAGATTTTAAGAACAACTTAAAAGAACATAAACTTGTTACAAACCCATCAACTCGGTAAGTACGTATAAGAAAGTAACTAGTAATCTCAGTCATCTGCCCTTGTTTAAATGCATCCTTAATGACTGCTACGAGGCGACACTAATGCCCTTTATACAAACAAGATCTGCCATTCCTTCGAAATTCGTCTTTAGTTATCAACTACCAATGTTATACTTTTATGGGCACTTGTAAGATAGACTGCGCTTAAATACTATTAAATTGTAGCATCAATATTACTTATGGCGACTACAGGAGTTAATTAGCAACTTTATTTGTGGTGGTTCAAACTTCGTTTGAAATTCAGTTAGAATAAAGTTATAATCAGCTTGCACTACAAAGTGGTTGCTACGTCAGTCACTGCGGGCCGAAAAGTGCGAAATGAGTGGTTTTTTGCGATTTACAAAAAATCTATTGATTGAACTAAAAAAAAACACTATGATGCTAATATGTTGCTTGTAGAATTATTTGCCAAAAAATCAGAATGATTCCATATAATATTTTAGTATGGTTTTTACTCGTTAAAAGAAATTTTTAGAGATAAGTTCGTGATTTTTTTATCGAGTAAAATTAGTTGTATTATGTTTTCAGAACACTATCTTACTAGCATATATCCTGAAGAATATCATATATTTTTCTGGTTTTGTTTGTTGCAGTGAATCATATGCTTTTTTGCATTATATTACACGCGTTTTGCTCCTGTAGTCCCATTCAGAGACCGATGAGTAGTTCATACAAACGTAATACCAAAATAATTTGTAAATCAAACATATTCTTAAGGTAGTGTGTCTTTATTCCGATTGGAAGACAGAATATCTAGGTCCCCAAACATATATTCTGAACTGACACTGATTTAAACAAGAGTTAAATAAGTTTTCTATAGAAATTTTAAATTCCTCATATCTCGTCTACAAATCGCTGTCCTTTCAAAATATATATTTGGGAACATAGATATTCTGTAATTCAATCGAAATAAATACACACTACCATAAGAATTCTTTAACATAATACATCATGCCAGTAATTTCCAAAGGGATATGCAGAGATGTGTGTGAGATGTTATTAGTGCACGGACATTTCCGAAGTTTTAGATAAGTCTCATCTAAAAGAGAGCGAGCCTATTGCCATCAAACGGGCCAGACTCCATGACCACTACAGCGAAATTACTATTAAACTTAACAACACCTTGCCCAACCTGGAAATTACCAGGGCCTGTCACTAGACCAACGTGATTACTTACATCACTAATTAAAGAGGATAAAATGAATACGAGATTTTTTGTATGATCTCAATTAGAATGAAAATGAAAAAAAAAAAAAAAAAATATTTAAACAAAATGCTTCATATACAATGAATTTTGCTTGGAGCCTCCTTTTAGGCAAACAATGCCTGTATTAGGAGACTCCGTTCCTTCATATCTTAGATATATGTTACATATTTACAGCATATTGTTATTATTTAATCTAACATCATTAAGTATGTATCAAGTAGCATGGTGTGCTTTAATTAGGTGTAGCGCGTGTGTGAGATGTAGTGTGGTTTGATGTGATCAGATGTGATGTGCAGTGTGGTGTGTGATGCGGTGTGGTGTGGTGTGTGGTGTGGTATGGTGTAGTGTGGTGTGGTGATGTGTGTTGAGTACTGTAGTGTGTGGAGTAGAATGAGGTGTCTGCTGGTAAACCAGAAGAGCTTCCGAATTAGAAGGAGAGTATCTATAGTTTTATACTTGTATAGTCACTAAAGGTCGCAGTCGATGTATGTAAAATATGGCTATACCATGTAAAATATGGTATTCAGCTCCATCCGAACGTTGAGCTATGGGCTAGCTCGCCGTTCATCAGTCTTATGACGACAGGGGCCCTACTCTCTAACGCTTCGTCCGTAATTTGGATCTATCCGTCTCTCTCGCCCACGTCTGTAGATAAATGCGAGTGAGAGAGACGGATATATCCGAATTACCGCGATCCTAGATCATAACGGGTTAAGAAGGAACATGGATGGGTTTTAGTCAGTAAAAGTCTGACACTCCCTCCCGCTCCGCCAGCGGCACTGATTTGATGATTTCCCATCCGAAAAAAAAAATCATAATTAGAATGAGATAAGGGTAGAAAGATAATGAAGAACTTAAAAAGAAGCCGTTTTCCTATTAAGTCCTGAACCTTAAAAAATGCCCCAGATGACGAAGCAAACTATTCAAAACTTTTGAATTCAGGTTTACTTAGGTACTATGAGTGTTGCTTCACACATTCCCTAGGCCTAGCACAGATATCGAGTTTGTTAATTATGATAATTTAACATTTCCTCACTATATATATCTATCTATATCTCATGTTAATTGGTATCTGGAACCATTTTTACCGGCTCCTGGTAGTTTTAGCTTGCATTTTAAAAGTTGGCAACGTCGCAAATAACTGTCAAATATTTGCTATTTCATCATCATCAACATCATCAGCCTACAGCAGTCTACTGTTGGACATAGGCCTCCTCAATCGCACGCCACTCAAGTCGATTTGCAGCAACTCTCATCCAGTTGCTACCAGCCACCTTGCGAAGATCGTCGTTCCACCGAGCCTAAGGGCGTCCCATCTTTAGCGATCTCCACTCAAGAACACGTCTACCCCAACGATCATCGGTTCTACGGCTAATAAGACCGGCCCATTGCTACTTCAGCTTACTTATCCTGTGAGCTACGTCGATAACTTTGGTGCTCTGTTGAATTACCATCTGTTTAGATAAATTTAACCTGAAATAATGAAATATCACTCTTAATATCCTTTGGTACTGCCTTTTACACAGTTGTTGAACTATCACTTGCCGTCTTCTGAAACCCATTTATAGCCATCATTCAGGCACTCCATATATTGCATGATGACTTATGGTAAGGAAACCAGCATGTCCTAGAATAAAAAAGTCTAAAACATGACTCTGATAGCACCCACACCATACCATCCCTGCGTGTTTAGGTACCTACGTGTGGAAGCCATAAATCGCATTCAAATACACGTGAAGTGACAATGACAACGATTTTTGTTATTATCAAGATAATTATTTAAAGATAATTACCACTTCGAACCAACGAGTCCATCCTACGCGAGCTCAAAATAAAGACCAGATTCTCTACGACCTGCCTCCGCAGAGTTTTTGAATTTTTCGGCAATATAGAGAGGAAAGATGGCAATAACCTCGAACAACTGATGGTTACCGGCAAGGTGGCTGGTAAGCGAACAAGAGGTCGCAGCCCTCTGCGATGGTCCGACCAGATAAGCTCTTCACTCGAAACGAAATTTCATGATGAAGTGAAGCGCCACTTGGCCAAGGATAGACGGAGATGGCGAAACATTGTCAAGGACAAAAATATTTCAAGGGAGGATCACGACCCTCAGTAATGAGGAGCACGACTTGAGGAGGAGGACCACTTCGAACCCTAGTAGGCCAGTTATTTTTACACTAATCAAGCAAACATTTTATCTTCCACGCACTGCATTCACTTCACAATGATGCTGAACTAACGCCTGAAAAATGTGTCGCGGCAATCGCGCACAAAATAAAAATAAAAACGAAGGGCAGACAAAATGTGCATCACCAACCAATAATAATACCTAATAATGTAAGTAACAATTCAGTCGTCGGCCTTGATCTCGTTTGTGAAATTACTTACTCTTATTGCAGTCCCGAGTGACAAATGCAATCAGACGCGACAGATTCGAGTCCTTTGCAAGGCTAAGAATTGGGACATAATTAAAGATACACGTACCTATAAAATGATTCATCATTAAGATCCACAGCCTGACTTTACCCACTGCTGGGTGTGGGCCTCTGCTTGTGCCAAGCTTTATAAAAAAACACAAAAGTGGTTACGGTTATGTAATTTATTTGGTAATAAATACATAAAGGGTGTATAAAAAGACTCGTAGCGAAGCCGAAAGGCACATATTCTCCCCATCATTGCGATATTTTTTTTGTTCTAGAACCCTTGACCATACCTGGGAACCTTGTAGTTACGAAGATATTGGGGGTCAAAGTTCCAATATTTTCACAAGTTTTTTTTAAATACGTGTTTTTATTGTAAGAACTTTACTATAAACACCTTCACGACCCTGACACTATTCAATACATCCATCAGCACAATGTTTTAAGTGCGTTACATTGAGTTTTAACTTAAAACGTGATTTTTCACCCCTAAATAAAGGCATTTCCCAGCAATAATTTTTGCATAAAGTTACTTAGTTTGATGTGCAGAATGCTTGGTTAACGGTTTCGTGAAGAGTCTATTTACAACCTGTATAACATACCTAACATCGCGCTTATAATCCCCAGGTTAGGTAGATGCGCACCCCCATTTCATCACTTACGTTTAAGGCTGGGGTATCTGCTAAATTAGCAACTCTGTTTGCGGTGGTTCAAACTTCGTTTGAAATACTGTTAGAATAAAGTTCTAATCAGCTTGCACTACAAAGCGGTTGTTACGTCCGTCACTGCGGGCCTATTAGTGCGAAATGAGTGGTTTTTATTTAATTGTAGCCTAATAAATCATTAGATCAAAATTCCAATTGTACGCTTTGTGAAGAAAAACGTGACAAATATTTGTGTGAAAAAAATTTATTAAAACTTAATGCCGTTTAGGAGTAGTTACGAAATTTCAAAGAAAATATGCTTCACTTTGAAGATTTTTTTTATATAGTAATAATAAAGCTAGAATTATTTCAATTGTACCAATTAAAGTTTAGAGTCTATTAAGCAACATATATTTTTTTTGGACATTTATATTCACTCATCAAAGAGGAGTTACATGGAGAAAACCTCTCATTAGCAGGTACCACCCCCTTAAGTGCCATGTATTAGGCAGCGAGCCTATTTCCATCAACCGTACACAAATCCAGACTCAGTACTGCTGCGGAGAAATTCATACTAGGAAAGCCAATTGCCTGAACTGGAATTTGAACCAAGGACCTAATGTTCTGCAGTAGCGCTTGCCAACGAGGTAGTTATAGGTAATAATACGTACAACATAAATAAATTAATTAATGGTGGTGGTAGTTATGACTTGTTAGGGTCTTGACTGACGATTGCTCGAAGAATTGATGAACTTCGACCAGAACTCAGCCAAGTTCTGGTCGAAGCTTTTACTTAAATAATAACTATAATTATGAGACTGCTTTGTTGATCTAGAGGTCGCAATTGCGACTGCGGAGAATGAGGTCCCAGGTTCGATTCCCGGTTGATTGCAATAGGGTCGCCCCCTATTACATGGGAGTTAAACATAACTGGCGAAATGTGGGTGTACTATTAGATACACCTCTGCCTAACTCTTTGGGGATCACAGGCGTGAAGTCATGTTATATTATGTTAATTAGGTATAGGAATCATCAACACGATTAAGAAGAAGTGGTGCCTATTGGCAGAGCTGTAGTATACATCATCATCTGCCTAGCCTTTCTCAACTATGTTGGCGTCGGCTTCCAGTCTGGCCGGATGCAGCTGAATACCAGTATTTTACATGGAGCGACTACCTATCTGACCTCCACAACCACTTTAGTACTGGGTAATACGATTCCCCTTGGTAAGACTGGTTGTCAGACCTTTTGGGCCACTGACCCCCTGTAACAACTATCAAAGATCTACAAATGATAGCCAGGATCAACTACTTAACGTGCTTTCCGCGGCACGGATGAAACTCGGCATGTAATGGGTCGTCACCCATCCACAGACCAATCTAGGCAAGCAAAGCTTAACCTAAAGATCGACCCGAGCGACTGTTATTATTTTTCTACGAGCTCCTAAAGTTGTAGTATACATCAACATGCCATATCGGGTGTAAATCTAATGTAACAGTTATTGCCAGAAGACGTTGCGTTGGAAGGTCTCCCACTAGGTAGACCGATGACCTCGTGAAGGTTGCGGGAATCCGTTGGATGCGAGTCGCACGGGACCGTTCAATGTGCGACACTTGGGGGAGGCCTACGCCCAGCAGTAGACGTCTTTCGGCTGAAATGATGATGATGATGAACAGTTATATCATCCTCAGGCTTAAATTCAGGTTACAAACTGAGAGAGAGTCCTAATTTTGACAGCACGATTAACGCAGTGAATGGAATACTGCAGAGTCAAGGCCTCCCTTTGTACCAGCCTTCTCTGGTCAACGTGACTTTCAACCAAGTCTTACTCACGCTCTTCTGAATGTCATCCACCAATCTAGCTCTTGGTCTGCCAACACTTCTTCTACCACCTCCCGGTAACTACTCAGTGAGGGCTCTACTTCAACTGCTATTACCATTACGGCGTACCAACTGCCCTGCCCACCTCCACTTCACAGCCGCTACCCAATTTATTCAGTTGAAGTCTTATTTAGTTATAAGCTTTTAAACTGACATTGTCACTAACATTAACATTTTCAATAACCATGAAAACGGGGTATTTACCATACCGCAAGAGAACCAAGGTTACCGATGTGGACGTAGCTTAGAATTGCTCCCAAAACGATTGGTCGATGGGGCCGAAAAGTTCTGGAGTGGCGACCGCGAACCGGAAGACGTTGCGTTGGAAGACCTCCCACTAGGTGGAACGATGCCCTGGTGAAGGTTGCGGGAATTTGCTGGACGCGAGTTGCACGGGACCGGTCAATGTGGTGACACTTGGGGGATATCCAGCAGTTTTTGTTTCGAGACTATGATTTTGACCATTTAGTTCTAGGCAATATGGTAATTCGAAAGATTCCTTTTGACATTTCCTCTACGACAATATTCTTACCTACACGATTTAAGAATTAGCATTCATATCGACATTCCGTACAAGCATACCGGATTGACAACTAATTTAGAAGTTCTAGCTTCAATTATTTGGTTTGCTAATTCTATGATGAATACATTCGAAAGTAAGATTTTGCACTGATCGGCAAACGGTGCTTCCGGACTACTTTAGGGATTTTTAAAAGAACGTAACTAGTACAGACTCAAGTACGACATAACGCCACGCCTTAAGGCGACTACATGAGCTTTAGCTCTATTAGCAACTCTATATTTGTGGTGGCTCAAACTTAGTTTGAAATACTGTTTGAATAAAGTTCTAATCAGCTTGCACTACAAAGTGGTTGTTACGTCAGTCACTGCGGGCCGAATAGTGCGAAATGCGTGGTATTTTGCGATTTACAAAAAAGCTATTGATTGGAGTAAAAAAATAAAACACTATGATGCTAATATGTTGCTTGTAGAATGATTTGCCAAATTAGAACGATCGCATGTATTTTAGTATGGTTTTTACTCGTTAAAGTTAAAAGTTAAAGACATTTTTAGAGATAAGACCGTGATTTTTTTTTACAAAAAAAAAAATGTTGGATTATGTTTTCAAAACGGGATCCTGCCGTTTTGCCGAATTTCATTACCCAAACAAATTTTAGCAACCTTTTTTTATACCATTGCAATATTTCTAATGATTTTAGTACGCATATTTTTATTTGGTCAAATTTTTACTTGGCAAAATATTACCAGGTATAATGTCACTATGGCATTTGGTCTTTAATCAAATGATTTATTACAGCAAACAATCATCAGACAATAAACGTTTGGTGAAATGATTTGTTAAGACAAAAAATATTAAGGCAAAAATAAGATGTTTTGGGAATTATAAAATTAAAAAATGCATTTTTATTTTATTATAATCATTTGTTTAATGCAAAATATTTTTACATTACAATTTTAAATTTTTTGCAATGGACATTTAGCAATTTTGTAGATTAGGTCAATTTCTTCTTTAAACAAAATGGGTAGGTTAAGTTAGGTTAAAACTGTGACCCAGAAAAGAGAAAAAAGAGATTGTTTTTAGTGGGTTACCCGGAACTGAACTATTTAGATTAGGTTAATTTCTTCTTTAAACAAAATGGGTAGGTTAGGTTAGGTTAAAACTGTGACCTCCTACGCACTTAGCAGTTCACATTTTTGTCATTGAAGCATTTGACTGAATAGGAAAGGGTGAATTGAAAACTGACGATACTAAATATTTGGCTTATTTAATTTTGCATAAAAACTGTTATTCCAACTGAAATATTTGGCTAAATAAAAAATGTTAAAAAATGTTAATGTTAAGTACTAGTTGGTAAACAAGTTATAGTTTAAACGTTCATTTCCCAAACATTAGGTTTGCGTTGCAATTTTTTGTGAATAGATTTTTTGCCAAGTAATAATTTGGCAAATGAAATTATGCGAAAAATTTTTTGGGAAGTGTAAATTTGTCAAATTCCTTTCGGTCAAACAATCCCGTCCCTTTCAAAACACTATCCTATCTATATATCTTGATGAAAATCATATATTTTTCTGGTTTTTTGTATTGCAATGAATCATATGTTTTTCTGCATTATAAAACTCGCGTTTAGCTCTTGTAGTCGCCTTAAATCACGACTTTCATCATCATCTGCCTAGCCTTTTCCCAACTATGTTGGGGTCGGCTTCTAGTCTAACCGGATGCAGCTGAATACCTGTATTTTACAGGTATTCCTTCTGCCTTTAATTCACCTGTCACGTCTTTAATTTCCGAAAAGTTA
Source organism: Xestia xanthographa (assembly GCA_905147715.2). NCBI lineage: Eukaryota > Metazoa > Arthropoda > Insecta > Lepidoptera > Noctuidae > Xestia > Xestia xanthographa. Next base: position 15,727,682 of record LR990650.1, on the reverse strand, counting down.
AGCAGAGGTGTATGGTCAACAAAATTAATAAGTAACTAAGGTCGTCAGATATTGTTGCAGTTTTTTTAGAAAAAATGTCTTTAATTATAGTAACAAATTTGAATAGTTTCTATCAATTTAATGTCATTTCATTCGAAAACATCCTTTGGTTTCTATTTATGAAAACTTCAAGTATACAGGGTGTAAACAGACACTTCACGAAGCCGTCAACCAAGCATTCTGTACATCAAACTGGTAAACTCTGCGCAAAAATGTTTGCTGGGAAACAACTTTTTTTTGGAGTGAAAAATCACATTTTATCGAAAAACTCAATGTAACGCATTCAACACATTATGCTGATGGATGCATTGAGTAGTTAACGGGTCATGGAGGATTTAAAGTAAAGTTATGACATTAAAAACGTGTAATAAAAAAAAAAACTTCTGAAAAAGTTGAAACTTTGACCCCCAATATCTCCGTAACTAGATGGTTCCCAGGTATGGTGTAGTATAAAAAAATGATCGTAATGACGTAGAGAACAAGTGCTTTTCAGCTTCGTTAAGAGTCTATTTTACCCTTTTTATATCGACCCTGGTTACTTATTTGGTTTGTTGACTGTACGTATAGCAGGCCCTTTTTTTTTTTTTTTTTTTTTTTTTGGATGGGAAATCATCAAATAACCCCTCCCGCTCTGGGCGGAGCACGAGGGAGTGTCAGACTTTTACTGACTAAAACCCATCCATGTTCCTTCATCGCCCTTTGTGTTCCGGGGCCACGGTATCTCTTTCGAATAGTCCCGCAACCCCGGCAGGCATCGGTCCTTACGGACCCCTTCCTTTTTGCTGACTCTCTTTGAGGCGCGCGTGGAACACTAACGCGCCGTCGACACGGCCTGTCGTCATGTCATGAGACGGACGGACGGCGAGCTAGCCCATAGCTCCTCCCGCCCGATTCGGTGCAGGAACCTCCCGAACACTCCGTGTCCGGTGAGGACCTGCGTCAGGTGGAAGGTGAGGACGCCGTGGCGTCTCTCAAGCCACTCCTCAAAGAGGGGACTTATCGCCACTATTGTGGCGTGCCCTGCACGGGGTTGCGACAGTCGCTCTCTCCATGTCGCCATGAGATCCCGCCGGAAGTCTGTCCGCTGAGCGACAATTTGTCGCTGCAGCGGAGTTTCCCCCCGGCGTAGCGCCTCCGCGCGCCATTCATGCAGGCGCGCGAGGACTATCGCCTCCAGATCCCATGGCGGCAATCCGGCAAGGAGGCTCGCCGCCTCGCGGGCAATCGTGCGGTAGCCCCGGGCCAGCCTTACGGCTACTACCTTTTGGGGCGCGTTCAGGTAGTGGGCGGCACGCCGCCTCAAAGAACGCGCCCACACCGGGGCCCCGTAAAGGGCCATGGACCGCACGACTCCCGCGTAGAGCCTCCGGCAGGAGGCGTTCGGCCCCCCCAGGTTGGGCAGGAGCCGCCTGAAGGCAGCCCCAGTCCGTTCCAGTTTGGGGGCCAAACGTCGGAAGTGCTCCACGAAGTTCCACCGGCTGTCGAGGACGAGTCCTAGGTACTTCAAAGTCGACTCGACACCGATGGATACCCCTCCTACCGTGAGTAAGGATCCCGGAGGTGGCGCATTCCGAGGCCCATGAAAGCACATGGCCTCGGACTTGTGCAATGCCACCTCGAGACCCAGTTGCCGGATCCTCTCAACGACTGTCGCAACCCCGCGTGTCATCACTTCGGCCGCCGCCTCGTGCGACCTCCCCTGGGCCAGCACCAGCGTGTCGTCAGCGTAGCAAACTACGCTGACACCACTAGGGAGGTCGGCGCGCAGCACCCAGTCGTAACCGATGTTCCACAAGGACGGCCCTAGGACCGATCCCTGCGGAACACCGCACGACATCTCTCGCCGGTTCCATTCTCCGCTGCGGCCGGGGTAGATGACGGCTCTGTCCGTCAGATAGTCCCCGACCACTCGACAGAGGTAGGTCGGCACCCGGTGATACCGGAGTGCCTCCCTAATGCAGCTCCAGGGCATGGAGTTGAAGGCGTTGGCGATGTCGAGAGACACCGCCAAGACAACCCCACCCCTGGAAACCGCATCCCCCGTCGTGAGGGCTCTCACGCGCATGATGGCGTCCACCGTAGAGCGCCCCTTGCGGAAACCAAACTGGTGTTCCGCAAGGTCCGGCCCAGTCCCCGCAAGGTGCTCGGCGAGGCGGTTCGCAATGACTCTTTCAAAGAGCTTGCCCACCTCGTCGAGCAGCACCACGGGCCGGTATGCGGACGGAGAGTCCGCAGGGCGCCCCGGCTTCCGGATGAGGACCAGCTTCCCCGTCTTCCAACGAAGCGGGAACTGGCCTCTCTCCAAGCATGCGCTTAGGAGCCCCTCCAGTCGGGGCCCGAGAGCCTCCGAGGCCAGGACCCAGGCTTTGCCAGGCAAGCCATCGGGTCCCGGGGCGGTATTTTTGGCACTGAGCCTGCGTACTGCCACTCTCAGGTCTACCCCAGTCACCTCCGGAGTGTCGTCGTCGTCGTCCTGATGATCCGCTTCCAGCACCGCAGGCGGCGGAGCCATAGGCGGGGGTGGGTGTTCCCCTCGCGAAGGGAACAGAGTGCTCACCACGTCCTCCACGAGCTCAGGCCGGAGACTCTGCGTCAGTGGGGGGGCCCAGGGGCGGAGTTTGTCCCGCACCAACTTGTAAGGGCGCCCTCACGGATCTCTGTCGAGAGTCCCCAGCATCTCCTCGCGGGCCAGATCCCTGGCCCGCAGGACAGCCTCGCGGAGAGCAGTCTTCGCCGCTCTGTACCCCTCATATAGCTCCGCCTCAATGGCTGCCGCATCCGGTGGGCGGATGCGGAGCCTGCGATGCCTGGCGTACAGGTGCCGTGCAGCGACGCACGCTTTGCGCAGAGACGTTAGCTCTCGCGACCACCAGTACACCTGACGCCGGGCGCTTCTTGGCCGAACGCGGGGCATTGCCACGTCGCAGATGTCGGACATGGCCTCCTGGAACCACCCTGCCTCATTGTTTACGTCAGCAGGCCTGTCCGGTGATGTCACCCAGGCCTGCACGATCGAGGCTTCCAGGAGGAGCTCCCGGTCTAGCTGCTTCAGCGCCCAACGCGGACCACTCGGGGCCTGTTGGACCGGCGCGCTTGAGGTCTGGGTGGAGACGTCGAACCGGATGTACCGGTGGTCGGAATAGGTCTCCACCCCCTCCATGACACGCCAGTCAACGACACGCGGCGACAGAGCGGGGCTAGCGAACGAAATGTCCACCACCGACTCGCCCCGCATCCGCACACACGTGGGGACAGAACCCCGATTTAGGACGACCAGGCCCTTCTCCAGGGCCCAGTCTTCCACCATCCTTCCCCGCACGTCTGTGCAACGAGAACCCCAAGCCAAGTTCTTGGCATTGAAGTCCCCGAGGACAAGCACGGGGAGGGAATGGTTTCCGACGACAACACTCAACTCTGCGAGAGAGTTGTGGAACTCGGCGAGAGTTCGGCTCGGGGAGAAGTATACTCCCACCACTACGATCTCCCCGAACCGGGCTGCTACGCACCCCCGACCCCTCCTGACACCTTCAAGGGTCGGGGTACCGGCGGCGGCCGACGACACTATGGTCACTGAGCCGCTAAGGTCCGCCACCCAGTCTTCCCTGGGGAGGACAAAGTACGGCTCAGCGACCACAGCAATGTTAATCAACCACTGCGCCATGCTCTGGAGCAACAGATTCTGAGCGCAGGCGCAGTGGTTGATGTTCGCTTGGAGGAAGCGTAATGGGGCCGTTATTGGCACTCCATTACCGCTTCCTCCCTAGCCCCCTGCGAGGGCCCCTCTGTGGCGGCGACAGTGGCAGCGACAACGGTGGCAGTTGCGGCTGCGGCAGTGGCGACGGTGGTGGTGGTAGCGGCGGAGGGCCTCCCCTTGCCTCTGGTGGCCTTGGTGGGTGCAGCGCAGGCCTTGCTTCCAGCCCGGTGGTCGGCTGGCTTGCCAGCCGCCGCACAGGCACCGCAGTGCGGCGTGGCGCAGCAAGCCGCGGATACGTGACCGGGCTGGCTGCAACGGAAGCAGAGTCCGCTGCGGTCAACCTCCGAGGCGCACTGTACTGACACGTGGTGTCCCACGTGGCAGCGATAGCACCTCAGAGGTCTGGGCTCTAGCAGCTTCACCTGCGCTGAGACCCAGCCCACCAGTAGCCTTCGGCCCTCCGTTATGGCTTTAGCCGCCGTCACCGGGCAGCATACCGTAACGGTATGCATACCCGTAGAGTCCGGGCGAATGGCGCCTGCCCTGACCTGATCGGCAGGGCACCCTCCGGACCTGGCGACGGCAGCCACCACCTCCTCCTCGGTAACCGAGTCGTCCAGACCCAGGATGCGCAGGTCTGCGCATCTGACGGGCCTGGACACTCGGGCCTCGTCCGCGTTTAGGGACGCTCTGAGCTTTTCAGCCAGAGCGTCGGCGGACGAGCCGCTGGTTTCGCCAGGGATCTCCAGCAATCGGGCCCCTGTCGCGGTGACTTTAAGCCGGAGGCCCCCGGTGATCCCAAGCTCATTGAGGTTCACCGCCTCTTTCGCCTTCGCCAGAAGGTCGCGGTAGGACACGCCCCTCTTTTCCGCGTCCGGCTGTAGTGTGATCACTACAGCCGCGGTCTTCGGGGCGCGAAGCCTAGCCGCGATCTTTCGCGCCCTGTGCTGGCGCTGCCGCTCCACATTTCGGGCCTTTTTGGCCGCCTTCCTCCCCTTCTTCTTCTCTCCGACCACCTGCCATCCGGCTTCAGCCGCAGGTGTTGGGGGCTGGGGGGGCGGTGGTGGCGGCGGCAGCTGGCTTGCCGCAGGCACTGGCCCACTCGCCGCTGGCACTGGCGCCGCTGGCGCTGGAGCCGACACAGTCGCCGCCTGTGCAGCCGCCTTGCCCTTTCTCCTCCTGGGCGCCTTCTTAGTTGGCGCCGGTTGCGCCGGAGCTGACTTTCCAGGGGGAGGGGGCGCCGCAGCCCTGCCGGAGGACTGGCTCGACGGCCCAGGTCCGGGTGTGGCAGCCGCAGCAGCCGCGTATGACACCGTACTCGGCATCGTGCTCGGGCCCGCGGCTGCCTTCTTTGCACCCAGGGCGGGGCGCAGAACAATTCCCTCCAGGACTGAGAACCGCGCCTGGAAGGAAGCCAGCTCCTGCCGAACCAGGTTCAGGACCTGGTTCTCCACCGGCACGGGCTCGGCTTGTCGCTGTTGCTGCTGCTGTTGGTGGCCCCCATTTGGAGGCGCAGCACGGCTACCAGCCTCGCGCAGATTGGCCAGGTCTGCATGGAGCTTGGCGTTCTCCTTTTGGAGAACCTCCATGGCGGCCGTCAGGCGGGCCACCTCCTCCCGCAGTTTGGCCACATCTCCCTCTGACGAAGGAGGTGGTGGAGGCCTCGCAAAGTTGGCCTCCGCTGCCGCCATGATGGAGGCGGAAGCGCCGGGTATGGCCTTGAGTTTGGATGAGGTCTTCATCTTATTGGCCACGCCCCTTATTGCGGCTTCCACCTCCTTAGCAAACCTGGCCTTACGCTCCGCCTCGGAGCCGCCAGTTGCACCCGCCTCGTCGCCAGACCCGGGAACAGTAGTGTAGTGCCCGGGGGGCGCACCTCCTCGGCAGGTCTTGCCGACCTCACGGGGGCAGAGAGCCCCCTCCCCTTGCCCCGGATCCCCCCACGCTTGTTGGTGGGGATTTTTCGGGCCGAGGCCTCCTCATCTCCGGATGACGACGCCCGGTCGCCATCCCGCCTGGGCCGCTTGCGGAAGAACTTGCTGTTCTCCGCAGACGTCCCAGCCCTCGCGCGACGGGAGCTCTCTGAGCCTCCCGCGCTCACCTCACTTGATGCTACGTCGGACTCCGACGCCGCATCCCTCCTCTCCTCCATCTTGCCGTTGCCGGCGGTGTTTGTTTTTTTATTAAAATCTTCCATATCTAATCCCACGAGAATGGGGGAAATAACATACAATCTAGGCAGAGACCCCTGTACCTAGAAGGGCAGATTTAAGCATTTGTTACTCGCCATGGGGGTCTGCAGGTACCCTGGCGAGGAGTGCACTAGCGACTGATTTGTTCCATGGAACACCCGTCAGCCATACATCCCCTCGCGGTGCGTCGCCACTTGGGATTCGGGGTAACTTTTTATAGAGGTTTTCTACATCGTGGTCCGGGCGGTTAAGCCAAGACCCTCGGTCCCCTATCGAAACCGCGAGACGTGATCCACAGCGCTTCGATAGCCAGATTACGAGGTTGACGGTGACAGAGGAGGAAGGATCCTTCTCTGTCTGCTCGGAGGCAGGGTGAGTGCACACCAAGCCCGCCCTCATTCCTCAGCTGTGCCCTCTGCTTTACAGAGGGTCACGCAGAGGAACGCACCGTTGGTCCTGAAAGGACCCTACCTTTGTCAGATTCATTAGCCGCGGCGGTCACATTCCCCGGAGGATAAAAGGAAACTCTCATTTCCTCTCATTCCCCGGAGAAGGATACCGCCGCGTCCAGGGTGCACCAGCCCAGCAGCTGCTCTTCCCTCCAGACGTATCGAGAGGGACCAGCAGCCGCCAGACACACGTGGAGGACTTCTGACATCGCACCCCACGTATAGCAGGCCCTTAGTTTGTCATAGGGCGCGAGCCTATTGCCATCAACTGGACACAAGTATTAAGAAAGTCCTGTTGGAAAAACCCAATAACATTCATAAGTTGTATTCAATTGCTTAAGAGGCCGGCGACGAACGCCTAGTTCATACAAACGTTAAAACCAAAATAATTTAATTCCTAAGGTAGCGTGTATTTATTTCGATTGGATTACAGAATATCTATGTTCCCAAATATGTATGTTAAAAGGACAGCTATAAAAAGACGTGATAAGTATGTGGAAGTTAAAATTTCTATAGCAAAACTTATTTTTCTTATAACACTTGTTTAAATCAGTGTCCATTTAAAATATATATTTGGGAACCTAGATATTCTGTATTCCAATCGAAATAAAGGCACACTCATAATCATCATCATCATCATTTCAGCCGAAAGACGTCCACTGCTGGACATAGGCCTCCCCCAAAGGGAGGTTTTTGCCTTAATCGCCACGCTTGGCAGGCGGGTTGGCGATCGCAGTGCGGTTGTTACAAAAGCACAAAGAACGCTGCTGCCCATTCTCTGGTAAGTCCCTTAGTCGCCTCTTACGACACCCACGGGAAGATATGGGGTGGTGATATTCTTTACGTCCGACACCATACAGAACCTTAAGAATATGAGGCACACTACCATAAGAATATGTTTGATTTACAAATTATTTTGGTATTACGTTTTTATGAACTACAAATCGGTGATCTTCGGTGAGCCTCTTAAATGCTAAACATTGCTATTGCTGCGTCAATCCTATACCGCTAGGCTAGTACAAAAGGAAAATGGGAACAACTAAAAGGTTTATTCCTCGTACAAGGAAAATATATTGAAGATTAAGTGTAACACGAAATGGCTTTTTGTAAGACAGGACAATGGTGTCGATTCTGTTGTGCACAAACTAAACTTAATTAAAGCTATTGCTATCTTTTTCTTTCTAATAAAACGAGAAAGAGACGGACGTAATTTAGAGCTGTCAAATTTAGTTGGAACTAATATTGCTATACAAATGAAGGGTGCACGTAAAAACATGTCTACTAAAATCACGGTGAAGCGCAAGGCATAAACTAGTTTGACATCTCTAACTTAGTGCATAGCTATAGCCGTCCTTTTCTCGCACTGCCTTTTAGTAAAAGATATGAACTTCTCATCGGTCGCCGGCCTCTTAAATGCTAAACATTGCTATTGCTGCGTCAATCCTATACCGCTAGGCTAGTACAAAAGGAAAAGGGGAACCACTAAAAGGTTTATACCTCATACAAGGAAAATATATTGAAGATTAAGTGTAACACGAAATGGCTTTTTGAAAGACAAGACAATGGTGTCGATTCTGTTGTGCACAAACTAAACTTAACTAAAGCTATTGCTATCTTTTTCTCTCTAATAAAACGAGAAAGAGACGGACGTAATTTAGAGCTGACAAATTTAGTTGGAACTAATATTGCTATACAAATGAAGGGTGCACGTAAAAACATGTCTACTAAAATCACGGTGAAGCGCAAGGCATAAACTAGTTTGACATCTCTAACTTAGTGCATAGCTATAGCCGTCCTTTTCTCGCACTGCCTTTTAGTAAAAGATATGAACTTCTCATCGGTCGCCGGCCTCTTAAATGCTAAACATTGCTATTGCTGCGTCAATCCTATACCGCTAGGCTAGTACAAAAGGAAAAGGGGAACCACTAAAAGGTTTATACCTCATACAAGGAAAATATATTGAAGATTAAGTGTAACACGAAATGGCTTTTTGAAAGACAAGACAATGGTGTCGATTCTGTTGTGCACAAACTAAACTTAATTAAAGCTATTGCTATCTTTTTCTTTCTAATAAAACGAGAAAGAGACGGACGTAATTTAGAGCTGACAAATTTAGTTGGAACTAATATTGCTATACAAATTAAGGGTGCACGTAAAAACATGTCTACTAAAATCACGGTGAAGCGCAAGGCATAAACTAGTTTGACATCTCTAACTTAGTGCATAGCTATATCCGTCCTTGTCTCGCACTGCCTTTTAGTAAAAGATAGCAATAGCCTAAATTAAGTTTAGTTTGTGCACAACAGAATCGACACCAATGTCTTGTTTCACCACTATAGTTCTGGTTATGGAACTCTCTCGCTCCATGTCATGAAGTTTTAAGATTATTACGCTACAATATGTTTAGGATATGCTTTATGTTGGTAAAAAGTACTGATAAAACAAAGTGCAAAGTTCTTTTCACATATCTATACAATCATAACACGCAAAACGAGCTAAGTATTTGTTTTGAGTTCCAGATAATAACAAATAATACACAAACATGTAACAAATAGTAAACATGGTCAACCCGATTTCAGTGATAATCATAGACCATATCACTTTAAAAACTTACATATAATAAATATGTACGTATACAAATAAATATATAAGCGTTTGTATTTAATTTCAAAATAACAGCTTTTGATTGAAAGCATTTGTTTCCGAGTCATGGATGTTTATATGTATAATAAGTATGTATTTACAAACAAAAAAAAAAAAGTATCTATGTAGTATATCAACTATCTGGTGTCCACGACACAAGCCTCGTTGCTTAGTGTGGCACTAGATGGCGCTGTGTGTAATGTCCAGCGATATTTATTTATTTATTTATATTATTATTGTATTACTATATTTTTTTTTTAATTTGAGTCTGTTTGTTTGTTCCTGGTAATCTCCGAAACGGCGGAACCGATTTTACGGGATTTTTACTGGCAGGTCTGCAGGCTGATGTTATAAAGAGTAGGTACCTAAGTAAAGTTTTTTTTTTTTAAACCTAAAAATATTAAAACACTTCAAATCGGTAACAAAATCCTTTTATACATAGTAGGAAGAAATATTTTTATAATAATTTCACGCGAAGGTTGCGGGGCACAGCTACTTAGTTCTACCTAAATTTTATATTTACAGTAAAATCATAGCAGTCATAGTTTTCTAGTTAAGGGCACTGCGCAAAACTAGTGGCAATACGCGATTAGTTTCCTTTGATTAAGAGGACTACAGGTGCTAAACGCGAGTTTTATAATGCAAAAAAGCATATGATTCACTGCAATAAACAAAACCAGAAAAATATATGATATTTTTCTGGATATTATATGCTACTATGATAGTGTTTTGAAAACATAATACAACTAATTTTACTCGATAAAAAAAATCACGAACTTATCTCTAAAAATTTATTTTAACGAGTAAAAATCATACTAAAATACATGCGATCATTCAGATTTTTAGGCAAAAAATTCTACAAGCAACATATTAGCATGCTAGTGTTTTATTTTTTTAGTTCAATCAATAGATTTTTTGAAAATCGCAAAAAAAACACTCATTTCGCACTATACGGCCCGCAGTGACTGACGAACAACCACTTTATAGTGCAAGCTGATTCGAACTTTTTTCTAACAGTATTTCAAACGAAATTTGAACCACCACAAATAGAGTTGCTAATTTAGCTCCTGTAGTCACCTTAACAAAAATAAATAACTGGTGTCGATTTAAAATCATTAAATTGACTGACCATAAAAAAACAACTCTTTTTTTTTACTGCCCATCAAGCCTGTGTTACGCAATACGGCTTAAGGCATTTTATTCGCCAACTCGTTTTTGCAATATGTTGCCAATCTCTTTGAATAGTATTCAAAATACAATCGAAGGAGACTGTTATCTTTTGAGTTAAAAATAAAATACACCATCCATTTTGTAGAGTTTCACTCAGGAATGTTATGATAATTTTGAAGAAACTTTATTTTGAGATATATTTTTAAGTTATGTAAATATGGCAATACAGAGTATGACAGAAATGAGATTTATTCATGGTAGAAACCCTACTGATGGGTATTTTACTTAATATTAGGAAAACGACGGTCACGCTGACGTCTATGATGAGACGTTAGGTTAAAAAATGTCTTCATAAGCTGTCCAAATAGCTGGCTTAGTACTAAATGACTCTCACCAAGATGGTTATTGAATCATAAAAAGGTGAACAACCTCAAGTCAACGCCACTACTACACTGACGATATCTGTGGCTAGATAAGTCAACACATTACTTAATGAGACAGATTTTACAAATGCCTTCGTTACCAACAGTTCTGTGTTAAATTAATAAATAAATAATAAGTTTGCCATAATGTTGTTTGCACCGTCGCGCGTTACGATTAAACTAATTGTGATTTAAGCATCAGAGCCGTCAAGCTATCGGAACAATATCGGCCGATGCGTAACTCAAGGTACAAGATAAATGAGCTACATATTTATTAAAAGTGGTGTCGTCGTGAGTGAGACCTGTGTTATCGTATCGGGCGAGATGCGAGCGACTCGTATGCGCCGACGCACTCTCATATCGCGCTTAATTTTACAACCTGACATTTACTGCTCAGGTTTTTGGAAACTACAGACGAATAACCACGGATTAAACGTATAGTCACCTTCGGGTACCGGAGGCGTACAGTGCAGTGTGATATAAGACGTGAGCCGAGGAACTTTTACTGACTCTCACTTTTCTGGCACCAAAGTGAACATGATCACGAGCAATGAAAACATCAGCAGTGTCAGCGAGCTCACCAGGTCAAACATACGTCTCACAGGCTCCCAAAAATGTACGACATGGAAGGAGCAATCCAAAAAAATAATAAAATACGTCAAGAGTATTTTCCGCGAGACCACGGTAGAACCTTGCTTGTTTATTTACATGCTGTGCACCGCTATATCTTCGCTAGCTGTAATGAACATGCACCTGGATAAAGCCTGCAGAGTTAATTTAAATTATGGATCGGACATTTGCGACCGCATATCGAGAAGAAATACAACTGGTCTCGATGAGGAGGACAAGGAAATCCAATCTTTGGTTGCTGGAGTAGTCGCGTGGAAGTTCCCTTTGCAGACAGCAATACCAGCTGTGATGGTGCTATTCGTAGGAGCATGGAGCGATAAGTACAAAAAGAGAAAAATATGCATTTTGTTCCCATTTATTGGAGAGATTGTTTGTAATATTGGACTACTATTTGCTACGTACTTTTTTAACGAATTATCACTGACAGCGACAGTTTTGATAGAAGCGTTACCGGCGGCGTTCTCTGGTGGCTACATCATCATATTTATGGGAATGTTCAGTTTTATGGCCGATAGGACGACGATAGAAAATAGGACGTTCCGCCTGGGACTCGTAACGATATGTGTGACGGCAGGAACGCCCACGGGGACAGCTTTGAGCGGTATATTGTTACGTGCTATGGGATACTATGGGGTGTTCTCTTTACTGTTAGTGTTGTACACTTTATCGTTTTTGTATGGTGTGTTTAGACTTGAGGATGTATTGCCTCCTGATGAAGTGAAAAGTTTTAATACTCCTGAAAAGGTGAGGGAACGGAATGTGTTGAAGGACGTGTTTGAACTAGTTGGCAACACTGTGATGGTGGCGGTGAGGCCTCGTGCGTTTAGGGGCAGGACTCAGATCTTTTGTGTGTTGCTACTGTATCTGCTGATGGTGGGACCACTATATGGTGAGTAACAATTTTTATAGCTCTAGAACTATGATAAAATTCACTGTTTTATCCTTTCACGGTACAAAACTAAACTTAAAATATCACTTACGGGACAACCCGCGATCACGGCGCTTGCAACAGCGTCGAAATATCGGGAGCTCAAAATTAATAATAATCACGGGTAATATCCCAAGTGACATTGTAGGTTTATGATAATATTTCTTTAATTTGATAAAAAAAAGTAAATATGTATTTAATTCCCTTTACAACACTGCGGTAAAAATATTAAAGACTGCTCCTTGTTACAATGAGACATCGAAAGTGGGTCATTAACTCATTACTTCGTCTGGATTTGTTCTTGGCTCTCAGTTAATAAATTTTCGTTAAGAGATGTGTATACATTGGCCGATGCTGGCCCTTTTGCCATCCGTTTGTTTTTAATGGATTGCGCATGTCTTGAATAAAATTTAAAAAGGATTTTTGTGTCGTACCTACACCTATTGTCAATGTACAATCGGTAGTCACATGTAAGATATGTACTCGTGGATAAATATTGGTTGTTGTTTAAATGCAAAACCTGTATTTAAATACAGGTTTTGCATTTTTGTAGCAGTGACGTGAATTAAAATAACTTCTTAAGATTTTTGCTTGAGTCGTTTCACGTGATCGTGAACAATAATCGTAGATCGTGAGAAATGTCCGACCAAGTGCTTTAACTAGTCATAAATTATACAGCTAACTTAGTATATTTTATTACTTTCTAGACACTAAAATCTATAAGATAGCGTCGGTCTTAGTGTTGGACTTCAAAAGGTCGTATCATTAACTTCAAAACAAAAACAAAATTACCGTAAGAAATAGCACCACGAGTATCTCAAAACAAATTTATATATCACGTGGTTTCGGGACTTTACAATGTAATATGAAGATTTATTTATGTATTATTTTTTATTTTTGAATTGTATTTTTTTTGTTTTTATTAAGATACTTTTAACGTGCACATCTTGCTACATTGTTGTCACATAATATACCATCTCAACATGAATGATGTAACCAAGATTTTGTACCATTATTTTGATTTAAAAGAGTATCCATGTAGTTTCTTGCCCGTTCTTCTCCATAGACGCTAGGGAATGGGCAACTACAACTTTCACAGTATTTCTACATTGTGACTTAAACTGTAGCTACATTTAATTTTCATCTTTATTACTACAATTCAAAAGTGCCTGTAACTGGCCTACTTGAAATAAATGCTTTGATTTTTTTATTTTGGTACACAAAAATCTACTGAAATAAATACTCAAATAATGGTGAAGAATAGATACATCAAAATTAGCCTCAGAGAACAACGTGATCAAAGTAACAGGCCTGAAAAGCGGTTCCAATGTATGTGACGTATACAGGTACAATAGGTGTCCTGGAAAAATTTTATTAGTCCGTCAGTTAGATTTTCAAAAAATATTTGACACGTATTTTTTCTTTTTTTACGTAGACCAAAATTGACGAAGATACGACGCTTTTAAAATTCTCAATACGTCACGCCGTGATATAATTTTTAGTGCGTTGTGACGTCACGAGCCGACTCCCGAGTTTTGATGCGTTCTAACTTTGTCAATATTCATTGATTTACAAAAACAAAAAATACGTGTCCATTATTTTCCAATAGTCTAACTGACGGACTAAATAGATTTGCAATTTTTTGATGGTGGAAACTAGCCTGTTACATCGTACTAGGTATTGAATCGAATATTGTTTATCCGTAAGTTAAGCACGCGGCCCGCTTCACTAGCCTACTATCTAGAAGGTAAGCCGGTAAATAACTAGCAAGCCTTGACTTCATTGCTTTCCTGTTCGCTTACTACACATGCTCGAAAAAAACGTCAGTACTTAGGTACCTCTTATTATTTTTATATAAGTACGGAAAACTGCGATAAGGCAGTCTTCAATGTAAGAGATAATTATGTATCTGAATTAATATCTATGCAATTGAAATGAGTTAATCGGAACTATTTTTTGGCTAGAATAATATTTTTTATACTACACTTGCTTAGTAAGTGTACCAATACTACCCCACTAATAGGCTTGAAAGCTGTTCATTAAACCTTCTCAAAAATCTAGGCAGTTATGTTGTATGGAATGTCATTACTGCCCTGAAAATCAGGGTAGTAATGCATTACTAACGCGTTTTGTTTTTGTTTTTTTAAGTCTTGATGACGTCATCATCATCTTCCTGCCCTTATCCCATGTTACTTGGGGTCGGCGCAACACGTTTTTTTATCTTTTATTTTCTTTTCTTTTCTTTTCTTTTCTTTTCTTTTCTTTTCTTTTCTTTTCTTTTCTTTTCTTTTCTTTTCTTTTCTTTTCTTTTCTTTTCTTTTCTTTTCTTTTCTTTTCTTTTCTTTTCTTTTCTTTTCTTTTCTTTTCTTTTCTTTTCTTTTCTTTTCTTTTCTTTTCTTTTCTTGCAAGTGTAGTATAAAGCAGTATATATCACTCGAGGGTAAGTACAGATTACTAAACTCGTGTGGTTCACGGCCCTCCGCTTCGCGTCGGGCCTCAAATGCACACTCGATTAGTAATCTGTGCCTTACTCCCCTTGGTGAATAAATAGCTATAGGTAGTCAGTGGCAAAAAGTCTGACAACCAGTCTTACCGAGGGGTAGGTATCGTATTACCCAGTACTAACTGGGTTGTGGTGATAGGCAGTCGCTCCATGTAAAATACTGGTATTCTATCCAACATAGTTGGGAAAAGGCTAGGCAGATGATGATGATGTGTTTTGGCCAGTATAAATAACATAACACCAGGCTTGTAATCGCTGAAAGGGTAGACAGAGAAGTAGCTATACATGCACATTTCGGTAGACTATGTTTCAGTTCCTAGAAAAAGGGGTCACCCAATTGCCATCAACCGAGCGCAAATTTAGACCCCAGGCTGCTACTGAAAAGCTCTAAATGATAAGCAAAGTAAATAACACTTTGCCCAATTTGGTAATCGAACCCAAAACCTCGTGCTCAACAAAAGCGACCACTATACCAACAGTTCATGCAAAACAAATAGGTTTTTAATCATCCCGGTTTTTCAAATTTTTTGTTATTAAATCTAGATTTTAGACAATAAAAACATGTCTAATTGTACCTACTGAGGCTACTGACGTTTAAACGAAACAAGAATATTCATACCTCTCACTTCTATCCAAGAGATAGATAATTAATTGCCGGTTTTGCATATACATTTTATATATGCATCAACAACTAAGACATATAAATATACACGAAATAATACAATATATACTATACTATACTCTACTATACTATACTATACTATACTATACTATACTATACTATACTATACTATACTATACTATACTATACTATACTATACTATACTATACTATACTATACTATACTATACTATACTATACTATACTATACTATACTATACTATACTATACTATACTATACTATACTATACTATACTATACTATACTATACTATACTATACTATACTATACTATACTATACTATACTATACTATACTATACTATACTATACTATACTATACTATACTATACTATACTATACCATACCATACTATACTATACTATACTCCACTATACTATACATAGACTTCTAAAATCATAACCCTTTCTTTTAGCTTCGCCATAGTCGGGGAAGGAGTGCTGATTCTCAACATTTTTGACTATCTACCTAGATAGATGAAAAATAATAAAACTAGTGGGCTATCTTTACCAAGATTTATAAAAATCCGATACAGAAAAAACCGCATACCTAAAGATGATATAAGGCAAAAATTAATGCCTTTTTTGTGCCGAGTAAACAGTTTTTATTTCTTTAATAAAAGTTTAATTTTCGTCCAAAAATCTTAAAACCGCGTCGGTCTTTTAGTGATCATCTGAAATGTAGCAATCTTACTGAACACCAGACGATCTCTCATGACTTCCGTTTGCAACACTGGCCTGATTAATTGAGAATGGTTAAAAAATATTGGTCAAGTGCAAGTGGAACTAGCATATCGAGGACCCCGTACCCATTAACGACTAACACTTGAGCAAAAAAGTATCAGATCTATCGGAGGTATCCTACTTTTATTTTCCAGAATCAGTTTCTCTTTGTAGTGTGAGAAGTGTATTTTATTATTATTTTTGCAGCAATATATTGCAAGTTTTTAGGGTTCCGTACCCAAAGGGTAAAAACGGAACCCTATTACTAAGACTTCGCTGTCTGTCCGTCTGTCCGTCTGTCTGTCACCAGGCTGTATCTCATGAACCGTGACAGCTAGACAGTTGAAATTTTCACAGATGATGTATTTCTGTTGCCGCTATAACAACAAATACTAAAAACAGAATAAAATTAATATTTAAGGGGGGCTCTCATACAACAAACGTGATTTTTTTGCCGTTTTATCTAATGTATAGTTAATGGTACGGAACCCTTTGTGCGCGAGTCCGACTTGCACTTGGCCGGTTTTTGTATTGTTGAGTCTATTGAACTAATTTATTTTTTCCGTAGAGAAATTAATTACAATGTAAGAAACACAGGCTAATTTAAATTGGACAAAAGACGTTTTTTAAAGTCACTCGAGCACGCGAATAATAAACAATAAGATGATTCAATATTTTTAATCTCAAGTTTAAAGATAATTAAATTAACCTCTTATGTGTAGCATTGTATTCAAAGTCTTAAGGATCCCTAAAAAATCGAAAACATACCTACTTTCACAATCTTTTTAAGGTAACAAGTTTGTTGAATAACAAAGCCAGGGTAGTGATGAATACATTAAATTTCTCAAATTATTGATAAGTAGATGCAAAATTTATGTGTTAAAGAATCCACCATGAAAGCAAAAAATCATTTAAATCTTCATCACTAGGTACTATTTTTATGTGGTGGTACAACCCTATGTGGAATGTAAGGCATGTAATCGTTTATATGTCAAATGAGCTCGGACGAAATCTCACCACCACTACGACTCTTTTTGCTTTCAGCATTCGGCCGCTAATCAACCAATAGCATTGCAGCATCTGCTCCCTTGTTTTTGGTAATGAAAAAAAAATAAAAATACCGGCCAAGTGCGAGTCGGACTCGCGCACGAAGGGTTCCGTACCAATTATTATAAAAAAAAACACGTTTGTTGTATGGGAGCCCCCCTTAAATATTAATTTTATTCGGTTTTTAGTATTTGTTGTTATAGCGGCACCAGAAATACATCATCTGTGAAAATTTCAACTGTCTAGCTGTCACGGTTCATGAGATACAGCCTGGTGACAGATAGACGGACAGACGGACAGACGGACAGATGGACAGACGGACAGACAGCGAAGTCTTAGTAATAGGGTTCCGTTTTTACCCTTTGGGTACGGAACCCTAAAAAATATACTTTATAAAAAACTATATATACCGATATAATAAAAATAAAAAAATAAGATCAATAATAGTTCTTCTTCGTGTCGATGATTCGTTAAGGGTGGTAAACAGTGGAGATCGTGTGCACGGGATTTTGTTTTAAAACTGAGCAGATTTCGTCCGAGCTCATGGTAGGTACATATTATAAAAAAACCGGCCAAGTGCGAGTCGGACTCGCACACGAAGGGTTCCGTACCATTGACTATATTTGGTATTTGTTGTTATAGCGGCAACAGAAATATATCATCTGTGAAAATTTCAACTGTCTATCTGTCACGGTTCATGAGATACAGCCTGGTGACAGACAGACGGACAGATGGACAGATGGACAGACGGACAGACAGCGAAGTCTTAGTAATAGGGTTCCGTTTTTACCCCTTGGGTACGGAACCCTAACGAAGTCCCCCGCCGCGTCTGTCTGTCTGTCTGGCTTAGATCTTTAAAACTACGCAACGGATTTTGATGCGGGTTTTTTTTTTAATAGACAGAGTGATTCAAGAGGAAGGTTTTAGTATATAATTTGCGGGCGGGCGAACCCGCGGGCATCAGCTAGTTTATTTACAAAACATATCTTGTAGTATAATTTATTAATGACTATCAGTAATTTTTGACACACGCATCTCATCGGCTTCGCATTAGACAAATTTCAAATATAATTCCGCTTTTGGAAAACTTCCAGTTTAATGTTTTCAGGGTTCCGTACCTCAAAAAGTAAAAAAACCGGCCAAGTGCGAGTCGGACTCGCGCACGAAGGGTTCCGTACCAATTATTATAAAAAAAATCACGTTTGTTGTATGGGAGCCCCCCCTAAATATTAATTTTATTCTGTTTTTAGTATTTGTTGTTATAGTGGCAACAGAAATACATCATCTGTGAAAATTTCAACTGTCTAGCTGTCACGGTTCATGAGATACAGCCTGGTGACAGACAGACGGACAGACGGACAGACGGACAGACGGACAGACAGCGAAGTCTTAGTAATAGGGTTCCGTTTTTACCCTTTGGGTACGGAACCCTAAAAAGGAACCCATAAAAGATCACTCTCTTGTCCGTCTGTCCGTGTGTCACCACCAATTTTCTTAGGAACGAGTGGCCCTAACAAGTTGAAATTTATACCAGATACTGAAGTCTATAATCCCTATTAGGTATATAAAAATCAAGATCTTCAGTCAACACGATAAAAAGATATGGGCAAATTTAGATTTTCGCGAAAACTTGTAAGTACCAAAATTTGGCCATTAAACTAAGTATTTAATGCAAGCATACTAAAACAGCATGCTTTAATATCTAGTGCTCAATATTTGACGCCAACAGACATACCTAATGTAACCATAGACAGTGTAACAGATTGGACAATCTCACACGAGATCCTTACACAATTGTCATCAGCAATTTTCCTCGCGTTTTTCCCTGAAATACACTAATTCATTCATTTAGTCACACAGCTTTAGAAACCACAAATAAACGTACGTAACCCCCTACCACGTGCGTCACTAATATAAAGTGTACTAAAGACAATACTCCGTTTCCAATCACCGCTACACTGCAAGCCACTAAAACTAAGTGCTTGATACAATTTGCCCTACTTAAGCTACATCCTTAACAGTAATAGTTACGTTGAATCACATCACTATCATAGGACTCAATAGTTTGACCTGGCCTTGATCTTTTTATTTATCGTGTGGTTAGTGCCAACAGACATAATGTAACCATAGACAGTGTAACTGATTGATCAGTAGTAGTAGTCATTTAGGTGTCTGAGTTAGGTGTCGGGCCTGTGGACGGTGGGCTATGCGCTAGCTCGCCGTCCGTCCGTCTCATGACGACAGGCTGTGTCGACGGCGCGTTCGTATTCCACGCGCGCCTCAAAGAGAGTCAGCAATAGGAAGGGGTCCGCAAGGACCGATGCCTGCGGGACTGTTTGAAAGAGATACCGTGGCCCCAGAATACAAAGGGCGATGAAGGAACATAAATGGGTTTAAGTCAGTAAAAGTCTGAAATCCGAAAAAAAAAACAAGTTGTCTTACTTTTAATGCCACCCATGGGCGACTTGGCTTTACATGCCGTCGAGTAATATCTCTCAGGCATGCTGGTTTCCTCACGATGTTTGGCCTGATGAAGCTATTATTGGTGCTAGGGATGTAACCATGGTTAACATTTACGCCACGTGCACTTCAAAGTCTCATTTGTGGTACCAAGTACGTACGTCCTTGACCACAAGTGCCCGTCTATTACAAAAGGTGCAATTGATGTCATCGGGGTACAAAAACGTTAAGACCTAAATATGCAAAAACGTTACAGGGCTCAGTTAGTCCTAAGACATGTGATTTCCCAATTTCTATGGTTTCAGGGCCAATTATTCAAGTTCATGATAAGTTCAAAATAAGAAGTCGCCAAAAATGAAAGTTTATACAAATTCCACTTTTGTTTTTAAAACTTGTTTGTGTTTAACGAAATATAATTAAAAATCCCTTTGCGGACAGCATTCAGCCTTGGGCGCAGTGCATTCAATTGTTCTTGTTACAGGTACAGCGTAAATATTATAAAAAATTGATAAAAATAAAAGAATAAGAGGATGTATTATAAGTACTCCTCTACCTACCCTTTCAGCGATTACAAGCCTGGTGTTATGTTATTTATACTAGCCAAAAACTCATCATCATCATCTGCCTAGCCATTTCCCAACTATGTTGGGGTCGGCTTCCAGTCTATCCGGATGCAGCTGAATACCAGTATTTTACATGGAGCGACTGCCTATCTGACCTCCACAACCCAGTTAGTACTGGGTAACACGGTATCCCTTGGTAAGACCGGTTGTCAGACTTTCGGGTCAGTGACTACCTGTAACGACTGTCAATTTAAAGCTTCAAATGACAGCCGAGACCATCGGCTTTACGTGCTTCTCTTGCAGCCTAACGTGCATCGGCTAACAGCTAGGCAGATGATGATGATGATTTTTACTTATAGGTACAAAATTGGGGGAATGTTTTTGCACTTGATGATAACTCCAAAATTATTTATTTTAGGGACGTATTAAAATAAAAAATCTAATTAGTTAATTTAATGCAGGGTGTTAAAGTAGCCGCGTGCCATAGCCATAGCTTAGGGGTGAGTTCAGTATCGATAACGGAACCCGTAAAAAATAAAAATAAAATACCTTTAATTTTTTTTTTTACCTCAATTTAGGGTGTTAGTGTGAACACCGTTATCCTTGAAACCGGTGGTTTAATTTCATTAGTAGAACCCAAAACCATTTCTCGCGCTTGAATTGAGTGTACTTAAACAAATGAACAGTGGACCGAAATGGTACGGTTTCACACCATCGCGTGTGATAACCTACAACACATTCGATGGTAAGTAATTAAAGCATTTAAACAAATAAAATAATTTTAATTCTAAGCGATTGCTATTTTAAGTTAGTAGGTACCTACTAAATTAGGTTGATCTTGCAATATTTTTTTATGTTTAATTTTTTTATTTATTTATTTTTTGGATTTATTTTTTAATTTTCCTGGGTTGCTTTATCGATACTGAACCTACCCGTAAGCTATGGCACGCAACTACTTTAACACCCTGTATATTACATCAAAAACCTCACAATAACAAACACACTGATGGCAAGAATGTCTGAAAATATAGCTTGCCAAATCGCATATTTATGGGATACAGTAGTTTATTGTTCTATTTTTCACCTGTATCTAGAGTAGAATTTTAAGTTGTATGTGGCATTATAGCAGCAGAATCGATTCTACGTAGTAAATACAGAAAGCAATAAATTTACATTTATTTTTGTACAAGCAAGTAGTTTTAACTGCCAATACTGAGTTTGGTCTATATTCTGTACAGTTTACCTCCAATACCAATGCACGATTTCATTAATGATATGCGAATCCTAAACGAATGTTTAAATATAATAGAATATGAAGAATAATTTATTTACGAAGTATCAGTAGTGTTATTTCTTAAACAATGGTATAACTAGTGCTTATAAATAAACTATAACTAAAATATATTTAATAGTTGCAAGTAACAATAATGTATAATGTCGAAGTCAAATGTTAGGTAGCGACCCTCCCGATCTAGGTGTATTTAAACCTGTATTTCAGGCCAAATAAAAGCAGACGAATGGGTAACAATCAATCAACGCGCTTTTTAACCGATTTCATTATTATAGACATCTTGTTTTCAAAGTCTATCCACAAAGAATTTCTCAGCAGCAGTCACGGAGTCTGGATTTGTGCCCCGTTGATGGCAATAGGTTTGCCCCCTATTACATTGGACTTAAATATAACTGGCGAAATGTGTGTGTACTATTAGATCCACCTCTTCCCCTTCTTGGATTACAGGCCCGATGTTATGTTATTTTATCAACCTTCGGCGCAGAGCTTAGAGTAGAAATTCCAATCATGCAATAATTTTTGGCCATTAATTTCGATATTGCGTAGTTTAACTGAAAACTTGCAATATTTTATTGTTACTCGTGGTTGATGATGATGTCAATAATCAATAGAATACCTACTAGATTATTATGTTAAGTGATACGGAAGAAAAAAGTTCTGGAGTAGCGACCGCAAACCGGAAGACGTTGCGTTGGCAGGCCTCTCACTAGATGGACCGATGACCTGGTGAAGGTTGCGGGGATCCGTTGAATGCGAGTCGCACGGGACCGGTCAATGTGGCGACACGCGCGGGGAGGCCTATGTCCAGCAGTAGACGTCTTTCGGCTGAAATGATGATGGCTCTTTAGTAAATTGATCCCGCTCATTTGAGTCCCGCGGGATCAGTTTACCATAATGATGCGGAGGAATGATTACAATGTCGTGAGGAAAGTGTTGAGTATGAATGTGTATGGTTAAAGAGTAGAGGAAGACCAAAGAAACGGTGGAAGGACTGTGTTAAGCATGATATGGCTAGAAAAGAGACTAACTAACTACTACGATGACGAGTAATAGAGAATAAGTAGGAGTATAGAATAAGAAGACACGCTGCAGCAACCCAAATGATGTTTATTTTGCAAGTAGGTTTTTACAAACACTTTCACACGTCATTTTTTAAAACTACTACTCTGAGAAGAAACAGCCGAAACAAACTCAGAGGTCATAGGCTATTTTGAAGTCCAGACATAATCTTGCTCAATTCACATGAGGACCATGCAGATTAGTGTCTGAGATGGTGTTTTGAAGAAAGAACCATACAGATTTGAGTGGACCTGTCCAGTCAGTGCAAGCATTTGTCAGTTAACGTGCAGCTCGACTTATAACTCAAGGAGCTCAACGAAACGACGAACAATACCAAAGAAAGGACATTTGGGTTGGTCGCTTAGAGTATTCAAACTGTCAGACAGTTGTGGGAAAAAATAAACAAAAAATAAAAATGTGACCCACATGGTCCCCACATTCACAATAATCATATAAAATTAATAACAAGTTCTATTCAAAAAGAATGTAAATAAAGATCATTAAATGTCACAATGATGATAAAAAAAGTAAAATACTTAATAAAATAAGTATTCATGTCAAATCAGGATATTATTATGTCAAATAAAATAAAATAAAAAAGGGTAAAAAATAATAAAATACATGTCAAAACATTAAATGTCAGAGTGTATAAAAAAGGAAAAGAAAGGAATAAATAATAAACAAGCGAAGTCCAAAACTTCGACACTTCGACTATGTGTGCTACGACCTTAAATTACCTCAAATTCAAATAATTATGCCCACTTTACTGTTAACAACGGTGTCTTTTATTTAAAGACGTTCTTTCATAAAAACAATTGCTTGTAACGTCATACTTCTTTGTTTTCTATCGTAAAAGAAATAGTCGGGTTCTTGTGTCCTTTGTGCTGGTACTAGAGGGCAAGGAGTTGTTTTACCTTAAGGCGACTACAAGAGCTAAATAAGCAACTCTATTTGTGGTGGTTCAAACTTCGTTTGAAATACTGTTAGAATAAAGTTCTAATCAGCTTGCACTACAAAGTGGTTGTTACGTCAGTCACTGCGGGCCGAATAGTGCGAAATGAGTGGTTTTTTGGGATTTATAAAAAATCTATTGCAAGACTAAAAACATAAAACACTATGATGCATTAGCATCATAGTGTTTTATCTATTATTCTACAAGCAACACATTAATGTTGCTTGTATAACAACATAGTAATATCTATATATTCTACAAGCAACATATTAATGTTGCTTGTAGAATTATTTGCCAAAAAATCAAAATCAGAATGATCGCATGTAGGTATTTTAGTGTGGTTTTTACTCGTTAAAATATTTTTTTAGAGATGAGTTCGTGATTTTGTTTATCGAGTAAAATTAGTTGTATTATGTTTTCAAAAATATATACTAACATTATTATATCCTGAAGAATACCATATATTTTTCTGGTTTTGTTTATTTGCAGTGAATCATAATGCTTTTTTGCATTATAAAACTCGCGTTTGGCTCCTGTAGTCCCCTTAACGTGTCAGTGTACACCATCCGCTCAGGCCAGATAAAAAATAACTTTGTCTTTACTAGATATAGCTTCTGCCCGTGGTTTCATCCGTGTTGGTGTCGGAAATTACTTCACATTCACATCACATTCACATCACATTCACATCACATTCACATCACATCACATTCGGCAATTTCATACTTTAACCCCTAATATATTCCATTAGGGGTTAAAGTATGAAATTGCCGAATTGTACTGAAATATATATATATATATACTATTTATTTAAACAATATATTTACCCTCAGTATCTATACATTGCTCCCATCAAAACTGAAGTTCATTTATGCCTTTACGATAGAACTCTGAGGATCTACATTCGACAAACTGTGTGAAAGCATTATGTACTGCCTCTTGGGAAGAAATTTTTTTATCACGTAGAAAATTGTCCAAATCACGAAACAAATGGTAGTCCGTTGGAGCAAGTACGAAGTCGGCGTACGGAGTCTGGTGAGTACGAAGGATGACGTATAGTTTCTAACTGCAGCTCCTGTAGAGGTACAACGGTTTGTCGTGCAATGCGAGGTATCATGGAGCAATAATGGTGAAGATTGATTCACGAGTCGGGGCTGTTTCACTGCCAGTTTCACCATCATTGTTCGAAGTTCGGCACAATAAACATCTGCTATTATTGCCTGACCAGACCTGAGAAAGCTATAGTGAATAACACCATGAAGAGACCACCAAACAGTTACCATTACTTTTTTCTTGGTAAGCTTTGCTTTAGGGGGTGAAAATGCAATGGCTGACCTTGGGGTCAGCCATTGCGTTTATCGCTTACGGTTATCGTAAACAATCCAGTTTTCGTCACATGTCACAATTCGATCCAATATTCCTTAATTTCTGTCACGATTCAACAAGGCAACACAAGTTTCAACACGCATTTCTTTCTGCAGATGAGTCAAATCATAGGGCCCCCATTTTTCATATTTTTTTATTTTATGATTTGATGCAAATGAGTCAATATAGTAGGTAGGGTAACGTTAAACCATGCCGCTAATTTCTGGGTAGTTTGAAAATCTCACACTATGAAGATTTTATGTCAATTTGACATAAAACGAACGTTCGTTCTATTACTATACAACGGTAATTCCCCTATTATTATGGGATATCTGGTGGTCACAAACACGACTACTGACCATGAGGTCCTTGGTTTGATTCCCGTGTCATGCAAAGTGTTACAACAACAGTAACAGCCACGGAGTCTGGATTTGCGCCCGGTTGATGGTTATAGGCTCACCCCCTATTACATTAGGCTTAAACATAATTGGCGATATGTGGGTGTTAGAAACACCTCCCTTCAGAATTTCATGCGTGATAATATGTTACATGGTCGCTTTTCAAACTAAACCAGTCTAGCGTAAGAGCCTGATAACTACTACGCGTAATAAGCATTAATTAGTCGGTTTAATACACGCTATTATTAGCAGGCAATTGGCTGTAGTTAACCACAATGAAATTAGCGATGTCACAGCTTTTGTGGCAATTTAATAATTTGGCAATACAGGCACTATTTGACTGTAGAGGGATATCATTTCTTCGTTGGTTTAATCAGCTGGAAAATTGCCTAACACACATACATTGAAAATGTCATTCATTTTGATAATTCAGCAACATTCATGGCGATATTTATTTATGTACACGCAAAATACTTAACAGAGGACTTCACATTCAAATGGAAGAGCACAAAGGTACTGTTAATTACATAAGAAAATGCTTCCAGCAGACCTGCAAGAAAAATGTTAAGAGATATAAAATAAACATCATCAACATCATCCTTTCAGCCGAAAGACGTCCACTGCTGGACATAGGCCTCCCCCAAGTGTCGCCACATTAACCGATCCCGTGCGACTCGCATGCAGCGGATCCCCGCAACCTTCACCAGGTCGTCGGTCCACTTAGTGAAAATAAACAAACACAAATATATACATACACATAAAAAAATATACTGGCATTGTAAATAATCATCTGCCTAGCCTTTTCCCAAGTTTTATTGGGGTCGGCTTCCAGTCTAACTGGATGCAGTTGAATAGCAATATTTTAAATGAAGCAACTGCCTATCTGATTTCCACAACCCAGTTAGTACTGGGTAATACGATACCCCTTGGTAAGACAGGTTGTCAGACTTTTTGGGCTACTGTCTACCTGTAACGACTGTCAAAGATCACAAATGACAGCTGGGACCAAATAATTTACAGTATAGAGGAGAGGTAATACTTTTTGAAGAGAAATAAAGTTTCAGAGTCTCGAAGTGATTTCCACAAACATACTGCGTGAACGTAGGAGTAAGAATGTGTATGTTTGTAAACAGACGAAGTTTTCAACCTTCATAATTCTTCTGAATGTGATTAAAAGTTAGTAACACAATTGGGGTTCCTATAAAGAGAAGAACAGTAATAATGTTGTCATTTTGTGTACACTGTTTTATTCCAGTGAAATGTAGGCTTCAGTTAAGGAATGTATTTTTTTTTCTTGAAAAGTCGTTCTCTTGAGTTTAATAAAAAGACCTTTTAAATGAAACATCTGAACGGTAATGAACTGTCGTGCTAAAGATTTCTCACAGCGAATTTATAAGCAGTGAAACGAGGATACTACTCTCAAGTACTCCTCATCACCAAGGCGGCAAATACAACCTTATTTACTTTATTATTGTTGATCGCATTTCCCCTACTTATCCCTGTTTCCTTTATTTACTTACCCGCCGTCTTTTCCTCGAGTTAAACAAAAGAATACACAACTTATTTCTTTTGTCTTTTTTCAGGTGACTCGCAAGTGGCGTATCTGTACGTGATTCGCAAATTCGGGTTCACTGAGGTCGAATACAGTGTTTATGGTACTATAAACATCGTCCTGGGTCTCATTGGTAAGTACAATTAGCACTTATCCTTGGGGTTCTTATCTTAGGTAATAAGGATGCTTGCATAAAGATACTGATTTCCAGTATGGAAAAAAATGGAACGGATTGGTACCGTTGCAGTTACAATTAGCCTACAATGGTGTCGATTCTATTGTGTACAAACTAAACTTAATTTAGGCTATTACTATCTTTTTCTCTCTAATAAAACGAGAAAGAGACGGACGTAATTTAGAGCTGTCAAATTTAATTGGAACTAATATTTCCATACAAACGAAGGGTGCACGTAAAAACATGTCGACTAAAAACACGGTGAAGCGCAAGGTATAAACTAGTTTGACTTCTCTAACTTAGTTCATAGCTATAGCCGTCCTTTTCTCGCACTGCCTTGTAGTAAAATATAGCAATAACCTAAATAAAGTTTAGTTTCTGCACAACAGAATCGACACCATTATCTGTATCTGTGCACATAAAAAAAAAACCGGCAAAGTCCGAGTCGAATGTGTATATGTTTTATTATTACTATTTGGTGTTAGAGCGGCAACATAAATACATCATCTGTGTAAATTTCAACTGTCTAGCTATCACGGTTCATGAGATACAGCCTGGTGACAGACAGACGGACAGTGGAGTCTTAGTAAGGTTTCCGTTTTACCCTTTGGGTACAGAACCTTAAAAATAAGTGCAGCATAAAGACCACACAATACTGGCCGTGTGGTATCCGGCAGAGTAGAATAGAACCAACCCATTACACTCACGCGTGTCGTATAAGGCGACTAATGTCTGAGGCAGAACACCTTGCGCCTCCGTAGACCTGAGAATGGGCAGCAGCGTTTTCTGTTAGTCTTACATCACTGCGATCTCCAATCCGCCTGCCAAGCGTGGAGATTATGGCAAATCCATCATGGGAGAGGCTTATGTCCAGCAGTGGACGTTACGGGCTGTTGTAGTAAAGACCTACAAAAATTAAAAGAGATACAGGTTTAGGGATTTGTCGGGGCCGGAAATCCTATATAATCTTTATACAAGCACCCTTATATAGAGGTACATGATACATGTATAAGGTATTACGGTTTGGGTAAGACCGTCAGTCATAAAGTTTTATCCTTGATTGGGCACTTTATTTTGTTTTATTTGAAAAGGGTCCAATTTCATTGGCTTGTAAAATGTGTAATTAGATGAGGAGACAGATTTTTGGGATCATTACGTAATGTTTGGGAATTATCGATGTTATTTGATAATTGATTGTATTCGTGTTGCTTGTGTACCTTCTTAATACTTTTTCTCAAACATGCTTAGAAATTTGAGCATTATTTTGACAACCTTCTTCGAGATAAATCGAAATTGCTGTACTGGCCAGATATATACATGCGACCTGCGGCCGGCAAAAGTTGTATGAAAATCCATATCTGTAGTGTTTAGTCGCCAAATAAATTACATAGTAAATTCATATCTGCGTGTTATTTAAAAACCGGCCAAGTGCGAGTCGGACTCGCGCACGAAGGGTTCCGTACCATTATCTATACATTAGACAAAACGGCAAAAAAATCACGTTTGTTGTATGGGAGCCCCCCTTAAATATTAATTTTATTCTGTTTTTAGTATTTGTTGTTATAGCGGCAACAGAAATACATCATCTGTGAAAATTTCAACTGTCTAGCTGTCACGGTTCATGAGATACAGCCTGGTGACAGACAGACGGACAGACGGACAGACGGACAGACGGACAGACAGACAGACGGACAGACAGCGAAGTCTTAGTAATAGGGTTCCGTTTTTACCCTTTGGGTACGGAACCCTAAAAATGGAATGATCTTTTACTCTGAATCTGAAACATGACAACCAAGGAGGTAACTTATCAAAGGTTTTATTTAAATTTTGAATTGGTTTGCAAATAGAAAGCGGTTTATTGAAAAAAAAAAAAACAAATGAACTCTTCAACGCGAGAAAAATTGTTGTTTGTGTGCATCATTGATTTTGAAAAGTAATTTTTAAAAAAGAGTTTCCTCTCTTCTTCGGACCCAACCAAACGGAACTCGAGAGGCCTCACGCGCTTATGTTTTATCACGTATGTCTTGTATAAAACATGAATAAAAATGATTTGATAAAATATAGTTGTAGACTCAATGATATATAAACTATAGATACGTTGTCCGCACTCTAAAATGACAACACGAAATGAAGCCAATTGGCCACATCGCGCTTAGTTACGCACCAACCTGTCGCGCGACGCTACGTTTGTTTATAATTTAATAAATCCTGTGACGTGACTGAAGATGTATATTTATCTCCCTCTCGCAACAGGCATCCCGCCGTTCGGTGTCATATTTTCTTTCTCTTTCTTCACGCTTATAAGTAGTTCTAGTATTTTCGCCGTTTTTAAGCGCCGCGATGTTGGTTCATGACGTGTCTATATATAATACGTCATTGTGTAGACTACTAAAAAACGAATCCTGCATCTTCACCTCCAAGAGTTACTCAAAACACATTACGAAAAAATCGGGACGTTTTTATCCACCAGCCATATTATTATCAAACTACTACTACACTGCAACAGCCCATAACGTCCACTGCTGAACATAAGCCTCTCCCATGAAGGGAGGAATTTGCCGTAGTCTCCACGCTTGGCAAGCGGATTGGAGATCGCAGTGATGAAAGACTAACAGAAAACGCTGCTGCCCATTCTCTGGTCTACGGAGGCGCAAGGTGTTCTGCATCAGACATTAGTCGTCTTATACGACACCCGTGAGTGTAATGGGTTGGTTCTATTCTACTCTGCCGGATACCACACGGCTGATGTTCATTATCAAGCATGCACATTTATTTTATTTTCGGTCAAAATAAAATCAGATAAACCGCTCTCATATGCATAATATGTATTCTAAAATATAACAGCCGCTCAGATCGATCTTTAGGTTAAGCCATGCTTGCCTAGGCTGGTCCGTGGATGGGTGACCGCCCATTACATATGCCAAGTTTCCTCCGTGCTTAGGAAAGTACGTTAAGCCATTGGTTCCGGCTGTCATTTATAGATCTTTGACAGTCGTTACACCGTGTAACGACGGCTCTTAGTCTTTAGTAAATTGATCCCGCTCGTTTGGATCCCGCGGGATCAGTTTACTAAATTATTATTTTTATGTCATTTTCTTTAGTAGATTGGTCCCGCTCTTAAAATAAAAAAAAATGCCGTCGAATATCAAATTTCAGTAACATCATGAAGAAAAATGTTAGGATGACCCGAATACCTAGACCCGACTACCTAGTCTGTGGCCCGAATGTCGACAACTAGTCTTACCAAGGGGTATTGTATTACCCAGAACTAGCTGGATTGTGGAGGTCAGATAGGCAGTCGCTCCGCTGCTAGCTGCATCCGGTTAGACTGGTAGCCGACCACAAAATAGTTGAAAAGAAATAGAATAGAATAGTTGAATAGTTGAAAAGGCTAGGCAGATGATGATGTACCATCAGCTCGGACGAAATCTTACCATGTTTTAAACAAAATCCCGTGGACACGATGCCCACATCTGTTTACCAGCCGTATTGTATTGTATTTTTTTCGTTCGACCCTTTTTTTCATTAACAAAGACAAGGGATCAGATGCTGCGATGCTATTGGTTGATGGGTACATAAGCGCTTCAATAGCGACCGGGTGCTGCAAACAAAAAGAGTCGTATCGGTGGTAAGATTGGTACCTACCTATTTGTTTGTCAGTCCAATGTCATCTTTCTATGCCTGAGTGCGGTATAATAAACTTTATCTTTACGATGAAATAAGAAACGCATCTTGTTGCGTGTGTACGGTATAACGCCATCTTTATCAACCTAGGTCAAGGATAGCGGATGGCGATAGTCTTGCATTTATCACGCAACCGATTTCACCGCTTTCCGAAACTTAACTTTATTCCTATCCTCGTAAAGTTCTGTATTCTCTACAAGAGTACAGGGTAAGACATTCATTAATTTACTAATTATTTTTATCAAAACACGTTTCAAGTACGTAGCAGGTGATGTTCTACAAATTAACTTAAAACATTATACTTTCAATGTTAAACCTAATTTTAGGTCATTCACTGGGTGCCTTTAATTGTAGCAGGTAGTACCTACTCGAGTTATAGAGCCAGTTTTATTCGATTGGACAGAGATCGTGGAATTAAAGGCCGCATTAAAGGGTCTTACTTATCGAACTTTTCTGAAACTAGTTTTTTGCTAAATGGAAGCAATATAAATAAATAAATATTGCTGGACATTACACACAGCGCCATCTAGTGCCACACTAAGCAACGAGGCTTGTGTCGTGGACACCAGATAGTTGATATACTACATAGATACTTTTTGTCTGTAAATACGTACTTATTATACATATAAACATCCATGACTCGGAAACAAATGTCCATGCTCATCACACAAACATTTGCTCCGACCGGGATTCGAACCCGGGACCCTAAACGTAACGTAACGTAAGGCAGCCTCACTACCGCTGCGCCAATCGTGTCGTGTATATAATATGGAAACGGAAATGCTGCCAAGACGAGACCATATGACTCGCACTGTCAAAAAGTTATTAAATCTCGTGTAGAGCCAAGATTCTAACTCTACACGCCCTAACTCTATACAAGGTCTAACTTCACAAACTCTACACCTTCTTCAAAATATGTGATTTGGCCATTTCGCTACATTCAAATGGGCGTAATGTAAAAATTGTATCCACTGTTCATTACTTTTCTGTTACAAAATAGTTCTTGTGGTTACCAAACGGCCAAGCCAGATACATAAATAGGTACCTGTGTTATGTAATGCCTGTGAGGACCGCGACAACGTTTATAATAATTAATAAATAAATCGCACGTGGACTTGAAAATAGGAAACTTAACAATAATTTCTTTTATAACACATTTGCTCGTAAAGGGTCTCTTATTTCACCCATTTCAATATCGTAATGTATCTCATTACTTACTTGTGCAGTAATGTAATGTACAACCACAGAGTATCTATATAGACGCACGGTTTATCAAGATGCTCCGTCAAAAGGGAACGGTACTTTTTTAAATCTTAGCAAAGAGTTTTTATGTCAAAAAAGTGGTTAACATTTTATGAATAAAATTAACTGTGGGAGATGAAATATAATAAAAAAACATTTAATTCTTTAATTTAATTAATTTTGACAATAAATTATAACCATTTTTCTGTAACAAAAACACAAAAATATTAATTTACTTTATTAGTAATACTGGCTGTTTTTTGTATTTACCTCAAAAAAAGCGTTGATGCGCGCGCATCGCTAATTTGTGAACAAGTAAAAGATTTATTCGTTTAAGAAAGTCCGAGTTTTATTTATTTCCTCGCAAATATGTTATAAAACGTCGTATGACATACGTGCGCTTTGATAATTACAGCCTCTGCTTTATTATAGCCCTCGCCTACGGCTCGAGCTAGCAATTTAGCCTCGGCTGTAATTTTCAACTTACCGCACTTATATCATAATGTACTATTAAAAAATTGAAGTCTACCGTCTGGCTTTGAACCATCTCGTCTGTATCCGCGTACCATTATTTTTTTTTAAACTATGGCTCAGACGAGCTCGAACGAAATCTGCTCATTTTCAAAACAAAATCCCGTGAGCTCGACGATCTCCAAATCTTCATCGACACGAAGAAGAAGGAGAATATTTTTGGTCTTATTTTTTTATTTTATTTTTATTTTTTTTTTTTTTTCGGCCCTTTTTTTCATTTACAAAAACAAGCGATCAGATGCTGCGATGCTATTGGTTGATGAGCTTAAATAGCGGCCGAATACTGCAAGCAAAAAGAGTCGTATTGGTGGTGACATTTCGTCCGAGCTCATCACTAGGTCAACAAGTGTTTAAACATACAAAAAAGTTGTATGCTATTTCTGAAACGCAGTAGGTACCAAATTGCATATGTTTTATTAAATGCGGAAAGGTCGGCGCAAGATCAATTTTATTATCTTCAAGTATTTGTAAAGTTATCAGAAAGTAAATATTGTTGCGGAATAGGCGCGATTTAAGTCGTAATGATAATAAGATTAATAGTGCATGCACTTGTGCGATATTGTTATATCATAATATTATTCGTTGTTGACAATGAAATGAACGTGATGAATTATAAAATTTACTTAATTTTTCTTTTGCTTATTTTCGACGACACTAAATTACAGTTGAAAATAAGTTTTAAGTATTTATTTTTCTTTATAAAACATCCAATCCTTGAAATAAATTGTTTAACGATTGTCAATTAT
Source organism: Xestia xanthographa (assembly GCA_905147715.2). Classification (NCBI taxonomy): domain Eukaryota; kingdom Metazoa; phylum Arthropoda; class Insecta; order Lepidoptera; family Noctuidae; genus Xestia; species Xestia xanthographa. Next base: position 15,694,549 of record LR990650.1, on the reverse strand, counting down.
TTATTATTTTGTTTTCTTTTATTCTAAATTTCCCAGTAAACCAGACATGATTCATTTTATAAAACTGTCAAAGAATGAAGGATTTGAATCTAAGGACAATTTAATTTGGTTGTTTGTTGGTAAATGGTACCTTTTCATTTATAATCAATTTGCTAAACAATTTATTTTCCCAACTTTATCTACCAACCTATTTATTGGTAAAAAAAAACAATACAATACTTGCCAATACTTTATAGCAAATAAAATTGATTTGATTTGATTTGAAAATTTAAGTTCTGGTGGCGGTACTTTCATACAAGCCGAAAAGCTTGACTTGCTCTTATAACAAATTACTCTGCATGATGTTTTGGTTTCCGGACAGTCTGTTCGCCTTGTGAGCTTGCTGTATAGTTGACCCCTAGGCACACCTAAAGCTATTTTTCTACATGCTTATTTAATGCAAGCATGTGAGTGAAAACCTAGGACATTTGCACTGAGACCTATCAACAGCATGCGTTTCTCCCAGGTCTCAACATTGTACGTCTAGCCTTGTATCTACTTTATCTCGTTTTCTTATGCAATAGTTCGGTTTCCAAAGTCCGGAAATTCACGATATAAATCACGAGTTGTATCGTGAATTTCCGTGAACTTGATGAACTTGAATGTTCCAATTGCAAGAAAATTCAGTAGAACAGCTGTAATATTATTTCTAAGATTTTGTGATTCGTTACCTAAAGAGGAGCCTACCTTCGTCAATTCAAATCCCTGCTTTCATTTGATGGTACCTATTTACATTTAAACGAATGTCAACTGTATTTTTATCAAATAAAATTGATTACAGAATGTGAAAATGTTTTAAGGACTATATATCCCTCAAATGGCTTAGCATGATCCTTCCTTACTCCTAAAATACTGCAGAATTAATTTTGAAATAAATATATGGTAAAGTTGAGGATTAATAATAAGTCCTAAGTGTGACGAAAACACGATTCCGTAAACTTTTCTCTATACAAAAAATTTCCAAAGCTACCTCCAAATCGAACAATAAACCGCTGGTATTCACAAAGTACTTCAAATTAGATCATGAAACTTTGTATACTAACTGAACTAACTATAAAGCAGGTCTTATTATTTTGTTTTATTTTTTTAGTCCAATCAATAGATTTTTTGTAAATCGCAAAAAAACACTCATTTCGCACTATTCGGCCGCAGTGACTGACGTAACAACCGCTTTGTAGTGCAAGCTGATTAGAACTTTATTCGAACAGTATTTCAAACGAAATTTAAACCACCACAAATAGAGTTGCTAATTTTAGGGTTAGAAGGGCCTTAAGTTGTAGCGTAAACTGAACTTGATGTGATGGGTATTCTTGCTTTCAAAAGATATGATATAGGTTATACCTATGTTTCCATGTTTGGAAACTAAATCACAATCACAGTTCCCATTACTTATGTCTTTCTTCTTCCATTTTGCCGATCAGTAAAACTGGGACAGAACTGACATAGGGTGTCGGAATTAGTGTACACTTCAACAAGCTTATCTGTGCAGGCGGGAAAACACAGAACTAAACTAAATGTACCAAGTTTAATATTGGTGCCGATTCCCTTGTTCACAAACTAAACTAAATTTAAGTTGAATGCATCTTTTTCTTTCTATTTCATTATGAAAAGGACAGAAGATAAATATTAGTTTAATCCTGTCAAATTAGTCAGCACCTGACGTAATTTGATGTAATTTTAATAGTCAACTTTAAAAAGTTGACTATTAAAATCGCGTCTAAAACTTGTATGGCGCTGATTAATTTGACAGAACAAAACTAAAATTTATCTTCTGTCCTTTTCATAATGAAATAGAAAGAAAAAGATGCACTGAACTTAAATTTAATTAAGTTTTCAGTTCTAAGTGGCGCAGCTTGTAAGTAGTAATACGTAAGTAGTAAGTAGTAATACTGTAGGACGTATTCAATGATCATAAATAAAAATATCTATAAGTAGCATAAAAAGTCAATACTTTTCCCACTGCTGGGGTTCAAGACTACGCTCTATGAGAGGGGATGGTTTGTAATCCGCCATTCGAGCCCATCGCGGGTTGGTAAATGTCACAAATGTCTTTGAATTTTTCATTCTAGGACATGCCACTTTCTTCACGAGGTTTTCCTTCACCGTTTTAAAAGCCAATTTTCAAGTATAAAAAGCACACTCCTGCTCCGCCCAGAGCGGGAGGAGTTATTTGATGATTTCCCATCCGAAAAAAAAAAAAGTAGGTATCTGATATAAAAGTATAAGTTAAACCATTGCTCTACTTGAGGTATCCGTCCGACTAACCAATTTGAGAAATCGAGACTAAAACTGTTGCATTTGGAAACGTGGCGTAACTAATAATCCGCAACCAATTTGTACAGCTACCTATAACAAAATAAACGGATTTAGAGAAGGTCCACTGCTTATGGGAATAAATTACTTAGAAAGTTTAATTAAATAAAACACTTCTATTATATTTTCATGGCCAAGTATTAAAATATCTATTTAGAAATTGATTTCATCATAGCTTAGCCTTTTCACAAATTTGTTGGAGTCGGTTTCCAGTCTGACTTGATGCTGCTGAATAGCAGTATTTTAAACATGGAGCTACTATCTGACCTGCACAAGCCAGTGGTTGTGTAACACAATAGCCACCAACAACCACAAGGCAAGACCAGTTATAATAATTGCAGGCTGTGAAACTGTCACATAGTCAGACTGTCAAAAGTCTATAGGCAAGTAAAAGAACAAAATGAAATAAATAGAAAACTATGCATTACTAAATTGTTGGAAATTTGGAATGTTTTTTACTAGTAGATAAGTCAGATATCATAAAATACGGTGTATAGATACCTACAAAGTTCGGGTTGCTGCGCAAAAATGACCATTTCACAAGTTCCATTTGAGTGCACCTTCTGAATGTAGTACCAAATCGTGTCCAAATACGCTGTAATGCATAATACATGAGATTCAGTCCAGCACAGCTGTTTATTTACAAGTCCTTGTATAAGCAGGGTTACAGAACACTATTGCGATAGCATTAGCAATTTTGTCCACTGTAAGAACACACCGCTGTAATTAACGATGGATGATCGTTTTACCAAAACAATCAAGGGTCTACACAGACAGCAAAGTGGACATATTTGGCTGATGATAGTCTTCACGAAGAGATTATAGCATCCTCACTGTGAGAAAGAATGAACTATTTCACACCATCTGAGCTGATGCAGCTATAGTCGATCTGGCTTTTCATATTCCGCCTAATAGAACCCACTCCTGGGACACAGGCCTCCTCTCTATCATTAGCCGTGTGGTATCCGGCAGAGTAGAACACCCGTGAGTGTAATCGGTTGGCCATTACACTCACGGGTGTCGTATAAGGTGACTAATGTCTGAGGCAGAACACCTTGCGCCTCCGTAGACCAGAGAATGGGCAGCAGCGTTTTCTGTTAGTCTTTCATCACTGCGATCTCCAATCCGCCTGCCAAGCGTGGAGATTACGGCAAACTCCTCCCATCATGGGAGAGGCTTATGTCCAGCAGTGGACGTTATGGGCTGTTATTTTTGTTGTTGTTGTTGATTATTGGATATCAAATGGCTTCGAATTCTAGGTTCTAAAACAAGCCGGTTTCCACAGGAAGTATTCCTTCTTAAGTAATACTAATATGGAATAATTATTTCATTAATTTACTTTGAGGAGCTGGTAGCTAAATAGTAACAGCCGCTTAGGGCGATCTTTAGGTTAAGCCGTGATTGCCTAGGTTGTTCTGTGGATGGGTGACCACACTTACATACCAAGTTTCCTCCACTTACATACCGAGTTTCCTCCGTGCCTCGGAAAGCACGTTAAGCTGTTGGTCCCGGCTGTCATTTGTAGATCTTTGACAGTCGTTACAGGTAGTCAGTGGCCCAAAAAGTCTGACAATCAGTTTTATCAAGGGATATCGTATAACCCAGTACTAACTGGGTTGTGGAGGTCAGATAGGCAGTCGCTCCATGTAAAATACTGGTATAAAGCTGCATCCGGTTAGACTGGAAGCCGACCCGAACATAGTTGGGCAAAGGCTAAGCAGATATGTTCGTTCTGAAAGCAGTGGCGATGAAATAATTTAAACATTTAATGTGTCTGCCTTGATTTCTACTTATGAGGACTCGTAAGTAAAGCCCTTGTTCATATATGTTCTGATGTTGCATAATATCTTCGAATTGTTGGATTTGTATTAAGGACATAATTATAGTAACTTCCTGATAATGTTTCTCTTCACCGGTTTGTCAACAACACGTTTTTTGTTCAGCATTATTATTATTTCATAACATTTATAAGACATGAAACGCTCAGGTCGTTAACCTAAAAACCGGTAAAAGGAAGAAAAAAACTTGAATAATAAGTACCAGTACTTATTGTTAGGTATTTTTGTCTCCAAATATCGTAAACACTCGGAATCAAGACCATGGTCTTAAAATGCCAAGGCCGTAATTTGTACATTTTATTAGAGCCCGAAGAAAATGCGTTAGTTGAATGTCAGATAAACACGCAACTTTGGTATAAGTCCCTTAAAATGTGAGGATATTTTCGGGAAATTATAATACCAATTTTTAATTAAGTAAGTGTAAGTGCAATAACTATTGAGTTCAGGGCTCGGTTTCCACCAAAGCAGAGACAAGCAGAGCAGTACACAGACTTCCAAGATTCGATTGCAAGATGCGATTTGGATTTCAACCAATATAAGACTCAATGCTCTCGAGTCTGCTCGTCTCCACTTTGATTAAAACCAGACCCTATGGACGAAACAAAACACTCATTTTCTGTTTTATCTAAAATTGGGCTCATGGACTCCTTGAACTTTCATTCCAATGGGGAGGCACACTGTGGAACTAATGGCGCTAGCATAACTGGTTCCCAACGTCGTCATTGGTTGAAAATGTGGTCATGTCATTTTATAATTCAAAATAGCTTAACCTCATTGGTCAAATTGAGACCAGCTATGGTGGCGCCATCTTAGATTATCTTTGCCTGTGTCTCCCCGTTACTCTCCTAATCGTAGGTTTTTGATAGACATCTGTAATAAATAATACTATTACTGCCATAACTTCAATTTAATGAAATGTCAGGTCAAACATTTTGCTAATTCTTCAAAATTAATATTTAATCGTAACTTCTCTTCTCCAGGAACCGTTTTCTGCATATCAGTTCTCAGCAAAAGGATGAACGTGCAGGACAGCGCTATCGGCGTACTTGCAGGAGTAAGCAGGATAGCCAGCTGTTTCATGTTTGCGTTTGGACCGACGCGACCATGGTATTACTCAGCTCCGGTGCTGAACATCTTTAGCCATACTGGACTGACTGCAGTTAGATCATTAGCCACCAAGAGTGTTCCTACTGAAGAAGTTGGTAAGTTAACTTTATTAATTACTATTTAGATAAGTACAGATAAGATGTATTCTTGGAAGACAATGTATTTTAAAAACAATTTTCCTGTTGGTGTATTCACAGAATTTTAATGGTTCCACTACGGGTAAGCAGTTTATTATCGCTACTGTTGCTACACAGCTCCTTGAAACTACCCCTCGTACAAAAATTCAATTTACTCCACGAATAAAAGACTAACGTTAATGAAACATTTGTTATACCTTACCTAAATTGATTTTGAACTATTTGTAAGTAACTTCACCTCAGAATCTCAAATAGTAACAGAAAATCTGTGGAGCAACTTTGATTGTTCTATTTATCTGGAAGCAAACCGTCTAAAATCGTTTACACAAAATAAGTGACGGAAGAAATTGCTCAATAAAACGTTACGACTTGATAAGACAAAATTTCTCGAAAAGGGCAAAAACAGCAGTTTATACAAGGGAGAAATGGCCATTCAAAGGATTAGCACCTGTTGCTATCGCGTCAGAAGATTCGTTTTTGCTTAAATTTTCTTCGCGTTATAGCGCACCCACTAAATTAATCAGGAGAAACGTGGAAATTAGAAATTGTTTGTTTCGGTCCTGTTGGTTTTGCGAAGTTTGTACTTCAAAATTCATGAACTTTAGTAGATCTTTATTTAGAGACTTGTTTAGTATTTTCGGGTCAAGAACATGCCTCTTGTTTTCTTGCCGAAATTTTGTAACAATAAGCAACATTATTATGTTTGTTTTATGTTCCATTTTTTTTTTAACTGAGTCACCTAACACAAGCATCTCTTTGCTTAAAAGGTGATCTCCAAATCCTGTTTCTTGAAACCATATGTGATTGAAATAAACATTTTTATTTTATTTTTATTTTATTTTATTTATCATTGAGCATAGCATTTACTTTCGGTTTTGCAGGAATTTGCACTTTTCTTATATAATCTGTCTAGATGAGAAATGTATTAAACACAACCATACTATACTACGATCGATGTTCTTGCATATCCCAATAATAAAATAATTAAATCATTTATTTCAGGTAATTATCACCCATTGCCAAATAAAAATTAATAAAAGATAAAAACATCATTACAATAAAATAAAATAAAATCAGACTCAATCAACTAAAATTAAATTAAATAGAATCAAAACGTAACAAATTAAATCAAATTAAATCCAAAATCTATGTCAACCAATTACAATCAGAATAAATTAAATAAATCAAATTAAATTAAATTAAATCAAAAATAAATCGTAAAATGTAAAATAAAAATAAAATGAAATGATGTCAAAATAAATACATAATTAAAAAATAATAAAATTAATACTTTCTCTCCGACACTGGTACAGCAACATGTCTGCTGGAACAATGCCGGATGAAGGGACGATCCAGTCCCTTCATCCGGCGGCCAGTGCTGTTTTGTACGCAGGAGCTCGCAACCTGACCCGACCATCTCCTTTTCCAGACTTAGCCGTACTAGAGCTTTTCCTCTACAATTCTTTTGGGACACAGTCAAAGTATGGAACTCTCTCCCAACGTTTACGTATTAGTTGCTTATTTTGAAGGTTTACGATGATTTCAGTTAAAACCCGTTCTCTATTATTCGTCATCCTAACAGACACCTCCTTTCGTGTCAGATCATCGTTCACACAGTTCATCCATCGTTCTTTGATATTTCTCTACTCTTATATCCACATTCATACTCAAGTATAAAACTATAATTCTTCTTATATCTTCCTTACAGCTAAGTTGAGCGCCCTTATAGGAGTGACGGAGGCAATCGCACCGTCTATATACATGCCGGCGACGAGCTACATCTACATGATGACCATCGACTACTTCCCCGGTGCCTTCTACATGTTCGATGCCACCTTGACTGTGGTCGCTTTAGGATTATTCGGGTGAGTTGTTTTATAATATTATTATGTCACATTTATTGTCAGCCTCTCGGCTCGGAGTTTGTGGCTAAATCATAACTGCCGCTCGGGTCTATCTTCAGGTTAAGCTGCGCTCACCAAGTTTGGCCTGTGGATAGGTGACCACCCGTTACATACCGAGTTTCCTCCATGCCTCGGAAAGCACGTTAAGCCTTTGGTCCCAGCTGTCAATTGTAGATCTTTGACAGTCGTTAAGTAGTCGTTTAGTAGTTTACTGACAACCAGTCTTACCAAGGGGTTATTCCCAAAGTACTCCATTTCCTTTGAACTATAAATATAAGAATCTCATACATTAATTCCCAAGTTACTCCAAGGAATTATTATTATTTAGAAATACTTGTCAATTTGTTCTCATTCTGCTCAATAAGTATCTGACATTATTCTCAAAGTACTCCACCGATTCAATTCTCATTTGTTTTTTTGTACAGTACAGTCAGCCCCAAAAGTTACAAGGAATCCAAGAGGATTCCTTGTAACTTTTGGGGCTGACTGTGAGAGAGACAAAAAATATCAACATCATCAAGAGATGATGTTGAAATTTTTTGTCTCTCTCGGGCACATAAGGTTTGTTACGAGAGAACTCAATTTAGAATTTGAACAGAAAGTACTAGAGTATCGTATTATCCAGTACTAAATGGGTTGTGGAAGTCAGACAGACAGTCGCTTCGTGTAAAATACTAGTATTCAGCTGCATCTGGTTAGACTGGAAGCCAACCTCAACATAGCTGGAGAAAAGCTAGGCAGAGGATTTATTGACGGCCATCTATCCTCTAAAAATGCAAAACTAAATGTGTCTGTGAAAAGATAACAAACGGAAGGTTACGTTCGCAATAATAAAAATTATTTTAGAACTCAAGCAGTATGAGTTTCGGTTTTTACTTTATTACATTAAACTGTTGCAATTGCACATTGCAACAGATTGACTCTTTAAAACGCGGTTAAATAATCCCAAACAGGATTGCGCAACTTGAGGATCCTGGGTTCGATTCCCAGATCTTGGTTTTTTTAATGAAGAAATAGCGTCCCTGTGCTCCCGGTTAGAGGAAAATGGTTAGTCATCTCTAACAATTGCGTATAAAAATTATACATGGTTATACCAACGCCTCGGAATTACATGCGGAGCTGTGTCAATTATTTGTTTCAAATAATTACATTCGCTTTAAGAAACATACAATGTTTAATAACAATGTTTCATATCCCATTTAGTCACACTGTAGCTCGATCCACTTCCTCTGTACCGCGTATATGCTTACGAACCTCAACGCTACCGTGGAGACCAACCCTGGATTGAACTTGTTTGCTGATGAATGGAAGACGATATTGTTGGAATGTTTATGGTTCTGCAAGAAGGTCGAGTAAAAGGATTAGTTACCTATTTTATTTAGTGTAAATGGTTTTAAATACTGTACTAAATAAATAAATAAACTACTGAAAACTTAGATTGTAAAATGCTAGGTATATTTTAGACACTGTCTGCGTGTATGTACATTGTAGGTACAGGCGTGCTGATAGGCATTGGTGAATCATCACTAACCAGTGTGTAATAGTTTGTGGAAATACTTTAATTGAGAAATCACAGTGGTGAAATTTGACATTGATAGAAGCAATATTACTAACTCTTATCTATATTTTGAAAGAGGTGTTTGCATCGAAGTTTTCCTCATAAAGTTACATTAGCACAATTAAGAAGTAAATAGCGATGAAATCATGGTGAAATAGATTGTATTTGTAGATAAACGACTAGATTAGAAATTAAGTAATATTTGTCGTGTCGTTACTATTATCTATGTTTCATAAAGAAAAACAAACCCTAGTATTTACTTTTATCTATTTACTAGGATTTGTTTTCAAAAGATTACCACCATTTTTTATTATTTACCTGTCTCGTAAAGCATTTATTTAAATACGAAATGTCACTTCTAGTTTAGATTTATCTTTAAGTACAGTCACAGTAAAAATACGTTTGTCTCCTTGAGGACTCATTCTACGATAGCATATTATATGATTTGTATGGCGTCGTAATGCAAGCGAATGATGTTCAGTCATCTCCTTTTAAGGCATTCAATGGGATTATTATGAACTAATATTGTTGTATTGATGATTTTAATTATTATAATTCTGTAAATATGTATGTAATAATGTACGTGTTACGGTCGTGAATAATATTTTGTTCAACATACTGCCTGACACTGACCGGAATTAGAATTAGAATTAGAATCATTTATTCGTAAACATAGGTAATAATTAAAACAAGATCTTAAAAAATTAGGTAGTGCGCTATGTTTTGCTAATTGACATACAAATTATTATAAAAAAAAAACAACGATTATTATGATATTCTGAATTATTACATTAAATTAAACCAAAATAAAATTATGAAAGTATTATAGTACCTTATGATTGTATTAACACATGCAAATAAGTTAAATTTCAGTATTTATAATCAATTCCTTTTCATGTCAAGATTTTAAACTTACACATGCAAACAGGTTAAATTTCATTATTCATAGTCAATTTCATTACATGTCAAAATTTAAAGTCAATTCAATTCGATTAGAGATAAATTTAAGATTAAAATTATATAAATGTAAAATATTAAAATTTGGCGGCAAATTGTAGATAACGTAAAATATTGAAAATTTGAATAATGCGGGCTACCCTGACGTTTCCACCTTAACATATCAGACCAAATTAAAAATATGACACTGGCAGGCTGACAAATAAAAAAAAATATTTCAACAAATGGCCAGCAGTGTATAAAAAAGTGTTTAAGTTGATGTCAACTTGACTTCTACCTAAACACAGCAAGTTACGAGTAGATCTTTCCTATTAAGTAGAGTAGTTTAGTGTAGTACTTTTAATACCTTTATCAGTAAAGGAACTACAAAACTGACAAAGGTATAAGAGAGCCGACTGTACAAACAGTGACATTGATGAAAACCTTTAATGGGCCAGGTTTTTCAGGAGAGATCGAGACGTGACTGAAATAACATTCTGAAAATAGAACATTTCACTAATGTTTGAGAAGACTTTATTAAACATTCTATCAATTAACTTAGCAAAACAGATAAAATCACTTAATAACTCTGAAACTATAATAATGAAACTTTATTTCACAAAAACACAGACTTAACGTTTTAAGTTAACACAATTTAAATGAGCTTAGGTACTCGTAGTAACACAATGCAATACAATATAGGAACTGAAATCTGTACACAATATGGAAAACCCTGCCTCTCAAACTAGGTAACCTGTATCTCGAGAGACAGTGATTCAGCTTAAAAAGTGAAGCTATAAGTATAATAGTAGACTGTCGAGCCTGTCGATCTACCTGAGCGATTATGAATATAAAGATAATTTAAGTAGTTGTTTAAATTTAACTAAAGAATAAAAATCTGTTAAAATCGTTTAAAAATCTTTAATCTAGTTTACTTAAAAAAACGATGGATGGTCTGTGTGAAGGATGATATGGCTAGAAAGGAGGTGACTGCTGACATGATGAGTAATAGAGAAGTGTGGAAGAAGAAGATATACTGCGACGACCTCAAATGAATTGATATAAGGGCAGGAAAATGATGAATCTAGTTTACCTATCTAAACATGCATAAAGACCCATGATGCTGGGACACAGCTTTCCTCCCTGTGAGAGGATATCAGCTGTAATGGGCCTGGCTCACACTCGACAAGTTGCATGGGAAGTAGCGAGGAAAGGCGACAGAGACATAGTGTGGCAACATTACTCGTCATGCCGCACGTCATGCTCCTCGTCGTGCCCATCGCTTCCTATTTTGTCAGTTTTTGTGCGCGAGTCAAAGGACCGGTAATACGAGCGCGAGTGGCTGGCCACATAATCGCGCGATCGCAGTGATGTGATCCACCATCTCCGTTGGCGAGGACGACGACGATGTATACCTATTTCTTTTCATGACATTGATATAATTAGCTATACTAAAAATGCATAGCGCGCACGCTGCCGCAGTTTCATCGTCCATTGTCCAACAAAGGCAAATGACAAGTAAGGATCATTGCGATTAATTGCGCGAGTAGAGCAGGGCAGAGCGGGCAACATCGCAGCAGATCGCGGCAGCGCGAGGAGCATAGTGTGGCGGCCGCATAATACGCTACGCAGACCTATAGTGAAGGTTGATAGATACAACAACAACAACAACAACAGCCCATAACGTCCACTGCTGGACATAAGCCTCTCCCATGATGGGAGGAATTTGCCATAATCTCAACGCTTGGCAGGCGGATTGGAGATCGCAGTTATGAAAGACTAACAGAAAACGCTGCTGCCCATTCTCAGGTCTACGGAGGCGCAAGGTGTTCTGCCTCAGACATTAGTCGCCTTATACGACACCCGTGAGTGTAATGGGTTGGTTCTATTCTACTCTGCCGGATACCACACGGCTACTATAATTATTCGTTATTTTAGTTTATTAGTTTAGCTCATATAATTATAGTATATGGAAATATGGATCAAATTTTGTTTTAATTTACTTATCATCGATGCAATAAAAACGAAGTATAATATTTTCGAGGATAAAAAGGTGATGCAAAAGTCGTAGTTTATCAATGCACAACGGCGACAATTTAACATTGTAATTGGGTCATAATAAGAAAAAAAATGACACGTAGTTTAAAACAGACTTGCTTTTGATCGCTTTTAGAGTGATAAAAAAAGATCAAGCATATACCCTATTGTGCCGCTGGTTTATTCTTGATTTCAAAAATATTTATGCTACAAAGCGAACCCTATCGTATTTACCAAACATTTACGATCCAGCACAGTTCATTCCGTGCAAGAAAAAATGTCAGGTTTATCAATTTGACCCGCATGCAGTTACATAACTGATAACCGATGCTATTTCAGTTTAATTTGCAATTTACGAATTCAAAAACATGAATGGATATTACTATCGAAACAGTCGAACTTGATAGGTTAAAGAGTAAATGCGTTCGTTTATAGTAGACTTGCTTTAAAAAAAATCAAGCATATACCCTATTGTGCCGCTGGTTTATTCTTGATTTCAAAAATATTTATGCTACAAAGCGACCCCTATCGTATTTACCAAACATTTACGATCCAGCACAGTTCATTCCGTGCAAGAAAAAATGTCAGGTTTATCAATTTGACCCGCATGCAGTTACATAAACTGATAACCGATGCTATTTCAGTTTAATTTGCAATTTACGAATTCAAAAACATGAATGGATATTACTATCGAAACAGTCGAACTTGATAGGTTAAAGAGTAAATGCGTTCGTTTATAGTAGACTTGCTTTTGCACACGGCTTCGCCCTCGTGGATGTCGGAAATTATGTCACGGGAATGCACTACCACCCGGTAGTGCATTCCCGTGACATATCCACCCACCTGCCTCCATCACCTATACCTGTTTTATATACCTGTTTTTACCCAAAAACAGGTATTTATTACAGGTATAGGTATATGTCCGATTATCCAGTGTATCGTTATCTGCCTAGCCTTCTCCCAACTATATTGGGAGTCTAACCGGATGCAGCTGCGTACCAGTATTTTACATGAAGCGACTGCCTTTCTGACCTCCACATACCAGCTGGATAATACGGTACCACTTTGCAAGATTGGTTGTCAGACTTTCGGGCCACTGGCTACCTGTAACGACTGTCAAACATCTACAAATGACATAATTATCTTAATTAGTGTCGGGCTTAATTCGTTTGTCAAACTTGAAAGTGGATCTTAAAAACGATTGGTTTTACAAAATAAGTGCGGACATAATCAAATCACTCTTTACGTACAGATATTTTTTTTTAAAGTAAAAACGTTTTATACTTAATCTAAACTCACCAGTTTCACGTCTATAAGGATATTATCGTTGTACACATTTAGAATGCAACTTATAGATAAACGCAGCATTTTTAAGTGATTTTCTCCTGCTGTATTGAGTATACCGTTTTATGTTTTTGTGAACATAGCATTTTGGAAGTCATACTATAAAATTACGGCATAGGTCATAACTCAAAGTAGAAACGTAATTTTACGAGAAAACCGCTTTTTATTTTTACTATGTGTTTACATGATAGTATTAGTGAATGGACAAATGCAGGTGTTAACAAAGATTTTAAGGGCCTATACTACCTCAAATGGCTTAGCATGATCCTCCGTTACGCCTAAAATGCTGCAGCATTAATTTTGAAATAAATATATGGTAAAGTTGAGGATTAATGCTAAGTACTATGTGTGACGAAAACACGATTCCTTAAACTTTTTTCGATAGAAAAAAAATCCAAAGTTACCTCCAAATCGAACAATAAACCACTGGTATTACAAGTAAGGAACTCCATTGGTAGCTGAATTAAAGTAACAAACACAAGCGCCGTCTAAGTTTTCATCCCCCTTTATACTGAAAAAAATTTATTGAACATTATGTTATTAGTTGTTAGCAAGATTTGCATTTTGACGGTAAGAATTTATTTTCACACTTTTTCATAAAATGTTTTTATGTGTTACAGGTTCATTTACATACTGGTGAGGCGAAGAATGAGAGCGACCGTCGCAGATCCGAGTAAAAAGGAAGAATACGCAAGATCTAATGAAGTGTCTCAGTTTTAACTATTGTCATTTAAACACTGTTTTAAGCTTTCACGGTTCATAACTATATTTAAAATGCCACTTACGGGATATGTTCCGTGATTGATTACTTTGAGCTCCCGCGATTATGGCGGTTGTAACAGCGTCGAAATATCGGGAGCTCAAAAACAAATCATAAAATTGGTCAACGGGATCAGTCGGCTGATCCCGCGGGATCTACCTGTGTGGGACCAGTTTACTAAACACCCTAAATAATCACGGAAGATAAGTAAGTGACATTTTGTATTGTCATTTAGCGTAAAACAATATAACGATCTGAATGTGAACGAAAACAGACTTGGTTGTTTGAAAAAATGCCATAAATTAGACTAGGCGGTACAGACTTTAAAATAGCACATTCTAACATAAAATATCTAAGGATTAAAGTAAATTTTCTCCATGGCAATCTCAGCAAGATTGCTTTTACTGTGACTAGCAGGAGTAAAAGACTGAAATTACAGGTACCTACATCTTGACTTGACACTAGACCCTCCTTGCTAGTAGTGAAAATGGAAGAAATGAACTACGGAAATGCATTTTTTTTGCGCTGAAACTGCGCACTGTGAGACTTGAAACTTGAAAGAATTTAATTAATTTGATCGTCGGTTTCAAATGAACTAGAATAAGTTATTTTCTGCAATGTTGTAAAAATACTACTGACTGCCTCATTGGCGTAGTGGTTGCAAGCGCGACTGCTGAGCATGAGGTCCTGGGTTCGATTCCCAGGTCGGGCAAAGTGTTATTGGGTTTTTCCGTCAGGAATTTCTCAGTAGCAGCTAGCAAATCTGGATTTGTGGCCAGTTGATGGAAATAGGCTTTCTCCTTATTCATGGGACTTTAACATAAAGATGAAATGTGGATGTACGATTAGGTACACCTCTGCCTAACTCTGATGTAAAAACCTGTGGTATCTGTTCCAGAATTGAAAACATTTCACAAATGAATGGTAACAATTGATAGGATTATAAATCTTAAGTCCCAAAATCTCCGAAAATTGCGAAGCCTTTACATAGATTCCAAAAACTCAATATAAACTTCTTTATCCTACAGCATTGTAGAAATAATTTTAATTTCAAACACGAATCACAAAGAACATTGTTTGATAAAAAAAAAACCTTTGTAAATAAGTAAACTAAGACTGTGCTATATGTTTTATTTGTAAATTGTTAATAATAACCGTTTTATAAGGAAATCTCTAAGAAATATACGTTTTGTTATCTTGGATATGAGTGTTATATTTATTTAGATGAGAAGTTCAATGGTCTATTATCTGTTCGTAAATACTGTAAAGTTATGAGGGTTAGCAATAGTGTAGTCGAAATTATTCGACGAATCACGTGCGACTTCTTTTTCTAAACGTATCGATGGCAAGTTTGATTTCAAAACTCTGCCGTAGCTGAGTTTTGAAATTAGCATTAGTTCGCGGTGGTCCCGTAGGACCACCGCGAACTAATGCAGTACAGAGGTCATAAAGAGAGCATGCTGCATGGTCTCTTTATGATAAAGAGAGCATGCAGCATGCTCTCAAGATATTTTTTGTTATGACGCTGCATGTACCCGGAATCATTACATAGATAACCTCTAAACTACTACGATTGGGTGAGCCTTAAGAGCTTACAGAGGATTTTTAAAACTACATCTAATGTGAGAATTACACATAGTTTAAAAAATAATAGAAAATTGTCTAGTAAGTATTAGGTATATATTTCAGAGAGTACCTACAGACATAATTATAGCAATCGGATGAAATGCATTTAGATTTTATCTGTCTACGACTACATTCAACAGAACTGACTTAAAAAGCTTTGCAGTCAATCTTATACATTTTTGAAATCTTCCATCAATGTTATTGCTTGTAACACGACATTATGTCTAAGTCCTCAGGATTTAATTATCACTGTTTTTTTTTTGAAGAGTGATGTTTTTTTTCTTTCTAAAACACAGACTTGACTCAAGTCTGCGCACAACTTTAGTGTTGCCAAGGAAACTGTGTGAAAACCCGTGAGCACTTTAGTTTAGAATATTTAGACGAGATAATTATGTTGTTATGTTAATCATGGAAAGATTTGTTCGCTAATTAAACCTAAGGCTGTAGTTAAGTGTGGTCCTCAGCAGAATTAATCTGGCTAGATTAGATACAAGTTATCACAATGTGAGCTAATTTCATTTGCAATATCACAATGATCGCATATTGCATTTACAATTTGGTACTGACATGAAAATTGAAAAAAAAAACGAATGAAAACTTGAATTTTGCGTGTCATTCCCATGAGCTTTCGCGTGACGCTTCTTTTTTTTCGCATGGGAAATCATCAAATGCCCCGCCACCCTCCCACTCTGGGCGGAGTGAAAGGGAGAGTCAGACTTGAACTGACCAAAAACTCATCCACATGGATGGGTTTTAGTCAGTTCAAGTATGAAGGAACATTCCTTCTTAGCCCTTTGTGTTCCAGGGGCACGGTATCGCTTTCGAACCGTCCCGCAGCCCTGGTAGAGCTTTCGCATGTCCCTCAATTTCCAACAGGGAGGAACTAAAGCAACAAGAAAAATTCCCAGCTCAATAGCTCAGTGCTCATTTCTGGAGACGCGGCGCGTCACGCGGCGCGTTGAGCGTATTTTCCGTTTACGGAGAGGCGGCGCGTGAAGCGGCCCGCGTTATCACACGCCCAAACACAAACATATGGCAAAGTATGATGTTGTTTACGGAGAGGCGTCGCGCGCAGTAGCGCGGTGGCCGCGGCGTCGCACGCCGCGGCCGACGCCGCGGCGGTGCACGAGGCGTTATGTTACATGTCACGTCACGGATGTCAAATAGCCATAAGCTCTTTGTGTTTTTCTTCTCGCGAATAAATAAAAATACCAGTCTAATTCGCATAAGTTTATTGAATAAATACTTCTGTCAGTGCAACTTACGAATTACATTACATATTTAAGCACAAGAGCGCAGGCACCAATGCGTTGGACCGACCAAGCCAAAACTGCACTCAATGGTCCACTCCACCAATGCACAAGAAAAGCCACAGTACGCGAGGAATGGCGACGGATTGTGAAGCTTGCCACCCCTGATGTGACGTGACGACCACGACCACTCTGCCAAGAGTGTGACGACGAAGAAGAAGAAGTGTTTATGTGCTGTTTAAATATGAAAAAAAAACTGTAAATAACTTATTTAGTGAACCCCATCAATACATAAGTTCCCGAAACCCACAGTTCATAGAAGTTTATTATTTGGGGAATGGAAAACCAACTTGTGACTTAACGTCGGTGTGTGCGGTCCTACACACCGTCGCTGTGCTCAACCAATGGTGTTTGTCTGAAGTTCTGAAGTTCCAGCAGCTAAGCGATGACCTGTCGGAGCTAAGGTCATCTGTTAAGTTAACCAACGATAGAATGAGTAACTTGGAGGAAAGGATAGTTATTATGGAGACCAAACTGCGGCTCAACCCCAAGTGTCGCAATCGTGGAATGTGGACCTTATAAACCAGTTGAGCGACTTAAACAACCATGAACAGGACTTGCTCGCAAATGATATCCCAATATCTAATATTCCAGAGATAAGTGGAGAAAACACCACCCACACTGCTATGTTCGTCGCCGCTGCGATTG
Organism: Xestia xanthographa; assembly: GCA_905147715.2. NCBI lineage: Eukaryota > Metazoa > Arthropoda > Insecta > Lepidoptera > Noctuidae > Xestia > Xestia xanthographa. The sequence goes on along the minus strand of LR990650.1, from coordinate 15,676,992 downwards.
GCGTTAAAATTGCCGTGAGACACACAATATTATTTTCTATCCTTTTTTTCAAATCAAATCAAATCAAATCAAATCAATCTTTATTTGTCAACATAAGTACAAAAAGGTGTTATTTCTGTTTAGTTTTAAGTTTTTTAATTGTATAGTTTTAAGTTTTTATTTTAATCTTGTTTTGTTGTGTGCACTTATGACCCTTTGTATCATGTGCCAAATAAATGTTTTCTTTCTTTCTTTCTTTCATCTTGTCTTACTCGGTCATAGCATTAGATTAGAATATAACGACTATTTTAGACCAATTGTCAGTGGAGCAAGTAGCCCAAGGCCCAACGGTTTAGTGGCCCCCTTATGAACCAGGGGTCGCAGGTTCGAATCCCAGGCAAGGTATTCACTTTCTGTTTTTCATTAAATTATTTTTTAATGCTGTTAGATTTCCAAAAATAATAATCGTGTTTCGCGAGCAATTTTATACACCTTTGCTACCAGATAACTTTCAAAGGAACCGTGATCCAAATTGGGGACATACACAGACAAACTTTTAGGTTTCATAAAACAACGATGGTCTGTCTGATCGTCACGGGCTCTTCGTGTGTGTTGTCTTTTGTAACTAGATATTTTGTTTAATGCTTTATAATTTTTAGATCAGTACAAAAAAGATTAATAAACACTTTTGGTGTTTTATTTTAGAATTAAGTACAGCGCCATAAGGGACACCTTTTGTGGTCATCACCCACATTATCACACATTGATGAAAGAGTCAGTTCTCACACATAATCTAACATTTACACCCACACTCAGAGTCAGTTAATGGTTACTTAAACGATTCCTTAGTCAAAATTAAAAAAAAATCACCAATTTGGAAATCATAACATCACGCCTGTAATCCTCGAAGGGTTAGGTAGAGGTGTACCTGATCGTACTCCCACATTTTGCCAGTTATGTTGAAATCACATGTAATAGAGGCGACCCTATTGCCATCAAGCGGGTACAAAACCAGAGTCCGTGGCCGCTACTTAGAAATTCCTGATAGAATAATCCAAAACATTTTGCCCGACCGGGGAATTGAAACCAGGACCTCATGCTTTATAGTTGCACTTGCAACCACTCGAACAACGATGCAGACACAAAAAAATCACAAAAAGTGATTACGTCCTGACTGCGAATTGACCCTGCAACTCCTGGTTTACAAGGCGGTCACTAAACCGTTCGGGCTACTTGCTTCGGTGACAACTGGTTTAAAATAGTCGTTCTATTCTTCTAGTGCTTGTAATGACGGAGTAAAATAAGATGACATATCGCCGCGTCGCCCGCCGCGTTGCCCGCCGCTTTGCCCGCCGCTTTGCCCGCCGCGTCCCCCGCCGCGTCCGACGCTGCATCTCAAGCAAGCGCGCGTAAAAACGCCTCTCCGTAAACGCTCTCATACATTGCCATGGGCCGCGCCGCTCGACTCGCCGCGCAACGCGCCGCATCTCCGTAAATGAGCCCTCAGTGTTGCTGTGATGTTTTTCAGTACACAGCTAACATTCTCGTATCTCATTAGGAAATTCCCTTTATTATAACAGTCACTGTGAATCATGATAAAATGCTGATTAAAGAAAATCACACGAAAATATTTGACTTTCCGGCGACGTCACCATTTTACAGCTGTTTTTTGAGATTTAGCTGAAATTACTTTCATGAGTTATCTCACGAGACAATTATAAAAGAACATAATCTACTCGTAAATTCTAAAATCGTGATTTCAATCCTGTTTTCAGCAACACTAAGCTATTCTGCCTCATCGTAATTATTTCAGCCGAAAGACGTCCACTGCTGGACATAGGCTTCCCCTAAGTGTCGCCACATTGACCAGTCCTGTGCGACTCGCATCCAGTAGATCCCCGCAACCTTCACCAGGTCATCAGTCCACCTAGTGGGAGGACTTCCAACGCAACGTCTTCCGGTTCGTGGTCGCCACTCCTGAACTTTTTGGCCCAATGCCTTTTTTGGAGCAATAGGGAACATTGATGCCACTTAAGTTTGGCAATTCTTCGGGCTACGTCGGTAACCTTGGTTCTCTTGCGGATGTCTTCATTTCTGATTCGGTCGCGCAAGGAAACCCCGAGCTTAGCCCTCTTCATTGTCCTTTGGGTGAAATTAAGCCTTCTGATGAGGCCCATTGTGAGCTATCATTCTGCCTCGTGGGTTTACATTTCTAGAGGTTGCAAACGTGACTGATGAGCAAGTGGTCCCCCCGGGTCCGGGAACGTGGTATTAGGGTTTTCCATCAGGAATTTCTCAGTAGCAGCCACGAAGTCTGGCTCTGTGTCCCGGCTGACGGCTATAGGCTCGCCTCCTATTATATGAAACTTGAACACAATATGGGAAATGTGGGTGTATAGGTACACCTCTGCCTAAAGCCTTTGGGGATTACAGGCGATATGATACGATATGATTAAGCTATTCTTAAATATTGTAGGATTTGGAATTTGAACGCTCAATGCAGCACATAAAGTTTCAATTCCAACAGTACAATAACCCCGACTTACGAACAGTAAGTCGTGGGTTCGAACCCAGGCAGGCGCATTACTTTGTGTAATTTATTTCATCATCACTGCTCTCAAATCAGTGAAGGAAAACATCGTGAGGAAACCGGCATGTCCTAGAACCAAAAAATTCGAAGACATGTGACATCTACCAATCCGTGGGCCGGCGGCGGCGTGGTGGATTATAGCCCAGGCCTGTGTCACAGCAGTGGGAACATTAACCCGTATGCTCCCGGCCGTGCCTCCAGAGGCACGGTGCATTGTTATTTTAATTGTGTCTGTAATTGCGGGTATTGAAGTGTTAAGGCTGATGCTCCAGGGTAGCCCGCGAAATTCAAATTTTCTTACGTTTTTGGCAAATTGCAGGCCAGTGCTAGGTTGTATGTTGATTAAAATATTGGACGCGATTGTAAGACGTATGTAGTTACAGAATTATAATCATCAAAACCATCAATACAACCCTCCAAGTTCATAATGTTCCTTCATCGCCCTTTGTGTTCCGGGGCCACGGTATCTCTTTTGAACAGTCCCGCAACCCCGGCAGGCATCGGCCCTTGCGGACCCCTTCCTATTGCTGACTCTCTTTGAGGCGCGCGTGGAACAAGAACGCGCCGTCGACACGGCCTGTCGTCATGAGACGCACGGACGGCGAGCTAGCACATAGCCCACCGTCCACAGGCCCGCGGCGGCCGGGACGATGTGAGGTTCTCTCCCTCCCACGTTCCGCCACCTCCTTCTCTAGCATTACTGCTTCGCAGAAGGAGGTGACAGCGTCCCATTCCGTCTCGCTCCGGACCATGGCTTGAACCAGGGCCGGACGCGAGAGGTCGCCGAAGGTGGGACGCCCTTAGGTTCGGTGGAGCGACGATCTTCGCAGGGTGGCTGGTAGCAACTGGATGAGAGTTGTCGAGAATCGAGTTAAGTGGCGTGCAATTGAAGAGGCCTTTGTCTAGTAAGGTGGTCTGTTCTAGGCTGATGATGATGATATGAGTACTTATGCTGGTAAGACCCGAGGGATCGCATGTGCTTTGGTATCCTAGAGAGGACTAAAATACTTTTGTCTTGTCCCTAATATTCTCAATACGTCACGCCTTGATATAATTTTTAGCGACCGAGTTTTGATGCGTTTTATCTTTGTCAATATTCATAGATTTACAAAAACAAAAAAATATGTGTCCATTATTTTCCAATACTCTAAATGACGGAATAAATAGATTTGCAATATTTTGATACTGTCGTCATGCCTATGGATGTCCTCTTTTAAGAACATTACCTCTGCCTAGCATTTTCCAATATTAGGGTCGGTTGACAGTATAACCGAATGTAGCCCTGTAGACGACTCGTGCGGCTGTTATCTTAGCCATTAGGCCCTCTTATGCCCATTCCGAAAAGTTCGTATTATAGGTAACTCCTGAGGACCTCTGTAAAGTATCTTAAACCTAAAATCGTATGAAAACATTTGTTACAATATAATAAATACGACCTGGATAATTCCAGGTCGCATTTATTGTAACAAATCCAGTCGAACTCTCGAAAAGGAAGGTAAAAGTCATTTATTTAAACTTATCTTGCCGAAGGTACTGTTAATGTTAATTAAAGTCTAAACGAAAAACGACATGTACTTACTTACTACCTCGTATTTAATCTTGATAATGACTAGGGTACATTTGGTAACATGTCGTACTTACAGTTTTATTTACTGAACTGGTCGTAAAAAGTCTCTAATGTAAGCAGAGTTATTGAGGTTTCACTCCATTTGACTTGGGACCCTATTGGGGATGCCCATCGATTGATGTGTTTTTTTAGTTCAAACCTTGAACAGTTGGAAAGTCAGGGTAATTATTTTTTTATCAAATTGACTTAACTCGTGTGTATTATAATAATATATTATATTCAAATCAAAACGGCTGCTCTTGGACAGGTGTATGAATTGACAAAGAATTGACGTAGGGCGTCAATTTGCTTAACAATCCAATTTGCCCGACTGTACAAACATCTTTGGCGCGTTGCCTAAATCAAAACCAATGCCGACTGCTTTGTTGGTGAAATTGCATTGAAACTCAAGATGACTTGATTTGATCCATTCGCGTTGCAGACCGGGGGTGTCACCGGCCTGCAACTGACTATCAAAGTGGAGCACGCTTAGTAGTAACCAATAGATTTAGTCGGGTTTTTCTATCCTCGGTCAGTCATGGATAACTTTAATAGCGCGATTTAGAATGTTGATGTTAGTTCTTCATTTGCGTTATAGGTGGCGCTGTAGTACTTTTTGTAGTGCCATTACATCCTAGAACCAAAAATTCAAAGACCCGGCCCGCGTGGGTTATGGCCAGCACCTTCTTACGTAAAGCAGGTCTGTGTCCCAGCAGTGGGAATGATACATGCTGATTATTATGTGAAACATGCAAATGGAGTTCTATTCGGTGTTAGACAAAGTTAATAAACTTTCCTAGGATATTTTAATAAAAAAAACGAATTACAAGAAAAAAACTCATTTCCTACACACAAACGTCAACTTTATGTTTTTAACAATGGAATACTAAAGTAGACAGCACTTAGAGACGGTAAAACATCTTAACAATAACAGAATTAGATAAAGCATACCCACGTCATAACCGAACAATGCAAATTCCTCTACACTAAATACCTACGCATATTTTATGTATAATAAAGTTGCTTTACATGTCTGTCTGTGCAACTATCATGTTTCGAGAGGTTTGTACCATCACCGTCATCTTCCAGTGCCTGTCTAATGGTCTTACTGCAACACATCGAGGTGTCAGAGGTCAAAATTAATTTGAAAAAAAAAAAATCTTTACTATTGTATCTGTTTCAATGAGAGGTTTTCTGTTTAAGGTATAAAAAACATAGTTTCCGAGAGCTCTGTAGATGGCGTTGAACTGACTACGTTACTTGGTGCCAAAGCCAAAACGCTTGAAAAAAAAAACATTGCGTCACGTCACATATGCTCGTTGACAGACACTTTCTTTTGCTTAAGCTTCTGAATATAACCTAGTTTTCTCGCACTTTGTTAAATTCAGTTTGTTTACGTTCCGTTCCTTGCATTAACTTACCAAGTTCAGCGCCATCTATTTCATTTCTCCATTTTCTTGTATAGGGGTATTTTTGCCTGCAATAAAACACATTTTTTTTCTCAATATGACAATGACAGCTCTTGACAGTTGACAATTGTTTAGATGCGCTGATCGCTGCCAGAGGATGAAAAAGGAAATTATCGATACGACGAAGAGGAACTGCAACTGATAATGATGGGCAAAATAGCAGGGAAATGCAGTGTTGGCTGAAGTTGACTTGGATGACAATATTCGCAAATGGACACGCAAAACAAGGATAAGGATAAGGATAAGGATATTCCGAGATAATGGCTTACTTTCAGTAATTAGAGAGGCAACAGAAGAAGAAGAAGACTGAACCACTGCAGGGTAAAGGTCTCTACGAAATAAATTTAAAAGAATTAGATATAGAGCGGACATTGAGAATAATGTCATTCAAAAAAATTTATCCCCAACATTTTTGATTTTGACACACGACTGCTACCTAGCAAGCGGGCGTATGACACTAGACAGAACGATTTGTTACTAAGTAGTAACAAGTATTGAATTACGATTTTCTTCGTCTAGTCCCGTCTATCGGTCGTAAATATTTGAATGTCTTTCGTCTCTCTCTCTATCCATACAGTGAAAGCATTGACCACAGCGCTAACTCTAATGCATTGACGAGTCTACGTTTCCACCTTCACCGATGTCAATGATTTAAGAGAAAAACTAAGATAGTAAGTAAGTACATATTATTATGAATTGAAAAGGTCACATTGATATTTGCCTGAATTTGAACTCACAACCTCTGGCTCTCCTCTTGGATACCTTAAACAATGGGCCATCACGAGCTTTTTATTGATATTGCATTCATATTAAACTATCATTAACGCATTCTTTTCGGGCTCTAATAAGATGTACAATACAAAGTATGATCAAGATATCTATTTTAATATTTTGCAATATTGTAAACACCGTGCGAAGCTGAGCTGAGTCGTTAGTATTCTCTATAAATCAAGAATAATGAATAACATCGCAGCAGACATATTCTTGTAAATTATAATAAAAGCTTTGTACAAGGAATGGTCCCTCGTCCTATCTGAACAAGACCCGAAGCGTGTGAATGACACTGTACAAGTGTACACACTTGATGAAAGCGGAAAAGGTTCGAATGTTGCTTGTGCCTTCTTGCTTTGTGTGTCAATCATTTGGGATTGAAGTATTTACATGTGGAAATCCTCACGGAATCTATCGTCTGGGGAAAGTCATGGCTTATGTTTAACTATTATCGACTTAAAAACTATGTGATAGGTTAGACCTTCATTGTCATAGTTGGCACGATGATTTTGGTAAAGAACACCGAGATTGACGGAGTAAGGTAGTGGATGATAAAGGTATGAAGCATTGGCTGTTAACTTCTTCATCCCAAAAGGGAAGATCCTCCGACTAGACGGGTGTTAGATATGTCTAGTGAGCTACTTCTATAAGAATTTGATTGATTTGAAGTCCTTCAATTGTGGCATATATGGCACTGTAGTACTTTTTGTACCATGTTACTGTAGTGCTTTTTGTAGTTTCAGATGTTTCGGTTCCGTAACAAAGCCTTGGTAATATGTCGCAAAAAAAGAGACCATGGATGTCAATCTTCATAAATCCTTTCAGTCCATTCGTGTAAGAGTTACAAATAGCCGCGTTTCGACGATTCTTTAAAATGTGCTATTATTTATTATGCTATTCTTCATAAATCCAAACAAATATTGACACAAAACGAATAGGTACGTCACATTCAGATAAAGCTACTTATGACGTCACTAACCCCATTATTCTCAACGTTTGCGGGAAAATGATAAAAGAAAGAAGCAATGCCAGTTTTAATACTTCAAAACTAAGATTCGTATTTTAAACCAAGTTTTTTTTTAATAGCCTTGTATGTGATGGGCAAAACCCTTCTCCATATACTTCCAGGTACTCTTCTCTTGCGCTACCTATTTTTTTTTTTTTCGGATGGGATATCATCAAATAACTCCTCCCGCTCTGGGCGGAGCAGGAGGGAGTGTCAGACTTTTACTGACTAAAACCCATCCATGTTCCTTCATCGCCCTTTGTGTTCCGGGGAGAGATACCGCGGTCTCTTTCGAACTGTCCCGCAACCTCTCTTGCGCTACCTCGAACCAGCTTTCGTGATGCGGGTTTAGATCATCTCGCTACCTCTTTCTCTCGGCTATTCTGTACTATTTTTCTCATTTCTCTGCAAAGTGCCTCCTTATACACGTAACTACATTTTTATTGACCGATGTGCAAAGAGAGTGGTGTTTACAAGGGCGATATATTTTATGGTTTCTATTTTTACTGCGCGATAAAATGCAAAAACTGCAACCCTATAAACTTCGGTAGGCATCAATAAAGTGGGCGGACAGCCCATCTTATATTTCGCGTGTTTTAAATTATGTTTAGAAGCACACTCGTAGGCAGAAAAGTTTTACAATAAAGACGTCTGGTGCAGACATTCGGATACGAGGGAATCGAGCCAGACCATCGAGATATAATATATTAAAACTGGAAGATTGCCTAAAGGAAATTTTTAATGTACGTTTCAAAACCAATAATAAGTAGAAGGAAAAGGATGTGTTTGAAAAACATGTATTTGTGTATTTTTAGTGTCTATTTGTCAACGTACTGTCACTAACTTACTGCAGTATACAACACTTTCTGAACCTAATCGATTGAAGCAAAACTTATATTTAGCCTGTAATGTAGGTAGCCAGGGCGTGGATTGGTGACCACCCATTAGACATCGAGTTTCCTCCGTGCCTCGAAAAGCAAGTTAAACCGTTGGCCCGCCTGTCATTTATAGATCTTTGACGGTCGTTACAGGTAGTCAGTGGCCCGAAAGTCTGAAAACCCGTCTTACCAAGGGGTAACGTATCACCCAGTACTAACTGGGTTGTGGCGGTCGCCCCATGTAAAAAACTGGTATTCAGCTGCGTAAGTTTAAATTGGAAGCCAACCCCAACATAGTTGGAAAAAGGCTGGGCAAATAATGAATATAGATAGTATATTATAGATAGTACCTACCATTGGGTACATGGAGTGCTGTGACCTTTCCATGCTAGTTGGTGGACCATAATCTACTACGCGTTGGTCTACTTTATTTATCGATTTATAAAAAGGTAGAGTTTATAAATTCGTATTAAGTCTTTCTTTATATGATTTTGAAGTCGATGCCAAGTAAAACTTGTTATTATATTAGCTAGGTATTTAAATAATTTACTTGATACCGACTTCATGTTCACATTTTAGTCATTATTAACTGACCTGCGCACCATCGTCTGCGTCACATGAGCTTACCTACCTACCTACTACCTTCCTACCTACTGCCTTCCTACCTACTCCCTTCCTACCTACTACCTACCTACCTACCACCTACCTACCTATTACCTACCTACCTACCTACTACCTACCTACCTACCTATTTCTCACCGTTTAAACCTTCCGTGAACTTCCACAAACAATTCAAGACCAAAATTAGCCAAATCGGTCCAGCCGTTTTCGAGTTTTAGAGCGACGAACAGCAATTCATTTATATATATTATTAATAACTGGGGGTCTAAAATGGCCGTTTTAGCAGAATCGTTTTGTGAATCAAGTTAAAAATTTAAAATTCTTAAAATGGACTTTATGGCTATTGACATAAAGTCCATTTTAAGTATTTTTTTTTTAACGTGATTCATGCTAAGATTCTGCGTAGATTCTGCTTTAGCGGCCATTTTAGACCCGCTGGCACTGATTAAAAGTATTAAATTGGTAATTTAACATCCATTTTTATTCCTTGGATAAAAGTTATCTGACTAATGAATAATCAGCCCTTAACAAACATAATTATTAAATGAGTAGAATATGGTGATCAACATAACATCTTATTGTTTAGAATACCCAATAATCTTCATATATCTCCATAAATCTCAGAATTTAAATTAAATAAATAAATAAATATTGCTGGACATTACACACAGCGCCACCTAGTGCCACACTAAGCAACGAGGCTTGTGTTGTGGACACCAGATAGTTGATATACTACATAGGTACTTTTTTGTTTAAATAATTAAAGTTTGGAGTGCTACAAGGTCTAACCCTTTGTTTCTCGGTAATAGAGAAATGGATCCGACAGGCGTCTATATTTGCACTCTGATACTGGATGGCACAAAAAAGGCGTATAGGGTGTTGTTTTTCCGTAAGTTGGAGCGCTAGGCAGATTTTTTGACAATTAAGATTTACGGTTATGGTTCCGAACGAGTTTCGGGTTGTAGCGCAACATATTTTTTTTGCATTTTTATATTCACTCATCAAAAAGGAGTTACATGGAGAAAACCTCTCGTGAGCAGATACCAACCCCTTAAGTTGGCTGAATGCCATGAGTAGCAGGGATGGACGTTCAAATCACACAGTATAAAAGTACGGTCGACCAAGCTATTTGGTTTACATTAAAAAAATACATTCTAAAATAGCTTGGTCGACCGTACTTTCAGGATTCTTTCTGATATAAGATCACTGCAAAAAAAGTTGGTCAAGGTTATCATGAGAGCAGCGGTGGCCCAGTGATGGGGGCCCCATTTACTTACTGTTCAGTCATGGGCTAGATAGAATCCTTGGGACAATCATGAGGAAACCTAAAACATGACAGACATGTGACATCTAGCCTATTCCCTCTCATAAATAGGAGGCCGTGTGCCCCAGCAGTGGGAACATTATAGGCTGATTATGCTAAGGTATAATATAAATGCGATTCCAGCTTTAGAGGTGAGACTATCTTTATTCAAAAGGTTTCCTTTTAACAGATTCAGTGAAAAGTACAGAGATCTCGTAGTTGTATTTATATTGCAACTGTCCCGTAAGGGACCTCACCCACGCGGGCCTGTGGACGGTGGGCTATGGGCTAGCTCGCCGTCCGTCCGTCTCATGACGACAGGCCGTGTCGACGGCGCAGGAGTGTTCCACGCGCGCCTCAAAGAGATGTTAGCAAGGAAGAGATGTAAGGAAGGGGTCCGCAAGGGCCGATGACAAGTCTGACACTCCCTTTCACTCCACCCAGAGCCATGGCCGAAATTCAACCGGGATAATACTATTATGGATTTTCTAAAATTTTATACCATACATGAACTACAAAAAAAGAAAGGTATTGCCAATTTGCCACTGACATGCAAACAGTTTCTTCCAAGTCTTAACCAAATACTTAGTACCTATTCCTAGTAATTAACAAAATTTACTCATGCACATCAATGATGTTATCTAAGTTACGGCTAAGGTGCCAGGTAAGAGCCGAGGTGCGGCTACACCTAGTTTTAGCCGTCTACAACTAGGTGCAGCCGGCCACATGCGATTAAACTTAGATGTATCCTCTTATCTTTGGCTAAAACTAGGTGTAGCCGCACTTCGGCTATTAGCCGTAACATAATAAATGCACATACCTATTATAGTACATAGTCTGCGCCCAGCAGTACTAATTTTCGTTCTAAATTCTATCTAAAGAAAATATCTGGTCCCATGGGAATTACTTTTAGAACTCAGATGAAACGGAAATGGAATGACTCGACAAAGGAAAATGTATAGATTTCCGTACAGACAATTATTGGTTTTCTGTCTATTACTTTATTTAACTAAGGTTATTGCATAGTGACTAGCTGTTGCCCGCGACTTCGCGTGGCAATTTTGATGTGTATGTAAGTACGAACAAAAACCTTTTAAAATCAATATTGCTTACCTCCTATAACATACGGCGTGATAATATGTAGCCTAAAGCCTTCCTTGGTTTACAAAGATCATTTTTGCTGAATTTCAATTCAATCTATCCAGGAGTTTTGGCGTGAAGCCGTACCATACACACAGACAAACAGAGAAAAACTCTAAAAAGTCACTTTTTGTCATCAGTTACGATTTTCTAACAAAAGCCACTTATTTTTTCCCGAAAATTCTCAATGTACAGTTTTTCTTTCGTTATTGTTTTATTATAAAGGGTGTAAAACACCTCTTAACGAAGCCGAAAAGCACTTGTTCTCCTCGGAATTGCGATATTTTTTTGTTCTACACCATACCTGGGAACCTTCTAGTTAGGAAGATATTCGCGGTCAAAGTTCCAACTTTTTGACAAGTTTTTTTAAATACAAGTTTTTGATGTACGATTTTTACTTCAAATACCTCCACGACCCCGGTACTATTCAATACAACTATCAGCACAATGTTTTGAGTGCGTTACATTGAGTTCTACCACAAAGCATGATTTTTCACCCCAAAAAAAAAAGTCGTTTCCCAGCTTAGATTATATAATGTCTAGATGGAGCGTCGCTCTACAATCAAAACATAAAAAACGAGCCAACAATTTCAAGCCTGTGTGCGTGCAGGCGGTGTTTTACACTGCCATACTGTGTCTCTGTGTGCGTGAATAATGTTACCAGCTAGTACAATAATTCTCCCATAAGTCACATATTAAAAAAAAATAGACTAATTAAATAAGATAAGTTTTAGGTGTTTGTATGTAGTAGGTATTATTAAGTTTTAGTAGTGTCTTTTTATTAATTACGTAGTTACTTTCTTCGATAAATAAAATAACACTATTTTAATTTAAATAGAGTTGTTGAATGTTGTATTAAATCAGCTAAGTTAATTAAATAAGTATTACAATTGTGCCGATTCCCTTGTTCACAAACTAAACTAAAATTAGACTATTTCTATCTTTTTCTCTCTGCAGTAGTTTCTCAAACTACATTAGTTTTTGTTGGTTTCCACGTGGCATCTCCGCGGCTTTTTTGAATGCGATCTATCCATCGATTCCTGATAATAGGATTATTGGGTATTCTAAACAATAAGATGTTATGTTGATCACCATATTCTACTCAT